>OU824201.1:20403784-21603784 GCA_917499995.1 Ichneumon xanthorius
AAACGCCTTAAAACGCCTTAAAACGCCTTAAAACGCCTTAAAACGCCTTAAAACGCCTTAAAACGCCTTATAAAACGCCTTAAAACGCCTTAAAAACGCCTTAAAAACGCCTTAAAACGCCTTAAAACGCCTTAAAACGCCTTAAAAACGCCTTAAAACGCCTTAAAACGCTTAAAACGCCTTAAAACGCCTTAAAACGCCTTAAAACGCCTTAAAAACGCTCTTAAAAACGCCTTAAAACGCCTTAAAACGCCTTAACAAAACGCCTTAAAACGCCTTAAAACGCCTTAAAACGCCTTAAAACGCCTTAAAACGCCTTAAAACGCCTTAAAACGCCTTAAAACGCCTTAAAACGCCTTAAAACGCCTTAAAACGCCTTAAAACGCCTTAAAACGCCTTAAAACGCCTTAAAACGCCTTAAAACGCCTTAAAACGCCTTAAAACGCCTTAAAACGCCTTAAAACGCCTTAAAACGCCTTAAAACGCCTTAAACGCCTTAAAACGCCTTAAAACGCCTTAAAACGCCTTAAAACGCCTTAAAACGCCTTAAAACGCCTTAAAACGCCTTAAAAACGCATTAAAAACGCCTTAAAACGCCTTAAAACGCCTTAAAACGCCTTAAAACGCCTTAAAACGCCTTAAAACGCCTTAAAACGCCTTAAAACGCCTTAAAACGCCTTAAAACGCCTTAAAAACGCCTTAAAACGCCTTAAAACGCCTTAAAACGCCTTAAAACGCCTTAAAACGCCTTAAAACGCCTTAAAACGCCTTAAAACGCCTTAAAACGCCTTAAAACGCCTTAAAACGCCTTAAAACGCCTTAAAACGCCTTAAAACGCCTTAAAACGCCTTAAAACGCCTTAAAACGCCTTAAAACGCCTTAAAACGCCTTAAAACGCCTTAAAACGCCTTAAAACGCCTTAAAACGCCTTAAAACGCCTTAACTTAAAACGCCTTAAAACGCCTTAAAACGCCTTAAAACGCCTTAAAACGCCTTAAAACGCCTTAAAACGCCTTAAAACGCCTTAAAACGCCTTAAAACGCCTTAAAACGCCTTAAAACGCCTTAAAACGCCTTAAAACGCCTTAAAACGCCTTAAAACGCCTTAAAACGCCTTAAAACGCCTTAAAACGCCTTAAAACGCCTTAAAAACGCCTTAAAACGCCTTAAAACGCCTTAAAACGCCTTAAAACGCCTTAAAACGCCTTTAAAACGCCTTAAAACGCCTTAAAAACGCCTTAAAACGCCTTAAAACGCCTTAAAACGCCTTAAAACGCCTTAAAACGCCTTAAAACGCCTTAAAACGCCTTAAAACGCCTTAAAACGCCTTAAAACGCCTTAAAACGCCTTAAAACGCCTTAAAACGCCTTAAAACGCCTTAAAACGCCTTAAAACGCCTTAAAACGCCTTAAAACGCCTTAAAACGCCTTAAAACGCCTTAAAACGCCTTAAAAACGCCTTAAAACGCCTTAAAAACGCCTTAAAACGCCTTAAAACGCCTTAAAACGCCTTAAAACGCCTTAAAACGCCTTAAAACGCCTTAAAACGCCTTAAAACGCCTTAAAACGCCTTAAAACGCCTTAAAACGCCTTAAAACGCCTTAAAACGCCTTAAAACGCCTTAAAACGCCTTAAAACGCCTTAAAACGCCTTAAAACGCCTTAAAACGCCTTAAAACGCCTTAAAACGCCTTAAAACGCCTTAAAACGCCTTAAAACGCCTTAAAACGCCTTAAAACGCCTTAAAACGCCTTAAAACGCCTTAAAACGCCTAATTAACTAGGCTTGAAAATTTTCATATCTGATACAGGGATTTTGAGAATTTTTTCAGATTTTTTCAACACTTTTCATTCCGGCTAAAAATATGTTCACTTTGAAAAATTGTACTTAATGCAAATAATTTTTTTTTTTATTTGGAGTGATTATTAGAGTTAGAACAATATTATTAAAAATTACCAACCGAATTGAAGAGGTCGAGGGTCCGACGTAGGTCGAATCGGTATGGAATACCCCATATATATATATATATATGTATATATACATATATATAAATTCGTAGCAGGGTCTCGTTGCACAAGTGCGATGGTGGGCGCAGCGGCTCGGGGAAAACAAGCCGACTCTTCGTCTCGCAGCCCGTTTCTCTCGGGCTCGGCCCGAAGCCTCGGGGATGATGGTGTATAAAGAATTCGAAACAAAACATCTGACCAAGAAAATTTCCGGAGGATCCCTGTCAAATGAGATTACGTTTAGTTGAACTTCGTCGGTGGAATAGTATAACAGTGAGAAGGCCCGGTGGTCGACAGCGAGGAGAGCGTAATTTGCATTATTCCATATTCATGAAACCACCGCGGGCAAGAAGTTTCCAGTCGTTCGGGGTTATTCTTTCGTAGGTATGTCAATCAGACGGGCGGGTTTCCGAGCTAGTCTCGTGTTTTCCTCCGGCATCCGGAGGGGTGTCTGCTTCGCTGCGGAAAAGGCCATAGTTCGCTGCCGCGGATAATACCACCGGATCTCACAGCCTCCCTCTTCATCTCGCGGCTGTCCCGATTTAATTATCAAACTAACGTATCTCTCCGACCGAAGATGCTGAAAAAGATTTTTCTATCCGTCAGTCTGAAACCACGCATTTCTTCCTTTGCCTCCGAGCGGAGAAAGCTCATGCTTTCGTAACAAAATGAATATAAAAAAATCTTGATTTCATTGTCGGACCGCTTAAAATCGTACGAAAAATCGAGGAATGCGATTTTATAGCTTAGCGAATTTTTGCGATAAATTTTCACCGTTAAAATTTTATATGATAAGAATATATTCCTGAGAAAGTCAAGAACAGTCAACGAGCCTTGTCACAGAGGAAGCTGTGCGCGAAACGATAAAAAAATTAAAGAACTTATGTTCTCGTAAAAAAATTAAAAAAAAAAATTCGTGATTTAATTATCGGAGCGCTTAAAATTGTCCGTAAAGTCGAGAAACGCGATTTCATAGCTTAGAGAATTATTACATTATAAGCACCATTTCCTGAGAAATTCAAGATCGGTCCACGAGGCTTCTCGCAGAGGAGGCCGTGCGCGAAGCGATAGAAAAAATAAGGAAGCCATGTGCGAATTACATCGGGCCCTTTTTTTTAACTTTTTCTTTCGCAGCGCAATTTAATCCGTTCCGAGCCAAATTCGGTTCGGTAGGTTTCCGTGCGGTAATTGGAAATTGAAATGCCTGTATATCGCGCAGCAGCCGGGATATGCTTCGTCGGAATAACGACGCCCAATATTCCAGGAAATGCATCACAGTGCAGTCGGAGCGTGAGCCATGTACGCTCTGGCTAGGGCACGTTCGTCGAGCCACGAACGAGCTGGCTCTCACTGCGTCTCTCTCCGCTCCAACCGGCTAACGATCCCAGGCCCAGATGCTTGACATTAACATTAACTGGGACACTAATATCTATAAGCAATAAATTAACGTCCGGGATTTGGCATCTCTGCCGAGCGTGGAACTCTCCTGTCGCAAATCATAATCAACGGCGTTAAGCACGCGACACGTAACAACCGGCTATCGCACCCAGACTCCTATGGATTCCAATAATGCCTCGCCACACTGGCTAACGAACTCCCGATAACAAGCCATCTCTACGTGCATACAGCCAAGCGCTTGGTTATAACTATCCGGATACAGAATTTCGCACAGCGGTGCAATCGACGCGGCTCTTTACACGCGCTTCCCGGGCCCGCTCTGTGTCCAACAGAACTTCGTAACCGAAAGTCATTCGTCGCTCGTTCGTCGTACAATCGCATTTGTCGCTTTAATGAGCGAGAACAACGCTGCTCTGCTGCATACGCTTCGACGAACTCTCGAGCGGAATTGACCATCTGCAAAACTACGCTTCTCCGGAGAAAACTGCCCGATTACCGTTCGGCGTCACGACAGGCGACTGCCTTTTACCCACATGCTTACTTACCGACGATCGGTAAAGACGAACCCATGGAACATTTTTTTTTTTTTTTTAAGAAAAGCTTTACTCGAGCCCTTGATCCTTTTTTTACGGAAAGGTTTGCCAAAATGGCACTGTCGATAAAAGTGACTTCTTTTTTTTACACCTACACCCAGAAAAATAATTTATTTGACGGCCAACTTTTATTTGGTTTAAGTAAAATATTTATTTGATTAAAATAAATATTTATTTTAATTCAGTAAATAGTTACTTGAATGAAATAAGTATTTATTTACATCAAATAAATATTTTACTTACACCAAATAAAATGTGGCCGTTAAATAAATAATTTTTCTGGGTGTAAGTTTAAAAATATTCTATGAAAATTATGTTTGAAAGACTTTCTTCATGCGTTCCACTGTCGAACAAATTTTTCCAGAATTTCTCGGCCCAAAGCTCGAGGCGGACACTTTTCGAGAAACAAGACTTCGACAAACTTGGCGGATATCGCAGGTTCGGCATCAAAGGGTCAATGTCCATAGAGGAACACACCGATGTAGTTAAATTTTCCTTGGATCGGAACAATTTCCCTCTTACTCGTGACCGCGAGCGAGTTTCGCCAAACTTCGTCGCCGAGTTTTCGGTACAAAGGAAAATTAATAAAAGTAATTGCACCCACTAATTTCGTCAGACGCTGAGGCTAATCCACGTGGGGACGGGACCAACGACGCCCAGATCGACAATTTAGCTTCCACCCTCTGCGCCCCCAGCGCGAGACCTTCCCTTTTCGGTCAGCCGCAGGCTTCGGTCTTCGGTGGTTAATTGGAAGCCGGGGACCGGGATAAAGGGAAGAGGAAGGGATTTCGATGGCTGCTGCCCATCGGGACACAGGGGGGTGGGGCGAGTGGTTTCGTTTAGGGATGGAAGTAAAAGTTTGCCGGGTGATAGGGGTCCGAAGCTGTCGAGGCGGGATCGCGCAAGACGATACGACGATACGTCGGGGCTCTTTCCGGAGCGCCCCGAAAACTGATTCGGCAATCGCAGAAACGTCGCACAGCTGCGGGCCATGACGGACGAGCGGGCACCGAGTGACTGTCCACAGACAAACATCAAAGGAAAGTTCGGGGGGTGACACCGAGAACCCCGGCCGTCGATTCACAAAAGCCTTCGTCGATTAAACCCCGACCGTTTTGCAACGGGTCGCAAGCCTCCTCGCGCCTATCGCAAACTGACCAATGAAATTCCAGAGGGAAACTACAGGGAATAATTAGAATGCGTCGCTCGTCTATATTCTTTACATTCTTGTCGCGCTAAGCTGGGTCAGTAATTTGCATGCGACGTTAATCGCTAAGAATACCAGGTGCGCACGGAGAAAAGTAGTTCCGTTTCCCTAACAAAATGTAGATCGTTAATAATTTGGTGTTGTGGCAGCAAAAATATTTGGCTGCTACAGCAAAATATTTTCTGCCGCAGCAAAATGTTTTGATGTCCCTATGTTAACCAGGTAAATCAGTTATGGTAACAAAATTCTTGTTGTTCCAATAATTTTTTTTCCTCCGTGCGAAGAAACGTAGAATAACAGGCGAGGCAACGCGACCAGGTCACGAATGATTACGGATTATTATTATTTTTATTTTTTCTAATTTTCTAGCATGAGATGCAACGTTAGTACATAAGTTAACGATGCGAACTATAACATGATTGACAAAGTGGCAATGCAATAACGCCCCACCTCAACGAACTCGAGCGTTTTACCTGTCCAAATTGCGATGTATATGCTATATATATATATGGCCGATTGTCACATATGTAAAATAAACGTAATTTCCTAACATGAGCAGCAAAATTGGCACATAACATAAGGCGAACTGTGACATGGTTGACAAATTGGCAATGCCAGAACGCCGCACCTGAACTCGAGCGTTTCGCATGCTCGAATTTTGAGGTCTATTCTATCTATGTATATATCGCTGATTGTCAAATATGTAAAATCTCAAAAGCTCCTCGCGCAAGTCGCAAACTGACCACTGAAATTAATAAAAATGCGTCGATCGTCTATATTTTTTCCACATTCCTATCGCTCTAAGGTAGGTCAGTGATTTGCGTGTGTCATTAATCGCTAAGAATACTAAATTCAAAGAAACGGAGAATAATAGGCGACAATGCGACCAGGTCATGAATAATCACGAATGACAATGATTTTTTGTTCTAATGCCTAACATGAGATGCAACGTTGGCACATAAGTTAATGATGCGAAGTGTGATATGGCTTACAAAGTAGCAATGCCAGAACGCCGCATCTCAACGAACTCGCGCGTTCCGAACGTGCGAATTTTGACGTGTACGCTGTATGTATGACCGGTTGTCAAATATGTAAAAGCTCGAAGAATGGGTCGATTAGCATCGATTGACCGGTCGACCATCAGTCACGATGGGCCGTATCTCGTCGCTCGTTCGTATCGATGCAAACGGCGTTTATGCATATGACGCAGCTCCATCACGCGCGTCGCATTCGGAGTTCATTCGTGAAACGAATCTGGCATTGTACGCGATAGGAGTGAACGTGATCGGACTGAACGATGACGATATTTGTCAAGCTACCAAACAGGTTCCCCGATCACCTCCCCCCCCCCCCCGCCCTCCCCCTCCTCCCCGACGGCTATTACCAGCTGCATAATGAAAACGACAAGCTAACATCGTTATTCCAACTGCAGGCTATGTTTATCCCGATGGGGATTGGACAGGGACAGAGGTCAATGACCTGATCGCGACGCGTGACATGCGTCCTTCACGTAACGCTTCGATGCAAACGCTCGATATATCTGAAATTAAAGGAGAACTGCAGTTGTAAAATACCATAAGCAAATTCCCTTTTAGCCCTTCAAGCACCGTGGACTTTTTGCCGAGACCAAACGACCATGACTCGTTTTTAAGGCAAAAACGATACGGATGTTCATAATAAATTTTCTTCTCCGCTATCAAGAAAACGACACTTCAAGGTAGGTCTGTGAATTTTTGCGATTTTTTTTTAGCACATTGACTTGTCATCCGAATCGTTCGACGGTTGTGTCTTGGCAAATTCTGGGTCCTCGTTGAACGAGGATCCGGTACGTGAAGGGTTAATAGGATTATGTTAGGGTGGAGTGTTCCGTACCGTTTAACAATCTTCGATCAGTCTTCTTGATTTAACAACGCGTCATCTCCATTACAGACATCTTGGGCTTCTCCCTTCCGATATTTTCTGCCTCGGCTATCGTGTCGGGGAGTTTCGAGCCGAGGGTCTCCGGAAAAATGAGCGACACGAAACCAGCTAGCATTGCCGTACATCCGAAAAGTATGAGCGGCAGCGATTCCATTACCGATGCCTGTTTGTTGAAACAAAAAGGGAGAACCTTGTATTTCCTGTGGCAACGATCGATTCCGTATTCGAACGAGCGATCGGCGCCGTTGTTTACCAAAAGTCGAGTTTGCGGTGCCAATATGGAGCCTATCCGACCGGTCATGCTGCACATTGCGATCAGAGAGTGCCTCGCCGTTGTGGGAAACATTTCGGCAGTGTAAACGTAGATTGACGAGAATGCTATTGTTATGCAGCCTTTTCCGCCCACGAGCATGACCAACGGCAGGTACGAGGCCGCATCTATAAATTTGTCAGAAATTCATCGGTGATTTTAGCGAAAATCAATGCAAATATGAGAATGTCTTTATTCTACACTAAGAGAAAGAAATAGTTGAATTAAGCACGTGCACGGTCACACACGCTCAAAGCTGTATTTTTTTGGTACAACAAATCTTGTTTCAATCGACAAATTTTGATGGCATGGAAGTTAGCAACGTTGCTCCAATGGTATCATTTATAGCTGTCACCTTTCTCAAATAGTTTATTTTCCCGCGAAACGATAAGGAAAATTCTGTTGTATTATATTAGTATTATTATACATATATAATCAATTGATTAAACTATAATTATAGTTTCAACTATAATTTTTGGTCATTGTCGTAACCGTAAAATGTAGACGTCCCCCCTGGGAACTATTTACTATGTAAGTTGTTCTCAGTGTTTGAACGTATGTCACCGCGACTTTTGGTTAATCCAATCAATTTTTTTTCCAGTGTATGGTTCTTGTATTTTTGCTTCCTCTTAGAAGAAGTTTTGTTTTGGTGAAAAAAAATGTTCGAGATTTTTATGAGAACGTGTTCAGAATGTTCCATCGAAAAATCACTTAAAAGATTGGACTACCTTTAGGCAGGAATTGAATGGCCAAACAGAAGAGTCCGCTCAGGAAGAAAGATCCCGAGACTGTGGCCTTCCGGCCGACGGTATTGATGAGGAAGCAGCTGAGGAAGTTTGCCGGTATCTCGATGAAGAAAACCAGCACGAAGTTTATGTACTTGTCACCGGCTATTGTGACCGTGTTGAGCGACAATCCGTAGTAAACAAAGGTATTGGTGAACCAGCAGACAAAGCAGGCCAAGAGCCTTATGACCAGTTTCGGCCTCCCCAATGCCTGTCGCGTTAACACTCGATTCTTGGAGTTGTCTTCTTTTTCCTCCTGCTGAGGATTAATCGCCATTTTTATAACAACAAAAAACCATTCTCTGAAGCAAAGCGAAATCCTCACCTTGGGCGCACCTCCGGAATTCAATTCCTTGTAGAGATCTATCTTAGCCTCGTTCATCTCGAATCCGTTCATTTTGGCCATCCTCTTGTATATCTTCTCAACGTCCTTGGTTTTTTCGTTAGCTATGAGCCATCTGCACGAAGAAATATTTTGGATTGAAGTGAGAAATTTGGTTGCTGTTCAAGGACATTCAAGGACAATTTCCAGGACATTTCCAGGACATTTCCAGGGAATCTAACATACCCGTATTTTTAGGATGGTCGGTAGTAATATGTATTTTGAAACAAGTTCACATATATGGAGGGCAAAATAAATTCAAGAAAATTAGGTGAAATTCAAGAACATTCCAGGTTTTTTTTTTCAAGGACAGGCAAAATTCACGCTCATTTCCAGGACTCCAGGAACTTCTATTACTGCTGGGCACCATAGTGGTTGCACGCACAAGTCGTGCAATCTCTTCGAACATACCTTATGGATTCGGGCACTACGGCTGGCAAGAATATCGCGAACAATCCGGGTATAAAAAACAGTCTTAGTACAGCTCGCCACGATCGCAGCCACATAGCGGCCAGACTTAAAAAAATCTCCCCCATCGCGTACCAGCAGGAAAGTATCGTACCTCCCAGTACTCTTCGCTTTTCGCCGACCATCTCCAAGCCTGAAAAAACCATAACTCAATGATTTCACTGCATTACCAAATAGCCAAATCTTAGAATTTGTCGCCGTATCGGGATGAGCTTAAAGTTGCCTCATTATATAGCCTCGTAATAGATATTGTATCTTCGGACTGGATTTAGCGATAGAATCTCTGGTAGTTCTCGTTTATATCTGTCGTACATGATCGGGGCTTCCCTTATCGCAAGACGAAAGCCCCGCTATAGACGGACGATTGACAAATTCCAATTTACTGCAGTAGATCTTTGATTGTCCGAATCAATTCGGGTCGAGCCTAGTTCGAATTGGCCATTATTCGGATTATGGAAATTTGACGACGAAAAATAAGGTAATTAAGTGGAACATAAAAAAAGGGAGCTGATGTGCCGGTCTAGCTTCGAAAAAAATGTCCACTTTTTTTTCCACCCTGAGAATTTTATGCCCCGCTTAGAGGTGGAACTATTATTCGTTAAAACCGCAACGCACTCAACGACAAAATGATTATTTAATGACAAATAATTTTTTACATCCTCTGATATTAATATCTTCACGTGTCGCCAACAACTAATGAAGACTGCGCGAAAAATAGACGTGCGAGCGGTGTGACATAAACTGTAAAAAACCCCAGTATCCGCAAAATATACTGTCATCGCGCTTACCCAGTATAAATCCGGAGCTGAACATTCCCGAGGACGCCGTAGCCTGTAGAAATTCCAAGCACACGAACATCCAGTAATTGACGGAAAACGATTGAACGACGCCTATAACCCCGCTGCCGAAAGTTTGTATGGTCAACACCGCCCTTCTGCCGAACCTGTTGATAATGATTATATCCTCGCGGTTTAAGCTCGACAATAAATCACGATTTTAATCGGCCACAGCTCGGCCCGATAAATCATTGAAGCGAGTGGTGCCCACCTATCGGACAGGTATCCAGTGAAAATCAGACCGACCAGCTGGCCCATGTTGTTGACCGTTCCGACGATGGCGAGTTTCCATCGATCACCGCAAGTGATGTTCCACTGTGTAAAAATTCCATTAAGCATCGGCATATTATTCTTTACAATAGAAATGTAAAGAAATTGATTATATTTCAAAGAAATTGATTATATTTCAAAGAAATTGATTATATTTCAAAGAAATTGATTATATTTCAAAGAAATTGATTACATTTCAAAGAAATTGATTATATTTCAAAGAAATTGATTACATTTCAAAGAAATTGATTATATTTCAAAGAAATTGATTATGATTATAATTATTTCCGGTCGTCAACCTCATTCATTATGGTGGTCTCGTTCGGATCGTAGACCCAGGCCTCGCAGCTCTTTTCCTCATCGGTGAAGCTCGACGCCGAGCACGTTTCCGTGTCGTTGGTGTAACTCGAGACTTCGTATCGGGCGCAGGAGTCGATCTTGTCGTTTTTGGTGGGTGCTGAATAATTGATCCAGGACGGCTGCCACTCGGCGCTCGTTGAATTTTCGCACTCAGGCACGAGGCACCTGACGGAATAGATAAGCCCCGATCAACGCGAACGCCCCGTGCTTGTAACTCTCGAAGGGGGTGGCGACCATCTAAATTCATGCAGTTTACACTGGTCGATCGGTAGCGTGAGGTTTACAGAGACCCGTTGAAACCGATCGCGAAGCCCCCTTGATTGTCTTGAATAAGAGATGGTTAATTGACGGTGTTGCGTTCCGTGGAGCCCGGCGAGGGCTGTTTGACGCTAATACGAGCCGGGCCCTCGTGTTTTCGGGGTGGTAATTAGGATAAGCAATTGCTTCTACAAGCCATCGACATATGCGGCAAGCTCCATTATGCTCCGGTAGCGCAACGATACATCACGCGGAGAAACAGCCCCGCGTACATCCGGGCCGGTACGGCTAAAGCACCGATGCAAAGATGATTAGGCCCGTACGGATACCACAAAGTGTTGCCGATGGCCTCTCGCCCACCTGTGTCGGGAGGCCAACGAGCCGCACTCTCAGATATGTGTTTACGTTGTACAAGAGAAAAGCCACAATATCGGTTCCAACGAGGTATATAACGTCTCGCGGGCTACATGTATAACGAGACTGAACAACCGCAAGTAGAGTGGATATACCGGTTACACACACACAGGTCTTCCAGTATCGTGGAACTAATTATTATAATTTTTTGTTTGTTTTTATTTCTTTCCGTTTTGTTTCGTTATTGCTATCGCTGACCTCGATTACGATTAAAGTGCGATAACATTGAATGCGATGGCTGAAACTGGTTCACAAATACCTGTAATCGACTTCACCGGCCGTGAAAGCGTACCCGAAGCTGTAAGTTGCCGAGAGCATTAGAGGCACGCTTATTATCAGGTACATCGTTAATTGATATAATCCCACTTTGTCGATTTCTCTGCTCGCTCGTATTCGCATTTCTTCATCTAAAATTTCATATATATTGTATTTTTTTTTTTTAATAACCATCTGGAGATACACTGAAAAAAAATTAGCTTGAGGGTTGCCGAAGAAAAAAAATGTTTGTTTCAATTCTCCTTTCAATTATTACAATGACATATGATATTGAAACAAGGACGGCAAGACTGGCAAGGTAACATGTTAACGTTTCAATCCGGTATGAAATTGTACGAATTGAAAGTGGAATTGAAATAACATTTTGTTTTCTTTGGCAGCCCCCAAGCAAAGTTTACTTGAATTGTTGATATTTTTTTTCACTGTACATGTGCGCGTTCAGAATGAACTGTTTTTTGTTTAGGATGATTATTCCCGTACCTTCCAATGCATCGTTAACTTTCAATGACGCAGTCGTCATCTTCCGGTGCTCTTTGGCCGGGCGACTCGGCGTTCGCACTCTCCAGGGATGATGCACTCCGCGCTACAAAGATCTAAAATTTCATACTTAAAATTTCATTTAGCACGTACAATATATATGACGGCACACTGAGAAAAAAATTGGTTGGATTAACCAAAAATCGCGGTGACATACTTTTAAAGCTGTTATTTGCTTGGTACAAATAAAGCTTCATTTTGTTGAACGATTATTTGCTTCAATTTATTCAAAATTTGTCGATTGAAATAAACATTTTTGTTGTACCAACCAAATACACTTTCAACGTATGTCACCGCGGATTTGCTTAATCCAACCATTTCTTTTTCTCAGTGTACTTGTGCAATTTGTGTCGTCTATCGTTCACATTTCTTTTTCAGACGAACGATTCGCGAAATTTAACCATTTTATTTAGTAAGTACACTAAATAAATCGTTTGCGGGCTGCCAAATAATTTTTTTAATTTCGCTTCGACTCTTACAATTCCAAATGATATTGAAACAACGACGGCAAGACTGTCGAGGTGACATGTTATCGTTTCAATTTCGTATGGAATTGTAAGAATTGAAATAACAATTTTTTTCTTTGGCAGCCCGCAAGCGAATTTCACTTGAGTCATTGATATTATTTTTCACTGTACATTCGCAGGATATTCGGCATTAATGGCCAATCGCTTTCTCCGATCGGGGCCACGAATTCGATAAGCAGAACTATCGGTTCCGTATGATCGATAAAATAATTCACCAATAATCTTTCAACTGCGGTTTGCATAGAAAAAAATCCCGTCTTATCCGACACATCTGAATGTTATCTTATCGAACGGAATATCGTGCAATGTCTGTCGAATCTCGTGCGTGCGATCGCATAATCACCGATTTACGAAATTCATGGAAATATCGTGTATCCAAATCGCGATAGTTTTATTGGCGTTCGTATGGTTTAGATTAATTCGATTAATTTATGAAAAAAAATGATTATATTATTACCTATATGCAACCGGGTTGAAAAGCGACCGCGACAAAGGGGCTCAACGCAGCGGATATTTGGAGGTCTGAAACGCTTGCATGGTTCGCAAACGTCCGAACCAATTTACAAAATCCATAGGAATTTCCGGACCGCGATAGTTTTATCGGCGTTCGTATGGTTTATCGTAAATTAATTCGATTGATTTATTTAAACAATAATTGGTAAACCGGCCAATGAATGAACACATTGGCTGGTTTAGTAACACACTGATAAAAAAGTACAGTTTAATCAACTAAGATTCGGGTAGGGACGTTCAAATAAATATTTAGTTGGTCGAACAAAATATTTTAATGACTCAAAAATATTTTGGTGGAATCACCCAATAAATTGTTGTACTAACCAATTTTTTTGCTATACCAACAAAATATTTAGTTGAACGTCCCGAATCTTAGTTGATTCAACCGTATTTGTTATCAGTGCAGGACCAGTGAATGGACACTTTCACTGGTCATAAAAAAGTCTATTCACTGGCTTTTTCGTCTGCTTAACTGTCCATTCACTGGCCGGTCCACCCTACATATGCGGCGCGTTCGAAAAGTGACTACGACAAAGAGACTCAACATTGATATTCCGAGCTCCGAACCGATTTACAAAATCCATAAAAATATATCCATACCGTGATAGTTTTATTGGCATTCGTACCGTTTATCGTAGATTAATTGGATTAATTTCTTTTTTCATAATATTTTTGCCGATATATGTGCGTCGCGTTTGAACAGAAACCGTGACGAAGCGGCTCAACACAGCGGGAATTCCGAGGTTCGAAATATTTGAGTGGTTCGCAACCGTTCGAAACAATTTACAAAATCCATAAAAACTTCATATAACCACGCGATAGTCTTATCCGCATTCATGCGGTCTATCACGCTCAGAAAAAAAAATTTATTCGACGGCCACCGTTTATTTGGATTCAGTAAAATATGTATTTGATTTAAATAAATATTTATTTAAATTAAATAAATAGTTACTTAAATGAAACAGATATTTATTTAAATCACGTAATTAGTTACTTAAATGAAATAAATATCTATTTGAATCAAATAAATATTTTACACAAACCAAATAAACGGTGGCCGTCAAATAAATTATTTTTCTGTGTGCATAGATTAAATTCGATTAATGTATTTAATAAAAATAATATCTTTACCTATACGTATACGAGGCGCTTGAACAGAAACAGTGACGAAGCGGCCCAACACAGAGGGTATTCCGAGGTTCGAAACGCTTGCTCGTGTAATGTATACAATTAACGATGCAATTACACGCGAGCCCCGTAGCACTCCGACGACCGGCGGTCGGTCCGGGCAACACTTCACAAAGAGTACAACGAACGCGCTCCGTTTGAAACAGTCAGCGTCGACGATGACGTTGAGTCACCCGGATCGCTTCGTGATTCAACGAGTCGAAACGGGAGTCTCATAAATTCGACAATTGTCCCAAACACGAGAACAAACTGGAAAGGTTCTTTTTTTTTATAGTTACAACTATCAGCAAATCGACGCTCTCCCCATTTCCGAAAGTCTATTTTTTTGACATTAAACGACTGACCCGTTTTTCTGGGCTTGTCTTTCTTCAGTCAGGCTAAATGATCTTAATGGGTTTGCTGCCAAACCGCGGGACAATGAGAGGCCGGAGCTTAATTGAGAAAGTACTGCCGTTCGCTTGAGCCGCACAGAGAAGAATGATCGTAGCGAGGAAAATTACTCGTGTGGATTTAACGTGACCCAGTCAGACAAGAGTTCGATTGCGACGACACAGATCGGACGAAATTGTTTGTCCAATGATAAATTGCAGGGTTTAATTTTTTTTGTTTCGCGTAGGCGGCAGACAATTCTCGATATTTACACTATAACTATAACACACAGGGCATTTCCGATTATTCACGTTGTTTGGAAAACAGTTTTTTTCTTCCTCCGCGATTTGTACACTTAAAAAAAATATTGTCACGTCTGACGTAAATACTGAAAGTGAAACTCTCACCATTGAAAAGATAAACGACACAGATCGAACGCAATTATTTGTCTAATGATAAAATTCCAGGATTGTTTTTTTTGTTTGTTTTTTAATTAATTGCTGAAAATTTCAAGTAGACGGCAGAGAATTTTCGATCGTTACACTATAACTATAACACACGGGTCATTGATGGTTATTCGAGCTATTTGGGAAACAGTTCTCTTTTCTTCCACGATTTGTACACTTTGAACAAAAAAATATTGTTACGGTTGACTTAGAAACTGCAAGTGGAAGAATCCTTGAAATATCCCGCGATTAAAAACGATAAACCGAGCGGGTATTTGTTTAAAACATCGTAGATTAAAATTCCAACCCAACACGCTGTGTCCAGCGAAACCGCGTGTGTTTATCGCGTTCGCCCGACGAGCACTCTGCTCGGTATAAGCAACGACAGCCAACACGCACAACTTTCGAATTCACGTGAGCGTGGCTCGGCTTCGACACGCTCCCTCCCCACTCATCCCCCGAGATAATTATTTCGACGAATATATTACGGAGCATATTATTATTCTTCCGAAATTTTGACGTCGTAGCCCATTTTGGTTCTGCTCACGCGTTTATGTAACGATAACACGTGAAAAAAAATCGCTTCCATCGATAACTTTTCTTTCCTGTTTTAATTCATTTTTTTAAAAGAAAATCGAAACCGCCTTCATGGCAAATCGATTATCTCCCAATTGTCATTAATAAGTTTCTTCTAACGAAAAAAAAATAAATAAAAATTACATAAACATTTTTGGCAAAGGGATTTTATTTCCCACATTAAGAATTCCCAAATGACTCACTGATAACCGCACAGCTGCCCAGCGTGTGCATAAACGACATGAACATAAAGTTCAATCTTTAATGGCAATGATAATTCATGAAAAAAAATCGCTTCCACCGATAGCTTTTCTTTCCTGTTTTAATTGATTTTATTAAAAGAAAATCTAAACCGCCCCCTTGGCAAATAAATTATCTGCCAATTGTCATTAACAAGTTTCTTCTAACGAATAAAAAAAAATTACATAAACATTTTTGGCAACGGGATTTTATTTCCCACATTAAGAATTCCCAAACCACTCATTGATAACCGCACGGCTGCCCAGCCTGTGCATAAACTTCGTAAACATAAAATTCAGTAATTAATCGCAATGATAATTCATGAACAAAAAAAAAATCGCATTCATCGATAGCTTTTCTTTCCTGCTTTAATCTTCGCCGGTTTGGCAATAAAAACATCTAAGCCGCCCCCTCGCGGCAAATCAATTATCTCCCAATTGCCATTGACAACTTTGTGCCAAGGAATAAACAAAACAACTTTACATACAAATTTTCAGCAAAGGGATTTTATTTCCCACATTAAACATTTCCAAATGACTCATTGATAACCGCGCAGCTGCCCAGCGTGTACATAGAGCACATAAAATTCAGCCTTTAATCGCAGTAGGTCAGCGATAAAGATTTATTTTTCTCTGCGTAATGATATCGGGCGAATTGTCCGAAGCTTTCCAGGTTCGGTTTTGTGTCAGTGCGTTGACACGCCACGCCTCGTGCCACAATAAGCGTAACGCGCGAGACGACGAACTTCCGTCGACAATTGCCCGGCTGCCGGTACAATTTCTGAAAAGAAATTCCGGCTAAGTTCCTCGCCGTTTCTCGTCGCGGGAAAGTAACTCGCAGTACCCGAAGATCCCGAGATATTCGCGCGAGGGCGCTGCGCTGAGGTGACTCGGGCGTCGAGCGCGGCGTCTTGTCCTTGGTCGGTTAGTAATCGAATACCGGTATTCGCTTCTAGCAGGTTCTAGGCGCTATGTGTGCTCAGCTGCGCGTCGAAAACTACCTGGCGACTGCGCGGGCGAAAGTTCACCCGTCTGTACGCATTCCGCACTATAACATAGTTACTTTGAGAAGGAACAAAAAAAAACACGGAAAAAAACCCGCGGTCACGTGTAATCTCGCGATTCCAATGAAACGGGGAAGAACGTCGTACGTCTGTATTACAGCGCAAACAACCGTCCGGCGAAAGGGTATAAATAATGTCAGTGAATCGAACACGCGATAAGCAAGCCGAGTCTACGTGCGCATTGTCCGGACGACGAGCAAACAAATCCGGTTGCAATAGTCGACAAAAACATTACGATCGCACGGTTAGATTATAGACGCGGGTAATCGCGAGAGTTTTAACTATAGGTGGAGATACAATTGTTTCTGCATCGGGAATTCGAAGGGAATCCTGTCGAGGCCAGGCATGGAGGCCGATGAATTGACGTACAACACGTTTTATCTTCAGCTGCGGGTTAGTTCGAGTCGTTTCACGAAATACCGCAATCGAAACATCGGATTTATTCGTTACGTAAACGGTCGACGTTCCGCAATGTTTTAGGAAAAGTTCAGACGCAAGTACGAATTCGCCGTGTCAAAATGCTGGACTATATGCGTGCCTTGCAGCGATTCGTTGAAAGGCTTGACGATTACGGATAGCTTTGTTGGTAAACAAATTTAAAAAAAATAATTTAATTCAGTAGTTTTCACCAAAAAAATATATATGTATATATATATATTTTTTTTTCAGACGACCATATCCTTAAGTCTGTTTTCAGAAGGCCGTGCCATTATGTTTCGACGGATGAAAAAAATTCTAGAATGTACAGATTTGAGAACACCGTCATACACCTTGCGCAGCTTCACAAAGAGCCGGTTCCGGCGGACGCGTTCAACATAAAAATCATTAACATAGAGCGTGGCTATAACAAGGAGTTTCAGCTGTACAACATTGTTATTGTTGAGAAGCCGTTGGATCCCAAGTACTGCACGAGCCGCAGTCTGCCGGGTGCAAGGATGAAACTCAATCGCACTATCGGTTGTTACAAAGAGTGAGTTGGAATGATCTTCGATGCACTCGTTGCTATATTCAACAAGTTGGAAATTTCTCTGAGGTCCGAATTGGAGTCAAAGATCGGTCAATGAACTCTGGTCTTTGAATGGAGCTTTACTTTGTTCAAAATATCTATCAAAATATAGTTTTGTAATTGACAAGACTCGTTCAATATTATTTATCACAGATAATTCGCGAGCCTTTGATTGCATATAAATCTAATTTTCGATCAAACTATTCGATCAATAATTCGATCTAATAAGCTATTCTGTATTATTATGGTAAATTATTCGCTCGCCGACAAACATAATCTTTGGTAATTCAATCGATAATTCGATCTAATCGGCATGTTTGCTATTATTACCGTAAATTATTCGTGAACGTTATATCACCGACAAACCTAATTTTCGGCCGTTCGATCGATAACAGGGCAGTGGCTTTCCTGCAAGAGCTTTCAACCCAAGACCGCTGTTCCATTGGCGAGCTCAAGATCGATTTGCAGACGATAAATCTGGATCATTTCGAGTCGGCGGACGAGCTGCGAGGAGCGATACAAGAGTTGGTACGACGTCATTGGGCCAGAACGATGCGCCGTCACAGCTTGGACGTTCAACGGGACGTCAGATTTCAGAAACTGTTGAGCGCCTCCCTGGAGATATTTATAATGCATCATCTCCACGATTCGATATACTCGTTGCTGAGCAATGCGTTGGACCAGGATGATTTGGATATCAAGAGGAAGATCGATGAGCTCATCGACGTCGGTGTGACGGCCGACCAGTTGGGAGCGAAGGAGGCGCTCGCTATATCGTTGCCGTCGGCGATCGTCGAATTAGCCACGTTGGACGCCCGGGAGGGACCGCAGGAGAAACTTTTGTGCCTGAAAGCGACGTTGGATCTGATGATCGCCGAGATAAAAGGAGCGCTGGCCGCCGTTGAGACGAGAATGGATTTGCACGACGAGAACGATATGATCGGAGCACGGAAATCGATTCTCGTCGTGCCGACCGACGATTTGATACCGTTGCTCATTTACGTGATCGTCAAATCGCGACCGAGACGATTGATAACGGACTTGCATTACATACAAAATTTTCTGTGGTCCCTCTCGCCCCACGACGGACTCTCGTACACCATCGTGACGTTCAAGGCGGCGATCTGCGCCTTGCAAGACATTAACGTGAAGCGACTGCCGCAGAGAAGCTGCAAAGTCAAAAACGACCTGCCCATAAGCGAAGTACTCGACGTACTCGTGAGATCGGACAAGGAAACGACGCCTCTGGATCGGCAGGTTCGCGACCTCGCTGTTATGTTGGAGGAGTGCACGCGAAATGAGACACCTTGAAAATGTAGTACAAAATACAATATCTATATTTTTTTTCTACACTTATACATTGCATTTGCATGAGGAACTGAAGTATGGGGATTTTATAATCCTTTTATATAAAAAAAAGCTTCCTCCATGAGAAAGCAAAAACGTTATTGCCTTTAGGACACTGCACGTCGTCCCTCGAAAAAAAAGAAAAAAATGATCTATACAGTATATCATAGTGTGTACCGACCGTTGTAAAATACGTAAAAAAATATAGTGCATTTATTTTGGTAAAAAAAAAAACAATCTCTTTTCTGACTCATTAACTGTAAATCGTGACGTTAGCAAACGTGGTCCCTCTCGCCCCACGTCGGACTCTCGTAAACCACTGTGACGTTCAAGGCGGCGACTTCCGCCTTGTAATACATAAGCGTAAAGCGACCGCCTCAGAGAAGCTGCAAAATCAAAAACGATCTGCCAATAAGCTGGACGTACTCGTGAGACTGGACAACAAAACAACGCTGTTACGTTGGAGGAATGCACGCGAAATGAGATATCGTGAAAATGCAGTACAAAATAAAAGATCTATATTTTTTCTTTTCTACACTTATACATTGCATATGAATGAGGAACTGAAGTATGGTGTTTTTATAATCCTTTTATAAAAAAACGTTATTGCCCTTAGGACACAGTAGGTCGTCTCTCTCTCGAAAAAAAGGAAAAAAATTACTCAATACAGTATATCATAGTGTGTACCGACCGTTATAAAATACGTAAAAGATATAGTACATTTATTTTGGTAAAAAAAATAACAGTCTCTTTTCCGACTCATTAACCCTAGTAGTAATTCCGTTGAGATAAATCGTGACTTTAGCAAACGTAGATTCATTTTATCTCCCATTCTTCCATTATTATTATTTTCTTTTTTTTTTGAACTTTCAGTGACTGCACGAAGGCATGCAATTTCGTCAGTCTCGCGAGGAACACCTTTGCCTCTACCTCAATTTATCGATGATGTACATCCATAAGTAAATTGCCGTCCTTATCTTTGACGCGAACTCGTCCCGTCGAATATCGCGTTTCCTGCGTGCCGTCCGGGTAAACGAGCTTGACGGTCCCATCCGGATATTCCCGTCGCTGTAACAGGAGATTCTCGTATTGTATACTTCGAACTACAAACTGAAGAAACGGAGAGAAAACACACAGCCGCTTTTCGTCTAGCACGCAATATTGTGATATCATTATAGAAATATTTTCAATCTCCCCAATCGTATGAAATATATGAAAATAATATTTTGAAATGTTCCAATGAAAAGTTTCTCAAATATTTCAGAAACATACTTAATGTTTCAACACTTCTAAAACATAGTACATTTTTGAAATATTTTTTATTTCGCATTTTACCGAAATATTTCTGCGATTGTCAACGTGTTTGGGTGGCTATGTAAATATTTTCAAAATATTTTTTAATATTAGTAAAATATTTTCAATATTGCACATTTTTTTTTCTAACCGAATAATTTTTCGTGCAATGTGAGTTATCCAATTACCTTGTGTTCTTTAGTGTGCACCTCGCGCTGTCCGTTCGGAAATGATAGTATTCTATCTCCATCGGGAAAAGTCTCAGCAATAGTGCCATCAGGTAAAACCCACTTCTCCGTTCCATCCGATTGTAACAGTCGAACTGAGCCGTCTGGAAAGGAAACTTCGGTCGTTCCATTTTTTGTTCGTCTTTCGACCTGCCCACTGTTTGCAATGAAAGATTTCGATTAATAATTGGACACCTTCGCAAATTCCCAGAGCTGGACACTACATGATGAAGTACCGGATACTTGTTTGGTACTTGAAGTACGTACTTGAAGTGTGAATGTACTTTAGTACTTCAAGTACTTTTTTACGATTTCAAGTACTAAATGCAAGTACTTTTTGTGTACACTGCTAGCATTACGGAAACTCTATGAGTATCCGTAACATCCTGTATGACATCCTGTTTCTATTAACATACGATTATGTGTCTAAACTTTTCAACACGTAACATTTTTAATGAGACTATTTTTAAACGATGAAAAAAATTCCCCACTTTCCGTTTATTCTTTTATAAAAAAAAATATCTAAAAACAACCGAGCAGGGAGGAGAAGGGACCCTTCTTGTTTGCTTTTATAGATTTTTTTTTTTTAAGAAAAGTGAAGAATGGATTCAAAATAGTCTCAAAACTACGAATTACCAAAAATTCAGATTGCGATTTTTTTACGATGAGGAAGCCGTGTGCGAATCGCTTCGCACCTTTCTTTTAAACCCTAGATAACATTTAACGCTACGAACCTAGTCGTGAAAAGTACTTGTCAAAAGTACTTGAGAAATGCTTGAAGCAAAAAAAAGTACTTGAAGTATTTCTGGGTACATTGCCCAGCTCTGCGAATTACTAATGAAATAACGAGCGCAATGACGTTGGACACTTACTCGGGAAACTCCAAGATTTCCAAACCATCCGGCATCGTCGTGTGCCAAGTCCTCGTTGATGCGTAAAAGTACTTCACGCTTCCGTCCTCCGCGCTCTCGCGCACGTCACCGTTGTAATAAATCATCTTCGTAACGTTACGATCGGGAAATATCTTCTTGACGTTGCCGTTCGGATACCAGTACTCAACGTGTCCGTCCGGGCACTGGACCTCCCTAATATCTTTGTTCGCGGCGACTTCGGCTCTTTCCTTCCTCGAAGGCGTAAGCTCCGTCGAGCGTTTCAATTCCTTTTCATTGGTTCGCTCGATTCTCGCGCCCTGGCTGCCGGATAATTTCTCCGGACGTCCGGCTCGATCCTCCTTGTTCTCCGACAAAGTTGGGACGCTCCTCTCTGGTGAACTTTCGTAGTCGCGCCTGTACGAGTTGTCCGAGTTCCTCCGACCGACGGTCTCGCTGTTGGTGCTCTCGTTCTCGTCGAATCTGGCGCTCTGAGACATATTCATCGACTTCTCAAACGTCTCCGTACATTTCCCCAGAGTTATTTCCTCCCGACCTCGAAGCCCTTCCGTAGCGTCGTTCAGCAAGTTGGTGTACATGCTTCGCTTCTGTCTGAGGCCTTCCTCAATCATCGCGGCTTGTGCAGCGCCGTTGTAGACGATCGTTTTGCTGCCGTCCTCGTCGACGATCACGGCTCGATCGTTCCTATCCGGCGTCTCCTCGACCTCGCATTCCGCGTGGACTATCCGAGCCGTCGCCGTCTCCTCGTCCGAGGATGAATCCTTCTTCGGGCTTACTTTCTTACCGTCGAGCTGCTTGCTTATCTTGTGTATAGCACGGGTGTTCGACGGAGCGGGAGCTCTGCGAAATCTGGCATTGTTGCCCCTCGATTGTCGAAGCTTGTCCAATTCCTGCTTCAACTTGGCATTCTCCGTCTGCAGCACGCGTATCTGACTCTTCTGCCTGGCCTGAGCGGCCTGCCATCTGCTCTCCTTCTGGTCGCTCTCTTCCCTCAGTTCGTCGAGCTGCTCCCTCAGTACCTGAATTTCCTGACGCTCCTGCTTGGTCTGCAGCGACTTTTCTCTGGCGTCGCGCAGTCGACTCTCCAACGCCGACTTCTCGCGCGCCAGACGTTTCTTCTCCTCCTGCATACTCTCCTCGGCAAACTTTCTCTCCTTCTCGAGATTCTCCTCCTTCTGTTTGTACTCCCTGTGCAATTGTCTCTGATCGTCGAGGAGTTTCTTCCGCTGAGTCGCGAGTGCTGCATTCTCCTTTCTGAATATATCGATCTCGCGCTCGAGCTCGAGCAGACGCGTCTTGAGGAGTTCCGACTTGAATATCGTGCCGTTGACGTTAACGGAATCGACGCCCTTCGGGCTCGTCGCCGCCTCGTCGTTCTCTTGTCTGATCGTGCTTCCGGAATCGTTGCAAACCTCAGACTCGTCGTCGCTCACGCGATCGGCGCGCTCCTTCGGCCCGTTCACGTTGATCTCCGAAATCGTGTCGTCCGCGTCGTACGAGGTGTCGGTCGTCGTGTACTGCTCGTCGTCCGTAGTCTGATCGGTCAATTCGTCGCCGTAAGGAAGAGTTTCGGCATTCGCCAACGGTGCAGGCAAACCCTCGTTCCTAGCCGCATTTTTCGCATACAAAATCTCCACGTCCGAGGAATCTGGACTTGTCGAACGATCGCTCCACGCTTTGTCCTCCATGCAATCACGCGGCGGATTCGTATCGTTCGACATCATCGACGTATCCGTCAAGCCGATCGTTTTGTACTCGTTGTACTCGGAAAATCTAACGTGCAGACTGACGTTCGCCTCGTCGTTATCCGCCGGTTTATCGTCATTTTTTCCTCCCCTATAATTATCGCATTCATCCTCTTCCCCGTCGGAATTTAACGAAGGCTTGCGAGCGTTTTTATTGTAGCTGTTGATGTTGTTGTTGTTATTGAATTGGATGGTCGTGTGTTTGGTCTGCTGGGTCGCCTTGAAAGTTCCGGCCGCGAACGCTCGATGCAAGCAGCGCTTACCGGGCGAATGATTCGCGTCCGTGTTCTCGTCCGGAAACGGACCGGAGTCCCATTTTGAGAAAACGATGTCCTCCTTTATGACCGTCTCGAGTATCTTCGTAACGGGCGAATCGGGCACGGAGCGATTGGACTTCGTCGAACGAACGATTTCCTCGAGACTCGTGTCGCTCGACTCGCGCCTGGCAGACTCGTTCGTCGACCGTTGTCTCGGATCGCCGTTGTTGTTCCTCGCGCATTTCGACTTCATCGGCGTCGACTGTCGAAAGAGCGCGAGTACCGTGCTCGAGTTCGAGCAGAAGCTCGAATTCTCGGCCTTCTCCTCCAGCAGCTCGAAGATCCTCATTTCCTCCAATTCCCGACGACTCTTCGTCTCGAAGTCCGACGAGGCGTTCATGTCGACCGAGGGTTTCGCCTTCGGAGTGTTGTTGCCGTTAACGCTCGGTTTGTTCGTCGTCACAGCGGACATGGACTTGCTGCGTACTTTCTTCTTCGGAGGCGGAACGTTCTTGAGATTGAGCTTCGGCTGAGCGACCGGCGGAGCAGGGAGCGTCCGTGCTGGGACTCTCGAGCTCTTCGGCGTGTCCTTCAGCCTGGTCATGTTGCTCTTGACCGAAGAGTTCGACGAGACGCGTGTACCGGACGACAGAGAAACACTGCGCGGTCTCGCGGGTTTCTTCGACAAAAGCCCTCCGGGATTCGGCCTGAATCTCGCCAATCCCTCGCCCTTCTTCAGAAACGGACGTTTCATCACCGTCTTCGCGACCCCCTCGGCATTCATGCTCGGATCCGTCTCGCAGTCTCGCAGTCTCTCCTCGAGCATCGTCTTGAAGTCTTTTCTGGGCGAAGGCACCGGAAGGTCGTCTATGGTCAAAAGCTTGTTCGGAGGCTTGTCCGGAGGAAGCGGCTCGACTCCCTCCATGCTCAGCTCCGACGTTCCTCCGTGACGCTTCTCCGGAGTTCCCTCCGAGCTCTCCGTGACGACCGAGGATTCGCGGTACGAAGGGATCTCAGAGCGCGGACTGAAAGCTTCTATGGAAGATCTGAAATTGAGATATCTGTTCGTGTTCAGCTGCAGAGGAGGAACATTGAGCTCGGCTCTCCGCTGATTCTCTGCAACTTCTTCGTGAGCTACTTCCGCGATAAAATGTACGGAATTCTCAGCCGGATCGAAATCTTCGCAAGAGCCATCCTTGCACGGCTCGTAAACGCAAGAGCCTTCGGCATCGTCCGGAGGGATTTGATACTCGCTGGGCGAGAGCGTAGTTTTCTCCGCCACAGAATCATCCAAAGTGATAGCCTGAACGGACAGTCCGAGAGCTTGGTACATGCGATCTTGCTCGAAAGTCAGCAGCGCTCTCTGCTCCTGCTGCTGCTTCAGCAGTCGTTCCTGCTGCTCGATTTGCCACTGTCTCAACTCCTGGAGACGTTCCAGTATCGTAGATTCCAGTTCCATGTCTTCCCTCACCGCGGGACTGTTCGTGTGCTCGGGTAAAAAAACACGGGGACCGTCTGGAAAAGACGAAACGCACGAGATACGCAAGGTCCGATGCGATAAATAAATGCATTAAACTATGTGTTATATGGAAAGTTAAACTCGTTCGCCGGTTGATAAAATGTACTTACGATCATCTTTTTTCGCGCAAAACGACGAGCCTCGTTGACCTCGTGCTTTGCGATTTATTAACAAAGGCACTGTATTTTTTTTGTCTCGCTGTTAAAAGCCGTTACAATGTTTCAAATTGACAACAGGACGGTGGACGACACCTGCTGGTAGCGATACAACGCCGGAATAACATGCTTTCGCGCGCGCGACACTCAGCGACATAGTTTGCGCTGCGAGTAGTTCGTGAGGTTTCCTATCGAGCGTCCTCGATAGGAGACGCTCTCTGCTTGATCGTCGGTAGGTCGTGGACGTCGCTGATCAACACTGGCGCTCGGTTCGTTGTTCAATCTCTCACCCATGTTCAGTCACGATATCTCTGTCGGGAGAGGATCGACGAATTTTCGTGCCAATAGAAGGTTCGAGGTTATTCAATCGTGCGAGGAATTAAATGATTAAACACTGACCCGATGTACGGATATAAGGTCTCTTTTTTTATAATAAAATTTGTAAACTATAAGTACATTCGTTAGGCCCTATCTTTCACAGCTCTCATCACAGTCAAGCGTATTTTTTTTTCTTTCAATCGACTCTTGCTATGTACACACTCCTTTCGGTATATCGATAACATAGGTATATAGAAAATATATATAACTACAGTAGAATCTCGCTTCTGCGAAGCAATAAACTCATCGACGCCCTCCGCATTAATCGAGGCGTAGGCTCGGATAATACGGAAAAGTCGAATAAAACGGATAAAGCAGCAATGCCCACGCGTTGAGTAGTCCGCAACGGCTACGTGCTTACACTTGTGCAAGTTTGCAGCGTCTTTATATTGCGAGCTGCAAATACAACAGTTCCGATCTTACCGTTAATGGTTTGTGTATATATCAAGTTAACGTTAATTAACTAAATTATAATTATATTTTTTTAAATATCTAAATTAACTAATAAAGTTAATGTTTATATGCGTTGTTTTTAAGAATATATAATAGTAATACATGTTTGAATCGAGTATCCGTGTTATCCGAGATTTCAGTTATCCGACGTAGGTTCTCCGCATTACCTCTGATAAACGGGGTTCTACTGTACTCTGCAATCGCCCCGAGCTAGTGACTATTTTGACGTCGCCCGTTACCACCGATATTTACGTAACTTCCGACCCAGCACAATTATTACATTGGAACGCGTGTATTCCACTACGAAAAAAAAAGATAATAACAATAATATCAACAGCTACTCCTTCGTACCTTTTACCCAGCCAGTTCGCGAAAGTGTCAGCTGGATAGGGCCGAACCGGCCTCGATGAGCAAAAACATTCTGATGAACTTTTTCGCAACGAGCGGCAAGCTCAGCAGTACGCAAGTCGATAACAAAACGAATATCGAATTCCTGTGCCAGTGGGTCGCGGTTACGATATCGCTCGGCGTTGCGGCGGCGTCCTCCACGCCCTTGGACATGTCGACGGTCGATTGTTTCTCCAGAGCGGCGAGTTCCTCGTCGGTGTATCGCAGCGCGCGTTCCATGCAGAGAATGAGGCCTCGGTTCATTGCCGTCAACGTTCCGGGTAATCGGGCGGTCCAGCGTAGAGTTATTCTGCAATGCAATGTAACTCGTTTCTTTGTCCGGCCTAACCCTCGCGGACCAACTACCCGTTAAACTTTGGGTTGCTTTTCGGGTTGTTTTCTAATAATCTACCCCATCGGTACCATCGACAGCATTTCCACTATAGATACAACCGGTCGGTTTGTGCCTGAAATCCACCGCGAAAAAACCGCAAATTCGACCCAATGCGGCGCCACCGCCTCGAGCTGAACTACTGCAAGGTCTTCGGTCAATCGAATTTGTAGTTGTTTTGCGGTCAAATACGACCTCTTTGTCACGAATACGGGGAATAACCCGCAGTTTGTTTCGAGGCGATGGCCCCACAATCGGTCGGTCGTGCATCATTTTGTGGTTAATTTTAGGCACAATTACCGAGTTTCCACCATGAGTGAGATCGGCCGAGATTTACTCTGAACTAGTGGATGGAAAATTCTAGTAGACTCAAAATTCACTTAGGGGATTGGTTGTTGACCAGAAAGTTTCGAATTAACTAGAATTTTACCACTAGTTCACACTCGTTTCAGTCCGTTCTCAGTCCCGGTGGAAACTCAGTAAATCGGACCAGTGGATTTTGCGGTAGAATAACAGCGGTTGCTGGTACCAAAAGGGTACTCCAACGCAACTGGTCGATTGGTGCGTCAAACCGATTCTGGACCTACGTTCCAGCGTTCTGGAAGTTGGTTTTTGGTTGATATATCAAAACCAACCGTTATATGTGGTGGATAGAAAGTTGGTTTACATTTGGACTTTGCCAAAACAACCTAATTTCTGACTCTATGTCGAGAGCACCGATAGCTCTTGGCTCAGGGTTCGAAATCGTGTTATTTTAGGGAAATCCAACCGTAAACCAACCTCCTGCCCATATAACGGTTGGTATTATGGTTGGTTCTTTAACATCGCCAAGAAATCAACCTTTCGAAGGTTGGAATCAGAGTAGGTTTGGTGCACCAATCGACCAATTGAATTTCAGGTTGGTTTCAGGTTGGTCAGAACGCAAGGGACTCTTCTCAATAATATATATATATATTTATTTCACTCGGTGAGAAAATTGCGGTTTTTGCGCACGCTTCGCGTGCCAAAAACCCCATTTTCGCACCTTGTGAAATAATAGTATTACTGAGTTTCCTCCCGGGCTGAGAACGGACTGAAACGAGTTTGAACTAGTGGCAAAATTCTAGTTAATTCGAAACTTTCTAGTTAACAGCTGATCCCATAAGTGAATTTTGAGTCTACTAGAATTTTTCCACCAGTTTAGAGTAAATTTCGGCCCGATCTCACTCACGGTGGAAACTCGGTAAATATTGCGATACCAGTTCGTAAAAGCGGTCTTTCGGCGAATGTTGGGAAGTGGCTGCACAAGCCGGATCGAGCGCTACAACGGCACGAGGCGAAGCCGAGTGCTGTTGTAGCGCGAGAGAAGGCGAGTGCGGCCACTTCAACAACCGCCGTCGGGAGTCCCCTTTTACGTACAAGTATCGCATACTATTTTATGTAACGAATGCAGGAGAAGTGCTACTCCGTGCCTGCTAATTGTGCCGCTGCGAGTAGCGTGCAATAACTTACAGAAATCGCACACAAAAGTAAATCGCACGCAAAGGTGTCGAACTGCGCATGCGTACGGTAAAAGTGAGAAAATGGCCCGGTCCATATATCATTGATTTACGTGTTAATCGTGCGGGATGGGCCACATTCACCACTTTTACCCTGAAAGTAAATCGCACGCAAAGGAGCCGATCTCTGCAGGCACGGAAAGCAGCGCTTTTCACGCATACCTTACATAAAATTTCGTTCGATACGCGTGCGAAAAACGTTTTCTGAACTCGTGTGATTGCAACATTCGCCATCGGCTCGTCCTGCAAACTCAAACTCGTCAGAAAAAGTTTTTTCGCACTCGTATCGAAATGTACTATTATGTTCTTCTAATTAAAACATTCACACGAATAGATGTAATGCTCACTTCATCATCTTATACCGGAACCAGGATCGATAGCCGAGGGACGCCTCGAGCAGCGGTAGCCGAACGTCGAGTAATTCGGCAAAGTACATGACGGCATGCTCGTAAGCCATCCCCGGAAAGTAATACCGTATCCCCGTCATGACGCATCTCAGCATGTGCTCCCACTCCGGCGTTACATCTCGCAAGTTGGGCTTCACCCAATATTCGAGAAAGTCCCTCGAGCGTTGCCTCACCTCCTCGAGAGTTCCATTGCAGAAATTGAATCTAATCGGGTTAAACGTATCAAGAACCAACCCCGCCCACAAAATTAATTCGATAGTCGTAAAGTTACGAACGCGCCAACTTACTCATCCTCCATCCCGAGAAGATAACCCAAGCCTCGCCACACGTGGCAGAACGCTTCGAGGTCCTCCTCGCTGGCACCGTGAATGCCGAAAGCCTCCGGATGAAGAATCGCCATGCAGACGAAGCCCGACTGGGTCGCCGCCATTTCCCCCTGATTCATCCCTTTAGGCCTCCTGTGCAGATCCTCCTTGCCGAAGGCGTACGGGCACTGGCCCGGTGCCGCAGCCGGACACGATCCCCGAAAGTCTTCGAGCAGCGCCGATCTAGTTGTGCTCCAGGGTTTGTCGATCCTCGACGCCTCGTCGATGTCCTCGAGGCTCGACTCGATCAGCCTCTTCCTCACGACCGCGTGCATCCTTCTGACGGTCTGAACGTCCCTGTAAGCCGCCGTCCCTTCGGTCCACGGATCGGAGGTGTACCAGCTCCTTATCCGCCTCGCCGTCGACAGGTATCTCTTGAAAGCCGTGAAAGGATCGCCCGACTTGCCGGTCATTATCAGCGGCTTAAGGCCGTTCTCGAACGAGAAGAGCGCGACGAGCGACAACAACTCGGCCAGGAAGACCGGCGCCAAATTGTTCGTCGCGAATCGCTGACCGCGTGCGAACTTCTCGCGGTCGAGCCACTCGGGCACCGGGGCGCTCGCGGGACGTTCGCAGTCTCCTCTGACCGCGGCACCGACCACCATGGAGCGCAGACTCTTCGGCAGATTCGTCAGGTGTCGATCGGTCTGCTGATACGCCCAGTCGCGCTGCTCCCGCACCGTCATGTCCTTCCAATTTTTCGGTACCGCCACGACATCGCCGTATATGTTCTCAACGAAGAGCCGGTACTCCTCTCTCACGGCCTCGTCTTCGCGGGCATCCTTCGGGTCGTTCGACGCATTCCCATCTACGATTACGGCACTCTCGTCGGCACATCCGCCCGCGACTGCCTTTCCTCCCGTCGTTATCGTGCCGGTGGTCATGATTACGCGGTACTTGCCGCGCGAATCGTATTAAAAATTATAAAGCAGCGGACGGGTCACACTTTCACTCTTACTCGAGCAGAATCCGGACGGCGGAGTCGCAACCCTGCAACCGACAATAATTCTGCATAAACTACGATCCGTCGAAATTGTGGAACACACGAATTTACACGCACTCGTAATTATCTGATTCCTGCGATTATTGCTTGCCCCCTGTGCCGATACTTTCGCTCTCTATCGATGCGGATGCAGCAGTGAATTAGCCGCATGGATGCATTTTTTTTTTTTTTTTTTTTACTAATCTTGGTGAAGGGAATGAGAAAAGTGTTGGGTGAACTCTCAGCTAGCTCGTCATGATCGCTCGTTGTGCCCGACCGCGCCTATGCGATAATCAGCTTCGACGCCGCGACGGGATATTTGTCATTTAAAAAAATGCACGCTTATCTGTACCGTATATGATATATATGTATATATATGTATATATATATCTCTCTCGCGCGAAACGATAACGACAAACTGTACGAATGTTTTCGCGCCGTAGCAAAGTCGATCGGGCTTATTCCACGTAACACGAAGGAGTTTTATCTTGCCACTGGTATTCGCAACTGCATCAACATCGCTTCCGCGAGGCACTGACGGTTGTTCGCGGCTCCCGAGTGAGTCTACACTATAGAGATTCAAGTGCGGTGCTTTGTTACAACCACTACGCCGCTCCACTCAAGTACAAACTCGGACTGCGGACCTTGTTCTCCATCATTCCGCGAACCACGAAAGCGTAATCTTATTTTTTCTGTTCACAGCGATCGGACTTATCTGTCTCGACGCTGTAATCACGCATTTTTCAAACCCGATGTCCGAGGAGTAGGATCGGACGGAAATTACGATTTTTTGCATATTTAATCTACATAATAATAAAGTTTATGTCGATTGGCCGGTTACATCGATACTTACAGATACTCACAGATACTCACAGATACTCACACATACTCACAGATACTCACAGATACTCACAGATACTCACACATACTCACACATACTCACACATACTCACACATACTTACACGTATACATACCCACGCATACTCACACATACTCACGCATACTCACACATACTCACGCATACTCACGCATACCCACGCATACTCACGCATACCCACGCATACTCACACATACTCACGCATACTCACACATACTCACGCATACTCACGCATACTCACGCATACTCACGCATGCTCACACATAATCACACAACTCACACATACTCACGGACGCTGTCACAGATACTGCAAGCGCGCGAGAAAACATAACCGCTATTATGATGATGAATTACACAATTCATCGGGCCATGCCAATATTTTACGTAGTCACGACATAGGCGGTAATTACGCACCTGTTATGACGAGCATGAAGACCTTATCGTAATGTTAATAATCTACGTTTTTCTTTAATACGAATTTATAATCCGTGTTATTGCACAGACGGATGTAAAATCTCAATTTTTATTACTCTTGATTACCCTGAAGGTATGCCGATAAAAGAGGATTATCGGTTGCAGGGTCAATGTGGCATTGTTATACGCATTAAGAAAAAAAAATATCTTGATTGCCTTGGAACTTGAGACGTTGTCACAGCAAAGCATAAATGGCGACAGAGACGTCGGTGAGATTGTGACAACGCGCACATTCATTGTGAGTACAGACACGAATTGTAAAAAAAAAATAATAAAACAAATACGGAAGGTCAAATGTCGGATGATTTGTTAGATGCAAAAACCATGTTTGCAATCGCATTGAATATGGATGGGAAAAGTCAAGACACGCGGCGGATCTGCATAGCCGCCGGTATTTCGAATAGCAGCGCACCCGGAGATGGAAACGTCCGGGAGTTTCAATAACCGACAATTTTGCAGTCAATCGCCTAATTGCGGAAGATGAAGAATTACATTTTTTTTTTTTTTCGTAATAATGGAAACCGCGACGCTGCCAGTACAATTGGCGGTAGTAAAATATTGCGTTGGAGTGTAATTCGCCCGGCCCACGGTTAGTTTGCGTAATAGCGCGGAAACGCGGGGGCCCGCATAGGCTCGTACAATTTATGGTAGCTCAACGTAAACACGTGCATTATCGGTAAGAATCTGAGCGAAGGTATCATTCTCTTTCGGGTAAATGGAAATTGCTTTCGTGGATTGTTATTATCATTGTTATAAAATTATGAATAAATTTAGATGGAGATCTTGCATAAAAACATGATGAAAGGGTAAAAAAAACATTATAGAGGGCAAAGGACATTTGCAATTTATTAGCGTGAAATCGAAGGGTCGCGAAAAAAATGTCTGGACTACATAATTCGATGTATTTTTCTTTGCGCTTTTTTCTATTGTTTCCTGTACGGATAAATGTCTTTACTGATAAGCTTCCAGATTTGTTACATAATTGCCGTCACAATTATTGACTCATTTTGCTTCCCTCATAGAGAAAGCTTTGTTTTGGGGAACAAAAATTCTTATCGAATTATACATAAGTTTATATGGAGATTTAGCATAAAACATGATAAAAAGGTAAAAAAAAACATTATAGAGGGGGTTTTGCAATGTTTTAGCGTGAAATCGAAAAGCCCCGAATAAAATATTCTGCATTACACAATTAATGCATTTTCTCGCCCCTTTTTTGTTGCTTCTGGTACAGCGAGATATCTTCACTGGTAAGCTCCCAGCTATATTGCATAATTGTCACAATTACTCAATTAATGATTTAATTGACTCAATAAATTTTTTTTTGTAAACGCCTCTGATTCTGCGCCAAAGTCTTTAAATGCATCGGTCTGCTTAGAATAGCATTGTCCGTGAATCGTATATAAGGAAACTCGGATGCGACCGTGACAAACCGGTTGTAAACAAGGTTTAACAAGCCAGTACCGGCCCAGCGTATACGATGTTGTTATAACAATTATCGACAGATTTTAGTTTTTTTTTTTTTTTTTTTTTTGTAACCGTGTCTGTTCGATGTCGCGAAAAAGTCAGCAAACGCATCGGTCTGTTTAGACTAGCGTTGTGAATCGTATATAAGAATAGGCTCGGATGCGCTCGGATGCGCTCGCGAGAAACCGGTTGTAAACGAAGTTTGATGAACCAGTATACCGGCCGAGCGAGCGCGATGCAGCGCACGCAAGTACGACGCGTGTCTAGCTAGCTCCGGGTGGATCGAGGGACGGCCGGGGGGCGCGCTGTCCTTGACCCACGATCGACGTTCACCTAGGTCAGGACGCGAAATCTCGCCCGAGCCATAACACAAGATTCTCATTATAAAACCCACGTTCCGACCCGTTCGATAAACAACGAAGTAAAAAAAAAAAAAAAAAAAAAAAAAAACACTCGTGAGATCGAGCGAGAACTCGCGGCTTGAGAACATAATTTTACGACTCTAGTAGGAAGCGCACATACCCAGGCGAAGATTACATTTCGCAATGTAATTTTGTTCTCATTAAGCTACGCAGCGGTAGCAATAATCGCAGAGTGCCGCAGCGGCGAAAATGAAAACGAAAGATGCCAGTCTGTGAAAAAAAAAAAAAATTGCTTTGTTTTGTTTCAACTCACAGTTCGCATAACCGAGGTAGTTGCTTAAGTGCGGCACGTGGGATCGAGGCATTGATTGCCGCGGTGGCGCTTGCGATCGTGAGGTCCCCCTCGACGGCGATCGATGTTACTTGCCCCTGCGATCCTCGGACATCTCGTTTATCCGACGGATGCGAAGAAAGGAGAACGAGCACTGACGGCGGCTCGAGCGCGAGCGACGCTACTGGATCATTAATGACTGGCTGGCCGGGTGGAATCGTAAGGCGGCGTAGAACGAACGGGTGGCGAAGCTGACGGCGTACACGCTCGCTCGCCAACAATCGTCCCCGTCCCTGGCGGTTCTGCATCGATCCACTCGCGCGCGCCACCGCTGCACCGGGCATGCGCCACGTGCGCCAAAATTAGAGTCAGCGGGCTTGATGACTAAACCCGAGCCAAATTCGCCAGCGGACCTAGCCGGAGATTTTCGAAACGAAGCGTCGAAAATACTTTGCTCGCGGTAAATGCGACGCGGATTTTACGCTGCGTTGTTATATTGGGCAGATTTTCTTTTTTTGTTTGTTTGCCTTGCGAATTCATTATCTGTCGATAATGAATTCAATATTGAATGTTGCATGCACTGAGGAGATAATTCACGGTTAAATAATTAGCGTTGCAGATAATTTGCAATGCATTTTGTGGATTCACGGCAGCGCTGTTGATATTTACAGATTAGAGGCGAGTAAGGAAGTTCTGGACAGTATCGACTAGGACGTTGGTTTTCTATCGACCGCGGAGGGCAGAGCGGAGCTGTGCAAGGCGGGTTGCATGTCCGCAGGCGTTTCAGGCATGTTAGTTTCCATGGGCATGGCATGGTGTACACGACATGGCAATAGACGTTTACATTGAGTGATGAACAATTTTGCTTCCTCATGGAGGAAGGTTTGTTTTTGAGATTTTAAATTGAGATTTTAATGAAAATGTGTTCAGAATGTTTCAAGACTTTGAAAAATGTCATTTAATGGTCAACATGTCATTAAATGCGTGTGTGTGGGTGTGTGTGTATATATGTATGTATGTATGTATGGAACAGAAGCGAAAATTCAAACCCCTGTAACTCGAGAATGGCTCGACCGATCAAGATGAAATTTCACACACGGTATGTGTACTTAATACACAACAAATATGTGGAACTGTATGGGACTATATGTCTGCATGCGAGTACATGCGACTGTATGAGTATGTGGAGCTGTATGTGTGATTAAAAAAAACAGCTGTACTTTTTGTTGTGCAACATTTTAAATTTCTTCTAAAAATTTCTGTTCGCTCTCTACGCTCAAAATTCTTTGTCATGTAAATTTAGGTCACCCGATAATCCCTATCAAAGTTTGAGAGAATCGATCGAGCCCTTTAAATTGGAGGTAATTTTGATTTTGTTTGTATTTCATGAAAAATGAGTAGTTTAAACGCAACTTTCCTCATTAAATATTCATTTATGAATAAAATAAGTGAGACTCGCGAGCAGCGTGAAAAAATACACGAAATACGATTAACGAAAGGAAGTTTATCGACAATGTTTTTTAGACGCGATATTGATCAGATAAATTTTTTTTTAATCAATCTCGACGCTAATCGAGCGATTTGTTTAAGAAAAGAAACCACGAATTATCGCAGTTAGTTTGTGCACGACGAAAGTGCAACATAGCGCAAGTACGACACCAGCGGCTCGGTAGTCGCGATAACGCACGAAAGGAATTCTATAGTGTGAATTTCGGAGAACGGAAGCCGGGGCCACGGGTCGAGCCCTTTCGGCGGTAAGCTCATGGGTCCGTGGACAGTGCGCGCATAAATCAGCATTCTGATGATGCTGCGAACCGAGGCGAACTCGGTTTTAATTCATGCCCACTGGCCCGCGGGTTAATTGCGAGCCCGGACGAACGAAAGTCATTGGCACCTTTCGGCCGAGTTCTCAGCTCAGTTCCGTCGCCCGCTACATATATGTATGCCGTGAATTAGTTAGTTTGGAAAAGTATCCATTGTTTTTTCTTTTTTGCGGATATAAGATGCCCGTATTCTACATAGCACCTGCCGAAAGGATTCGATCGAAAGTGGGCTAGTTGGACAGCTTTTGTCCGCAAATTATGGGAAAAGTTTCGTCAAAATTTCGACCCGATGGTTAGTCTTCGAGAACATCGGCCATCAAGATTTTACTTCCGGCATATTGGAGTACAATTACACGGTAGCGTCTCTTTAGAATTTTTTGTTCAGTACTTGGCCTCGTTACGCCACTTCTTTTGTAATCTATGAGTGTTTTGGGTTGTACGGATTGATAGAAAAACTTTCACTCGATTGATATATAAAGCGAAGTATCGTCTGATCGAACGACGTGTAAGATGCATTTTTTTCTTTTAATCTGTACTAATTAAAAGCCATGTTCTAATTTACTATTAAAAGCCATGTACTAATTAAAAACCATGTTTGACTGCGAATTTAGGGATGTGCCGATATACACATAATCTAAAAAAAATATCAATGACTCAAGTAAAATTCGCTTGCCAAAGAAAAATATTGTTATTTCAATTTCACTTTCAATTCTTACAATTCCATACGGGATTGAAACGATACATGTCACTTTGGCGGTCTTGCTGTCATTGTTTCAAAATCACATGGAATTGTGAGAATTGAAATTTTTTGAAATGTCTTCGGCAACCCGGAAGCTAATTTTCTTTCAGTATAGGTACAACGCGTTGCCTAGTTTTCGAGAAATAGGAAATAAAGATTTCATTTACGGCATATTGAAGTACAAGTACATGGTAGTGTCTCTTTATAAAAAAATATTTTTTCAAGTACAGGGCCTCGTTACGCCACTGCATCTGTTAATATATTTCTTTTCGTGTACGAGTGATTGACGCGTCAAGCGAAGTACGGCCGGACCGAACGAAGTGTAAGATACATTTTTTCTTTTTTTAATCTGTATTAAATTAAAAACCATGTTCGCCATGCGAAGTACTGTAACTGCGAAGATTGGGGCGTGTCGACATACCCACCAGGTGCAACATCGTGTTTACGAGTTGTCGAGTTGTCGAGAGCATATGAATCAAATATTTCACTTCCGGAATATTGAAACACACGGCAGCGTCTCTTTAGAAAAAAATATTTTTCCATCCCCGCTCGAAATTCCTGATAGATGCGAATAAAAAAACTTTTGTTTTCTGCACGTTTTCCCAGATTCGACGCAGATAGATACGGAAAAGTATCATGTGAATTATATTCGTGTATCCGTCTTCATCCGTATACACTTATACAATTTCTATCGTTCTCTATCCATTCATGCATGAGTTCGTTATATATCGCTATCCGAATGTTTCGGCACCAACATTTTGTTCCGTTTTTATCATCCACTTTCAGTTCACGCATGGTTTCGTTGTATATCGCTATCCGAATGTTTCCGCATTAATTTTTCGTTCCGTTTCGATCGTTCTCTATCCGTTCGTGTCTGATTTCGTTATATATCGCTATCCGAATGTTTCCGCATTAACATTTCGGTCCGTTTCTATCGTTCTATGTCCGATCATTTATTTTTTCGGTAGATATCGTTATTCGAATATTTCGGTATCAATATTTCTTTTCGTTTCTATCGTTCTTTATCCGTTCACATACGCTTTCCTTTTATATATATTTCGTTATGAAACGTACAAAAACTTATATTTTGCTGAAACATTCGGAAACGAATATGAAATATATATATATCGAACGCTAAGAATTAAAAGGACGGAACCCTGTACGGGTTCCGTCCTTTCAACCCTGGTAACATGCAGCTTAGGCCCTTTTATTAATGTCCCTTTCTTAATGTCTCAGGAACATTCACGTTTTTCAATTTCGTTCCATTTCTATTGTGCTGCATCCTATAATATTTTTTAAATTTTAAACATCTCTACAAATTCCGTTACGTAGGAATCTCAATAGCAATCCAAGTAATCTGGGATTGCTAACTATAGCAATCTCAACAGAAACGTACAGAAACTTCCACGTCTATGCTGATTCATTGGACCTTTTTTAAAAGAACTTATAAAAACGGACATATTTTCTATAAGGTTATCCGCATTAACTCCGATATGATATTTTGCGTATACAAAAGGACATACATTCCAGATCTGTTACTTTGAACGCCGGATAAAACGGAAACAAATCGAATTAAAACGTATAAGTTATCTATCCGTTTCGAATTGATTCTAGCGGATCTTTTGAGCAGGCAGGTATTTCTTTTCGTGTATCAGTGATTGACATGTCAAGCGAAGTGCGGCCGGACCGAATGAAGTGTAAGATGCATTTTTTTTCTTCCTTTAATCTGTGCTAATTGGAAGACGATTTTCGCCATGCGAAGTTCTGTCACTGCGAAGGTCGGGGCGTGCCTGCATAGCCATAGGTGCAACGCGAATGCCGTCTGTCGCGTGCCGCGTGTGCACCTGTCTTACAAACTAGGCCCAGCCGATATTCCTCGAGCAAAGTCAGGCGGACGAACAGAAGGCCGAAGGCAACTCGTGGCCTGTCAGCTGCTGCTGCTGCTGGCGCAGCTGAAGGGGAAAATGCCGTGCGTGCGTACACGGATCGAGGGATCGAGACGCGCTCAAGTTTCACAAAAATTTTATCCTCGGCAAGTAACTCTATAGTCTGATAAAAATATTGATCGCAGCGAATATCTTGCGGCGAACCATTACAAAAATAAAATCTGCACACGCTATCGTGACACGTCCACTTTAGTTGTATATATATTTAGCCATCGATTTCACGCGCTCAAAAATCACTTACGACTGGCAATGCACAATTTTATTTCCGTCGCGAGTTCGCGCGTCAAATATCGAGCTGGATGTTGAATAAGCCACGGATTCGCGAGCGAGCAAAAAAAAATTAGTTATATATTAAGCCAGCGACTTCGCGCGCTCCAAAAATCATTTATGGCTCACGAGTTTGCGTGTCAAGTATCGAGCCGAGAGTTAAATAAACCACGGATTCGAGAGGAAAGAAAAATGCATTATAGATGGCGATTGAACGACGACGGAAAAAAATGATTAATTATGAAAACTTTAATGTTTAAAGGAATTTTTATATTTTTCGGAAATTGACATTTGCAAATGCAAGCTTTAAAAAAGTGTAATATTCGAAGCAATGGAGCACCGCCGAGCGTTATTGGTAATGTCTAACTTTATTTTTATCGAGCTGGTAGTTAAATACGCCGCAGATACGCGACCAAAAAAAATACGTCATAGATAGCGATTAAACGACGAAGGATAAAAAAAATTAATGATAAAAATGTTTACATTTACAGCAACTTCTATATTTTTTTATATCGATTACTTAGATAGGATATTTGTAAATGGAAGTAAGCTTAAAAAAAATTAAATATTCGAAGCAATGCTGTTGCGCCGATCGCAATTGGTAATACCCAATTTTGCTTGGCAAGTCAAGGATCGAGCTGGGAGTTAACTAAGCCAGGGATTCGCGACCAAAAAAAAAAGTCATCAAAGTAGATAGCGAATAAACGACGAGGGATAAAAAATGATGAACGATAAAAGTGTTCACGTTTACAGCAATTTTTATGTTACAAAAAAAATTGATTACTTTAGATGGATATTTGTAAATGAAATTAAGCTCGAAGAAAAAAAAAGCGAAACAAGGTGTACGTCTCGAGCGTAATTGGCATCGATACAATTGTCGGCAAGCTGTACTTCGGGGTCATTAGAAGGCATGATTGATGACCCGGCGTCGCCAGGAGGCGCAGTCCAGGTAAACCGTCGATCATCAGGGTGGTTGGGTCGAAATGGTGGGGATTCGTACGAGCGGCAAGGTACAGGGAGAGCGCGAACGAAAGTGGTGAGAGAAGACCGCGTGTCCGGCGTCTGCAGCAGCTGCTTCAGCAACGCGTTCGGTCGCTTCATTCCTCATGGAACCGTGCTGCAAGTAACATCGTTACCTTCGCTGCGTTTTCATTCTTTGAAAATAAACAACAAATTTAAAAAATACCAAAGTTATCGTATCGCTATCTTCACTTGAATCAATCGATTGCCGTCGAGTCAGACCGATCGGTCGATTAAACCCGAGTGACAAGTGCGCGCATCCGTTGCGAGAAAGGATAACAGATCGAAGTCCGCGTGCGCTACCCAATACCCGGAAGACAACATGTTTGCCGCTCAGAGATTCTCGATACTCCTCGTCGCAGTTTCCCTCGTCGTTGCCTATTTGGAGGTAAGCTTAGAAAAAATATATATACAATAAAATAAAATGAATGCAACCGATCTGTACAATGTGGACGTTTCATGAGATTTCTGAACGAATGAGAAGGTTTTAAACTTTCGAATTTTTAGACCCCAACAAGTGAAAGTCAGTGGCCAAAAACGGGCGATTCCGAAACAATTGTCCGGATCGAACCGGCGTCATGAAGTGTTCCCGTTTCGTGACATTTCTGAGCGAATGACACAGGTTTAAAATTTTCGAATGTTCAGATCCTAACAAGTATGAAGGTCAGTGACCAAAAGTGGTCCATTCCGAAAAAATTTTCCGAATCGGACCTGGATCACGACATGTCCACTTTTCGTGACATTTCTGGGCGAATGACACAGGTTTTAAATTTTCGAATGTTCAGATCCCAACAAGTGTGAAGGTCAGTGGCCAAAAGTGGTCGATTCCAAAAAACATTGTCCGGATCGGACCGGGATCATGAAATGTTCCCGTTTCGTGACATTTCTGAGCGAATGACACAGGTTTTAAATTTTCGAATGTTCAGATCCCAACAAGTGTGAAGGTCAGTGACCAAAAGTGGTCGATTCCAAAAAACATTGTCCGGATCGGACCGGGATCATGAAATGTTCCCGTTTCGTGACATTTCTGAGCGAATGACACAGGTTTTAAATTTTCGAATATTCAGATCCCAACAAGTATGAAGGTCAGTGGCCAAAAGTGGTCCATTCCGAAAAAATTGTCCGGATCGGACCACGAAATGTGCCCGCGTTTCAATCGCGCTTCAACGTGAAACCAAACAGGAGACGCACGATAGCCAGTATATCGTCGATAAAAATGGGGTCGCGAGATTTAAATTGCTACGTTCTCGGAGGTAATAGGCAGGGACAGCGCGGTTCACGCGATCGCTTCGTGTCCGGTGCTGAAAACAACAATGCCGCGAGATCTAATTGCAAGCCAGCGTTAAAATGTGATCGGGGACGGGATTTTAATTGGACGTTTACTCCGGATAGCCGAGATACGCTTCGCCAGTTACGCGTAAACAACTTTGCCCCCGTCCGCGGACGTTATGTTGGGGATATCGCAGAACGGAAAACTGGACGGAAATTGTTGGCTCTTCGATCGACCGACGATTTCCGTTTGCGACGATAGCTCGATGAATGGGTCGGGGTGGGGTATGGACGAAAAAGCTTTTCTCGAAAAAAGGTTCGCACGCTAGTTTCGACCTGGGATTCGTTTGTTCGACAGAAATCGAACGAATCGCCCTCGTCAGCCCGCCGGAGAATGCTCGGTCGTCTCTTCCGGCTCCGGCTGATTCATCCGTAACGAAGCTGCTCGCACACGATTTTTACGTGTCGTACCGAGTAACGAATCCTGTCGATTCGTCAATTTGTATCAGCCCGGAAATGTTGGGAGTAAAAAAAATATAGTTTCAAGAAAAAATTACTTGAATTTTGTTTTTTTTTATTGCTTGAAAAAAAAGAATTTACTTAAAAAAAAAAAATTAACTCAAAGAAGAATTAACTCACAGAAGAATTAACTCAAAGAAGAATTAACTCAAAGAAGAATTAACTCAAAGAAGAATTAACTCAAAGAAGAATTAACTCAAAGAAGAATTAACTCAAAGAAGAATTAACTCAAAGAAGAATTAACTTGAAAAAAAAAATGGTCTGCAGCTGCAGCGAAATTGAGATTCACCGGACATCGGTAAGCTTTTCTCTATCGCTAGCCGGAGCCACAGGAAGCTGCAGTTTAGATCGATCGGATCTTAGATCACAGCGGGAGGAGGTTGCGTATACGTGTTGCGATAAGATCGGTTCACATGGAGGGAGTCCCACCGGCACGGCTACTGTGACGATGAGCGTACGAAGAATTATGGGCCGCGAGGGGTGACTCGGGAAGAACAACATTGGTCAGAAGGCTCGACGAAGATCCTTTGGATATCGTGAGAGCGGGAACCTCGGGAATCCGCTGTTCATTGTTTTCCTCCGGTACAGTGCGTACACGCTACGTTCACCGGTAGAAAATATTTGCATTTCATTATAATAAGTGTCGTTAAGTTTCTTGCCCTCCTGCCCAATCCGATGGTACGACAGTTCGTGGAACGAAATTTCATTTGATTCTGAAAAAATTTGTTGCACCGAACAAATCATTCCTGACAATGTCAGATCGCTGCTTTTGCACCCATTTTAGGGAATCACGGGACTTCTCTTCATCCCATACGATACCGTAACTGTGCAATTAACCTCTTTTAACGCGCACGGTAAAAAGTTTGTGAACCAAATTTCAATTGGTTCTGAAAAAAATTGGTTGAACCGAACAAATAATTTTCTGATATTGTCAGATTGCTGCTTTTGCAACTATCGTAGCAAATCACGAGACTCCTCTTCATCCCATACGATTCCGCGATTTCGCAATTAACCGCTGTTAACTCGCACTGTAAAACAGTTTGTAAACCAAATTTTTATTGAAATTTGATTAATCTGAAAAAAATTTTTTGAACGGAACAAATAACTTTCTGTCAGTGTCAGATCGCGGCTTTTGCAACTATGCGAGAAAGTTACGAGACGCCTCTTCATCCCATTCGATACCGCGACTGTGCAATTAACCGCTGTTAACCCGCACGGTAAAGCCGTTTGTGGCCAACAAAATAAAGGACGCTCGTCGTCGATGGTCTCGGCGGTCGAGACAAGGCCGTGGCTTCCAGCTGCTGCGAAGAAAAACAAAGGGGGCTCCACGACCGATACGCAAGGACGAGTGCTCCCGACTGTCGACTCGGCGCCTTAATTCGGAGAAGAATATAAGTAAAAGTAGGACCTCTCTCCCGTACCGAGACCTACGAAATTTCACGAGCACCGAACGACTTGCCTCCAGCCGTTGTGTCGTGTATTTCTCTACGATACTCATTAGCATGTCATGGGAACCCGAGGGCCCCGGGGTTGCGCTGTTCACTCGCGCGAAAGCTCGTGTGCACTCCTACCGAACGCACACAAACGCATGGCGAACCTCGGTTTTGCCTGTTTCGCTCTCTCCGCCTCTCCATGTCCCTCTCGCACTTCCCACACACGCTACTCTCGCTCGCCTTTTCATATATACATTTTTTTTTTGTTCTTTTATCCCCCCCCCCCCCCCCCCGCCATGCTCACCGGTCCCTGAATGCGATTATGCGACTACCGCGAGTTCGCACTGCCACAACGTCGATTGGGTTCGCTAACGAGTCTCCAACGTTTTTCTACGTCCCAATTTTTTTTTTGCATCCTTTGTCGCAAACGTTTAGATTTTTTTTATTTTTATTTTCTTATTTTTTTTTTTCACTCACAATCCGAGCCTTGTTACGGGGGATGCTCGTTTCCCGGTATGTCGAGTGACCGGACGAAAAAGTCCGCAGTCGAACGACCGGAAAACTCTGTTCGTGCAATTATAAATTGAAGACTCGCCCGACGGTCTCGCGTGCGCCCGGTCCGGCGACGCGCGGGTCACAGTTTCGATTGTAAACGAGGAAATACCGCGGGTTGCAGAGCGTACAACGATATTCCCAAGCGGAAGCCCGGAGCGTTACAAGATAAATAGGTACACATCGTACGAAGTTATTTGCCCGCTGGTATGAATGTTGAAAACTTTTGGGGACGAAACGGTTGTTCGGCGGCCGTCGGGTCTCGTCACAGCCCACACCGGGAAAAACCGGATGTAAACGCCAGTGTGGCGTGACCTACAGCGCCGCGACGACGGAAACGGCGGTCTTTCCGGACTCGTGAACGGCGACGTCACGTCCACGTTCCGACACCACCGACCGCACTCTGTAACTGCGCGCACACGTGCAGGTGGTCGACGTAACGACACAACACCGCCCAACGATTTATACGATCGTTGCGAACGCGGTTTATGAGCGACGAGTCGTCCGGCAAACTGTAACCCATGTCCATGGCGCTACATCTTCGTAATCATTTTTTCATTGCGGTCCTAACTTACTTTAGGTGTGACCCTAACTTAACGACCCAAACTTAACTAAGGTAGCAATGCTCGAACACGTCCCAGTCGTCGGACACTCCTATGGAGATTTTAACTATTCCGAATTTAAGTACTTTGATGCACAGAAAAAATTATACAAGGTTTAAGCCTAAATTATTTTGTATTGCATTTTGTTAAAAGGTAGACGAGATAGTGTCCGGAAATGTGTACAAGCATTGGTACATACGCGACCAAAGTTAGGTCAGACAGCTTTCTATGTAGTTTGTCTTCGATATTGTTTCGTGTAAATATAATTTTTTCGTCGATTTAATTAACAATCGGCAAAGAAATTCTTTTAGTTAATATGAACTGGTTGAAGTTTTTACATCAGATTTCTCGAAATCTATGATTGTCCGAATCTACGGACTCCCTTGGTACTTCCGAACGCAGCTAAAAAAAATTATCTTATAATTAATCGATGTGTTTTAGAAACTAGAAACTATCAGCTAGGCATTGGTTTCAGTTATTTTCACAAAAAAAATGTCTTCTCTCCCAATTAATAACTGCTGGAACATGGGGATGCTCTTAACCGTCCGAGCATTGGTGCCTTTAGCCTACGCAGTTCTTTTTACGAGGCTCAACGTAATTGGCGCTGACGTCGCTTACAAAGTTAGTCGGGACGACGACGCTCGGACTAGACAGCTGCGAAACGGTTACAGTTCTAAGACACTCGGGAGATGCGGAGATACTCGTCGATGCAAATGCGCAGGTGTTCCCGATGAATAAATGGATCCACTACATCGGAACTCACTCGCTCGGCTCCCGCTATTATACGCACACACGAGCAGCCGGTGAAATATGCGAAGTGCATCCAACTCGGCAAAGCTCCCACGATCGTGGCGATGTACTTGCGTCGTATGCGTGTTTCTCGACTGGTGCGGAGGGCGATAGGCGTTACGGAGTTGACAAGGTATTAGCCGCCGAGTATGTGTAGCACCGGGGGATATTACAATTCAGTTAAACAGAATTTCCGAGACACCGTGCGTAAGTGTAACAGTCGCGGAGTGAAACTCGGGAAGGAACTGAACGCCAGAGGGCGTTCTGCGCCCTCTAGCGGACTCGTAACTTTAGCATGGAACTTTCTTTCTTATCCCTCTCGTTTTTTGTCACTCTTCCGGGCTTTAATCCTTAAGAATTCGAGTTGGGAAACGTGGCGTCTGTCGGAGGGATAGTTTTGCGATGCGTGACACTCGATCGCTGAAAGGGAAAGAAAAAAAGAGCCCCACGTGCGACGTACTCGGCCGCTCGTACGAGCAGCGCCTGCAGTTTTCCAAATAGCTCGAGCTGGACTGTTCTTTCACGGCGAATGGCGGAGAATGGGGCGACGTTAGCGAAGTTGTCGCTTGGCCCCGATCGTTTCTGCCTCCGTGTCGAAACTTCGGAACGGTTATATAGTCTAGCGCTCCTCGCGGCTTTGTCGCAGTCGGACAATCGGATCGCCGAACGAGCAGCGGTATAGTCTCGCAGATGGGAAGCGGCGAGTACCGCGAGGACGGAAGTCGTTCCATCGAGGCTCGTGGAACGGGCTCGAGCGTTCGCCGAGCAGAGTCGAACGGAAAGAGGGCAAACTTCCTTGCCCGGTCAGATATTAATCACTGTAATTTTTTTACTGAATATTCAACGGACTGCGAGCGTATAATACAATGCACCGGCGGAGAAAGTCTAAGGAGCCAGGGAAGTTTGCGGAGGGTACAGGGTCGTCGCTCTTGAACCCTTCCTGGCGAGTCAGCGAAGAAATTGAGAGGGTTCGTCGCGTGAATCTCCCTTGCCCCTTGACGGCTGCGAACCCTACTCGGCGCGCATGCGGTATATACGTGTACACTTAGGTGCGTCGTGTTTCCGCACGTGTTACCCGTCCAATTAAGGTGACGGAGTCGGCCGCCAATCCAGACCGCGCCAGTTTCTCGAGAACGTTAAAAAAACATATCATTTCCGGGAAGGGGGGGGGGGGGGCGCGGGCTTCACCGTCCATTAAAAAAACACGCTCTATCAATTCGGCGGGAGTGTAGAGATATGAATATTTTTTTAATACGGTAAAGCGGGGCAAAAAGGACTATCTTCGGCACTCTTCTGGGGAACATGAAAAGTCTCGTTTCGAATGGAGGACTCGAGTACGTTTTGCTCCGCTCTACCCTTATATGTGACTAAGGAGTATATAGACTCTTCACAGATTTGTTAATTTAACTATTTCGAATATAGACCGAGTCTTCGAGTAAAAAAAAATGAAATTGCATATTTGAGGAATATTTTTAAAAATACGGTAGAGCGGGGCAAAACGGACTATCTTTGACACTCTTTCAGGGGACGTGAATAAAACCTCGTCTCAAATGGAAGACTCGGGTCTATTTTGCCCCGCTCTACCCAAATACATAACTAACGAATGCAGACTCTCCACGAATGATTAATTTTACTTATTCGAATATAGATCGAGTCTGCGCGTTTATTAAAAAAAAAGTGAAATTACGTATTTAAAATATGGAGCAGGATACCGTTAATAACTACTGATAAGCAGGTTGATATTTCATTTTCATTGCATCCGCCGCGTCTGGTCGAACTCTCGTCCTCGATATAGACCGGCCGAGGTAAAAGTGGAGCGCGATCGAACGACGAAGGGGGGCCGTAATATCGCCACGGAGATGAGATGAGCAGCGGTCGCGTGGCTCTGCGCGCACCGCCACGAGGTGGGAGATGATTTTTTAATGGCCCGCTGCGATGAGGCCCACGGGAGGCCGGCTGTTTCCGAGTTCACCTGAGTTTTTGAGACGGCTGGCGCGTGCCGTCGACAGCTGCCGCGCCTCGTCACAGCTGGTCCTCGAACGTCAGATATCCCTCGCTCATTCACGCTCCTCCCGCTGCTGGCGTGCCATTCGTTCAGCCTTGCGGAAAATCGTTCCGATAATCGACGCGCATGCCATTACATTTGATTCGGAGCCAGTGGAATCAACGAAAGGGAAGTCTTCGCAAAAAGGCCTGTTTCGTTTTCAGAGCAAGCTGGAGCAGAGCGCTCGATTTTACGCGGAAAGGATATCGATATTTATTGGATATATAGATATACCTTCCACGTAAAATCGAACGCTCCGCTCTAGCTTACTGTGAAAACGAACAAATCCAAAGACTCTGCATCCAGAAAAATAATTTATTTGACCGCCAACGTTTATTTGGTTTAAGTAAGTATTTATTTGATTTAATTAATATTTATTTCATTTAAATAAATATCGATTTCATTTAAATAAATATTTATTTCATTTAAGTAAATATTCATTTCATTTAAGTAACTATTTACTTAATTTTAATAAATGTTTATTTTAATTAAATAAATATTTTACTTAAACCAAATAAACGGTGGCCGTCAAATAAATTATTTTTCTGGGTGCAAAAGGGATGTCGAGAGGAGCTTTATAAAAAGAAGGACTTTATTGTTTTTTTTTCTTTTCTTCTTGATTCCCCTTTTTAAGGCTTTCTGTGAGCCACTTAGCCACTACTCTCAATTTTTCCAATTCCTCGCTTCTAAAGTGCGCGGCTACAGCCGCTGTTACCCCCCCCCCCCCCCCATACTATATTACAAATTACTGTGAAGATACCTGCATGAGATTAAGTTTCATGAAGTTAGTAACGGCTGCGTTTTGCATCACACAAACTTCGCTCGGGGAAGTTCACTTAGCGAATAAAATTCTACGAGTGAATTTCGTTCCAAAGGCTTGCATCGATAGACTCTCCAAGGATGAAATTTGATGACGTGCAGACATCTTCAGGGTCATTGAGACATCTGCGCGAGAGCGCAGAGAAACTGCAGAAAACCTGCACCGATACAGCCGGTCATTCCAACTGAGTCTCGATCTTCGCGTTCGATACTTCGAGCACGAATAATACACTGATAAAAAAACACGGTCGAATCAACTAAGATTCGGGCAGGGACGTCCAACTTGGGTGATTTCACCAAAATATTTTTGAGTCGTTAAAATATTTTGTACTTTTTTTATCAGTGCAATCCTCAGAATTCGACCTTCACGGCTAGGCGGTCACCCATTCAAGTACTGACCGCGAACGATTCTCCTTGATTCTGAAGACCACCGAAGCCGTTCACCAACCGCGCATTCATCGCTGTCGGTGCGAATTTTTCCGTGGAAAATGCTATCCCCTGAGTGACTAAAATGTCTGATCGTGTCTAAAATCCAATCACAAAATTATTGAACGATGGACCGATTGTTGCATTGCCTCGATACAAACTACTTGTTACACGCCGTGTTTGTGACAAAGGGATCGTATTTGACTGTTCCGATCGCAAAAAACTACAAATTCGATTGGACCTGCACGATGCGGCCGATTTTGAACAAATTGACCTCAAACTCCGACAAAATAGGACTTTTGTCTTTGTAATTGCGGTCAATTTTTAATAAATGGACCGCAAAAGAATCAAAACAGTTATAAGCCCTGTTGCATTCGGTCGAATTTGCCATTTTTTGGGGTAGATTTCGGGCGCAAACGGACCGGTTGTATTTATAGTCCCCAATGCTGTGGATGGTACCGATATAGGAGAGTCAGGTATGAGCGGAATACACGCTTATATCGGAACGTACCGGGATATAACAAGCCGAAGGCCGGAGGACGTTATAATTCATTACATCCCTTCGAATCTCGATGATCGAAAGGGCCCAACTCCGTGGGATTTATAATGCGAATTGGTAGCAGATGGGATTCGAAAACGCGTTCGACTGGCTTCTGATCCCACGGTTTGAGAAGGTTAAAACTTAAACGACTCGAGATTTATATACATATATATATATATATATTGTATATATATAGTTTGGAGTCGAACGAAATGTAGCTTGCCTCGAGGGTCTCTAGGTACTGGAAGGATCCTTATCCCGGTATTCTCGAGGGCGGTAGAAGCTGCAGGAGTACAGTATAGTATAACCGAGTATGATATAGCTCGTAGTCCAGCGGCGAGTCCACGCGCAAGGTGTTTCCAAAGTCAGCTGGCCCTCGTCTCTCTCTACCGTGCACCTGTTCGCCAACGGCGACTGAAAAGAACCCGGCATTATAATATCGCGTATGCTCGCAACAAGAAATCAAAGGGAACAATTTCGCCGCAGTGCAAGAAATATTCGGGATTTTTAAAAAAGTAAAATCTTATGTATCCTTTGGAAAGTTGTTTGGTTGCGCCGATTTTCGAGTCCCCTTGGGGCCCCCTGGGTCAAATTATTCGAAGTCGAAGACTCTTAAGCCTTCTTCGCAGGCCCCGATAACTATTTTCCTATTGTACTGTTCTTGTTTTATTCAGTGCGTCTCGGTGAATTGCGAGCAATAATGCGGTGCACGACAACGCCGTGCCCTATCGTAATGTCCAAAAACACTCATTTTTCAACTAGAAATACATCAATACCGGCTCGAACATATCACTTTTCGACGAAGGTTACATCATCCTGGAAATGCGTCAATGACGTCATCCAGAAAATACGTCACTTCCGGTTAGAAAATCCCCCTGGATAGAAAAATGACGGCACGGCGACGGAACGGTGGCGGTACCGATGGTACAATATCCGTTTTTAGACCGTTTTTAGACCGTTTTTAGACCAATAGCCATTTTTAGACCGGAAATACATCACTTCTAGTTTGGAAAACCCATTTTTAGACCGGAAATGACGTCACCCCGCAAATACGCCACAGGCTGCTTGAAAATCTCATTTTTGGACCGGAAGTGACTTCATACCGAAAATACGTCATTTCCAGTTCAAAAATCCCATTTTTGGACCGGAAGTGACGTCATACCGGAAATATGTCACTTTCTCTCAGAATATACAATGATTAAACCGGAAGTGACGTATTTCCGATATGACGTCACTTCCGGTCGAAATATGACATTTTCAAACTGAAATCCGAAAATCCGAATTTCGGGTTTCCAAATTTCATAGTCGAGGGCGCCAAGTGCCCGAGCCACAACGACTACTAGCTTTATATTTATCTTTCAACCGCGATGCTCAATTCTGGCGTTCGATTCCCACCTCAAAAATCTATCAATGTTGAGAAAAAAAAATAATAATCGCTCTATTCGTTCTGTGATTGGTTGTTCCGCGACGCTCAAGGTTGGAATTTGCGTTTGTTTTCCAGGTGACGGAGGCTCGGCCACGAATGCGACACCACCACGGTGACTCCAGTTGCAGCAGATGCGGACCCGGCTGGGGCGTGATCGGCCGATGCAACGCCGAAAGGGACACCCAGTGCGGCAAATGTTCTCCGGGCACTTACAGTCCCCATCACAACATGCAGCCGTGCTGGATATGCTCCCGATGCGGTCCCGGACTGTACGAGGCTCATCCATGCACGAACGGACGTACCGACACAGTGTGCGATTCCTGCCATCGGGTGGCTCACGACAATCCGGACTATCACAGAAAATGCAAGGGTCGTCAGAGCCCCTTCCTGGCGCCGGAGGACGCGAGGAACACCGGCGAGGAGAGCAGCCTCGTCAACGATCCCGATCGGGCAGTCATCGATGAAACCGATCGGGAAAACATCCTCGAGGAGGACGCCGAAGCTCAGCTCCTGGATTCGAGGAATTCCGAAGCTATGCAGAGACTGTAAATTAATCGCCGAGAAAAAACGCTATGAAGCTATCTATAATCTATGTTGATTCGCGAGTAACTCGCACGATGTATAAAGAGCGCCCTGTTGGCCACAAGAAAAAGAAAATTGTGGAAGGAAAAACTAGTCAATCGATCGTCGTGGCGAGAATCGAGCCACGCGCGAACTAATCGGAGATAAATGTCGAGAGCCAAATTCAAACAGCAGTGTACATATGTATTTATTTCGATCGATCGGGAAGGGGTTACAGATTGGCAACTTCGGCCACGGTTCTTTCGCAACTGGCAATACTCGACGAGCGCACGACGAACAGCGGGTCGTCGGGTCGTCGGACTGTACCGGTGGATTAAAAAAGATAATAAGAAGTAAAAAAAAAAAAAAATTGTCGTTGCCAGTGATGTCTACTTCTCTACGTTTAATCGACGATTCTGCGAGCCGCGTGTACAGAAATGTATTAATATTTTTATTATTTTTCTCTCGCACTCTCATTTTTTTTATTATATTAATTATATACTGTATCTCTTTCATGTAATCTCTCTTCTATGTAAATATAATCAAATCATATATACAACTGTTCGTATATGACCAAAGACGTAATATAGCTCTAACGATAGAATTACCCGAACGCATCGCGAGCGTTCTGCGGCCGATGCTGCGGGCCGAAACGAGCGGTTTAAAGTCACAACGGAGAAAAACTAACACTCGCGCTCCGTTATCAAACTACATTTCGAAAACATCGATCGATTCGCAGTTAAGATGATCTATAAGTATTTGCATAAACATTAACGAGTGCAGACAATTCACCCGAAATCGTCGTAATTATTGTTCGCATTGTATTTTTCACTCCACGATGATAAACTATCGATTAGACAATGAATTTCTATCCTGTGGCGTGTAACGATAGTATAATTGTCGACTTTTCCCAGCCTCGAACTCATCTTATATCCTACGACGATTGTGCCAACAAGGATTTTTTTTTTGTTGAGAGAACGATAATATAGGCTCGTAGTATCAATTCTAATGACGTTCCGCTAATAGACTATTTGTTATTATTATTATCATCATCATCATCACCGTTAATAGTCGTGAGAGTTCTCAGAGAGATCTAGAAGTCTCTCAAGAGATTCCTCGCGTGGCGAATCATGTCGTATATCATTATAGTATATATATTTTTTTTATATTTATTAAACATTACGATACAGTGTGTTAGGTACTATAATTTGGTTCAGTCCCGAGGCACGGGTATGGCTCATCCCTGCAGATGAAATACGCTCTCGTGATTTTTTTTTTTTCAAACTAATCCTACTGTATGATAAGAAGCACGATCTTTCGAGTGCATCGCATACTCTGTTGCTCTTAAACAACCGAAAGATCAAATACACTCGCATTTTTTGTACATATAGCGAGAAAACTCGCAAACTTCAAGTTCGAGTGAGTTAAAAGTAGCGTTGTGAGAAAATGGCATGGGAGACAGTAGCGTAAGTTTATCCGATCGATTTCGCTGTTCGCGTTAAGTTTAAATCGTACGGGATGTGTGTTTGTGGCGAGAACAAGAGGCTTCTTCGATTACTGTAATCTCCGTTCGTTGGTAATTGATGTAAAGTAATAGGAAAATAAGAAGCTCATTACTTCATTGAATTGACCCACATAGCACGAAAATATTTTTGAAAGGTTTCAAAAATACTTTCTTTGGAAATATTGAAAATATTTTACCAATATTAACAAAATATTCCTGAAATGTTTTTTTTTGTTTTAAAATGTTTGAAATGTTTTTCTTTTTTATGGTTTAAAAACATTGTCAAAATATTTTTTTGTCCGCTCATAAATCTTACATTGAAATGTTTCCGAAATGTTTCTTTTTGACATTTCAGCAAAATGTCAAAGATTGCATCACCAAGCCAATTTCCGTATACCACCCGCTTAAACACGGAAACAATCGTAGAAATATTTCGGTGAAATATGAAAATCAAAGCATTTCAAAATTTTTATTACTATGTCTCAGACACGTTTCAGATGTGTTGAAATATTAAGTGTGTTTCTGAAATATTTGAGAAACGTTTCATTGAAATATCTTTATAGAATATTTCAAAATAGGGTTTTCATATATTTCAGAAATATTTCATAAGATTTGAAAGATTGAAAATATTTCCAAATATTGCGTGCTGTATGGGAAGTGTAAATGCAAAGTGCAGCTTTCCGTTCCTATCGATGTTTAGGTACTAATTGTAAAATCTGAAGAAAAAAAAACAAACAAAAAATCGACGGAACACATTTGATCGATTTTTACAGCGATTGATTGCGTATTATACACACATTAATATAAATATGCGTGGCGGTGCTGAATAATTTATAGCGGGCAGTCTTGTTTCACTTTCGAGTTGGACGATCTTAGGCGTAAGGACTATTTAATGTACGTTCTGTAAACATGCCATAAAGTCATAAACATACATTCGTCTTATTTAATTTTAAACATCCTTTACGCACGAATCACCGTCCCTTGCGAGAGGACTCTCCCTTCCTCCGTTAGTTTGTACCGGAACAACGAGGTGGGGAAAAAAAAAAAGAAAAAAAAATCATCAACCGAAAAATAATAAACAATCAGACACAGATAAAGTTTTTTGTACGAGAGATATTATATTGTTTAATAATATAAATCAATAGTGTCTTACAAACATACATGTACATAGGGCTCAACGATACAAAAACATTATTACAGAAAAACAAAAAACAAAAAAGAGCCCTCTCGGCGCTTTAGCGAGACACACTTGGAGACCGAACTCGGTGAGGGCGGGGGGCGAGTCGGGAACCGCGGGAATGCTAATACAAGGGATAGCGAAGAATGACTTATACATTCAGTGTGGTATAATAACGAGGGAGATAATTGAAAGACGCTCTCTCGAGAGCGCAAAAAGTGCTTTGGGAATAAAATTCTATGGCGATCTCGATAAACGCACTACAGCTTTCCACATATATTAATAATCGTTCTCGATTTTTTTTCTTTTTTTTCTTCTTCTCCAATATGACCCATAACAATCGTGCGACATTCACGCTCGGTAATATTCGTGGGTGTATATATAGTGTTTTTTTTCTTTATATATAGATTCATTGTGTATATAATATATGTGTGTGTGTGTGTGTCCGCTACCGTATTTACGACGAGCATAAATTAATTCTTTGAACGTCGTCGTATCGTGCGGTAAACGCGACGATAACTATATATTCGCCTTTTTTTCTTTTTTAATTTGTACAATACGAGTGTACACGCTCCAAGCATCGAACATCACGTTAACGTTTGTTCGTATTATCCTTATATTTCTTTTCCTGCATGATAGAGACATCGCTTCCGACAGAATACATTGTTCATTGAAATCCATGACTGGCGACTTATTTACGATAATTATTAAGATATATATCGAATTCGTTAAACACACGAGTGATGTCTTTTGATACAAACTTTAATTTCCAACAATCGCGCGATGTTTCTGCTATTTTTTTTTTTACACTTTTATACTTTTTTTTTAATCGCGATGAGATTCAGTGACGCTCTCGCGAGCGATAATAAAGCATCCGGCTCGGATGCTGCGAACTTTTTGTCAGAGAAAAATAGTCTACGGGCAAGCCTACGCTATCCGACCGGCTTGATACGAGAGGGGAACGACTAAACGGTTACTGTGCAGAACAAATCTCTGCACACTTCGAGCAACGGATGAAACAAAAATATACACACATCCCGAGGACGAACGGGCATTTTACGTGCGACTCAACAAACACAAGTCCGGATGGAACGAATCGCTACTGATATTAAAAAGCTTCACGTGATTGCAATTTCGTTCTTTCCCTCTTAGCCCGACAATCCAGTGAAGCGATTATGTACAATTTAATATAATAGTGTTTACAATCTCTAATCTATCGTATTGAAAATCATTTCATAGTTAAAAAAAAAAAAACATAAGAATACATCAAACGAAAAATGAGCGACAGTCGCAGGGGATGTCCGCATCTGCGATTGTCGCCCGTACAGCGTAACTCTAAGACTAAGATAGGCTGAACTTTTTGTAGAAATTTCGTCCATCGCGTCTCGACGGAAGATCTCTGTTCGTAGTCAAGGGTCTTTAGCGTAACCAGTCATGGATCGATCGGTTACGACGATTGCTAAAATAATATCCTGTGGACCAACCAGGGACGGGGGGGGGGGGGGGAAGTAGAGAGAAACCGATTGAATAGTCGGAGGTCCTTAAGCGACTCTACATAGTTACAAGAAAATCATCTTTTTTTTTATCTTCCTTTTGAGCTTCGTTAAATACGAGGAATTTCTAAGGTAAATAATTAATTAATATCATACAGCTATTATCGTCGTGCACAAAGCTATGCCCACCCCTCTCGTCGCAACATTCAACGGAGCAAGCAAAAATGAATAATAATATAGGCTACAAAAGCTAGCCGTATAGCACGCTCGGGAAGACTTTCTCTGTGTGTGTATGTGTGTATGTGTGTGTGTCCGTCACGAGAACGCAACAAGTATACGTGTCACTTGTGCAATTACGAGAATACTCGTTGACTACGTTACACCCGAAATCTACATTTTGTTATTAAACCTCGAGTGAATCTATTTATTTGTCCAATGCGGCTCGAGCCACGAATATACTTGGTTGCGTGCGCCTGACGAGATTTAAAACAACAACAAAAAAACCGTCAGTCTTTCCTACGTGCTCTACGGACTAATAAAAAAATCGCATTTGACACGAGTTTTGGAGATTATATTGAATCGATGGGACACAAGTGAAGTGATCGCCTCGTTACCTTCGACTGCGGTATAATACTGCCCGCGGGTGGCCTGTTCTGACATCCTTTCTTGCCTTTTTGTTTTTTTTTTTTTTTTTTTTTTTTTGCAAATTTCGTCTTAACTTTTCGTAATCGCTTGAAGTGTCCCATGCCATTTGGATCGTTGTACGAGGCTAGCAGGGCCACCATCTCTATCTCGTTGACTTTCTTTCTCGAGGAGGTGGGTTTTTTTTTGTTTGTTTGTTTCATTTGTTTCTTGATTTTTTTATGAGTATAAGCTTGGGTACAACGAGCTCCTCTTCATCAGCGAATCGTTAGCATTTTTGTCGGCCTTCAACGCCGTTGAACGATACCCTCGTCAAGTCGGACAATCGACTCGCCGAATCGACGTCGCACCGGCGCGATAACAAAACTTAAACTGGTGTCGATACTTCGGCATTGCGGTCCACTTAAAACTGATCAACGAGCAGGTCGCAGACCTCTATTGACATCGTTTCTTTACTCGAGCGCACTGTTAACCGGAACATCTGAAAATCGGCACGAATCGCGCATCAATAAAGTGTTAAAATCCTTGATAATGTTCGATCGCTATTGAGTGAGAAATTATCGAATTTTACCTGTGCCTGTTTATTCGGTTCGAGACGCAGCAGACAGCCTACTTGCTGGGCTCTCATGTGTACAATTCCTGCACAAACAAAGTTGTCGGGATTCGGATCGATACCGTCGAGAAGCTGCATACCGAAGCCCTGCAGCTTGGTGCGAACCTGCGCCAGATCCATCGGTTGTTGTGCCTTAAAGATCTTCTGCGAACGTTGCTGATTGGCTCTGAAACGACATAATATTTTGCATTGAATTCATTGGTAATTACTATTGTAAAACGAAATACATGGAATTAATCTCCTCCCCCCGTCCTCGAAACCGTTCGACTTTTTGCTGAGAGTAAACGACCATGCCTTCTTTTAAGCACGAAAACGGTACGGATGTTCGTAATAAATTTTCTTTTGTGTTATCAAAAAAACAACACTTCAAGGTACGTCTGAGAATTTTTTGAGATTTTTTTAGCACTTCAACGTGTTATTGGAATCGTTCGACGGTTGCGTCTTGGCAAATTCCAAGTCCTCGTTCAACAAGGATCCCATACAGGGAAGGGTCAACCCTACACCTCGCATATAATTTTTTTTCTACCTTACAAATCATGACCGGGTTAAATATCCACCCCACGTGTTTCTTCTACGTGCAATCGTCAAGAACAGAGTTCTAAGGATGTAGGTAGAACAAAACGTTTCCTCTCTCTGTTCTACCTACGATCTTTCTCTGCATTCTGATGCCCCTCTATACATTTGTAACGTGGCGCGTACTCTAAACTTGCGATCTCTGTACTATTCATGTTTTAAGTTTATTTTAGTTAAGAAAATATCAACACTGTAAAAATAAATCGTACATTTGATGTACGGGACTTGAAAATTGCTTTCCATACTGTTCATTAATTTTCAAATCGATTTTTTTTCGCAGTGTACTTACAATTGGTGCTTTTTGCATTGGATGGTACTTTATGGGGATTTATCCCAGCAACCAATAAAATATTAATTTATCTATCAATCTACAAGAGTCCTGATGAGCAGTTAATTGTATTTTCCACACATAAATCTTTGTTTATTTTTAATAAGGAAGAGAATGGCATGCCACAAATGTGGTTTCATAAAAGTTTAGGGGGTGAAAATCACACTCGAAGCCCAAAACGTAATGAAAATTGGCAAAAGTTGATTCTTTTTTAAATATGGACATGGGTTCTTTTCCAGCCCATACATGAGTTTTAAGATTAAAGGGACGCGAACTCACCCGCCAAGATTCTTCCACCTTGCGAAGAACGACTCGCCGTTCATTTCCGTTGGCTCGAAGAACTTGTTGATTGTCAATGGCAGCTTCATCGTGATAGTTTGTGGCACGTTGTTGTAAATAAATGAGATTATCATGCTAGGTGTGTCTGCGAATGGATAAATTGTCGTTAGAGCGATATATATTTTTTTAAGGATAAAAATATCGAGAGAAGAGAATAACGTGAACCGACCGTTGTAATCGTCGATGCACTCGCCATTGATCATCTGCTGAATCTGTGCACCGGCTTCCAACACCGGATCCACCGGTTTCACCTGCACAGCCAGTTTAGCTTGATTCTCTTCCGACCACGACAGCTGCGGCTGGAAGCTGTGTAAGGCGAACTGCGTCTTGTTTCCATAGAACAAACCTATGCGACCGAGATTCTGTCGAAACTCTGACTTTACGCCAATCTGAATAAGATCGTTTTCGAAGAGCACTCCATTGTTTTTACACACGAATCTGAAAAGACAATCATTGATCAGTTTATCGCCTCCATCAAGATCAACGAGATCAACGACGAACTTTGCTCGTCCGAACTTACTTCTTAGGATTGTAGGTATTTTGAGCACCGTTCGTAGCACCGACTTTGTTGGGAGTATTATATATGTCACCCAGCACGTCGAGGAGAACTCCCGTGTTGCTCGTAGGCTGTGACGAAGGCGGCGTCGACAGACCGAGTAAATCAGCAGATGAATTATTAATAGCCGCAGCGGTTACCGCCGAGGGAGCCTCGGTGTGATGATTCGTATTTGGCGCTGGACTCTTGCTTTCTCTTATTTCGTTTTCCGGCACGCGTCCAGGTTTCTTCTTCTTCAATACCGCGAGTATAGAGGATTCTCGTTCGGGGAACGCTGGCATCTCTTCCAACACCGTCGCCTGTTAATTGTATTTAAGGATCGTTAAATTATTCATGACACAGATGTCAGGAACACACGTGGAAATGGGATTGTCGTGGGACGGACGATGGGGCGATTCCGGGGTTTGGGAATCACTCAGCTTTGTTCCATACACTTTTCCAAACTCTTTTCTTGCCATCGCGTACGGCCGCGAAAATTTTCGTGCAATCAATCCCATACTCTTTCTCGGCAACCGCGTAGAATAGGAACATTTTCCGCGTAGAATAGGAAGTGTATGGAACGATACTAGGCGGGTCCGAAAACCTAAATTCGCCCCATCGTTCGTCCTACACTATTTCCCATACACTCGCCCATAATCTACCCGTAGTCTTACGCATACTACTTTTTTCCACGTGGATAATGCCGGCGAACTGTAATTACCAAGACATCGGTGGACGCGATTATGCTAAGCTGCAGATATTCCGATGCCCTCTGCTGCAATTCGGCATCAGCGCTACGAAGATTACTGTGCTGCCTGAATACGTCCTGAATCTGGCTTCTTATTTCGGGAAAGAGATTCACGAATTTGATGTACGTCGAGAGTAGCAATGCTCGAGTCATCGGAGAGCACAGATGATACTGTAAACAAGAGTGAGCGATGACTAATAACGATCGCTGCTGCGAAACATACGAGAGTGACGAAAAATGCGTTACCCACTTTGGAATGTAATAGTTGGAACTGCACCGAAGGTGAAGAACGTTGATCGCCGGCAATGAGATTGCCGAATTCGCCGAGAATGTAACCGCCGACTTTGACCATATTTTCATGGCATGCCGGTCCTTGTAGTGCCTGGAAATAGTTTAATTATCTCAATTACAATTTGGTTTATTATCAATTTTTTTGTTTTATTGAGAACGAAAATTGCATATTTCTGTACCTCGAAAACTGTCTTCGCCGCGTAGCCCTGAACGTCGTCCCGATTGATGACTATTTGAATTACCCTGTACCATACTTCCTCGGAAACGTAGTCACCGGCTATCCTTATAAGATTCAGGATAACGTCGACGTACCAGGTATAATCGGTCGCATATTTCTCCGCCAGTATGGCGACTTTGAGAACCATCTCTTCTCTGATGGAGTAATCGGCAGTCTCGAGATAATTCAACATTTCCTGAACGATCTCTTCGGCGTTGCTCTTGTCGCACATCGCGTAGAGTAGATCAACGGCCTGCTGCCTCACCGACACGTCCTTCTCCATCTTCATCGAGAGTATAACGACTTCCTGATGCTTCTTTACAGCCTCGTGGGAAAATTCGGACGTGGCAAGATGACACATAGATTCTAGTGCCAGGTAACGCAAATTGGTCTCGCGATTCGAGAGGAACTGACCGAGTTGATTGCACGCCCGTACCAATAAATTGGGCTCGCTGTCGTTGTGTATAATGAGACTGATCGCCTCGAACAGCACAGCGTTCTTCGCGTTCGAGTGTTGTACCTTCTTTGACTTCGGTGGCTCCTGCGCTTTGTTCAATATCGTCTCGAGACACTCGTTCAATCTTCCGCGCACACCAGGATCTTCGGCTGTAAATAAATTTATTTTACATTAAATACAAAAGTCATATCCAGACTAGCGCGTCAAGCAAATAGTCTGGTACATGTTGGGTCTAATGGGTCCCTGGCGATCTTCGAGGAGGCAACAGCAGACCGGATCCTACACTACGCCTAGTCAACAATTTTTGGAAACTTTTCAACAATGTCAATTTTTAGGGTGATGTTTTGATTTTAATGTATATTTCTGTTGTATGTTTGTTTTATGTTTGGAAGACTATTTATGTGTGGAGCATTCCCTATCACTTCGAACTGGCTCTGGCCTTTGACATCTTGGATTGGTCCTGCGATTATTTATATGACTGAACTGACTCTCAAAAGCAGTCAGATTTTTATTATCTTTTGAAAAATTGTTCATCACTAGTTATGATTAAAAAATCAACTTATTGATCGTCACAATTTTTAAATCTGAAAAACTTTGTCTCATATGTAAGTTTTAATTTTTTTGAAGTAAAACAACAATCTTCGGAAAAGTCTGAAAAAAATTCCCAAAAATTCAGTGTTGCATATAAAGTGATCAAGCGATAACCCAAAATCGACTATTTTCGAATATTATATAATCGAATATTTTCTTCTAATTTTTTCCCTGTATATTTTCGATAGAAATTAGAAAAAAATCGAAGGGTGACGGACTACCCACTTCGGCTTAAATTGAAAAATATTTTACATACGAAATTGCAGCTTTCTATAAGTTCATATTTTTAATCATAAAATAATTATAAACCACTTTTTTTAAATCTAATAAACAAGCCTGAGTACTTTTGAGTTAGTTCAGTCATATAAAAAATCGCGGACCGGTTCGATCATGTCAAGGGTTAGAAGGGTTAGAAGATGTGAAGGCCCATGTCGAAATGGTACGGAATGCACCATATGTAAAAGTATTGCCCGTTGATTAAATAAAAAGAAAGAAAGAAGAGAACAATAACGCACTGTGTTCCGAACACGAATACAGTGCAGCAACGACTCGTACCTGGCGGTGTATAGTTTTGAAGTAGCCGGAGTAGTTTGACCGATAACCACGGAGCGGGTACGAAATAGTACGTGTAGTCCTGAAGATCTGTGTAGCTCGAAGTTACGATCTGAAAAGCCGCGAATGATGATATAGTACGAAGAACTTTAGTCAACCGGCGGCCAAGGCGAACTTACACGGCTGAGTCGAGAAACGGCGAGGCTGACACAGCCTTTGTATTCGTCGGGATTTCTTTTGACAAGTGCATCGATCAGTGACGCGGCCGCGGTAACGACACCGAGATGTTGATCGTTGAGAAGATGGACGATACGCGAGGTCCATTCTCCGCCGGGAACGACGTCCGGTGCGGTGCGCAGCAGTCTAAGCAGGCACAGAGCGGCGCTCTGCTTCACCACGTCCATGGTGTCTCTAAAAAAATTCATAAACCAACGATTCATTCACTGTTAAAATTCGTCACTGAGCAAGTGATATTTTATTTTAGCTGTTATGTGGTGTACCCTGACCCGCCCCAGTCTAATTTACATTTTTTTTGCGATTACCTACAAAGCTCCGGAAAATTCAGCAACTATGTGAAAGTTTACCTAATATCCAGCCGACTAGATCCAATAAGCGATGAATAAATAAGGGGCATATATGTAGTATGATGATTCCTCGTGTATAGTGATAGTGTAAATCGCAATGTAATGTTTCTTCTTTTTTTTACAGTGAAACTTACCCGGATACAAGCAATTTTGGTATCTCGTTGCCGAACGCCTCGGCCATCTCCTTGCTGCCGATATTGGCGATGCATTGCAGTGCGAGATTCACGTGAATCGGATTGCGAGATCCAAGATCGTTCTTGATACTCTGTATTATGAGTTTGATGAGATCGCTGTTTGTGTTCACTAGGACTGATATGAAGAGATATCCCTAAAAGTACAGACATAATTTTTATTTTTTATTTTTTGTTTTATTCAAGAAGGATAAGTCAGGGTGATATGGCCAAGTGGCTGATATGGCTAAGCGGCTGATATGGCCACCCGTAATATCTTTTAACGTAACAAACGAAGGGCGCTGTCGTTTGCACAGTTTGTAGCACATGTGGATACAATATGATTGCACCGAAAATTATAAGATTGCATGTGCAAGGGTAAGTACGATATGCCACGTGGCCATATTCTCCGCAATTTCCGAGTAATATAGCCAGTAAAATCACGTTCTTTTTAGTTTGGCATCTGAAACATGTGACAGAGGTAATTACTGTCTTTCTGCAGTTCATGTAGACGACATAATAGTTGTTTGTATGGCAAGGGCGTAGAAAGGGAGTTCTTGACGAGGGTGAAAATGCCGCACTGGCCGAAGGCATATACGGCATTCACACGATTCAGGGCTCCCTTTTCTGCGCCCATACCATTCACATAAATTTTCCTAAAAAAGTCATGAAAATCACGCTTTTCGTATTTTTTTAGTCACGCTTTTGGGAAGTGTGCGTAGAAAGGCACTTTTCCGCACTAGTGCGGGAAAAATACCATATTGCTTTCGTAAGCATGCACAGTATGTGTTTTGTACGATCTCTTTATGCTTCTCAATGCCTAATCGACTTTCATTATTACTATGGCCATATCACCCGTAGTATCGGGGTAATATGGCCAATCGCAAATAATTATTTATAGAGCTGCAATTAAATCACCCATCGAAAATATCGAAAGTTCTGAGTGAATTACTCCAGTTGATGTTTCCAGAGTTGTTTACGAGCAAAATTGAATGGTTTTATTAACGTTACAACTCCAAGTTTAATTGTTTAACAAAATCATGGCCATATCATCCCGACTTATCCTGTTCCGACGATTATCGTGGATAATGCGTTCACCGGTTATCTACGTACGATTTGTTTTTCGGAGTATTTGTTCGATGACAAAAGGTTCACAGCCTCCATATGCCCGAAGTCAATGTCATGGCCAAGAAGAAAGATGAACAGGAGCTTGCAGACATACTTCTTCTTCTGATATCCGTCGAGGGTTTTATCACCTTTGAATTTGCTTCGAATATTTGCCAATTCCTTGTTTATCCTCTTTATTTCCGCCTCCTTGCTTTTGCCTGACGATAAAACGAAATAACAAACATTTTTACTGTTTCTTAATTATTTTTTTTCCTTGATCGAGCATCGGCGAGCTATCAATGCCGTTTAATGTGTATTCGAAACTGCATTGATAGTTTCTATATTTTGATGCTCGAGTAAGGATGTAGTATGCACATTCTTATCTCAAAGGGCAAAAGTGTAATGGCATCAAGGACAGGTGACATGATGCAACTCTGTGTAGAAAGTTACAATGGCAAAATGCCACTTGGCCAGATGCATCCGATATTACGTGTATCGATTTATTTATCCGCTACTCCTTCGAGGGAGTTACCAGCTCTAAGCCTCAACGCTTGCAAAGAACCAATTATCAAACACGCTTAATATCATTGCTGGAGGGTTGACCCATTCAATGGCTATGAACTCTCCGTTGAAAAACACAATGGCGAAATGACACTTGGCCAGATGCATCCAATATCGATTTATTTGTCTGCTACTCCTTTGTGAAAACTACCAGCTGGAAGCTTCATAACTTGCAAAGAACCAATTATTGAAAACGATTAGTATTATTGCTGGAGGTTTGACCCATTAAATGGCTATAAACTCTGCGTTGAAAAACACAATGGCAAAATAGCATTTGGCCATGTTATTTGTCTGCTACTCCTTCGTGAAATCTACCAGCTGTAAACTTCATAACTTGCAAAGAACCAATTATTGAAAACGATTAATATTATTGCTGGAAGTTTGACCCATTACATGGCTATAAACTCTGTGTCGAAAAACACAATGGCAAAATACCATTTGGCCGATTTATTTATCTGCTACTCCTTCGTGAAATCTACCAGCTGTAAACTTCATAACTTGCAAAGAACCAATTATTGAAAACGATTAATATTATTGCTGGAGGTTTGACCCATTAAATGGTTATGAATTCTGCGTTGAAAAACACGATGGCAAAATGCCACTTGGCCAGACGCGTTCAATATCGATTTATTTATCTACTACTCCTACGTGAAAACTACCAGTTGTAAGCTTCATAACTTGCAAAACACCAATTATTGAACACGATTAATATCATTGCTGGAGATTTGAGCCATTCAATATCAATATTCCGTGCATCGATTTATTTATCTGCAACTCCTTCCTGAAAGCTACCAGCTATAAGCCACATCACTTGCAAAGAACCAATTATCGACCACGATTAATATCATTGCTGGAGTATTAACGCAATGGCTATGAATCACGTGCCATGATGATACCAGCTGACTGTGGTAAAACCGCTGTTCTTCACGGACATTTTTAATCGCATTTTGTTTTATACACGATAATCGATAATGGAACAATTCGGTAAACATGCAGCCTAAAATATGAAATTCTTTACCGAATAATTCACGAATTTTCCCGATCACTTTGCGGTAATAGATTGAGGCAAAAATCTGACCGACATTTAGTCCCGTAGGGGCATCGAAGATCCCGTTCAAGATATATCCAATTATCGCGCGCATTTGTAACGCAAAGTGTGGCTCTATCAGGGAGAGTGAGCGAGACGGAGAGGAAAGATATGTCTCTATCACAGCTCCGCCCCCCAAGGCCCTCTCTCCCTGCATCATGGAGCTTCGCATCTCCGTTTCAATGGGACTTTATCTCCCGCTATTCACAAACCGCTGCCAATCAGGATCGCACAGGAGAAATTGGTTCGCAAATAAGAATTGCTATCGACCGAATTAACGTATCAAGAGTGCGAGCATACAGTCGCCAGATCCATCTGTGGATATTCTACAATCACTGTTAGAGCGCTATTCGATTTACATTGGAAATAATAAATAAATAAGACCACGACTCCAGAAATTCAAAATTACTAGGGTTCAATAATTGTTTGTAAATAAGAGTTACTATCGACTGAATTATCGTATCAAGCACACAACCGTATGGTTCCAGAATCCACTTTAGGATATTCTACAATCACCGGTCGACCGCTATTCGATTTATATTGGAAATAACAGATAAATAACATCCCATCTCTGGAAATTCAAAATTGTCATAATTCAAATTGTTCAAAATTGTCGTTGTTCAAAATTGCGTTGACTAATTGCTTTGCAATTAAGAATTTCTATCAACCAAATTATTATATCAAGCATGCAACTGCACAGTGTTGGGATCCAACTGCAGATTTTCTGCAATCACCGTTCAGCCGCCAGTCAATTGACATTGAAAATAATAAATAAAGAAGACTATCCAGAAATAAGAAATTAGCAGCGTTGAATAATTGTTTGCAAGGGTTCAAGCACTCCGTATGCTACTCATATACGTGTATCATGATGTAAAAAGGGCCTGACCCATAAATTACTAAAATAAATAAATAGATAATCAAGATTATCTTCAGGGATCGCCGTCGACAGAACTTACAGTTTCTAATGTCCGAAATAAATACGGCGAGTCCACGCATTCCATCCCCTCGCACGGCCGGCATCTTGCTCCCTTTAATTTAGAACTACCTGCGGACGAAGAATTTTCATTGATACAAAAAAACATAGTTACTAATATTTTTAAATATAATTTCAGCGAACGAAACAGCCGAGCGCGACAACCCGATTATTACCGACGCAACCCGAGCGTCCGATCGGAAATTACACGACCGAAAATCGCTACAACAATATTCGAACGATAATCCATCGATCGCCATACGAGACCCAAAGGTTAAATTGATAATTCCCGACCCTCCGGAATCCCAAATTTTTCGTGATAGGAGACGAATTTTTATTTTTTATTTTTCACCGGAACACGACCACCTTGCGTCAAAATCGGAGTGCGCGAGTGCTCGCGTGGACACTCGTGCGTCCATTGACACTGCGGCCCATGGGGAGCGATGAATAAAAAAAAAAGCGAGAATTAAAATTAAAAGATTCGTGCGACGATGTCTCACGGAGCGAGCCGGTGTCCGTCGGAGACGTCGTGTCACGACCCAATTCCGATAACGAGCGGAGCGATTTTGACAGCGCGGCTGGCTGTCGGTCGCGCGCGCACCGTCAAAAGTCAAAGATCGCGTTTTAAGGAGGGATCCGAGGCGAGAGCGGACGACGGCCGATGGCTCGAAACGAACACACTGTTAAGATCGGCCGTTCTAACGCCGCAACTTTTGCTCGTGACACGGTGAGCTAACGAGAAAGCACGCGAGAACGCGTCGACGGAGCGAGGCTGCGAATTACGAAACGAGTAGGTATTTTTTTTTTTCACGGCGTTGAGATTGGGGTAACAGCACCCTACCCGGAGGATTCGCCGAGGGGAAACCCTCCCTGGATCCGTTCTCAAACGATCTCTCGCGATGGTTAAGATCGATCACGATGATGCACTGTTCGAGCGTGCTGAACGCTGTACGTACCGATCTGGGGGAGGAACGCTATTGCGTACGGCTCGATAAACCGAATGCACGGGAGGCGTCAACTATACGCGACTCGGTGCCACAGATTTTGTGGCTGTCGCCATTTGCAACCGCTGACTAGTTTCTAGCTGACGGCTGCACCGTCGTTCGCCGCGCTGGATCGCTTGCGCACACACACAAACGAGACGCGCGCATGCGCCCTTGACCGAGCGCATGCGCACGACTCGTCGCTCGGACGGGGAAAAAATTCGAATCGACATTCCTCGAATGCTTCGGGAGTCGCACGTAATGTCGATCGATGAATACGCGGATTAAATATTTTTCACAGTTTCTGGAAAAAGTTTATTCTCGTGTTTGTCGTGGAAATTTGTACATATGTGTAGAATTATAGAACGATTATTGAGCAGATGTCGACTCCTTTATCTTCTCTAGCAGCATCTCCAGTCTGTCCTTCATGACGGGTTGACCCTTTTTAGTTTTTTTCGATAGCTTCTTGTACATTTGCATCCGCTTCAACTTGTAATTACTCAGAGCCTCCTCTCGTTCTGCCTTGGACTTGAGCAACTGGTCTTTCTTCTGTTGCTTCTCTGCTTTCTTTTTTTTGAACTCTTGCTTTGCCGCGAAGAATGCACTCTTCTTCTTCTTGGGATTGCTGCTGTGGAAAACGTGTTATAGATGAATATCATAGAGATTGGAAGGTTCGAGGTGTTCTTTTATTTTGATATACCTGTTCTCCTCTGGTTTGTCCTCTGCAGCCTTGGAGTCCAATGGTTTGTCCGAAGTGCCGCGCTGATCTTTGTGAAGATCCTTGTAAAAGCCTCGCAGAACAGACTTCTTTCTACGCTCTTCCCACTGCGTAACTGCGGAGGTCACGCGTTAGTAAGCAAACGAAAAATGTCAAGTCTAACCTTTTAAGATTACAAAAAATTAAGGCGTACCCTTGTACTTGTTACTATATTTTTGTAACCTATATTTTTTTTTATCGAACGGTTTCTTTTCGTTAACTCTTTTATTGCCCTCGTTATTTACTTCCCGCTTAGCTCCCTTTCCATCATTCTTGTTGGTCTTCATAATTGTTTTTTTTCTATGTAAAGACGAGGGAAGACATGTTTACCATCGACATGTGGTAACCGCCGAGTAAAGACTGTTGACGGAGAGGGCTCGCCTCATGCTGCGCTGCGATACTTCTTGAATTCGATATTTTTGTTTCAATTTGAAACCGATAGATGGACATAGAATACGATTTCAATTTGCGTTATACTGAAATACGTCACTTCCTGTTTGAAAATCTGATTTTTCGACCGGAAGTGATGTCATCTAGGAGAAACATCAATTCCGATTTGTGAATCTCATTTTTCAACCGGAGGTGATTTCATCTAAGGGAAATTTCTTGTTTGGGAATCTGCATTTTTCTACCGGAAGTGACGTATCTCCCGGATGACGTCACTTTCGGTCGAAAAATATGAGATTTTCAAATCAGAAGTAATGTACTTCGGGTATGACGTCACTTCCGGTGGAAAAATGAGATATTCAAGCCGGATGTGACGTCACAATTGTTATTTATTGTTTCCCTCTGAAATGTATCTCAAATGCAACCAGACCGAAAAGTGAGAAGTAATAATAGTGAGTAAACAACGTGCGACATTACTACGTCTCAAATGTATTTGGTATTAATCTTGAATGTAGCGAGCGACAGAAACGGATGAATCAAGAAACACACTGAATATGATTTATGTGTACGCGGCTCAAGAGTCGCCGAACGCGCAGACGCAGCTTTTGTTTCCACCTCCCGCCTCAGTTCCGCGTCAGATGGTGGCCGACGAGTTTCGATGATAAGTCTGGCAAAACTTTCAAACAATTATTACGGCATTCAAGTGGTTCAGTGATAAACAACAAAATGGCGTCGGTGCAAGATCGTAAGTCAATAAACATAACATTCAGCATACTTGTCATTGTTTTTCCCGTACATACAAGCGTTACACCGCTTCGTCGAGGTTAGGACAGACGCTCCGTTTCAAAACAACTTTACCGTCAACACTGTTCGCTTCATTGTTCGCCCGAATAATTACGAAAAATCGCGCTCCTAGCTGACAGCGACCGACGTCGTCTCTCTCTTATCGTTCAGTGATTCAAAATTCAAAAATCAAAATTCAAAATTCAAAATCCAAAAAAAAAAAATTCAAAATTCATGTCTAATATTTCTTTGCATTTGCAGGAGCGAAATTAAAGCGAGTGTCGTACGACACATGGAGCACGAGGGAGCAACTGTGCCTGGCGTCAAGCGTTCTAAAATCGGGCGATCAAAACTGGATAAGTGTATCCAGGTCGCTGAAGCCGTTCGCCGAGAAGGAAGCGCTCAGACCGCCCGACTGGTTCTCACAGAAGTCGTGCGCCGTTCAGTACGCGATATTGCTAGAAAATGCGGACGCTCCGAAGCGCAAGAAGAGGGAGAGCGGAGAGACAGCCGGGGAGTCCATAGTGAGGCGATTGACGCAGGAGAGAATAGCGGAGCTGGGGCAGATCCTGGCGTTCCAACGGGACGAGTATCAGCAGCTGAAGGCCGAAGTGAATCTGCTGCGATCGGGCTCCATAACGGAGGAGAAACTGCAGAAGATGTGGCTGGCGATAGAGCAGGAGGATCGCGAGCAGGAGCAGAAAGCGAGGGCGCATTCGGCGTGGCTGGCGAAGCGTCAGCAGAAGCAAGAAGTCCAGTCTCTGCAAGCGGTGACGACGCTCGTCGCGCCGCGCAAGTCGCTTGACGCCCCGAGCGACGGTCAAGAGACGGCCGACTCGACGAACGACGACGAGGACAAGAAGAATCGGGGCGGAAGGTCGCCGCTTCTGACGAGCCTTTTAAAGTCGCCGAGTCCGACGACGCAAATTCAAACCGCAACGTCCTCGGCACAGGTCACCTCGCCGACGATAGCGAGCCTGCTGGGTTCGAGTACGAAAGTCCCAACGCCTCAGGTGTCTCAGGCCGTGTCGCAACAATTGCATCAACTCGTTTCAACGGCGTTGACGAGCACCGTAACGGAAAGGCCCTCGGTCGGAGCTCCGACGCTCTCGATGCTCCTCGAATTACCGGCGAATCTGCAGAGAAGCTCGTTGACTAACATACCAACCGCAGTCTCCGCTGCGCCGCAACAACAACAGCAGCAGCAACAACATCAACAACAACAGCAGCAACAACATCAACAACAACAGCACCAGCAACAACAGCAGCAGCAACAACAAATACAACAACAACAGCAGCAGCAGCAACAGCAAATACAACAACAACAGCAACAACAGCAGCAGCAACAACAACAAATACAACAACAGCAACAACAGCATCAACAAATACAACAACAACAGCAACAACAACAACAACAGCAGCAACAGCAGCAGCAACAACAGCAGCAGCAACAACAACAACAACAACAACAGCAGCAGCAGCTGCAACAACAAATACAACAACAACAACAACAGCAGCAACAACAACAGCAGCTGCAGCAGCAGCAACAACAACAACAACCACAACCACAACAACAAGAACAACAACAACAACAATCACAACAGCAGCAGCCACAATACCAGCAAGAACAAGAACAAGAACAAGAACAAGAACAACAACAACAACCACCACCGCCTCCTCCTCCTCCTCCTCTTCCTCCTCCCCCGGAAATTCATATAGAAAGTCATCCCGTTAAGCAAACAATTTCACAAAACGACACGCCACTCGTTAGGCCGCCAACGATCGCGACAACCCCGAGCATTCCCATGAACGAGAGTATGGTACAGATAATCGATCATATAGATGATGTTATTCGCAAGGACATAATGGCTGATGTTATAGACAAGGACGAAATTAACGAGATAATCGGCGACATCGAAGAGTTGATAAAGGAGGAAATAACGGCGAGTCCACAAACGATACCGGAACCAGTTCCGGTAGCGCCGATAATAGAAAATTTGCCGGTTCCGGAGATCGAGAAAGTCGTCGTGCCGGAACGTCCGGAGCCGAGAGACGTCGACGAGGCCGTGTCTCTCTCGAACTCGCCGCAGAGCGAAATGGCTATCGAGGATATCGATCAGAGCACCTCGAGTATAGCGGAGATAATCGGCACCGTCGCCATCGAGCCTGCGGAGCAGAAAATCAACGTCGCACCGACTCCCGAGGAAGCGCCGGCGAAGGAGGAGCCTGAAGTCAAAGAGGAACCCGAAGTCGAGAACGAAACGCCCGCGGATCCGGAACCTGCCGCGGTTTCCGAGAGGGAAGATGCAACGGAAGAAACGAACGTTACGATCGTTAAGGATGAAATCGTCGAGAAGGCCAAAGAGACGACGGAAGAGGTGGCGGTCGCCGAAGTCGAATCGAAAACTCCCGAAGTCAACTCGAAGGGTTCTCCCGAGAGCGCAACGGAAAAAGAATCCGACGAGGCTGAACCTCCAGCGACGACGTCCGAGGCCGACGACTCCGTTGAGAATTCCGACGAGCAGAAGGAAAATGCGGAGGACGCGAAGGCCAAGGGCGACGATCTGGAGCTCGATCAGCTGGAGGTGCACTTGGCGAAGATAACGGGCGATCAGAACGACACCGGCTCCGCGGAAGTGGTGAGCGTGTGCTCCGAGGTGACCACAGACGCTCCGAGTATCGAGGATACGGAAAAATCTCAGGATATAAGTATGATACTGGAGGACGACGAGAGTTCGCAGAGCAACGCGAGCAAGAAGAAGGACGCCGACGAGCAGTCGGTCGGTGAAAATGCGGTTGATGGCTCGGACTCGCAGGAATCGTTCAAAGAAGAGAACGCGCCGAAAGAGGTCAAGAGGGAATCGACGACGGAGCCTCCCGCGGAGATGGAAGCTGCTGATGTCGAAGCGACGCTCGATAAAGACGACGACGAGGCTAAAACGGAAGAGGCCAAAGACGGCGAGGAGAGTTTGAGTCCTGCCGTGACGGAAACTGAGAAGAACGAAAAATCCGAGGAGACGATATCGTCGGATGTGGAAAAGCCGTCGGTGGAAACGATAAAAACTGAGTGCGAAGAGAAGGAGCGCGTGGAATCGCCGAAACCAGAAATATCGGAGATGGACGTGAAGAAATGCGAGTCGCCGATCGCGAACGAAGAGAGATCGGAGATCAAGGAAGAATCGGAGCCGGATTCGTTGATAGAACAACTCGAGGAACCGAAGAAGGAGGAGATGGAAATCAAAGAGGAACCGGAAGAGGACGTTAAGCCAACGGCCAGCGAACTATCCATAAAAAAGGAACCGGTCGAATCGGCCGGCAGCGTGGGCGACGACATAGGCGACCTCGACGAGGAGGAGTCGTCCCTGAGCAAGCTGAGCGGCGGTAGAGCGATGAAGACCTACTCGAAGAAGCAGACAATCGCTGTCGACAGCGAACCGGAAAATGAGAGCAGCGGCGAGAACGCCGATTATCGGGCTTGGAAGAAAGCCGTGATGCTCGTTTACGGCAGACTGGCGACTCACAAATTCGCTTCGGCGTTTCTACGACCGATAACCGAGGATCACGCGCCCGGCTATCATTCGGTTATTTTTCGACCGATGGACCTCACGACGATTAAGAAAAACATCGACAACGGGACGATAAGATCGACGATGCACTTTCAACGGGACGTTATGCTGATGTTCCAGAACGCCATTATGTACAACAAGCACGACACTTACGTGTACAAAATGGCTGTATCCATGCAAGAGGAATGCTTGCAGCACATGCAGGTGTGTTTCACGAGTTTTTATTACCGCGGTCGGTAATAAAAACTGTAATCAACTTTTCTCACGGATACTGGCATGGACGGTCAAAAGAAAAGTCGCATCGGAAGCCGGGACGATATCCGCTTCCGATGTGACTTTTCTTTTGACCGTATATGCGAGAAGGCGTACAGTTTTTGATACCGACAGAGCCCGGGATGGACGGGGAGGGAGGTGTTCCACATAGAGTTAAACCGACAAATCGTCGATCACTTATTTATTTTTTCTCGTTGCAGATACTCGTCCACGTTGCGGGGGACGGACAACTGCGCAGAGAAACGAGAACCGCTGCGAGCAGCAGCAGTGAAACTAGCGAAACGAGCGTCAAGAGAAAACGAAGCCACATAACACCGAGCCCGCACGACAGCGAGAGTCCGCGCGGCAAGAAACGTAGAAAATCGGAGAACGATTAAAATCCTTGCCACTCGGACGAATTTCGTATATTGCGACGCGATTGTGGTCAAACGGGTATCTCCGAACTGAAATCAATTTATTTCTTATGTACTGTACAAAAATAGTGTAACAAGAGATCATTTTACGAAGTTAAAGGAGGGCCCGAGATATCCGTTGGTTGAACGGACGCGAGCGGTGCTCTATCGTCATTTGTCGCGAAGATAACTGCGAACCTGAGTTCGGGAAAGCTTCCTTGGAAATGGCGTACAACTAAATCGATTATGCCGTAAAATTTGTATATAAATTTACCAGTTAAATATTAACGTACGATATGTAATAAGAAAGAAAGAACAAAAAAAAACACATAATTAAATGATACATTTGCATAAAGAATAAAAGGAATTTAACGCGAGAGAAAATAAAAAATGGGTCACTATGCGCGTGGCGACTCGGGAAAAATGATTTGCAGCTCTGACGAGGAGGAAGGTTATCGTTCCGCCTCGCGTCATCCGTCCCGAACGAGTTCCATGATGTCCCGAATGAACATCCGCGACAAGAGAAATCTTATACTGGGAACGTTCGGTGAAGCTGTAAGCCTCGGCTGTTTTTTTTTTGTAGTATAAAAGTGAGGTATTTATAGTGAAAAAATTGCTTATCCGGTTCGAAGCCGCCAGTTCCCCTGCCGCCGATTTCCGACGAAACTGACCGCCAGTTTTGGGCGGAGGACGAACTGAGCAGCTCCGAATCGAGGCACCTGATGACTCCCAGAAGAAAGAGACGGCACAGTGTAGCGTACAGGAATCGCGCCGCTGTCCACAGAAGTCGCTCTGGACACGTGCAATCCTCGAGCTCCAGCACGGAAACGGCACGGATAAACATACCGCCTTCAGGTATTTCGGCAGTCGATGAACGAATGAGTAAACCGATAAAACAATAAAATAAAAAATTACTGCTTTGCAGTGAGAAAAAGACGCAGGCACCGGAACTGTCCGGGAACTTCGAGGACCGAGAGGACGAAAATCGGGAGCAGCGGTGCTCAAGCGAGGATAAACGCGAAGACCGTATCTCGATTGGTCTCGACGCGGAATAATTTAGTGTCAGGCTGCGAACTCGTACAGCCTACGGTACAGGATGCGAGATTTCGTACATCGATATTGTTGAGTGCAGCAAATCCGGAAGCCGGTACTGCACGGACTTCCGAAAACACCACCGCATTGAGCACCCCTGCGAAGCCCGATGCGCGAAACGCCAGAAGAAATCGCGTCTCAAAACTTAGACCGCCAACAAAGTCTAGACGAAAGTAGAATAAACGGTTATCGGTGTACGTTGTAATATCGAATTTGATAGGAAATTGTGAGCTCGGTCGATTGGTACCGGTTGAGAAGCGCAGAGCGACAAGATAAAACAACGAACTAAAAACATGGCCGATTTCTGCAGTGAGAAAAAGACGCAGGCACCGGAACTGTCCAGGAACACTGAGAACCGAGGACGTAAATTGCGAGCGGCGGCGCTCAACTGAGAATAAACGCGAAGACCGTAGCTCGATCAATGTTGAGGGGAAATAATTTAGCATCAGGTTGCGAACACGTAGAGCCTGTGAGATTTTATACATCGATCTTCTTGAGTGCCGCCAATCCGGAAGCCGGTACTGCACAGGTTTAAAAAAAACGCCGTCGCCTTGAGCACCTCTGCGAAACCGGACGCAAGAAACGCCCGAAGAAATCGGTTGCGTTCTTGCGTTCTTAAATGCAGATCTGCCCAGCTCTGCGTTATTTTATTTGTGACTGCGAACTGCTAGTGGATTTTTGCCATTGCCAACGGTACGTTCGATTATCGATTTTGTTTTTTATAACAAAAAAAACGTTTAACGAAGCAGATTTGTGTCAAAACTAAACCCTCAACGGCCCATATAACACAAAATATTTTGAAATCGTTTTAGAAATATTTTTAATTTTTCAAATCTTACGAAATGTTTCTGAAATATATGAAAATAATATTTTTAAATATTCTGTCAAAATATTCCAACGAAACGTTTCTGAAATATTTCTGAAATATACTTAATTTTCCTATACATGTGAAATATTTCTGAAACATAGGTATAAAATGTTCTGAAATATGTTTAATGTTTTAAAAAACATTTCTGAAACACTTCAATGTAAGATTTACGGACAAAAAAAAATGTAAGTGTTTCAAAAACATTTCACAAATATTTTTTAACATTGGTAAAATATCTTCATTATTTCAAAAAAATTATTTTGAAACCTTTCAAAAATATTTCCGTGCGATGTGGGCGAGAGCAGACTGGAATATAAGAACGCATATTTCAGCTGCGCATACATGTGGATCCATCTCGAATATGTCTGGCTTTATTCGAACAGAGACCAGAACTGCATTCAAGAACGCACCCGTCGCGTGCCAAAACGAAAACCGCCGACAGAGTCTAAACGAAAATAGAATAAACAGTATCTTTTTACGGTGTAATTTCGAATTTAATACGAGGTTGTTCGCTCCGTCGATTGGTAAGCGATTGAGAAGCGCACGGCGACAAGTTTCGTTCACGGTCGTGCGATTGGACCACGCGCCGGCTTTGTGTTCGCAACACTGCGTTGTGCGCTGCGTGCGAGAGTCCTTCGAAACGCAATAGACTAATCAGCTGGCCGACGAGTCCACAGCGCGCTCCAACACGCGGCAATCTATCATGCCGTAGGATTGACACTCGGGATATCGGCCCGTCGTATCCTGTTTTGTTTACTTGGCTCTCGATGCTAATGTCGGTAAGCGGCAAGCTTCGTGTCGCCGCATCGTGCCAGCAGTGACACCAGTAGCGTATCTTCCGAGGACCGAGCAAGATGACTTACTTCCTGAATAACGAATGGGGCAAGAATCAATATCAGAATCTCAGCAGCGCGAGGACGAACGAGAGTGAGTTTTCACAAAATTTGTCGTAGATTCGAAGAGCCTCGTGTCGCATTGACTTTAGCCTGTTGGAGTTATTATTGAAGACGAGACTGAATGTTATCTAAGCTTGCCTCCGTGCGCGGGAAGCACAGCTCGTTCCTAAGATAGATTGGCTCTGCCTTATTATTACGTTAAATATTTCACGAATAAACATGTTTATTTTCCATACGAAATGTAACGTGGAGTCGCGACACTAGCGACCTCTGACGTGGACGACTCGCATCGACCCCGAGAGCGCTTTATGACACTAGCGTAAGGATTTAGTCCAAAAAACAGGCCGATTTTCAAGATTTTTTTAACGCGGTTATTACAAGGTCAAGGTTGGGTTTTTACACACAAGTTAGTACAAGGTGTTATGAAGCTTGCGTTATGTTTCCGCCGAAACGAAAAAAGCACCCCAATCGTTTATTATTAACAAAGAAATAAACATTGTTTTTAATAGTCAGGCCATTAGATAGAAAATGTTAGAATCAAGGATCTGTCAAAATTTTTTTAAAAGCGATGTTAATTAATATTTTTCAATTTAAAAAAAATCAACGTCCTACAATTTTGTACTACCTGTGTGTAAAAACTCGACATTGTCCTTCTAATACTCCCGTTAAAAAAAAAAAGAAATGAAAATCGATCGGTTTTTGGACCAAATCGTTATCCGAGTGCCTGAAGAGCATGTGCAATACCGCAGTCGGTAATAAAAACTGTAAACAACGTTTCTCGCGGATTCTGGTACTCACGCTCAAAAGAAACGTCTCGTCGAAAGCTAAAATGATGTGTACTTTCAATGCGCCTTTTCTTTTGACAGTACATACGAGAACTCATGAGAAAGGTTGATTGCGGTTTTTTATACTGAGACCGGTATGAACCTGGAGGGAGGTGTTTCATATGGTCTTAAGGTGAAGAGCAACTCCTCGGTCGGTAACAAAAACTGCAATCCAAAATTCTCTAAGACGGTTAATTTTTAGGAGAAAAATACGAGAACGGTAAACTACGCGCAGTAATTCTGCAGTTCACTATTCTCATCATTTTCACGCTGAGAACGTTTTTCACATACCCTTAAGATGAGGTGATATAGCCTAAGTCGGGAAAAAACGGTTTCCCTGTTTTCTCCGCGTCTATTAATATTTCAGACAAAAGGGAATTAGGTTTTCATGTATCTATATACAGTCTACGAAAACCTAATTTCCATTTGACCAAAATATTAATAGTCGCGAATAAAATATTAAAACCGATTTGTTACCGACCGACTCTGCACCACATACCCTTAAGGTGATATGGTATCGCTTACATGCCCCGCGCCTAGTTGGTAATAAAAACTGTACTGAATGGTGTTTTGAGACTTTACCCGCGTTTGCCGATTCCCCAGGGAAAGACAATTTTATTTTTCCTCGGCGGGCTGCAGTTTCAAAACGGCATTCAGTACAGTTTTTGTTACCGGCGGCGGTAAATCATATCACTTTAAATCAAAGTAAACAAGCAATGACTTTTTCGTTCGCGGCGTTGATTTCAGGTTCGACGGTGCGATCGATCGTCAGCGCGCTGCTGGTCATCCTCTGCATGTCGCTTCTGATACTGTCTCTGTGGAACGTCAGCCTTCGACAGTCGGGCAAGACTCACCTCGTCACGATAGACATGACACAGCCGCTCCTGCAGCTAACGTCCAAGAGATTTCTGTCGTTCGGGCTCGACAGCTCGTTGCTCAGAGACATGGAAAACTTTCCTATAGAGAATGAGAGATTCGTTAACTTAGCGCGTCACCTGAGCCCCGCTTACGTCCGTATCGGCGGTACATCGGCGGATTGTTTGTTTTTCAATCAGGTACGATAGCCGCCCAAATAGCACGGACATATTTTCGAAAGGTATCAATAATATTTCTTTGAAATATTGAAAATATTTTTTGTCAATATTAAAAAGTATTTGTGAACTGTTTTTAAAATATTTTGAAAACATTTTTTTGTTCGCTCGTGAATCTTACATTGAAATGTTTCAGAAATGTTTCGCCGAAATGTTTTTTTTAACATTTGCGTGAAATGTGAAAGATTGCATCACCAATGCAAATTGCATATACACACCCGCCATAAACACGCAACAGTATTAAAAATATTTCGGTGAGGCATGAAATAACAAATATTTGAAAATATTTTATCACTATGTTTCATAAATATTTCAGATGTTTTGAAAGATTGAGTATGTTTCTAAAAGATTTAAGAAACGTTTCATTGGAATATTTTTGAATATTATTTTCATATATTTTAGAAATATTTCGTAAGATTTGAGAGTTTGACAATATTTCTAAGATGATTTCAAAATATCTCGTGTACATGGCCAATGGCAAATGGTTTATATCTGACAATTTCTTTTTTCCTTCCGGGAGTGAAGCTTATTTGACCTTTGTTTGTCTCCAGAGTACACCCGAAGGTTCGGTGAACATGACGAATCCGGTGGACGGAGCGGATATAAGTAACTTTACGCTTACCGCCGACGATTTTTTGTCGATCTACAAGTTCGCAGAAAAGGCCGATCTGCGAATGATCTTCGACCTTAACGCGTTGATCAGGACACCAGACGGCAATTGGGATGACTCCAATGCTCAGGAGATAATTAATTTTGCAAAGGGCCACGACATGATAGTGGATTGGCAATTGGGCAATGGTAAAACAATTATTACCCAGCTTAGTGCTAACGGAACTGCGGTGACCGTCGGCGGACTTCAAGCTTAATGCACAATGTGCAAAATTTCGACTTGCTCTAGACTCGCGTATAAATGTTATTTTAACATTGTTTTTCCTGTAACTCTTGCGATCAGCGTTGTGTAGTCTTATTTATTTGACGTGTAGTCGCTCGAGTCCATCAAATCAGAGTTGCATCATAGTAATTTTTGTAACGAATGCAGGAAAAGTACTACTTCGTGCCTGCTGATTGTGGCGCTGAAGAGGGCGTAAAGTACTTTACGCATGCCTAAGAGTGCGTAAAGTAAGATCGGACCAATGTGCGCATGCGCCGGGTATTTATAGTACACTTGACTGTAAAGCGTCACTTTCTCCACTCTCGGCAGCTTTGAAAAGCAGCACTTTTTCATGCATGAGTTACAAATAGATTAAAAGTTTGAACAAACCGATCAGTCTCATTCCAGTATACCCGTTGCCTCGTCAAAGTCGCGCAACTCTCAGAAGCATGTCTAGACAACTCTGGTGCAACTGCGACTATGATGCAACTCCAAATCCGTGGTCGCGCCAGTTCCGCTAGGGAAACGACACGGCCGTATGTACGGATCGATCATTTTTCTAATTCCGATGGTAAATCTTTCAGAGCCGAACTCGTTTCGTCACGTGTTTGGCAGACAAGTAACGGGACAACAGCTGGCGTTGGATTATTATCATCTGCGATGGCTGCTCAACAACTCGGGCTTCGAATCGAGCATAATCGTCGGTCCGGAGTCGAATCACATCGGCGACGCCAATCATCACGGTGAAATGTATGTAAAAGAGTTCCTCGAGAACGATGGCGCCAGCATCGACTATGTAACGTGGCATCAGTATTACCTCAACGGACGGGAAGCTCAAGTAAAGGATTTCATTAATGCATCAACGTTCAATTATCTGCCGATGCAGATAAGGTCGATGAACGCGACGATAAACGCATCTGGACAGAAGATCAGAATGTGGATGTGTAAGTCATCGATTAATTCGTTTGATCCTACGTATATTAAGGATCCTTGACACGTACGATCCCAGCCAAATTTGGGTCAAATTAAACTTTGGGTTGGGAATGTATGTATAATGCATTCTTAATCACGTTAAATTTCATTTCTCACAGCGGAAACTAGTACGGCCTACGGGGGCGGTGCTCCAGGTTTGTCGGACAGATACGTGGCTGGATTCCTGTGGCTGGACAAGCTCGGATACAGCGCTTCAACTGGTCTCGCTGTAGTCGTCAGACAATCCCTCTACGGCGGTTATTACGCCATGGTCGGACCGGACATTACACCCAATCCCGACTGGTGGGTCAGTGTAGTTTTCAAGCAGTTCGTATCCGAGAAGGTCTTAAAATTAGTGACTGCGAACAACTTCGCACAAGTGCGACTTTACGCGCACTGCACGCCGGAAAGGGCCCTGATCAGTCGGGTTACCGCTGTCACTGTGTACGGCGTAAATCTGGATCAAGCGCCGGCCAAAGTCTCCGTACAGGGCATTCACTCGGCGACGAGAAGAGGCGCCAAAGCATTTTCGTATACTCTCACTTCCGATCATTTAACGTCGAGGTATGTAGATCGGATACGACTATTTCCCTAGCAGATCCAAGCAATCCACGAAAACCGAAAAGCAACTCCTTTCTGTCATTCTAGGACTCACAAGAAACCCATGAATCAGTAATAAAATAAAAATCCACAATGCCACAAATTTTGAACCGTTTAACGGTGTCGCTCCAAATTCAAGCTTAACAATTGTTTAATCGCTGTTTTCTTGTGGACTAAATTTTAAGCCAGTACAGTAAAAATTACGACCGCCAGCGCGTCGGCAAGATACGATATACTGACATTTCATGCAAATCACTTGTCGCGACGTTTTACACTGGTTTGAGCATACCGAGATGGGAATCACGAATAAAATGTCCACAATGACTAAAAGCAACCGACTACTGCAACCGAAATCCTTAAATTCCAACTGAAAAGTAACTTTGGGCCGAAAAGCGACCAAAACTGTAACGCAATCAAACCGTTCGGTTGTTCGGATCCGCTAGGGTTATCCTATAATTTGTTGCTAGATTCAAATGCGTTATTGCCTTTACATTACACAGGGAGATACAGATGAACGGAAATATCTTGAAGTTGAAAGCGGACGGGAGTTTGCCACCTTTCAAGCCAGTCATCTCGGACCTGTCGCAAACTATAACGTTGCCTCCGTACTCGATGGTATTCGTTGTGATACATGGGATGGACGTTCGTGCGTGTCAGCCGTGAGAAGCCAAAGGCGTTTCGACGCATTCGTTTTAATATTTACATGTTTTATATACGTGCTCTATACATATATATATCAATCATCTTCCCATATCAATGTATTATTGAAACTGCGATGGAAAAGACTGAAACGACTGATTAATAAATTCGTCAGTTAGTTCATCGTAACTGGCTACTTTGTTATATTTATATTGTCATATGACAATTTGTGTTAATTCAAGCATTTTATTGGACTTAGATTACATACAGAGAGATACAGATGAACGGAAATATGCTGAAGTTGAAAGCGGACGGGATTTTACAGCCTTTCAAACCAGTTTTTTCGGATTTGTCTCAAACTATAACTTTGCTTCCGTACACGATGGTTTCAGATTTCTCCGATGATTTTATATTTTTTGTAAAGTGAAAAAAGTTCGGCAAGATCTAAGAAAATTCAACCAATCATTGGCTAGTTTTTTATTCCAATTTTTTTCATTGTTTTCGAAAAACATTAGAAAAAAATAGAAAATAACGCAGGCCCACTCCAGTTGAAATCTTAAATTGGTTTCATATATGACACAAGATTTTTTCCGATTTTTAGATTGTGGCGATCAATAAGCTCATTTTTTAAATCATAAAACAATTAACATTTTTAAAAACCTAATACAAATCAGTGGGCTTTTGAGAGTTAGTTCGGTCATAAAAAAAATCGCGGACTGAATCCAAGGTGTACAGGGGTAAACCCAGGTCTAAGTGGTATGGAATGCCCCATATAAATCAGTAATCTGCCTATATCGACGTACAATTGAGACTACGATAAAAAATACTGAAACGACTGGTTAATAAATTCGTCAATTAGTTCAACGTAACTGCTACTTTATTATATCATGAATAGACATTTAACGATACATGTTATACAATTCGCGTACGCTTACAACCCTACGTTTACCAGAAACGCGTAACGCACAGACGCGCAACGGTACAAGAACTTTGATGACGACGTAGAGCCGTGCACGGAATGAACTCGAAATAAACTATACATACATTATTTTATCCACCATACTGTTCCACACTCGCAATCAGTCGAATGCGGAGCGTTAGCGTTGAACTCGCGAGCGGTTCGACGAGTTCGATGATTAAAAAATACTGAAAGCAGTGGTATCGCCGAGCGCTTAACGAATTTCGAACGGATAATACCGATCGTAATTAAAAGAGGACAACCACCACCTTGCTCGCATCGCAACATCTCATATATCTTATTAGTTCCTTCACAATTCTTCTTATTTCGTTTTTTTTTTATTACAGTAGGGTCTTCAGTGCTTCAGTGACTTTCGCGGTCTTGCATACAGATACAAACTCAGCAGTCGTAAGTTTCGTTATTTTTTTTTTCCCGTAAACACGCGATCTTACCGCAAAACAATCTACATCATCGAAATATACAGGACTTACATGAGTATATTTACATATTCGTGATTACAGCGTAACATTTTTCATTGACTTCACTCCGAGGCGGAGATGGTGATGGTTTTTCCCTTGGGATCGTCGAATCGATCCATCGTGCGGATGTCCATTATCATGGTGAGACCCCAGATCATTATCATCGCGAGAATCGCCGTAACGAATATTCCGGCCCATATGGGAATGCTCGTGAAACCGACGCAGTCGTAAGCGTCGCTGAATCGCTTGGCGTCGATTTGCACTTGAAAATCGGCGATGTCGAAGCTGACGGACTTGTTCGAGAAAGCGACGTTCTGCGAGCAATGGTACGAAAAATTGTAGGGAAAGGACAAGTCCAATCTCGACTCCAATGTCATGTTCTTGTCTCCCTCTTGATAAATGGCCTCGGGGTAGTAGTAGCCTGCCGATTTAACCGGGAAAAACAGGAAGAGATTGACTTTCATCGGGGCGCTCGTATTCTTCACGGAGTACTCGAAATTGAGCAGCAGAGGCGACTCCGCCGTTCCTTCCCCCTCCTGAACGACGCTCTCGAAATCGACGACGACGTCGGTGGAGTCGGACGTCTTCAAGGTCGGCGTTTTGCTCGCCCACAGCAGGATTCTCCCCGTCGTTACATTGAAGGCCTCCGAATCGGGCTCCGGAGTCGGTGGATCGTCGGCCGCTCGCCTAACGCGCTCGCGCTCGGATCTGCTGTAACTGCACGACCTTCCAGTGAGCGCGGCAATGAGCTTGGGACTGGAAGCCTTGACCATGTTGAAGGTCTCGGAGATGGCGTCGAGGTCCGCGGCCATCGTTATGACGAGCTGACCATCGGATACTGATTCCAGTTCCTCCTCCATTGTCTGATTGTAGAATGGTAAATTCTTGAATACGGACAAAGGCGAGTCGACCGCTGGGAGGTAGATCAGTGTACCACCGTCCTTAAGGTGCATGAGTCCCTGTAAATTTTGGAAGATTAGAGGTCAGGCGATACAATAAATAAATGCACAGCGACGTGATAAATGCAAGCAGAATTGTTTGAGCTTTGAATATTTTGGACTCCGAGGCAATAAATGTACGCAGAATATTTTGTGCTCCAAGACAATAAATTAACACAGAATATTTTGTGCTCGGAGGTGATATATGCCTGCAGAATATTTTGCGCTACGAGACAATAAATGCATGCAGAACATTTTGTGCTTCAAGGCAATAAATGTTCGCAGAATATTTTATGCTCTGAGGCGATCAATGCAAGCAGAATATTTTGTGCTCCGAGGCCTTAAATGCACACAAAATATTTTGCGCTCCGAGGCAATAAATTCACACCGAATATTTTGTGCTCTTAGGCGATAAATGCTATCAGAATATTTTGTGCTCCGAGGCCTTAAATACACACAAAATATTTTGCGCTCCGAGGCAATAAATTCACACAGAATATTTTGTGCTCCGAGGCGATAAATGCAAGCAGAATATTTTGCTCTCCGAGACGATCAATGCACGCAGAATATTTTCTGCTCGGAGGAAATAAATGCACGCAGAGCAGTTTGTGCTTAGGGTGGTTACGGGGAAAGCAGGGTACGCTGGGATGGCCCAATTTAGAGCAGCGTAGATACCTCTTTGTGTTGAGTAAAGTCCTCGACGCATAGATTGTCCCTGACGAAGACGAGGACGGGTCTTTGGGAGCCGCCCACCTTTTTCATCACGATGTTTTCGAATTCCACTTGGGAGGTTTTTTGTAGCGGATTGACGGAGATCGAAGGCGAGCCAGTGGCCTCGCCGTCCCATATCAAAACTGGCACAGCATCACCGGCGTCGACGGGCAGGGTATTGTAGACTAACGCAAGTCCCAATATCCATGAAAAAACTAATCGTGAATTCGTCATTATGTGCGACTTCGTTGCTCGAGATTTGTCGGGCGAGTCGGTGAGTGTCCACGAACTGGGCTGGGATCAAGCAGAAGGCACTCACGCGCCTGATCAACCTGCTGTCATATGATGCGGTCACGTGACTGCAACGCTTCCGGCGGTCGATTTTCGAACGACGTTAACGCGAGAGGGAAATGCATACCGTGTTTTCTTTAATTCATTCGTTTCTGTAGCTGAGTACATTCGGGATGAATTTTAAATACATTTGAGATGCATCGCACCCATTCTTTTATCCATTTTCCTGTATTCCTTAATTCACACGCTTCTGTCACTGGCATTCGAGATACATTCTACAGAAAAAAAAAAAATTATCCCTCCAATTCTTATTTTTCGTGACGTATTTTCAAAAGAGAAATGACGTGTTTCTGATATCACGTTACTTCCGGTCGAAAAATTGGATTTTCAAACCGAAAATGACGTATTTCTGATTCGACGTCACTTCCGGTCGAAAAATTGGATTTTCAAACCGGAAATGATGTATTTCTGATATGACGTTACTTCCGGTCGTAAAACGAGATTTTCAAACCGGAAGTCACGTTACAGAGAACATTTTGAATTTTTTCCTGGAATGTATCTCGAATGCAGCCAATGACTGAAACGTGTGAATTTCGGAAGACAGGAAACCATGTAAAGTACGTGATACATCCCAAGTCTATTTAGAATTCATCTCGAATGTAGCCAGCGACGGAAACCACTCGTGCGCACTCGACTCTTTTTTTCGCCAGTCATTTATCGTGAACTACAATGTGTTGAAAGAAAATCGTTCTCTCAGCTTGACGCGTACTTCAATTTCGGACAGTCTCGCTAAATCTCGCTGTCGTAGTCTTTGGCAAAGCGACAAGTTAAATCTTCGGAGTTTTACACGTTAGGACAAGCGGCCCTTCGAGTTTCTGCAATGGACCAATCCGGAGCGACGACCGAGACCGTAATGTACACGGTAATTGTTTTCACTCGGGCAGTTTCAATCATCGTGGTCCGCGTTTGCAACTTTGCATATTCCGTCGTTTATACTCTACTTTATTTGTTTAGCAACTGCAACCGTGGAGTACCGTGGGTGCGCTGCCCTGCATGGAACAAGTTTCCGGTCCCGCGGTACCCGCAAGAGTGGGAGAGTACTACAGGACCCCGAGACCTCATCCGTGGCGACCGACCTTGGGATACGAGACCGTTCAAGTTCTTCCGCTGTGCGAAATCCTCGATCAATTTCATTGCTCGATCCCGACGAAATATTATAATTTTAACCTTTACATCCAGACCCAACCAGTCGATTACAAATCAGCTCGTCGATCCGTGTTACACTCCCCAAGGAATGGCCACGGAACCCCTAAAATTTCCGAATCTCGTCACGGGTTTCGAGAGAAATCCGGCGCACGCTGCGCGCGCAGCGCTCTACACAAGATACACACCATACGAATGGACGCAGAGTCAACTGCGATTTTACAACGAGGCAAACTCTAATAGACATTATGCCGATAAGTTACGGAAAGATACCGTTCGGATGATGAGGTAAATTTGCATCTTGCACTTACATACCTTGTCGATGGTCGTAAGGAATGCGGAATTGTAAATCGATGATTCTTCAGAGTTGCCGACGAACGCGTTAAAGAGGGACAGGGAGATACGGGACGAAAGCTCGGCGAGAGAATAGTCGATATAACTTTTTGGGAACGCGAGCTAGCCGCCGAACTCGAACGATTGATCGTGGAAAATAAAAAGATGCAGAATTGTCGAACTGCTTTGCAAAAAGCGATACAGGATCTGGAGGGACCGTTGCACATCGCTCAGGAATGCCTGTATCACAGGGAATCGAGAAAAGGTTGCATTACGTTAATATTATATCAAGACCATACTGCAAATAGTTTTGTTAGTGTATAGTATGGTTAGCATATAATATAGTTAGTGTATTGTATAGTATGATTAGCGTATAGTATAGTTACATAGCGCGAAATATTTTCAATCTTTGAAATCTTATAAAATATTTCTGAAACACAGTGATAAAGTACTTTTAATTTCATGTGTCACCGAAATATTTCTACTAATGCTCCGTGTTTTTGCGGGTTTATATGCAATTTGGATTGGTGATGCAATTGTTCACATTTCGCTGAAATATTTTTAAAAAAACATGTCAGCGAAACGCTTGTGAAGCATTTGAATGTAAGATTTATGAGTGTACAAAACATATTTTCAATATTTCAAAGAAATATTATTGAAACCTTTAAAAAATATTTCCATGCTATGGGTAGTGTATAGTATAGTGTAGTTAGTGTATAATATAGTTAGTTTTATTTCAAAATAATAAATTCAACTCTTTCTCGGGATTAAAAAAATTTCTTTTGGTTTTCAAAAGAGTTCGTTGGTCAATTTCTTGTCTCAAGAAATTGACCTAAAAAATCACCCACGGGCCTTAATGGCCCGTATAGTATCGTCGATAATCTTTCGCCTCGCAGGAACGGATAATCGATAAATTGATAACTTGTTAGGAACCGAATTGGTCCACGATCAGGCGGAGCAGGCGTTGCTCGGAGAGATCGAGACTATAAGAAAATGTCAGAAGAAATTGGAATGCTATACGGACAAGTGTATAAATCAAGTTAGTTACGAATAAAAATATCGCGCGGTATGTTTATGTATGATACGAGTAATTGGAATTTAATGGAAGCAAAAACGTTATCCAGCTGGTGGACGGCAGGGCAGCTCAGAACGAGTTGGAAACGGATATCGGCAATAAAGAATACGCGCTCGGTATCGACACGATGTGTCACCGGCTGAACAATTTTAGCAGAGGACTGCAGTACTACGGCGGCATCGAAAAATACGACCCTTGGTAATATACAATAATAATATAAGATAACACTTGAAATTAATCCACTGAAAAAAAATCGTTTGCGGGCTGCCACAGAAAAAAATTGTTGTTCCGATTCTATTTTCAATTCTTACAATTCCATATGATATTGAAACAACGACGGCGAGACTGTCACGGTGACATGTTATCGTTTCGAGTCCGTATGGAATTGTAAGAATTAAAAGTAAAATTGAAATAACAATTTTTTTATTCGGCAGGCCACAAGCGAATTTTACTTGAGTCAATGATTTTTTTTGTTTCAGTGTACTAACAGTTATGTTGGCTTGCGCGCTTACATGGGTCGCATGGTTCATAGCATGTAGAAATCTATTCGAAATGAAATGGAATTTCTACATTTCGAAATTCTACAAAACGAAATTTTTGAAAAATAGTATGTGGAATGAAATTCGGATTTCCGAAATGCCATTCTATATGCTCAATATAGTAATATAGTAAATAATAATAAATAATATAATCTGGATACGATATATAACTGTGTGCAATGTTTCAAAATTTCTCTTTTTATAGCACATAGAACGGCTTTCGAAATTTCGAAATCCATTCCATATGCTATATCCGTATCCATATGTTATTTCGCAATTTTGATTTTCGTAGAATATTGAATAGATTTCGAGATTTCGAAATCCAGTCTCTACACTATAAAAACCATTGGGAGCGGAGGGGGAGGGGGGACATCTAAACCAACAAACAAATCCGCAATACTCCAAAATATTTATAAGAAGATTTTGACGCGAAATATTCGCTCCGCCGTGCTTATTGGAATTGAATTTTGACAAAGTGTCACCGAAACCGAATCGTGGACGGAAGCATCGGACGGTATTGTGAAAAAGTCCCAGGACATCAGGTCACGCTCGTGCCAGCTCAGAAGCGACATAGACACGGCGATAAACGGAGTAGCTCAGGAGATTTGGGACGCTTGGAGCGAAACGAACAATGCCCTCGCGAGAAGAGCTGCCGAAACGCTCGAGGCTAAGAGCAAACTGGAATTACACTTGCACAAGGCGAGTAGCCGAAAACTGAAGTTATAGCGATGGGTTCGTAAATCTAACCGGATTTGCATCGTAGATCCAGCAGGATATCTTCAACGTGGAGAAGAGCTTGGAGCTGCTCGGGAAGGCTGTTGCTGACAAAAGTGCAGCATTGAAGGTCGCTCACACGCGTCTCGAGGCACGAACTCGCCGGCCACAGGCGGAATTGTGCAGGGATCAGGCGCAATTGAGGTTTCCACCCTAACTCTCTACCACCAGCTACCCACATAGCACGGAAATATTTTTGAAAGTGCTCAAAAATATTTTTTTTGAAATATTGTAAATATTTTACCAATATAAAAAATATTTGTGAAATGTTTTTAAAAGATTCTGACATTTTTTTTCCCGCTCGTAAATCTTTCATTGAAATGTTTTAGAAATGTTTCGCTGAAATGATTTTTTAAACATTTCAGCGGAATGTGAAAAATTGCATCACCAATCCAATTTGCATAAACACGGAAACATTCGTAGAAATATTTCGGTGAAACGCGAAATAAAGAATGTTTCAAAATATTTTATCACTATGTTTCAGAAATGTTTCGCAAAATTTGAAAGAATGGAAAATATTTCGTGCTATATGGGTATATTCAACGATCGCAGTCTTTTTTTCTACAATGACAAACTTTCCTGCAGAATGGTAAATGAAGTAGAGACGATCAACGGCTTGATTCACGAGATGCACATGAGGTTGCAAGAGTGCGAGGCTCAGCATCAACATCTGCTGAGAACGCGGTCCAACCTGGAGAGCGATCTCAAAGCAAAGGTCGACGCGCTCTTCGTTGACCGTGAAAAGTGCATGGGGTTGAGGAGAAGTTATCCCATCGCGGCTACCGTAAAATATTGAGCCCGCCCTTCCTCGTTGTAAATAGCGATCAAAGGTTTTGTAAACAACCTTTATTTTTAAATGTAAGTTTCATCAAAAGTCATAACAAAAGTAATTTATCACTATAATAATATAACTTCCTGATATTGACGCGCGTGAACGGCGCACTTTTAGTAATACGTAATAGTCAGAAGTGATCTTGTTTGTGTTGGAAGACAAAAATTGCACGGAGGCCTTGACGTTCGTCGTCGGAAGAGATTTTTGCGTTCTCTCTTTCTAACTGGTGGAAACACCTTCGTGCTACACGACCGCTAAAGGATCAGATCTAACCACGTATTTTTTACAACTGTACAAGCTTCCACGAGCTTCATCACAGACGTACCACGCATATTGCACAGGACTGTTGTTGTTCTATCTTCCTTCGTTATCTTTTTTGTTTGTTTCGTGATTAATCCTAGGCCAAGTTATGTACAGGTTTCTAGCGTGTAGTCGGTGAGCTAGGGATGGATTGTTTTCGTTCGGCGTTCAATCGACGTTTCTTGTCCACTTGAAAGCTTCGATAGTCTCGTAAATCTCGTTAGCTGCCCTATCATTGTCGTAGTCGTCCTTCAGATAGAGAATCTTGACGTTCTGCTCGGGATGACACTCTAGGACGTTCCATTTTTCGAACAGCTTCAGTGAATTCTTTATCGGATCGACGCACAAGCTTTCACCTGCGGAGAGATAAATCGTAAAACTCAGAATTCGTCCCCTCTTCACGGGTCTCGTAACCCTCACCGAAAAGAACTACTGAAAAATACTACAGCGCCAGTATCCAGTAGTTAACTACTCAAAACTATTATAAATCTCCAATAGTTAAATACTCGAAACTACTACAAATCTCCAGTAGTTAAATACTCGAAACTACTATGAATGTCCAATAGTTAACTATTGGGAATTCCCGCAGTTTCTAGTAGCTCACGGGGAGAAAACTACAAGCAATACTGATATTGCTTGTAATTTTCTGCAGTTGTACTTATAAGTAGTAATTCTTGTGTACTCACCGTAACTGACGATACCCCGATCGAGATTAGTTTTAATCTCGCTCAGTATCTCTTGAACCAAGTCTCTTTCCGATAAGGAACGTCCGACGAGCTTCCGAAGCGTAAACGCGCTGAAGGTGTACGTGTCGATCAGAGGCCTCAAAATAGTGTGCAGGAATTCCATGTGACTCGAACAATCAGCTTCCAGATTGAGCTTGTACTCGATTCTCTTCGTTTTGTTCTGTATGAAGCGTTCCTCGTCCGAGCTATCGTCGAGGGTCCGGGCGTATCTTTGGCTCCACAGCTCCTCCTGCAGATAACCCTCCTGGAAAAGCAAATATTCATTATCTTTCCGTCGACAATCTCTTTCACATCTCAATTTATCATCGATCAATAACGAACCTCTTGCAAAGATATTATCCCGGTTGATGTGAGATTTCTTATAGCATCGACGATAACGTGTTCCAACTCTTGGCAAGGCTTGCAGAATATAAATTCGTACTTGAGAATGTCACAGAGCTTGAGAGATCTCTCGATAAGAACTGTTTGGAATACTGTTATGTCGTTCTCCGCGATGGCTCGTGGATCGTCAATCCTCGACTTGAGCGCGGCGTACAAGGAAGTCACTGAAAGCAAACGATTCTCGTTGGATCTCGCCGGGTGATATCGATCAGAGGTGGGCAGTACTTGAAGTATCGGGTACTTTTTGCCACTTCAAGCAAACAAGTACACAGTATTTTTAGTACATCGAGTATTTTTTTAGTACTTCAAGTACTTTTGTAGTAATTCAAGTACTTTTCAGTAATTCAAGTACTTTTTAGTATTTCAAGTACTTTTTGAGGATGCACTGGCATTACGGTTACTCGATGAGTAAGCATGACATCCTGTTTCTGTTAATTTATGATTGTCTGTCGAAACTTTTCAATAAGGATGTTTCACGCTTCGAACCTAATTGCGTAAAAGTACAAACTACTTGAAGTATTTGCAAGTAGGAAATATTTCAAGTGTCTTGTACTTTATACTTGAAGTATTTTTTGGTCGTTTGCCCAGATCCGATATCGATCGATCGTCTTACCTATAACGCTGTCCATCACGTAGTGAAGCATCATTGTGTTGCTGTAATACGCGAGTTCGATTACATTTGGAAGAATCGCTACGGGTCGAATCATCGTGACGCTCTGAGTTTTTGCGACCTGATCGTCGACGGTCTCGGTTATCTCTTGTCGTTGCTGTTTCACCAAACCCGGACCCAGGATATCCAACTGAGAACGGACAGAATACCAAAAAAATTTACTCTCGATAATCACGTTTTCGATTCTGTACGCGCTTATTTTTGGAATGTTACTAACAGCGTGATTTATTATATCGATGCTCTCTCCGCAGTACGCTATGTCTTTGTGTGCGGACTCCAACTCTTGTCTGAGAATCTCAAAGCCCTCCACGAGCTTGTCCAATGTGCAACCATCGCGGAATTTGTTCAGAAGCAGGAAAGCCACGACGTTCGTTGACATGATCGGAGTAGACTTTGAGCAGTCTTTAATGAAGCATAAAATTAATTGCCAGTTTATATACATCGGAGAATCGTGGATATGTTCTGATACGGTCGATTGTTTTTCTCACCGTACACTACGTGTCTTGCGATACTCTCAACGAGTTGTCGGTGTTCCTCGTCGACGTAGTCCGTGCCGTACAGGGACGAACTCGACATACTGTACTTCAAGGTTTTCTCCGAAGGCGTAGCAGTTGGCACAGCCAATCTGTTCTGCTGAGTCTGGAAGGACTTCATCATCTCCTGAAGGAACAATTGAAAGATAACGATGTCAATATCGCGAAGATCAACGAGAATGGCTCACGAGCCGCAAACTTTAACTCACTCGCAGAGAGAACGGTTGACAAATGTCAACTTTCAGAATTCCATAATTGCCCATTATTGTCGACCAAATGGCACTGATCGTCGAACGAAAAGTTTCCATTTTCTTTGGTTGTCCTAGCTGCTCCCTGACAAAGTTGCCGTCGACGAGACGCTCGTAGTTCATGGCGATCGGCACTAGAAGAGCGTCCTCGATCGTCCCGTCGATGTAGGCGTCGACGACCACGCTCAGAATTCCACCCTTGGGCATGCACGGCTTGCCCGTTCTCGTTCGGCCGCCCTCGACGAAGAATTCGATGTTGTGACCGGCTCTGAGGCTCTCCATGAGGTACGTGTGCAGCGTCGCGCGATAAAGGGTGTCTTTCCGACCGACGGCTGGATCTATGCGACGTTTTATGAAAAATGCCCCGAGGCCTCGCAGCAACCACCTGAATAAACACAGTCGAGCTATATTACTTATCAAACTCTTCGGAAATAGAAGTTTTTAGCCCTAGAACTCATGTATGGGGTCGAAAACCACCCCGGACAATATTTTTTTAATGTGATTTTTTTGCGTTTTGGGCTCCAAGCGCGATTTTCACCCTCAGACTTTAATAAAATGAAATTTGCCGCATGCCATCCGCTTCCTTATTACAGACCGAAGAGGTTCATGTGCGAAAAAATGCCCCTGAAGATATCTGCATGACATCAAATTTCATCTTTGGCAAGTCTCTATCAGTGCACGGCTTTAGGAAGAGTAACCAATTGTTCACTTATAGAATTTTAATCTCCATGTGAACTTCCTCGAGCAAAGTTTGTACGTTGCAAAATACAGCCGTTATAACTTGATGAAATTTGGCCACATGCAGATATCTTCAGGGTCATTGCGGAAAACCCTCGTTTACTGTTCATAAGACCCTTGCGCGTAGATAAAACGCGTGGGGTGGAAATTATAGATGAGGCGTTAATACAGCTGTGAAAAAAGTGGACTCGTACCCGAAGAATGGAATCTTGAGATTGTCTCCGGCCGCGATGAGGGGATTCCTCACGTCGTTGCTCAGCAGGATAAAGCTAATCATAATATAGTCGAGGTGACTCCTGTGCAGCGGCAGGAAGACGAGCGGAAGTCCGCTGTCGTTCGCCTTCTTCAACATTTCTATCTGCGTCGGCTGGACGATAGCGGACTTGATGAAGCGTGGCAGCAGCTTGTACAGCGTCCACGCCGTCAGTCTGAGGAGAGCGTCGCTGATGGTGCTCTGCATGTGCAGCAATATTGTTCTGGCACGTGCCTCGGTCCGAGTGATCGCCTCATCTTCCGGGATTCCATCGTTGTCGACGCAGTCTTGGGCCGCCACTCTGATTGCGTCTTTCAGTCTCTCGTCGTTCAAGACCTGTCGAATATTTTTAAAACAAACAGTCACACATCCAATGTGCAACAGCGCATGCCGAGAGGTCACGATATTTCTGTAGTCCCGAGTCTTGTTATTGTTCGATAGCGCTCGGTCGTTCGTAGATAAGATATTGCGTGACCGTTCGAACTTACGGTTTGCGTGACTTTCGGATAGTAAAACTTCCTGAAGCTGTACACGTGGGACACGTGATAGAAGATTTTCGACAGGAGACTGGGCCCCGGATCGACCAGCAATATGTTGACTCCATTGGCCTGGTGCTGCTTTGTCGCGTTGCTGACGAACGACCCCTGAACAGAGAATCTCAACATTTTACTCGGAACTTTTTTTTTTTTCTTTTTTTTTGTAACATGCCATAGAAGATATAATTTTATCGTACGATAAAATTATTAGTAAACATTGGGGAAGCGCAGCGATTAATTAAAATTACGATCGCGTGATCGAAATGCGACGAATGCTGTCATTAATCGAAAGATTCTCCGCGTCCGATCGGCGTCCAACTTACGCTCTCGGGGTATCCGCGCACAACCACGATTCTCAACCATCGCGTAAAGAAACCCCGTCTATCGTCGTGCATCTCTTTGTTTAGAGGCGGATTAATGATAATTTAAAATATGTAAAAAAATGAACGCCAGTCGAGCGCGGTCATCCGTCGTTACGAATAAGAGTTGCACGCCCAGGTGAGCGGGCCGAACGTCAACAAGTCCCGTCCTTTCATTTTTGGCAGTTTGCGAATGACGTATCGGGGAGCATCGGAGGTTCAATTTTAGGACGCGAGCGGTAAGATGATTCGGCGCCCTAGCGCCGCGCTATCTCCGAGTGGGTCGCCGAGTCAATCGTCCGTCGCGCGGTTACGCAACTAGACTCGCGAGGCGTTTCCGACTGACTTTTGTACGGCTTAATTAATCACGTACGAAAATTATTATCGCGTGCTCTTCGATCCAGGCTAATTCCTGGCCCTCCGTTCCGCGTCGCTAAAACTCAAAGAGCCTCGAGGATGAAATGACTAACCGCGACGTACAACACGATCCCGACTCTGAACCCGCGAGCGTTGCAATGGAGGGAAAAAAACCGCTCGATAATACGCCTCTTCGCCGTTGGAAATGCAAAAGTTCGTTGCGTAACGGTTAGGCCTGTACGGAGTTTGCAGCGGTGGCTGCCGACGGCGGATGAACATATAATAAGACTGTGTTCTGTATTATAGAGGAGAGCATCTAGACGGCGCGTAGTCCTCCGAAACGAACGCGACGGCCGTTATTTTTAGACGAGTTTAGGTATTTGGGCGGCCCGCTTAGAGACAATCGGGCGGCGACCGAGTGCGCCAATCGGTGCTACAGATGTCGACTTGTGCACCGAAAAATCCCGTTTCCCGGAGTTTCCCAGAGAAAAGGGATTCGGCCATTCGAGTATTTTGTCGAGCGACGCTCATTAACGTCCTCAAACTGTCCGACAACGTTTTTGATGTTTTTGAAAAATCGCAATTGTCGTGACAACTGTTTTGCAACGTTAATTCGATTTCTTTATTTTTCACCACGACGGACGAATCGAAAAATAGAATAAACGTTGCGAAACAGTTCTTATGACTATTGCGATATATTCAGAATCCATAAAATTGTCGTCAGACCGTTTGCAAGTAAACGACGTCGCTGGACCGAATATTCGAATGGCCCAGAACGACGTCGCTGAAGGGGTCGTTCGACCGTCTTTGGGAACGACAGGGGTAACTGGCGCATTGGAAATGTCGAGCGGGAGGTCGAATTCTGAAGATTGGTGTTCGTACTTGAAGTATCGAATACGAATGTCAAGACACAGTTTTCTGCATTTCCCTGCGACCTTGTGCAAGTGTAATACAGTAAGGGGATGTAATGATCGAGCGAAGAGTTTGAGGACCTGTAGATATTAGTATTGCAGATGGATGGACGAAGTATCGAAGAGAGAAAACATGTGGTGATCAGCATTCGAACCCGGATTAATCGGTTACTGAGTAAGAGCACTAACCACTGCGCTAATGTCACCTACGTATTTCTGTCATTTGAATCATCGTCTTGTATGCCATGCTGCAGGGTCGTTACAGCGGCAACAGCGACCGCATTCGCGAACTTTACAAGCGAAGAATTAGTAACACTGGCGAAAACAGTGGCTAGATGGCTCACAGAAAGCAAAAGCCTTTTTAAAAAAATCGATTCTCGGACAAAGGAGAAATCTCCAGCGGAGCGCGACGACTCACTCTCGACGACGGCGTGCAGATGTTGCAGCAGTTGTAGAGAAACGGCGTTGCCTCGACGAAAGTCGGTGCCAGAAGCTCGGACTCCTTGATCTTGAAGAGGGAACTCTCACGAACTTTTCTGGCCTGCTCTCTGCTCTGTATTCGTTTCCTCTGGACCTGCTGACCCGCTCGACGGAGACCTGAAACGCGATTCGGCCGAATTGAAGCGTCTCACTTGGTGAATCGGCTTAATCGACACAGCTCTCTTTCTTACCGTCGAGAGAAAGTCTGGGCGTGCTTGGCTCCGGATTGCGGGTTACGTCCGTCCGGGATTCCCATTTCGCGTAGACCTCCTGTAGGCGTGTCGAGAGCACGTCCACCATGTTATTTCCCCTGAAACACACGTTCATTATTGTAGCTATTCCAAACATCCGTGTATTATATGCTTTGTGAAAATTGAAAAAAAAAAAAAAACAATTCCAGTGGAATTGGCTAATTCCTTCCTATTGTGTCTAAGACCCTCGAATCGATCGTCCTTTGATGCTTCGTGCGCAAACACGATAGGCGATCGAGGGCCATGAAGCCAAGCTCATTTTCCAGTAGTAGTCGTAGATATTTATTGACCTCACTTATAGTGCGTGTTCTATTCTTTTTCCATTACAATAACTTAGGGTGGGCTTAATAATAATAGGTCATTAACTTATCCACCCTACCCACCCTAATAACTTAGAGTGGACTTAATAATAATAGGCCATTGACCGAAGTCCTTCAGCCTCTCATTTTCCATCACTTAGATTTTTTTGGTGTTGTTACTTCTACTCTACTCGTGTACCAAAGGACTGTTTTTCTTTCATGGCTAACGAGGCAAACAAACGAAAGTTCCAAAGCATCCGTGTATTATTATTTTGTGAAAATCGCAACAAAAAAAATTCCACTGAACTGAAATAATTCCTTCCCGCGCAGTTCGGAACCCATTGTGTCTGATCCTCGAATCGGTTCGTCCCTTGAATCATCGAGCTCAAACACGAGGCGATTCGAGGGTCATTATCTCCGAGTCCGCGGTTCAACTGATACCGACAATTAAAAAAATATATAATCGCTCCGAGTCAACGATTTAAAAAAGCGTCTCTGTTCTTTGTAATAATCCATTGCGTCCGAAAGAGTATTAGCCAAATATTAATATTAATACAATACACGCAACTATTATTTTAATTTTTATGTCACTCGGTGTGAAAATGGCGGTTTTTTCGAAAACTCCCATTTTCACACCTTGTGAAATAAAATTTTGTTCGATACTCGTGCGAAAAACGTTTTCTGAACTCGTGTGATTACAACACTCTCCTTCGGCTCGTGCTGCAAACTCACACTCGTCAGAAAAAGTTTTTTCGCACTCGTATCGAAATGTACTATTATCTTAAGTTATACATTCTTGCTCTGATATGTGCATACTAGGAATCGGGCTTTGTCCGTTTATTATAAAATAAAATAAAATAAATACACATGCTGATGATTTAACAGACAACGCCCGACAAGGTCACCGCGATAGTTTCAGCCCATTCGTCCATTTGTTATCATTTTGTTTCATTCCTACTCTATTCGAGTACCAAAAGATTGTTTTGCTTCCATGGCTAACGAGACAAACAAACGAAAGTTCCAAAGTAACCGTGTATGATGTATTTTATATCACCCGGTGCCAAAATTGCGGTTTTGCGCACGCTTCGCCTAAAACCCCCATTTTCGCACCTAGTGAAATAAAATGTTGTACGATACTCGTACGAGAAGCGTTTTCTTAACTAGTGTGATTGCAACACTCGCCTCCGGCGCGTGCTGCAAGCTCACGCGCGTCGGAAAAAGTTTTTTCGCACTAGTATCGTAATATCGTATCGTAAGTCTTTTCGCACTAGTATCGGGGACCATTATCATCTCCGAGTCCGCGGTCCAACCGATACCGACAATAAAAAAAATTATAATCGCTCCGAGTCGACGATTAAAAAAGGAAAAGAATGCTTCTCCGTACTTTGTATCATTAATTGCGTCGAGCGACTATTCTCACCAGATAAGCTAATGATTCAACCGACTCAACCCCCGACAAGGTCATCGCGATAGTTTCATCTCGTACTTCCATTAATTGGCATTTTTCAAAAAAAAAAAATTCTATTCCAATTCGAGTACCAAAAGGTTATATTTTTTTTTCTTCCATTGCTAACGAGGCAAACAAACAAAAGTTTCGCTACGGCCATAGAGCCCGTATCCGTGCGGGTCCGATTGTCGCACTTGAGGAGGGTCGTGCTCGCGTTTAAAGCCTCGCCGACGATTCACACCGAGCTGGTGCACGGTTTAACACACGCGCGCTAACGCGCATTGTACGCCCGACCACAGAGCGCCTCGAAGGCACAGAATTGCCAAGAGTTACCGTTTGTTAGGCCTCGCGTGATTCTAGCAATGGCGTCGGGAGTCGGCATTCTTCACGAATTAAACCGACTTAACGGTCCTAATCGTTTTACAACGTTACTGCACCCCCGTCCACTTTCGTCCATCGACGTTTGTCTCTTAATCCGATTGTTCGGAGCGTCCCGGCTGATAAAATTCTTTGATCTCGCTGATATAAGGGGCATCGGCAACGACATTGAGAAACGAGCGCCGATCGCACTCGCGATTGGGACACATTATACGAGACTTTTTTTTTTAATCTCGTTCTGGAACGGTTATCGGATATCGTCGATGATTTCTTATGTAAAAGGGTATTAAGTGTTGACCTATCACGGCAAACCGGTCCGCAGGGAAGAGGTCTCTCACTCGTTCCATGCGTGAGCGAATATTACGCACACGTTTATTCGTACCATCTTCGGCATGTAAGGTAAAATGTACCAGTGGCCGCACAGCTAAGGGAGACTTAAAAATAAATTCGTATGAGATTTAATGTTTCGGACCGAAAGTTTTTATGCAAGAACTGGTATATTAAAATTCATGTATAATTGTGATGAAAAAAATAATGTTTGGTGTATTAAAAACATTGGGAATACTTTATTCTTAATTTACTTTAATTTCAAAGAAAAAGTATATTACATTTTCATCACAATTGTACATTAAATTTAATGTACCAGTTTTTTTTTTAATACTTCCAGTCAGGTACATTAAATTTACCATTTTTTTTTTTTACAGTGGAGCAGTCACGCACTGTTAAAAAAATGGTAAATTTAATGCATCGGGCGGGAAGTTTTTATCCATAAACTGATATATTAAATTTAATATATACGATTGTGATGAAAAATTAATAAACTTTTGTGGTGAACTTAAAGTAAATTATTGAGTTTTAAGTACTTTTACAGTGAAATTAATATAAATCATTGAAAGTAAAGTATTTCTATCGTCTTAAATTTACGGCATGTTAATTTTTCATCACAATTGCGCATGAACTTTAATATACCAGTTTATGCACAAAAACTTCAACTACCAGTACATTAAATTCCATACGAATTTTATTTACAGTGCGGTTCTAGACATGAACGACAAGCCGTATTTCCGTCTCTCTTGCACGCACGCTTTGTCCGGCCACTGTTAAAAAAAATGGTACACTTAATGTAGCAGAATGCAAGTTTTTATGGAGAAAAAACCAGTACATTAAAGTTAATGTACAATCGTGATGAAAAATTGATATATTTTTTCATTAAAATTTAAAATAAATTATAAAAATTTAAGTGAATTAAAGTAACAGTGAAATTAAAGCGAATCATTAAAAATATCGTATTCTTGAAGTTTCAGATACACCGAACATTCGTTTTTCATCACAATTGTCATGAAAATTAAATATACCATTTTTTCCACAAAAACTTCCACTCCGGTAAATTAAATTTCATATGATTTTTCTTTTACATTGGACGTGTCCGGCCACTGGGACGTTTACCTTAACTAGCGCGTGTGCTGATAAGTACCTACAGTTGATCGACCATACGAGTAGTGTCACTTTCAAGGAAATATCTAATTACGCGTGTCCCCCCCCCCCCCTCCCGCCCGCCCCTTCAACCGACCCGCGACGCCACGCAACTTTTATTCGTGACAACTTCGTCGTATCGACGACCCAGCGATCATTGAGTTAGCTCGTTATTCATCGTTCCACAAAGAATATAAAGACATTATTGAACGTATTTACACACCACCTCGCCGACGATATAATTAGATTGAATTAGCATTCGCAACAACGGGCCGAACAGCCGCAAGAACGATCGCACGATGACAGTCCAAAGCGGCTTTGAGTCAGATCGCAATAAATTATCATTTAATTTGCTGATGCTCCGGCGCGGTCGTCGACCCGGGGCTCGCGGCTCTGGACTTAACTCGAAAGAGATTTTTTTATAGATGTAAATAAATAAAAATAAATAAATCATTTTTTTGTTGTTTTTAATAAAAAATAAATTAACCGACTTTATCGAAACAATGAAATATAACATTACCTCAAATTGAAGAAATAATACAGTACTCCGCAAAAGAGAAAGAGCTCGACGAGGCCGTCCATTGTTTTTTTTTATTCTTTTTTTTAACGGTCGATTATAACAATATCGAAAATCCTCGCGTGTATTTTTTTTTCTGGTCAGTCGACGATAATTCTGCACCACCGGCGACGATGACGGCCGCGGTACCGCTCGCAATTGGAATTCACTACGGGAGTGCGGCTCGTCGTCGAGATGAAGGATGATTGAACAGTAGTAGAACCATCCATTCGTGACTCCCGTGGAGGTTTGATAGGCGAGACACGTTTCACATCACTGGTGCGTCGCTCCGCGAAGGGCGAGTGTATAAATGATCCAGACATTTATCACGCGAAAACTAATGCCATTGATGACCATTCGCTCATCCATATCTCTATATATCTGTATGTATATGTGTGTCTCTCCTCCGCTCTCGTGCAACAAACGCGGAAAACAAGCGGGAGGTGCTGCGGCTCTTTCCTCGCGCTCGGTTTGCGATCCGATTCGTTACGTATTACAGAAATGTTTCTTTGTCGTGCCCCACTCTCATTATTTTGGCCGTTATCAACCCGACTTTCTACTCACTGGTTTCTCGGTTAATATGTATATTCAATATTATTGGTGTGTGTCTCTCTATGTATATATATGTATATGTATATATGTATATATGTATAACGCGTGACCGCTGGTTCACTGACTCGAAGCCGGTAGAGACACGGTGCACCAGCAAGCGCGCACTCCTTTCCCGAGAGGAGCCGATGATGCGCTCCCCGTGTTTATCTCCGAACAATCACCGCCAACCGAAAGTCCACCGCAGATTAGCGGCGGCGATCGTGGACCGACGACGAATTATTCGCGGAGATAAATGAGATCGGAACTCGATGGACGAGAGAATACGGATTGGCCCGTGCCCAATCCGTATGCACCGGCGGACGGCCGGAATCGCGCCGCGACAAAGACAGTTCGACGCACGGATCCGACGATCGAAAAACCTCCGAATTTATATGTTTTTGTACGGTTGCCGGCACTGCTGCGGAGGCACACTGTCGGCCGTGTGTCCCGCGCGAGAGTGAACCGATCCAACGGCGAAAGTGACGCCGTGGGCCCGCGTCCCAGTGTCTCCTCGTCCTCGCCATACGTATCCGACTTATTATGTGCAGTCTCGTACTATAGTATTTTCAGCGGTCACGCTGGACTTGCGGGCTACGCGTGAACGGGCAGGCTATCGCGTAGGATTCACTCGTGTGTAATGTACGCGGAGTACAGGTGTACGAGATTTCCTTTCTTTTTTTAGCTTTGGTGCAACTGCCGGACGGTCTTGGGATAAAGTAAAGGTACCGATGCTCGGACGGTTAAGACTGTGTGAAATACCTCCTCCCCGTTCTTCCCGGACTCGGTCGGTATAAAAAACTGTAATCAACTTTTCACACGGGTTCTCGTATGTACGGTCAAAATAAAAGTCATATCGAAGGCGGATGTAATCTCGGCTTTCGACGAAACTTTTCTTTCGACCGTACGTACGAGAATCCGTGAGACAAGTTGATTACAGTTTTTATTATCGACCGCGAGAAAGAGACTCGGTCGGTAACAAAAACTGTAATGAATAGCATTCGGAGATGGTAGACATTTGGCGAAAAAGCCAAAGTATTAGCGGATGTAGAATTCAATATCACGTCCGATGATACTTCGTTTTTATCCCAAATTTCAACAATTTTTACATGGCATTGATTAGAAAAATGCAACTCTCTCTCTTGCACTAATATGTCACGTGGTACGTGATTCACCTCGCCTTAAGAAGATCCCCGGATTCCCAGCAGTTTTTAATTGGTCGAGAACAATTTTTTTGTGAAAATAACTGAAACCAACGTCAAGCTAATAGTTTCTAGTTTCCAAAACACATCGATTAATTATTTTCATTTCACGTCCCTATATTTGGACTCTTTATTTCCCAATGTTTTCGACAATCATAGATTTTGAGAATTCTAATGCACAAACTCAACTAGTCCATATTAACTAAAATACTTTCTTCGCCATTTATTAATTAAATCAATGAAAAAATTATATTTACGACAAACAATACTGAGGATAAGCTACGTAGAAAGCTGGCTAACCTAACTTCATCGAACTATCCGATTATTGGGTCGTCTATGTAGTGCCAATTTCCGAACACTATATCGTCTGTCTTATAAGAAAATACTACAATAGAAAATAATTTAGACTTAAATCTTGTATAACGTTTTTTTGTGCATCAAATAATGTTTGTAGATCCGATTACAAGTGTCGAATTGGATTTCTAACACTTAAATTCCTAATATATCAAATCTGCATAGGAGTATCCGACGACTGGGACGTGTTCGAGCATTGCTACTGTTACCTTACTTATGTACGAGATTTCCTGTTTTTTAGCTTGGGTGCCACTACCGGACGATGTAGGGATTGTTATTCCCCATGAATAACTCATAGAGGGTACGTCGCGATTACAATCGTGAACCCTCGCCGCGCGAGCTATACATTAACGCTTGGGCCGACGAACGAAGGTTTTCCGATGCCCTTGGTAACAGGCCGAGGAGCCAGCCGAGAGTCGATTGGACCCTCGGTTCATTCGAGTGCAACAGCGTAGCGAACAAAAGCTTTCGGCCTCCGTCTGCGGGCGAAAGCGGTGCCCCGTTATTTCTCGCGATCTACTTGCGCGTACGTGTGCGTTCGCCGGCTTCTTTTGTGGCAAATGTACGAGGGACAAACCGATTATTTTTAAACGAGTCTAGCTGCTCGAGCACTTTGGTAGTCTCGCTGCGCGTCCGGAGTCTCCGAGTCTTTTCCGAGCGAGGTCCGATAAAACCGAATCCCGTTTCTATTTCTTGCACGATCGTCATTACTCGAAGCGATGATGTATATCTTCTCGGAAAACTATGGGACTTTTTGAGAAACGGAGATACAGCGAACCGCACAGTGCGCGGTACGCACGGACTCGTATGTCTAGATAACTTTATTAACGGTTGTACGCTGAGTAATTCGGAACATGACCCTGAAGATATGCTGCATGAGGCTAAATTTCATAAAGTTATAACAGCTGTATTTCGCATCGCACAAGCTTCGCTCGGAGAAGTTCACTTAGGGAATAAAATTCTGGGAGTGAATAATATTTTTTTTCTTCCTATAGCAGTGAATTGGCAGAGACTTGCCAAATATGAATTTTGATGTCATGCAGATAGAGATGCGTCATGACGGAAACTTTTTGTTAAGGGTTAATTGACCAAAAAATGACCGTCTTATTTCATTTCAGAAAATGTTTGTTTTGCCACGACCGTCATTTTTGTTCAGGGTCAGAAATATGGTCGAAACAGCGAAAAACATCTATCTAGTTCGGATTCGACTGTAATTTTTTTTTACCGAAATTTGATAAACTTTTAAATATTTTTGATATCAAACGAATTTTTCTCCCTCATTGACTTCATGCTCATTTGAATTTTGATTTTTTTAATCAATTAATTAATCAATGAAACAATATTATGAAATGAATACAAAATTAATTTTTTTTATTATTGACGAGATTGATTCTTTGTTAATTTTGAAGCTGGGACTGTGGAGGTTTTTAGAGTTAATGTTGCTGTTGTCACAGTACGGTCATTTCCGGACCGGTCAATTGACGGTCACGTGAGAGTCAATTAACAAAAAAATGACCGGTCACAAAGTCTGAGCCCATCCCTACACATGCAGATATCTTTATAGCCATCTCGGACCTCCCCACTTCCGGGCAAATATTTTTCTTGCTTACAAAGCAGAAATCGGACATTTGCGTATCATGAGTTGCAAACGCTGCAGGGGATTCGTGCGATAGAATAAAAATCAGTCAATGAACACCCATTTGGGACATTGATTTTTTTTTCTCTCCATTGCAGCCTCAAAAATGCATACAAGTTTGCATACAATTTTGATCACCCTGAAGATATCTGCATGAGACTAAATTTCATGCATTTATAACAGCTGTGTTTTGCATTGTATAAAATTTGCTCAGGGAAGTCCATTTTGAGAATAAAATTCTACGAGTGAATAGCTTTTTTTCTTCCTAAAGCAGCGAATCAACAGAGACTTGCGAAAGATGGATTTTCACAGTTATCCCAAAACTCCCTCCCACCTGGCAAATATTTTATACCTGCATAGCACAAATTAAACACTTGCGGGTCATGAATTGCAAATGCCACAAGGAATTCATGCGACCGAATAAAAATCATTGATTTTTTTTTCTAATGGTTGCAACCTCAAAATTGCATACAAGTTTGCGTACACTTTTGTACGATACAAAAGTATAATTCAAATTAAACCATAATAACTAGTAGGAAAAACAGATTAGATATTCTAGCGGAGATATCGATGAGCCTTTGACCTACTGATTGTTCATTACCTACGCGCCTCAGTGGAAAGTTTGCGAAACTCAATACTCTCCGTACCTCCTCCGTACCTGCCGAATCGAAATAGTATTCTGTGCATGATTTGACTACCAACGAGCCAATGCAAGACAGAAATTGAATACCAATGAGCAACCACGAATTGGTCCACAACGAGCTCTCCGCAGTGCGCTGCGTCAAATGACCTTTCATCAATTTGATTGATGAATGCAAACACGACTGTAAATCACATTATCCAAGATTAAACTATTATAATGTAGGTTGGCGTTAAGTCGATGTTGCATTCTCGATACGGCGATAATTCTAATTGCTTCGGACGCTCGGCTCGTGGCGTCATTCTGGACATCGTACGATCGAATGTAAACAATATTAATCGAGCTCTCCAAACGAAGACAAAAAAACCTTTCCCAACGCCAAAGAGATCAACGTCGTCAAGTTTGGCGCTTCTACGAGGATTCCGCGATGTTGGACTTTGCAGTCTCTCATTGTTTGTCGTGTACGCAAAATAAATAAAAAATTCTTCGGATGAACTTATTGACACGGGATAACGTAACCTTACAATGTTACGAAGTTCCGATAACTTTGGGAATCGTTGCTCACCTCTGTGTTTGTCTTCGTTGAAACTTCGATGCACTATCATTGAATCCTTAGAGTCTCGTGATTGATTGAGAAAAATCAACGAATGTCCGGAAAAAACAAATAACGATACACTAAGCGCACATATGTTCTTCGGTTTGCGGGCACACGTGCATAAGCGTCTTTTACGGCGAGCAGGCCGCAACGCCATTGGCTGTCCCAGCCGTGCCGAAAAATCTTCATGTCCTGGCTCGAGACAAAGAACGGGTTCGTTCTTAAATGCAGATCTGCTCAGCTGTGCGTTCTTTTATTTATGACGGTCCACTGCTGCTGGTTTTTTAAACTCGACAACGTGGCTAACTTTGATAACGACTTTAAAAAAAAAAATGTAATTTATACTAATCGATTGGTGGTCAATCGTTTAATTACGATAATTTTTTAAAAATGGACCGTAGGGTTCGCCAAGTTTTGTTTCTTTTTTGTATTGATCCAATCAGGGCTCAACCGATGCGGAATCGTTTGGTGGTGACGAAGAATACAAAAAAAAAGTTTGATGGTCACTCAGAGCAGGTTTTTAAAAATTCCTGACGATAAATCCGATTCTGTTCGCGAGATACATTTCGTCCGTTTTGGTAACAAAAGAACGCTTATCAGAGCGGATTTGTGTAAAAACTGAACCCTGAACTGAGAGCAGATCGCAAAATAAAAACGCATATTTCAGCTGCGCATATATGTGGATTACATCTAAAATATTTTCGGATTTAGCCGAGCAGGGCTCAGCTGCATTCAAGAATGCACCTAGTCTTCTTTCGCAGGTCGGTCAAAAGTCATCCTTTGATTGGCCTCACGATTAAAAATTTCATTTAACTATGACTCACAGAATTATTAGTGGTTGCATTTTAAATAAATTTGTATGGCTTCTTGAATGCAGTTCGGCTCTGTTCGGCCAGGAATATTCGATATGTATCCAGAAGTATAAGCGGCTGAAATGCGCAAAAAATATTTTCGAAATGTTTTTAAGATGATTCACAAATATTTCCAATATTCCAAAAAAATATTGAAACCTTTAAAAAATATTACAGTACTATTTAGGTGGCAGTGAACGCGCAGCTGAGCAGAACTGAATTCAAGAGCGCACCTTATGTTATGTGTGCGAGGTGGAATATTGAATACACGAACGTTCAACGAATCGCTTTTATACAGGTAATTTCCAGTACATCGATGTTAGTCTTTACCGCTAAACGGATCTGATCCTCGGTGAAAAAAAACAAGCACCGTCACGAAAAAACAACCATCAAAGCTTCCTAAACGTTAGAGAGGAAGCAGCATTATCATAAGCGTAAACCCGTAGCTCCTACGAATCGCGAGTAACGCTAAAAATATTTCATCTCTAGTTTTACGTTACTCACATATAATATAATAATTATATCTTTCGTGTAAAATTTATATATTTCCGTTTGCTACACGAGAAGCATTTAGGTAATTTCCTTAAATTTCATGAAGTCGAAAAGTCGGGAGCCCGTGTTTATATAGCTCGTAAATAAAAATTTCACTTTTGGAATGTAGGATGCTCTAGTTTAAAAGGAGTCGGACACGCACATACTTTGTTTTTTTTCCCTTATGATAATACTGAACAATATATTACAATTTACATTCAATAGGTTTCCTGCAAGTAAAAACGATGCAATTCGTAGAAGAGTGCTCGCCGATGTTTTTTTTCGGATTGAACAAACACACATGGCCTTGGTGTATATGATGTTCCGAATTTCGCGAACCCCCTTTTACTCCGATTTGTAATCGTAAACAACAATTTACAGGACTAACTTGCGACGATTGGCACACGACCCCTTCTGAGAATTTATTTTATGTTCATATTAATTTTTTTGTTTTTTCAAGTACGTCTCGACCGTTTGTGTGCGATTTGCGCGTTCCATTCAGTAGTTACCATCGAGTTACCGACCGCGTCGTTTAATGGATCAGTCGGATCCAATGTGGTTCGAATAATCGTTATACTATCAAGACGTAACAATTCTAGAAGCTCAAAATCAGAGCGAAAGTCCCGGGACTTCGGATAACGGATGTGGGCCGTGAGATTTGGGCGCTCAACGATAATCGGGCTGCCGAGAACGGGATATATATATATCTAAACATAGCATCGGCCGTTCTGGACGATTAATGACGCGAGTCTCTTGGATAGAACTCGGCGAGGGTGGTCGCGGGGATACGCTTGAGCATCTCCTTCGGGAAGATACGCAACAACTGCCAACCGATGTCCAGCGATTCGAAGACCGTTCGGTTCTCGTAGCTTCCCTGAGAGATGAAGTTCTTCTCGAACTTCGAGAGGAACTCGAGATAGAGAAGATCGTCGGGTGTAAGAGCTTCCTCTCCCACGACAGCCTTCATCGCCTGCACGTCTTTGCCGATGGCGTAGCAAGCGTACTAAAAATAAAACGAAAATCATTATGGTTTTTAGCGTTTGCAATTCCGGTCCGTTGAACGAAGCGAAAATCGCCGCGGAGTTTAAGAATGAATCACACACACATTCCCAAGGAAAAGTTCAATTCGATCAAAATTTCGGTACTTCGCGACATACCAAAAATCTGAAAAAAGTCAGCCGTATCAATTATATCAATGACGTTTGATTTTGCATAATATATTGCCAAAAAGTTAATAACAAATTATATTTAAAAACAAATTGTTTAAAATAAAAATCAGAAAACCTTTTATTTTCTCATTCTAAATGGATTCCTTGATTTTTTTTAATAGATATGAATTTTTTAAGAATTATTAATTGCAATTTTTTATTTTTTATAAATGTAACTGTAATCAAGTTTTAATAATAAATGTAACTGTAATCAAGTTTTTTCACGGCTGCTGCAAGTGACGGTCAAAAGAAAAGTCTCATCAGAAGCGGATATAACGCCAGCCCCGGGTGAGACTTTTCTTTCGACTGTGAACACTCGCGGAGTTTGGAGAAGTTGATTATAGTTTTTATTACCGACCGGGGTATTTCACATGCTCTCAATAGTCGACTCACCAACTGATTGGACACGTCGGAGTGGTCCTTTCGCGTCATGCCCTCGCCGATGGCGGACTTCATGAGACGCGAGAGCGACGGAAGTACGTTTATCGGCGGATAGATCTGTCTGTTGTGCAACTGACGATCGACGTAAATTTGTCCCTCGGTAATATAACCGGTCAAATCGGGAATCGGATGGGTGATATCGTCGTTGGGCATAGTCAAGATCGGAATCTGAGTGATGGAACCGTTGCGACCCTCGACTCGTCCGGCGCGCTCGTAGATCGTCGCCAAATCGGTGTACATGTAACCGGGGAAACCACGACGTCCGGGAACCTCCTCGCGAGCGGCCGACACTTCACGGAGAGCCTCGGCGTACGAGGACATGTCGGTGAGAATGACGAGAACGTGCTTCTCGCACTGATAGGCCAAAAATTCGGCAGCCGTGAGGGCGAGACGCGGCGTGATAATACGCTCGATGGTCGGATCGTTCGCCAGATTCAAGAAGAGGCAAACGTTCTCCATCGAACCGTTCTCTTCGAAGTCTTGCTTGAAGAAACGCGCCGTCTCCATGTTGACACCCATAGCGGCGAATACGATAGCGAAGTTGTCCTCGTGCGAGTCCAGCACGGATTTACCGGGAATCTTTACGAGACCGGCTTGACGACAGATTTGAGCGGCGATCTGTATGAGACAAACAAAGCATACAAATTGAGATCTGTATTATATTTTTAAACGTGTGAACAATTATGTAAAAGGAGCTGGATCTCGTAAATAAAATAAATAAATAGATAAATAAATATTGTTTATAATTATAAAATAATTATTTAAAAAAAATGGAAGACTTTACAAGAATGGCAAACATAACTGTACTAAAAAATGAGTAGGCTAGAGGGTTTACAATACAATATAAAAAAAGAGAGCACATTAGTTACATGCCAGTTATGCTAGCAGTTAAATCAATTCAAGCATTGTGAGTATAAGTGTTTTTAACTTTAATAATTTGATAGTTTGTTATCCAAAAAATCAAAATAAATAAACAAACAAATTTTTAAAAAATTGAAATAAATCAATCATTCAATTTATCAAAAAAATCAAAATAAATAAATAAACAAATTTTCACCTCATTATGCGGCAGACCGGCAGCCGAGAAGATAGGGATCTTCTGTCCACGGGCGATGGAGTTCATGACGTCGATGGCGGAGAGACCGGTCTGGATCATCTCCTCCGGATAGATACGACTCCAAGGATTGATGGGTTGTCCGTCGATGTCCAAGTAGTCCTCGGCGAGAATGGGAGGTCCTTTGTCAATGGGTTTGCCGGATCCGTTGAAAACACGACCCAGCATGTCCTCGGACACAGGCGTCCTCAGGATATCGCCGGTAAACTCGCAGAGAGTGTTCTTGGCGTCGATGCCCGAGGTTCCCTCGAACACCTGGACGACGGCTTTGGATCCGGAGACCTCGAGGACCTGACCGGAACGGACGGCTCCATCGGCGAGTTTGAGCTGGACGATCTCGGCGAATTTCGGGAACTTCACCTCATCGAGAATGACGAGAGGTCCGTTGACACCGGAAACGGTCTTGTAAGCTGTCGAATGACAAAAAATGAGAACACGGGACGCGCGTTGTGTCAGTCACGAGTTCCGCCCGTCTTCCTTCCTCGACGGCGAACTGTCCCAAAAAAAAAATCCTCCTCGCGCAACACGATCGATTTGTGCGAAAAGTCATAATCGCGATAAAAACAAAATCTTCGTCCGTCGATCGGAGGATTGATAATTCGAATCGATCCGGAGGATCCTCGACAAAATGGTTACGAAAATTGGAATGCGCGTGAGCGAGGATCACCCACCATTATTGAATGTCGTCTGCAGTCACATGACTGCTCGGGCGCTCCCGGAGTCTTTCGTTTATTCGCTTTTTTCTCCGATTTTATTTGCCGAGTGCGCATTCGATCGACACACGGGTCAAGCTCGATACAACAGTTTTGTGAGAACGATCTATTGTCTGACCTTAAATTGAGATTCGTAGGGAATCAGCTGACCCAGTCGCACATCGATCAGATGCTACGCCCACCCTCGAGCGGAGCGTTTCGACAAATTCCTAGCCGATTTTTGCCGAATTACGTGTCAAATAAAATCACTTACTCAGCCTGGGTTGCGATATGAAGTCCCTGGAGACGGCGAGGACGTGCTCCTGCATGGCCTGACGGCCGTCCATACTCTTTGAATACATGTTTTCTCGGCTTTCGGTAGCGGAGATACTCGACGAACAAGATTCACCGTACAGCAGAAGGCTGATACTGGGCGCCTGACTGCTACTGCCACCACCACTGAGCACGGGCGAGCGAGACGGAACGCACCGACGAGCGGCTTGGAGGGGGAGGGAGGGAACATTGCGCAGCACACTTGCGATGGAACTACGGAGAGCAAGAGTGAAAGAAATAGCGTTCGGCGCAGGGCCGACAGCCAAGATGTACAAAATTAGCAAATAGCCAAACTTCTAGGGATGTTTGTAAAACTGTGATCAGTAAGATAAATGTTTTCTGGTCTGACGTTAGAGAGTTGGAACATTGGGGATTGGGAGGATGGTTGTAGAAAAAAAATGCGTGCACTTTCTCTGTTGCACATTTTCGTTCGTCAGGTGGGAACTCCGATCGTGCGAGACAGAGACGGAATCGAATGATCGCGGGATCACGTGGATGTAAACTGGGCAGGGCATCGTTAAGACTTCAGCGCGGTTGTTAAAGGAAACAGACATAAAGGCGCGCAGCAGCCTTCAAAGAGCTTCAGTCGATACACACGATTTTGCTGCGAATGTCCCACTTACCGACTGTTCGCGCGCTCCGGCATGTCTTGTAAATGGTAGACTGCAGAAATATTTTTAATTAAATTTTTCTTTTTTAATTTCATTTAATTTATTTGACGGATTTCTCCTTCTTTTACCGATTTACATTAAACCCAATACAGAGCTTTGAATACAAAATGATTATATATATGAATAAAAATTACATATAAAATAATATTAGATTCTAGACTGACATACCAATCTAACATTTAAACAATCTATCATTTTTAACGAGACTAGTCCTCCCTAAACTTCTCTTCTCTTTTCACTTTACCATAACCTGAAAATGTATATACATTAAAATTTTTTAAAAATATTATCTACATGCTGATTTGATGAAGATAACAATTGACGTTTGGTACTCGTAATCCGTCCACAGTTCGCTTATATCCTTCGCCTTCCTTCTATCGAATTATTTTACTTATCGGCATTCGGATAAAGAATGATTGTATTATAGTTACAAAAATCAAGGATAATTTGTCTGCGAGATAAACTTTTCACACAAACAATTTTGAAAATTCTCATAAAAAGAAAAATCACCACCGCTTAGATGATATCGCTTAGACAAGATAAAAAAAAGATCGCGGGGATCGTTTCGTTTCGGCATTCCTTCGAGCGATAGCCGTCCGACGTTGGGTTCGTAACCGCGCATGCGCAGCACTCCGCGGCACTCGTCGCGCACCGAAGTTCGCCGAGGCGGTGTGTGCCTGCGCGCCCGCAACAAAAAAAAACCTGGCCCCCCGAGAGTTGTTTTGCGTGTAGCAGTTTCGAGTGGCCGTGTCAAGTGTAAGGTTATGTAGTTTGGCGGTGACGAGGACACGATGGTTAACCAGGAAGCGATCGGGCCTTAGTGGAGACGGACCGAGAGCGGTGAGTTTTTCATCGGAAGTGTTTCAGCCTCGGCCCCGGTCATTATCTCTCTATCTCGGATATACATTGCGCCCGCGGTGCGCACAGGTGTGTCACGATCATCCCGTACGTGCTGATTCGTCGCACATACAAGCGAACAACCCTCCAGCCATCGAGAGTTTCACGTTAATCGCACGCGATATCCTCAACTATATTCTCATTACCCATCCGCCTCATCCCGTCCGTTTCGTCTACTTTCGCGTCGGTTAGAGGAGAAAATTGGTTCAAGGAAGCCCGGTTCCTTATCCAGTCCGATGAAGAAATGTCGGTTCTCGAGCGTTGCACGAAGCGCCATGGCATCTCACGTACGGCTCATGGGTAACTCGTTTTGTACATTTTTTTTTTTTTTTTTTTTCAATGCGCTTCGCGGGGACCCCTCGCGACGCTGCACAGCTAAATTATGCTAGCAGGTGCAACACGTCTTTGCGGAAGTGTCTCGGCGACCGATGAGAGAATAATGTGTTTTCGAAACGTTTTCATCGCTGCGTCGTCGAATCCCCCGTAATATCTCTCGGACAAAAATGCCGTACGCCGTTGCCGCATAATCTCGCGTTTCTCGCGAATTCGCTAACGCCGCGCGCATTGCCGTCCCGCCGCGTTCCGCGGGGCAAGTGTCGCTTTCAAAGATAGAACCATCCTCTCGTTTTGCTCCCGTTTGAATTCCTAGGATCCGCTCCCGACGATTTCGCAGTCCGCCGCTGCAACACTATTCTCGTATTAGACTTTGTAAACGATCAACTCGGGTGACTCGGGCTCTTCCTTGCGCATGCATCTCGTTTATGCACATGACCCCCCTTTGAGTCTCGTATCCGCGACTATGGAATTCATTATTCTCTTCGCATTTCCACGAGTGAATCACCTCGTCTCGAGTATTTCTTGGGACACGAGCATCGGTCATGCCTCGAGCATTTCCTGCGCCTGGACTATTTCTAGTCATCCGTCCGTAGATTCGATCGAACCTCGTACCTTCGACTTCGCACGCGTACGTTCTCGACTGCCACGATAAGATGGGTGGATCTAGCGATATCCTGCGATATGGCAATATTAATAACTGTGTAACTTTCTTTCAGGTGTCGCAGCAAATCTAAAAATGTCATGGCCAAGATAACTCACTCACTCTCTCAACATGGAACAAATTATTATTAACAACCGTAAGTAAAGAGAAAGACTTTTTTTTGTTCGTTTTGATGCTAACATTGTTATCAGATCTACGCTGTTGCGCCGACGATCTGGTATCGAGATAATACACTGTAAGCTATGGTTCACTGTTACGTAGTCGCTGGTTTGGTAAATATAATGATTCATGCTTTGGAACTTACTCCTGCGTAATTTAATTATACCCTTCGCCTTCCTCCTGATGAACCGACGATCTAGTATTGAAATAATAAATTATAAGCTATGGTGCACTGTTATGTATGCGTTGGTTTGGTAAATATTAGAATGCACCCTTTGGAACTCACTCCTGTGTACTTTAATTATACCCTTTGCCTTCCTCTTAGCCGTCCCATCGATCCAGAAATAGCATGGAGCTTAAATAGATCTCTTCCACTAATTCTGAATGAGAAATTGCGTGCTTCCGCTTGAAAACAAAAAGAAATAAAAAATAATCCTCGTGTCTTATTATCTAACTGCAAAGAACACACTTTCTTGCCTGTCCGATTGCTAAAGTTGTTATCGAATCTATCTGTTCTAAAATCGAATGACAAATCTATAATGATGTAGTATCAAGAAACTAAACTATGATCTATGGTGTGCTGTTATGTATGCAGTGGTTTGGTAAATATAAGAATTCATACTATACAACTCGTTACTCCTGCGTAATTTAATTATACTCTTTGCCTCCTTCCTAGCTGTCCCATCGATCCCGAAATAGCGCAGACCTTAAATAGATCTCTTACACAAATTCTGAATGAGAAATCGCGAGCACCAGCTTAAAAAAATTAAATTGGAGCACATTTTTTTGCTTATCCAATTCTAACGTTGTTATCGAATCTACCTGTTCTGTGGACAATCTAGTATCAAAATAATAAAGTATAATGTATGGCGTACAGTTATGTACATGCTAGTTTTGTAAATATGCCATTTCACACTTAGAAACTTACTCCTGCGTAATTTAATTATCCGCAATGCTTCCCGTCTAGCTGCCCCATCGATCCAAAAATAGAACGAATCTTTAATAGGTCTCTTATACTAATTCTGTATGAGAAATCACCAGCATCAGCTGAAAAAAATGTTTAAATTAGAAAATTGAAAAGTCACCCTTCAAGCTATTTAACTGCTCGGGGCATCTTTTCTTGCTTGTCCAATGCTAATGTAGTTATCGAATTTATCTGTTCTGCTGACGATCTAGTATCGAAATAATACATTTCGATAATACATTTCGAAATAATACATTAATAATCTATGGTGCACTGTTATTAACATGCTATTTCTGTAAATACAACAATTCGCGCTTTAGAACTCATGTGTTACTCATGTGTAATTTAATTGTACTCTTCGCCTCACTCGTAACTATCCCATCGATCCAGAAATAGCACGCATCGTAATAGATCTCTTCCACTAATTCTTAATGAGAAATTGCGTGCATCCGCTCGAAAAAAAAAGAAAAAAATGCACCCTTCTTATTATCTAACTGCTTGGGTCACGTTTCCTTGATGCTTTTAAAAAGCGTACCACGTTGGGAGGCTTACAGACGTTTATTGTACACTAAATAACGGAATACAGCTTGAGACTGTTATGCAATATGAAACACCAAAGAATTAATGAAATTAGCGCGCGAAAGATGCCTTATTCATGAGGCACCATTGTGCGATGGTAATTTGTATAATATTGTAACATGCACCGTGCAAACTGCATCGCACGGAGGTAATTGGAGCATTGAGATAGCACCGGGTAATCGGAGAATCGCGGCGCAGAATTGCGGCCTATGTTCACCGCAAAGCGTTCGACGTTTTTTCTCATAAAGAATTTTTCCTTCAATTTCAGGCCCTTCGAAAGCAATGAAGATGAGCTTCTCCTGTTCCTCGCTGCAACGCTCTAGCGAGAGTCTAGAGGGTCTTGAGCACGCGAGGATGAGAGCGGACCGGCCTTACAACAGTCTAACGAAAAAAAGGTTCGAATCGTCGGCAACTCGATTGTCCAATCGACATGATCTTGATTATTATAATATAATAATAAAGTATTATATTATAAGTTATTCAGGACCTCTAATATTTAGGATTTATTATATACTGATTGTAAATGAGAACCTCGTCAACGTAATAAATTATTATTATTATTAAAAAATGATAATAATAATTTATTACTTTGACGAATCTCTCCTTTACAATCACTATATAATAAATCCTAAATATTAGAGCGTTCGAATAACTTATGTGTACTTTGACGAAACGAGAATAGAGGCAAGAAATAATGAGAATGGTTTGTACACGCACCGCAGGAAGGAACCAAAGCAAGAACATTGTCAGCGCACCTGGGGCAGCCGAGAGGATTGCCGGGATGATTTCTGGGCAGCAATACGTTCGAATTACGATTACATCATGGACACGGATCTTATTGATAGCTGCAAGGTAAAACGATGCGTTTCGAATGATTTTATTTTAAACGAGGGCAGGGTTGGGCTCGGTAACTGAAGCATATTTCCGCACAGGAGGCCAATGGGGAGCTCGTATGGGACGAGGGAGACGTATCGACTCTCTCCTGGGGCTTGAAGGAGGTGAGCTGCCAATTTTCGGAGCTCTACTCCTGGCTCGGCGTACTGCAGGAGATGGTCTATTCGAAGGAGGAAAATTTACTCGACAAAAGTCTTCGCGCTGTACGTATACCGTGGTCTTATTTATTCGATAGATAAATAGATTCGTTTATACCGTGTTATGGGCTCTAAGCGCGCTAAGAACATCGTGCAACAAGGAACAAAACCACGACATAGTTACAATATCAGTGAATCAATTTCTTACAAACCAAAAAAATAGCAAATAAAAATAACGATATGAAAAGAATATAAAATAAAATAAGAATATGAGAATGTAATAATATATCAATATAAGTTAATAAGTAGAAAAGAAAATAACAGAAAATATAGCAAAAAGTAAAAAATAATATAATTAATATAACTATAATATAGTTAATATTAATATAATATCGTTAATATTTATTTGACCGCTTATGATCGATAATCTACACGACATCAGTTTGAAATTGAAACTTCCATATTTCAGGCTCACATGGAGGAGCTGCGTCGAAAGGCATACAGACGAAGACTGTTCAACGAGCAAGCTGGCAAATTGGTATTTCGGGCACCATCTCTGAAGGACGAAGTCGCATGGCGGGTCGATCATCTTAACGCTAAATGGGAACTGGTCGAGCAAATAATGGCACCGATCGCACAGCCGACATCTGATCAGCAGGATGGATCCGCAGGTAGTTCCTTCATTCCTATCGCTCGTTTGTTGTCAGTAAGAAGCTTGTGAAAACTTACCGATCGTGGTGAGGAAGAATTCTGTAGCATCGGCGGCGGAGAAAGTTTGTTGCAAATTCCGATGTTCTCGTAGCCGGTACGGCATCTTGCCCGACCTGCAACAGATGCAAATTGTAAGTCTCACGCCCGATTCGTATTTCCGTTCAGATTTCGATCACGAGGTAAAATGCTTGAGAAAGTGGCTTCGCGAAATGGAGTCCCGGCTGCAGCCTCTAAGTTTCCGCATTGACTGGACCAGATCCGAGCTCGAAGAGAAGGCTACGGAGCACATGGTGAGTTACCAATGATATTTATAAAAGAGCGAAGGCACAGTCCTTCGGATACTCGGAGATATCTTATTCCAGATCGATAGATGGATAGAACTTTTATTGGCACTGGGATAAATTCCCTAAGTACCATAGTATAAGAGGCTACAGTGAGGAGCAGATTTTTCTTAATGTAAAGCAAGAAGAATACAGAGTATGCGTGGCGTGACAGTAAAGTGTGCGAGGCTAGTGAAGCTAGTACTAGCTATATCTAGTACTCTAGGACAGCATGTCCAACTGTCCTTGAAAAAGTCCTGGAATGTCCTTGAATTTCACCTAGCGTTCTTGAATTTTTTATTTCCCCACAAATTTGAGCTTATTTCAAAATGTATAATACTAGCGAAAATTCCAAAAAAATGCACATCTGAGTGTCGTTGAGATACATATATATATTCGTGCATAGTGAGTCGTTTTTTTCCTGAACCGATTTCAACGGAAACGGAAACGGTTATCGAACTAAATGTTATTTCGTACGTCGCGCGCAATGTGCATATTTTCATTTTTTAAATTAAATATCTCAACATCGCCCTGGAAATATCCTGGAAATGTTCTAGAAATGTCTTGGAAATGTCCCGGAAATATCCTGAAAATTGTCCTTGCATGTCCTTGAATTTCGTACGGACTTTTTACTGGAACACCATGAGTAATGAATTTATTGACGATACATATCATATAACAGTTTTTTGATACCCAGCAGACTTAATTCTCGTCGCGTCCATTGCCCATCACCAATCGGCCATCGACCGAAGTCCTTCAGCAAGTTTATTCCATTTAATTAAATTGTAAAACGACGCGCGAAAAGCCGTTTCTCCGTGCGCGATAAAAGTTGCGGACTCGTCTCGATGCACAGCATTTCAGAGAGCCCGTTAGCTAAATAGCCCTCTACATAGTTTCTATTCTCAGCGTCGCTACATCCACCGGATAACAACTCTCCGTCTGTTAAATCCTGAGTAATTCTACAAAGAAACTTCAAAGTTCTATGCAATACCATAGGCCGTGTGTGCCTTACCGTGCTGAGACTGTTATTTGATCGCTAGCGCGGCTCGCCGCGTGCCCACTGGAGTTATCAAGGAGTCATGATCGTTTCCGGTCTTGTGCCTTTTTTCTTTTTGTTCATCTTATAGCGGTCACCGTACGTCGAGTGTAACATCGAGAAAGTTGCATGAACCTTGTTTCCCGGGGCGAGGCTGCTTCCCCGTTGTCTCCTGTGATCGAACAATGTACTCGGCTCTCTTGCGAGCCTTCGCGAAGGAGCCACACGGCGCACACGACGTCCCGGACACGGCTGCGTGTCCCGAACATTGGAGCGGTTAATGCGAACGTAGATCAAGGGAAGAAAGCGCGATTCGCCGTCGATTCGTCAGTCTAGAATGTCTTCGGGTCCACGGAGCTGCTTACCTACGCCAACACGGCTAATCGAGTGAACGGTCGGGCCTGCGTTCGCCAATGTCTGCACAAGAAACCGAAGAGGGATCTCGTTGGCTCGAGCGCTGATTTATCAAAAGAGGCTCGGCAGCTCGCTGGACGGGCTTCCGAGTAATGCGAATGCGATGATCGCCGTTCATAACTCGACGAATGGGCGCCTACTCAGCGAGTACGCACTCGCGCATCCCGCCGGGAGGGCAACGGTAGTTGCAACATCTGGGCCAGGCCGGACGGCTAATTGTTTACCGAGAAGCCAGCAGCCGCGGCCCGTGCGCGTCCGAGAGTACGATATCGCCTGCAGCGAGAAGTTGCTACTCGCGCCGGTTGTCGCCCAGGACGAAGAAGCCCGCCGCACCGTTGTCGAGCATCCGATGTGCTCTGCTCTCTACCGGTACCGCTACTCCTGGTGCGGAATCGTTATTCACCCGGGTAGAGAGTAGGTCACCGAGGCGACTGCTCTGTGTCACACGCAAATGCTGCTGCGAACTTGATACCCTTCGCGATACTCTCTCGCGGATCGACACGGAGACCGACGATTTTTTCAACGCCAATGTGCCGAGTTTCGTCGAATTACACGTTGCAGGCTTTCGGAGACACATTATTTTGGTGAACATTTGATCAGCCGAATCGTCCTGTGGGCGAAAATCGTGTGGGTCCGAACGCACTTCTTCCGTATCGTCGAACTTACGAAACTTAATTTTTCGGAAACGTTCAATTTTCAAATCTTTATTTTTCCGAATCGTCAAATTTCCAAATCTTTATTTTTCTGAATCATCAAATTTCCAAATCCTTATTTTCGGAATTGGCCAATGTCCAAATCTCTATTAATCCGAATCTTCATTTAAGCGAACGTTACTCGTTGGAAATAATAATTGGCCGAACTTTATACCTCCGAATCGTTGTTTAACCGAACGTTATTTTTCCGAATAACAATTTTACCGAACTTCATATGCTTGAATCGTTAAACCTCCAAACATCAAGTCGCCGAATTATAATTCTTGTCATGATAAGAGTGTCATGCAAGTGGTCCGACTATTTACTCATATTATTTGGTTTCACGATTCGGTTGATTGTCGATTCGGAACTCGGATGTTTAGCGATTCGGAGAAATGAAGTTCGGTGAAATTGTTATTTGGAAAAAATGACGTTCTGTTAAATAACCATTTGGAGGAATAACGTTGAGCCAACTACAATTTCCGAAGAGTAACATTCGCTACAATGAAGATTCGGATAAATAAAATTTTCGAAGTTCGACGATGCGGAAGAAGTGCGTTCAGACACATGATTCTTGCCCACACGTCGATTCGGTCGATTGAAGTTTCGGCAAAATAATGGGGCTTCAACTTTTTCGTCCGGATGAATTCGTTCCACGAGCGACGATCACCTCGGAACGAGAATACACGTGAATAGCGTCATTGAGAGTTTTTTTTTCTTTTGCAGGTGCATGAAATTCGAGAGTCTTTCTTGACACGAATCGACTGCCGATAAAAAACTCTGAACGCAGACGCGCGTGAGGTGCTTCGTTCGAGATCGAGTGGAGGCGAACTTAAAAATTGCCGGTTTGGCTGCGGTCGTTTTTTAAATTTATTTCTCTTAAATAACGGGGACATCTTTACGGCAGGACAACCGTACGAGAAACTTAACCGAACTGCCATAGCTTTTTCGCAGTCGAAGTCTCTTCATGGAGAGGGGGGGGGGGGGAAGAAGTAGAGTTCAAGACTAGACTAAAGCGGTTACCGTAGCGTCGCGTATCTAATTTTTGATTAATGAACTGTCAATTAGTCCCGAGTGTTATATCGCGCAAATTAGCACAACATCCAGAGAAAATTACCGTGTTGGCCGAAAATCACGACAGACCCATAAGTAGCTGTCCAGCCCACCGGTACATTTACATTTCCCAGCATTTTCGTGAATAACAATTATTCAAAGTATTTAATGCATGTGTTTTGATAACCAGAAATTCAACTCTTGAGATTGTTTGCCGCACTTTGCGATAATCATCGATGCACGATAGCGAAAATTGGGTTGGAAGATAGATATCGTCTTAAATATCCGACCATTGGTACGTTTACCTTACAAGAAACTTGGCCGACCTGCAACAGCTTTTTCACTGTCCAGGTGTCCTCATGGACTGCGGGGGGGGGGGGGGGGGGGGGAAGTAGAGTTCATCAGGAGACTAAAGCGATTTCCGTAGCATCGCGTATAATTAGTAACGAGAGTTACATCGCGTGAATTAGCACACGATCCAGACCAATGGTACGTTTACCTTACAAGAAACTTGGCCGACCTGCAACAGCTTTTTCACTGTCGAGGTGTCCTCATGGGTGTGAGGGGCAGGGGGAGGGGGGGGGGGGGAGAAGTAGAGTTCATCAGGAGACTAAAGCGGATTCCGTAGCTTCGCGTATCTAATCTTCGATTAATGAACTATCAATTAGCTGCGAGAGGTATATCGCGCGAATTAGCGCAAGAGCCGGAGAAAATTAGCGTGTTGGCAGGATTGGAGGCAGACGAGCATACGTACGGTCGTAGCGCACCTTTCGCGCCGAGCTGCCGCTGCTGGGCCAAAGTGCAATGTCTGCGCTGGCAAATCGCACGTATCTCCTCGCTTCCAAACGGGCATACACGATGGAACGAGAGATTACTATCGTTATTTGCGAATACGTGAGTCCCAGTTGTATAGTACAAGCGCGCTCACACACGCGCAGGGCGGGAAACGCAGTGTCGAGAGTTGTACCGGTGCCGACGCTGGCCCGACACCGGCACGATACAATGCACGGTGAACATCGGCGTACCTTACCGAGGATGCGGTATACATACTGTTCTACAGATGTATGTTAATTACAGTGGAACTCGGTGGTGAGCCGGGGACTCGCGGCGAACTCGGCTGTCCCGAGGTGCCCGCGGAACACAATCCTCTCGACACACACACCGGTTTTCGCCCGATCGTTAATTTTGTCGGCGGGACGTGCATAAAAATCCCGGCATGCATCGGTCCGGTCGAGCTTGCACTTATGATAGTAATCCCTGAACCTCTACACTGTACCCTCGGTTTCTCGTACGATGCAACACAAGTGTAAGAGCGCCCTTCCCCTCTCCTCTCGGTCACGAGTCTAACAGCGTAATGTATGCTTTTAACTCGGGTGCGAGAATTCCTCCCTCCACCGCGGAGCGGCTTCGGAGGATCGAGAGATATCGACTTGGATAATTGCCTGTCGTCGTCGTCGTTGGCGAGACTTTGGAAAATAAGTAATAATTTGTTTGAGGCTGGGAAACATGAAGTATTCGACTTTAGACTCGAAACCGAAGTATCGGCGGAGCGGCATTGGTACCGAATGACGCTGTGTTATTTCTCTATAACATATAATAGTCTCGCCGCAGTCGCTGTATCAATAATTTGGGGGGGGGGGGGGGGGGGGGTCCTCCCTTTTATGAAGGGATCTCCCTTCATAAAAAGGGAGCTTGCTTTTTATGAAGGTGACCATCCCTTTAACGCAAGGGAAAACGTTCGCAATACACAGACCTTAACCACCCCCCTCCCCCCCCCCACAAAGGCTGGAATATGATATTCCTCTTATGGGGGTGGGGCTGATATAATATATTTATATGACATGATATATGTTCAAAAAAAATTGTTAGACGCCTGCGGAAATTGAAAACAATCCCAACCCCTTTTGAAACTTACACATGTTCTTTCACACTATGGGAAATTTTAAGCAAAATGCATAGGCGTACCTGGTGAACATTTTTTTTAAACAAGAATTTTCTGTCTTTTTTAAGTTTCTCGTGCTTGAAAAAATTTGAAAAAATTGACGACGATAATTTATCAAAAATAGCATCTTTTTGTAGACGACATTCTTTTTGTACGACTACAAGTCTATCTGCTAATTTGAAAATGAGAGCCGACGAAGGTCTGAAAACCCATTCCAGGTATTCACACTATAGAATACTGCACCATCACGAACTTTCAGCTTGATCTAAGAGGGTCAAGGTTTTGGGCCGTTCAACTTGACGTGGAATGCCCCATATGTATCTGCCGGGCGATATTGTAAGACAGAGACGTAAATCGGACATCCCCGCAACAGCGAGTTTTGTTAGGGATCGGTGTAACATGATGTTTTTCACCGATAGAAACGTCCATTAAGTGCTGAAAGTCGATTTCAGCGTAAAAGTCAGATCGACTTTAGACTGGAAACCTTCGAATCGGCCAAACGGCATTGGTACCGAATAGCGCTATATTATAATGTATCTGCCGGGCGATATTGTAAGACAGGGAATTACACCAGGATTTCTCGGCAATAGCGTGTTTTGTTAGCGTTCGGTATAACATCGTGTTTTCCACCAATGCAAACTTGCATTAAGTGTTGAAAGTCGATTTCATTTTATAAGTCAGATCGACTTTAGACTGGAAACCTCCGAGTCGGCGGAACGGCATTGGTACCGAATATCGCTGTATTATAATGTATGTTCCGGACGATATTGTAACGCAGAGACGTACAACAGGACCTTCCGACGATAGCGAATTTTGTTAGGGTTCGTTGTAACATAGTCTTTTCCACCAATAAAAAGTGCATCGAAGTCTGAAAGTTGATTTCAGTTTAACAGGCATATAAACTTTAGACTCGAAACCCTCGAATCGGCATTGGTACTCGGCCGAATGACGCTTTATTACATACATACATATGTATGTGCCGGGCGACATTGTAACGCAGAGACGTACAACAGGATATCCCGGCAATAGAACGTTTTGGTAGAGTTCGTTGTAAAATCGTCTTTTCCACCGATAAAAGCGTGCGTTAAGTGCTGAAAGTCGATGTCAGTGTAAAAGTCAGATGACCTTCCGACTGAAAACCCTCGAATCGGCCGAACGGTATCGGTACGAAATCGCGGCGTACTATAATGTATATTCCGGACGATATTGTACCTCAGGGACGTACAACAGGATATCCCGGCAATAACGTGTTTTGTTGGGGGTTCGTTGTAACATCGTGTTTTCCATCGATGCAAACGTGCATTAAAGTCTGAAAGTCGATTTCAGTTTAAAAGTCAGATCGCCCGATCGATAGCCGAGTTATGTTGCCGGCCGTCGCTTCTATACGAGGCACCCATGCTGTTGCCTCGTACGAGCGCGACGACGTGCGAGAGGATAGGATAGATGTATATACATGATTGTTAACGCGAGAGATATCGGTACCCGATAAGAACCCCGGGTATATTCCACTCTATCGATCCCTACGTTCGGGTTATTGCATAACGAAACATCGGGCTTCTTTCTTGCGCGTTAGACCGGGCCGTTCTTGGATCGACGCCGGTCGCCCGACGCCGTGGCGAGTTAGAAGAGTGAAAGTTAGAGACTCCGCGCTAGCTCGGGCAAATCCTACGGAGGCGAACGGGAGGATGGCCGGGTGACTCACGAGGAGAGGAGCAAGGGAGGACGGGCGACGAAGGGGAGGAGGCCGAGAACACAATGGGTACGGAGGAATCCGTTAAAGGACCGGGCCCGAGGCCCGTTGTCTCGGCACACACGGGACGGGGAGAAAAGAGACAACCAATTGAAACAATTACCGCAGCTGCGAGACTGCTAGAGATGTGTTACGTAGCGCCGGAGTTGCGAGAGACGAGAGAAAAGATGGATGCGCTTGATATATCGCGGCGTAGTCTCCGTGCAACACTTTTCAACGATCTTGTCTGGTTCACATAGAGCCAGTCGATCGCGAACGTAAGGCGGAGCTATCAATGCTCGGGCGGTTAAGAGCATCCCCAGATTCTACGCCAACACCCAGCAGTTATTATAGTTGGTCGGGAAAATTTTTGTTGTGAAAATAACTGAGACCAATGTCAAGTTGACGGTTTCCAGTTTTCAAAACGCATCGATTAATTACAAAAATATATATTTATTTAATTACGGAAGAAAATAAGAAACATTTTGCACGTCCCTATATTCGCACACTGTATGTCCCGATGTTTCGGACAATCATAGATTTTGAGAATTCTGATGTACGAACTAAACTAATTCATATTAACTAAAAGAATTTCTTTGCCATTTGATTAATTAAATCAATGAAAAACATACATTTACCTTTACGCGAAACAATACTAAAGACAAGCTACGTGGAAAGCTGGCTAACCTAACGTCGTCGAGCTGTCCGATTATTGGGTCGCGTATGTGGTAACGCTTGAACTAATTTTCGGACATTATATCGTCCGTCTTTAACAAAAGGCAATAATCGAAAATAATTTAGGCTTAAACATCGTATGACTTTTTCCTGTGTATCAAATAACGTTTGCAGATACGATTGAAAGTGTCAAATTGGATATCTAATACTTAAATTCGTAATAAATAACATCTGCATAGGAGCGTCCGACGACTGAGACGTGTCCTAGCATTAGCTCTCTTACCTTAGTCTCCGTACAACGCTCCTCAACGATCTTGTCTCGTTCACATCGAGCCAGTCGATCCCGAACGCACTAACGTTGTATCATTCTGCCGAGAAGCAAAAGGGCGCAATGCTCGTCTTGCGAGCGTGCGAGTTACGCCCTTCTTCCTTATCGGCAGTCGGTATGCACGTTACAGTGTGTATGGAAACAACGCGAATGTTTGTCGAGCTTTCAAACGGCTCGCGTGCCCCTTCGAATCCATTGTGCAGGTGACTCAAGGCTGACCGTTGCCGTGGCATATAGCGGAGATTATTCTTTACTTCGCCACACGGCCGAAGAAAAAGCCAGGCATCGGCGCACATTCGTGTGTGTCCGCAGTTAACGGCCGAACCGTGCTGCGCCAGTTCGGACGAGATCGTGCCGTGGACCATGCCCGGCTCGAGGACAGGCAGCGCCAAAGATTCACGAATTCGTCGCGAGGCGGCCCGAGAGGATTCGGCAACAGCGTTACGCTCGGGTTTTCGAGAACTATACCGCGCCGGAGGGCTTTGTCTCGCGCGACTACGAATCGAACTGTACACCTATCCTGTTCGGCGGGATCTTCGGTGGTCTCGGCTTACCGTGCCCAAGCCAGCACGGGCCCCTCAGCCGAGCCGAGAAAACCCGACGCACACGAAACTGCACCACACCCACGCCAAACAGGATGAGGGCAACGGGAGAGCCGGTCCAGGCCTAGCTATTCGCGCATTAATTTTATCCCTCTCTCCGCGGCCAACAGTCGGCGATCTCCGCTGCGCAATAAGGGACCCCACTATCACGATGGCCCGTGAGTCGGATAACTAAGTATTCTTCGAATATATTCCAGAGTTCGATGCCGGGGAGAGGCGAAATACCACGGTCGGTATCGAAAAAACTGTAATGAACTTTGAAGAAATTCAATGGCCGTGAATCCGTATCACCGCGACTAGTTCGTCAAGAACGCAGAATCGTTGGTTCCAACGCGAATTGGTGTTATGTTATATCGAGTCAACGACCTTGAAAAATAGAACAATTACAGTTTTTTTACCGACCGAGCCTGATCGAGCGAAGAGGGGCTTTCGTAGTTGTTCGAAAAAAAAATTAAAATATCCTGAGAGATAGTTTTTTTATACTTTTTTTTTACTCATAAACATAAAAAAAACATCGTAGAATTGTCGGTGAGTCTCGAAACGCTCGGCCGTGATCTTAAAATCCCAAGCTAGCTGTCGGCGCATTAATTTTATCCCTTTCTCCGCAAGCTAATCCGTCATGGAAGTAGAAGCGTAATTTCCGACACGAATCTGTTTTATGCAATATGGAGTCAATAACCTTGAAAAAAAAATAACAATTACAGTTCTTGTTACCGACCGAGCTTGAGTGGAGCGAGGAGGTGCTTTCCTACTGTTCCAAAAAATCTCAAGACACTCTAGAACAAATTTTCCATTAATTTTTTTAACTCCCGAATATCTCAAATAAACTCTTAGACTAAAAAGCGAATAGTCGGTAATCCTCGACAGAGGCTCTCTGCGCCGTGATCTTAAAATTCTTATCGTCCCTCTTACGGAATCCTATCGGCGGGCGAAGTAGTTCTTCCCGAGAGTCTCACGAGGATCCCCGAAGCCATGTGTCGGGGGTCGCCGGGACCGAAGGCCGCGCGGAGAGATCCGAGCGCGATGGCTCGTTGCCCGGCAAACGGTCGAGCAGCACGTTTCTCATCCTCCGATCCCGTGTAGATCGGCCGCTGCCTGCGAGGGCTGCCTCGAGCGGAAGCTGGCCCGCATCACCCGGGGTTGCTGAAGTCCCCGTCGACGTCGTTTAACAACCGACCCGACACACACGCAGAGTCCCGAGAGAGCCTCGACTGCTCTATCCATGTGCAGCGGTTGGAGGGACGCGAGATTACCGAAGCCTGCCGAGTCTCCCGCTTCGGGCGCGCTCGGCTCGGTGGGGATCGCGGTTCGTAGCGCCGAGAGCCGACCGGCCAGCCGGCACGCCAGAGTTAGCCGTTCCGCGGCCGTTGGTGGATCTACCGCCGCAGCCGCTCCCGTTCCCGCCTATACACGGTGTCTCGTTTTTTCATTCCACGAAATACACACTCGTCGCGATACAAAATACCGATAGTTATATATAAAAAAAACTCGTCCGCGACTCAATATCGTCCGTCCAGTTCTGCAACCTTCCCGACTCACGTCGCGTCCCAGGAATCTTTATTCATGGCTCGCTTCGACACAAAGCCGGAACACGCCGGGAGAGCCGCGGATCTCCGCCGACTGGGATACGGCGATCGCACTCCTCTGCCCGCATTGTCGGGAAGCAACAGCTCGTGATTGATAAAAAAAAAAATATAACATAATAAATAATCGAGAAGAAAACGAGTTCGCCGCATGATGGATCTCCGTCGATGATCCATCGATATTATTTTTTTGTTTTTTTTTATTATTATTTTTTTAACCGTTCAACGCCGTTCGCCGTCGTGCCCGTGCCAGCAGCTCCCTCGCGGCGTGGGGTCCGTGGGCCGAAGCCGGTAGTGAGCCCTGTGCGAGCTTAGAATTCTCGATCTGTCCGCGTCGGCGAGACCGCCGTAGATCTTGGCCAGTGCGCGCTATGCGATACGAGCAACAGTAACACACAGCGGCGCAGTCACAGAGCCGTGTGCTTTGGTGATTTCTCGGAAGAGCTCGAATGCAGCCGACGATCCATCGCCGCCGACGCACTTGCACCAGAGCGGAATTGGAAGAGGCAACGGGCGATAGCAAATGCTCTGTTTTCCACGAAGAACGGAGATGGAGACCTCGTCCTTCCCCCCGGGCGTCTTCGACTCACTCTGCCGCTCGTAATACACGGTGATGTTGTGGTGCCGGTGCTCCCCGCGCCGGTAGCGCTGCTCTCGGACCGGCGGAAGGCGTCTCTCGATCCTTTGCCTCGAGGGACTCGAATACATCGACGGAGAATTTTTTTTTTTTTTTAACATCTCATTTTTTTGTATTATTATTTTTTATTCTTCGCAATCGAATCTTCGCTCCAGCGGTCTTTTCTCTCTAACGGGCGAACGATAAAGAGAATAGTGGTCCCGAGAATTTTTTTTTTTGTTCGTTCGTCGAATGGTGCTTGATTGCCGGTGCTCATGAGAAAGAAGTTACAACGTCGATACCGGCGAAGTTTTTCGTCGCCGATCGCAAGAAGACTTTAAGGCTGGATGATCAATCGCCGCGAGGAGAGATTCGTAGCGAAGTGAGCTGATATTCTCGGTGCCGAAGTCCGCCTTTAGTCGTCATCCAGCTGGGTGGTTCCGTGACGGATTTCACGACGAAGAATTGTCGCAAGAAGCGCCTGACGAATACACACAGGAAGCCGGCTCGACGGCGCGGCCGCAACTCTTACCGAACTAATACGACGATAATACGAAAGCGGGAATCTCGCGATTATTTTTTTCGCGTTGTTTCTCGCTGCACAACGACTCTTCTCCTAAACGAAAAAATATATATATATATATATATTAAAAAATGAAACGCGTGTTTTCCAACGTTGCATCGTAATAATACGTTCGCGAAGCGTGTTACATCATCCCTGTTTTCACGCTGTGTTTACCGGCCGGTGAATACGTTGCAGCCCGTTCTCTCGTGTATCTGCCCGCAGTGGACAACTCATTTTGGTGAGTCATTCCGTCATCGTGTGTGTAATTATTAATCTCGCGATTCGCGAACGCGCTATCGTCGCACCTTCGACGCTAAGATCGTCTATCAGATATGAATTATCATTGAGAATCTTGGTAATAACGCCTCGCTATAAATGCTCGGCAGCCTTAAGTGCAAGAGAATAAACGCTTGATAAATGCCTCAGATAAATTCCTCCTCGACTCCGATGACTTTGAAATATCGCAGTCGAAACACCCCCCCCCCCCCCTCCCCCCTCCATTCACTCACCACCCTTCTCGATTGGACAGTCGTTAAATTTCTATGGTCCATTAGCGAGACGTGGATCAGCAACGAATCCACACGCTCGTATTAAGTATCATTTTTCGAATGATCCGTTTCGGTGGGGCATTTATCTTCTCCTTTTTATGAATTTTATTTTATTTATTTAAAAAATTTCTATAGACCATTAGCGAGACGTGGATAGCGAGAGTGTCATTTTTCTAATTGCGCGTTTCCGCGGGGCATTTATCTTCTCCTGTTTATGAATTTTATTTTATTGTATTTTATTTTATTTATTCTATAAATTTCTATGGTCGATTAGTGAGACGTGGATCAAACTATTCTGTACAGCAACGAATCCACACGATCGTATTATTAAGTATCATTTTTCGAATGATCCGTTTCGGTGGGGCATTTATCTTCTCCTTTTTTATGAATTTTATTTTATTGTATTTTATTTTATTTATTCTATAAATTTCTATGGTCGATTATCGAGACGTGAATCAAACTATGCAGTATAGCATCGAATCCACACGCTCGTATTAAGTATAATTTTTCGAATTAACCGTTTCCGCGGGGCATTTATCTTCTCCTGTTTACGAGTTTTATTTTATTTTATTTATTCTATTAATTTCTATGGTCCATTAGCGAGACGTGAATCAAACTATGCAGTATAGCATCGAATCCACACGCTCGTGTTAAGTATCACTTTTTGAATTACCCGTTTCGGCAGGGCATTTATCTTCTCTTTATGAATTCTATTTCGTTTTATTTTATAAATTTCGATGGCTCATTAGCGAGACGTGGATCAAGCTATTCTGTACCGCATCGAATCCACGCGCTCGTAATAAGTATAATTTTCCGAATTACCCGTTTCGGTAGAGCATTTATCTTCTCCTCTTTACGAATTTTACTTTACGTCATGTTATTTTATTGCAATCTATCAATTTCTATGGCCCATTAGCGAGGCGTGGATCAGGCTATTCAGTACCGCAGCGAATCGACACGCTCGTATTTAACTATCATTTTTCGAATTCCCCGTTTCGTCGGCCTATATTTATCTTTCTCCTCTTTACGAATTTCATTTTATTTTATAAATTTCTATGGTCCATTAGCGAGACGCGCTTCGAACCATTCTCTACCGCAGCGAATCAACACGCTCTCCTAAACAGGACCATCAAGTACCATTTTTCCAGTTCCCCGTTTCGGCCGCGCATTTATCTTCCCCTCTTCAGCCCGCTGCATTGATCGATTCTCCCGATGCGTTGGAAAGTCACTTTCAACCGCGCGGTCCGTTCGTTGATTCTTCCATCAAGAGTCATCGCATATCGGTTCTCGAATTACTTTATAACAGAAGGCTCCGCTGACCGTCCGTGGCGAATCGGACGAGGCGGGTCTTCGCGCGCTCTTCTCTCGTCGGCTCATCCGGGATAAATGTCACGGAGGAGCGGCGGGTGGATCGGGCGCTCGGTTCGTCGGAAGCGCGGACTCGGCGGAGCACGTGGCCGCCGTTCCGTGTGCGGGAAGTTGCACACGTCGGGCGACATTCGCGGTCGTTGAAGTCGGTCGTTCGAGGTCGAGCGAGTTCACGCGCGGTCCGCCTTCGGGAGACACCGAGAGAACCCGTACGCGGCGAAACGAGGGCTCGCGGCTCTCCGCTGTTCCCGAGCGTGCGCGCGAAGCATCCTGACGGAACGCGAGAGCCTTTTTCGGGCGGACTCGCACACTTTGCCGCACCGGTTAACAGTCCGAGTCTCCGATCTCTCCCCCCACTCTCGCGCGTCCTTCTTTTTGTTTGGTTTATTTTTAGTTCTTTTTTTCTTTGGAAGTCTACGAGAAATTGAACTCGGTTAAATTGACCCCGAGACACAGAGACCCGTTCGTCGCGCCCGTACGACGAACGGGGAAGCAATTGCTCGCGCTCCCACATGCAAACTTGAATTATCAATCCCACTCGGCCGGCTCCGACAATTCTTGAGCGGGTCAACTGCGGACCGTGCGATGAAAATTTAAGTACCTATGTACGGTCAACTACTCCTGTAAAAAAAATGTTGCAACGGAAAATTTCTATAACAAAAACACGTTCATAACAAAAATGTCTAATAAAAAAAATGTATAATAAAAAATGTTAAATTCATTTTTTATAAAAAAAAAGTTTTGTAAAAAACATTTTTTATATCAGGGTTGAAGGGTGTCTCCGGGTTTTTGAGCGTGAGGTTTTTTCTATTCGTTATATTAATTATATTATTTTCTTTTTCTACTTATTGTTCTATATTATTATATTGTTATGTTCTCATATTCTTATGTTATTGTATATTATTTTGATATGGTTATTTATGATCTGTAATTTTTTTTGTTTGAAAGAACTTCATGTACCGGTGTTGTGATCATGTCATGGTTTTCCAACTTGTTGCACGGTGTTCTTAGGGGGTTTACGTCCCACATCGTGAAACAACCGAACCTATCTATCTGTCTACAAAAAAAAATGTCGTAAAAGACAATTTTTATAAGAAAAATGTTGAATAAAAAAAATGCATATAAAAAAAGGCCAAAAATATAAAGAAATCGTTGCCGGTGAAAGAAAATCACTTTCGACAAATGTCTATAATTTGCGGTAGTGGATCTTAACGATCGCCGAGTCTCTCGCTACTTTGTACTCGATCGCGGAGCATCGCCCAACACGATTGAAATAAGTGCAAATTATCCGTGAAAGTGGCCCTTTTATTCGCAGTATCGTCGTCGACTCTCAAAACATTTTCTCTCGTGCACGCTTTTGTCCCTCGGGTTTCGTAAAACCGCACGGATCCGTTACAGCGGGTAGGCTTAATCCGTGAAACAGCTCACGACGCCGCTGTCCCCCCGATGATGCTCGTTGGTGCTCCGGCCCATGAGTACTCTCCTCTGACGGAACGCTTATACATCCACGGTCGGTCCTTCACCGCCTACGGACCTCCTGGCGCTCCTGCAGCCCTTTCTCGTCGACTCGTTTCCTATCTCTCCGTTGTCTCGAATTATACGAGTCGCTGCCACGAAGTCACGTGGGTCACGGGTCGACCACCCGCATAAATTACTTCCCCCTCACCTTCCCCCCCCCCCCCTTCTGGTCCCTGCTGGAGTATCGTGCAGCATAGTGAACCTTGAGCACTGTGGCACTCTGTTGGTTCACAATCGCGTGAAGATAACTATTCCTACCTGTTTATCTTCTTTTTCCTTTACCCCCGCCCTTCCTGCCACGTTGTTTCCCTATCTTACTTCTTTGCGTCCCGCATATCCGGTTCTCTGTTTTGAGTTCGCTGCTCGAACGTCTCGGTCGCGTTTACAGGGAAAATCGTTTTGACCGTACGTGTTGAAAAGGCATCTTATTTTCCTTTCACTGCCCATTTTAATGAACTTTGAGGATGCAATAAAAAAGTCTCCTTTCCTTTCGTAATCATGGTGGGTAATATTATTCGTTCGGGAGTAATAAATATTCCCTCCAAGGTCCGTGCTCTTGTACGATTTTCGAGGCAAAAGAAAGCCACAGGAGAACATACAGGAAGTTTATCTCTTTTGACTTCGCTGCTCAAGCTTCTTGGTTGCGCTTGCCGGGAAAATCGTTTTGACCGGCTTGGGTTGAAAAGGCACCCCAGCTAGTTTTACTTTCACTGCCCATGTTAATGCGCCTGTAAGATATCATTTTTGAAAAATGTTTCATCTTCTTTCCCTTCGTAATTATGGTTCGTAATGTTATTCGTGCGGAAGTAATAAATATTCCCTCAAGGTCCGTGCCCTTGCACGATTTTCGAGGCAAAGGAAACCAACAGGAGGACATACACGAAGTTTTTCTCTTTTGACTCTGCTTTTGACGCTGCTCGACCGTTTCGGTCCCGATCACACGGAAAATCGTTTTGACCAGATCGGGCCGAAAAGGCACCCAGCTTATTTTCCTTTCACTGCCCTTTTTCATGAACCTGTATATATATATATATATTTAATGTTTGGTCTTCTTGCCTTTCGTAATCATGGTCCGTAATATTATTCGTTCGGGAGTAATAAATATTCCCTCAAGGTCCGTGCCCTTGTACAATTTTCGGGGCAAAAGAAACCAACAGGAGAAAAACATACGCGAGGTTTCTCCGAATTGTACGGGAGCAAGAGATATATATATATATATATATTATGTACGTATATATATGCATATATATATATAACGAATGTGAGAAGGCAACGTGACACGTCGGGCAACGGCTTTCCAAAAATATCCGTCGCTTCGTGGGGTATAGGCCAGTCACGCGGGTGTGTGTTGAGCCGGTCGTGGTCGTTGTTCGTATATCGTATATGCGATATATAGAGTTCTGCGCGAAGAAGCATAGCTCTTCCGCACGCGGAACTACTCGTCGTTTCTCGAGGTGGAACGAGATCGGACCGGCCACGTGCTATTTCGACCGTGGTATGAGCGAGCGGTTCGTTCGGCCACACAGGGGTGGTGGGGAGAGGGGCGAGGGCGGGGGGGGGGGGGGGGTGAAAATATTTCGCCAATAGGTTTATAAACGAGGCCAGGCCGGCCAGATAATTTTGGCTACCGGAGTTGAGAGCCTCCACTCTCCCTCGTCTCGGCCATTCTTCCCTATTTCTTATCCTACACTTCTGTTCTAAATGTGTTCCAAATCCGTTAGTCGCGTCGCACAAAAAAGATTCTATATATCTATAAAAAAAAGTTACAAAACATTTTATTTTAATTTTACTTCCAACTTAAAAAAAAGCAAATATTGTCTATCAAATATGATGTAAATAGTAATAATATACTAAGGTTGTAAAGAGATTTTTAATGCGTTTATCGCGCGCTGCACAGTGTGTATGGCATATCACAGATCATTTTCACGTTTTACAAATCACAGTATTCCGGTAAAGTTTTATTTTTATTCTGGTAGAGTTTTATAGTGATTCTGGTAGAGATTCTCTACGACGCCTATGTTCTGGTACAGTTGGCGACTGGTTGGCTTTGGTAGTTTTTTTCATACTGTGCTAGAAATTTTTGGTAGATTTTTAGTACAGAGTTGTAATATGGAAGAGCTATTTTCCGGTAGAGTTGTTATCTGGCAGAGTTGTTATCTGGCAGAGTTGTTATCTGGCAGAGTTGTTATCTGGCAGAGTTGTTATCTGGCAGAGTTGTTATCTGGCAGAGTTGTTATCTGGCAGAGTTGTTATCTGGCAGAGTTGTTATCTGGTAGAGTTGTTATCTGGTAGAGTTGTTATCTGGTAGAGTTGTTATCTGGTACAGTTGTTATCTGTTAGAGTTGTTATCTGGTAGAGTTTTTATACGGTAGAGTTGTTATTCGGTAGAGTTGTTATCTGGCAGAGTTGTTACCTGGCAGAGGTGTTATACGGCTGAGCTGTTATCTGACAGAGCTGTTATTTGCCAAAGCTGTTACCTGGCAGAGCTATTACCTGGCGGAGTTGTTATCTGGCGGAGCTGTTATGTGGTAGAGTTGTTATATGGTAGAGATGTTATATGGTAGAGTTCTTATATGGTAGAGTTGTTATGTGGTGGAGTTCTTATCCGGTAGAGTTGTTATGTGGTAGAGTTCTTATCCGGTAGAGTTGTTCGAGTAACGATATTTTCTGGTAGAGTCGTCATTGGGTAGAGTCATTAGTACCAGAGACGCTAATGTGTCCATTTATCAATAGTTTAACACACTTAGGCTTGTCGCCCTTCCGACCGCCCTTCGAGTCCCTCCAAAGTTCAAGCCTTCCATACCACTCACAAAACAACCAAAACAACCAGCAATCATTCGCTCCTCATAGGGTACAAGTGGGGAATATGGACCGGTCCATATATCATTGATTTACGTGTTAATCGAGGTGGGCCATATTCACCACTTTTACCCTAATTCACGTCCGCAATTGACAAAAGCATCTTAACGCCCTTACCAACAAAATGAAATTCTTTTCAATTTTCAATTTTTCAAGTCTGATCTTTCACGCGAAAGACGGTAGCATCAGCGAGCCACTAACGATGTTTGTTTGTGAAACGAGCTTGACCGGTGGCGATCGGCCGACCGCGATGGAGGGCGCGTGCCGCCGCGAGGGACCGTGCGTGTCTCTCGGGCAGTAAACTCGAGAGCGAGAGGGCCGGTACGTACGAAGTCGCACGGGTGCGTTACGTTTTCCCGATGCGCTCTGTATGTCGCGTGCCCGCCGGGAATACGTGCAAGGCCACGGTAAGCCGAGATCGGGTAGCAGAAACGAAGTGGCAAGAGCTCTCGTCATCGCCGTCGCCTCGGCCCGCGCGTGCAAGCGCGCTCGTTCGCTCCCGTGCGCCGCCCCGAGCCTTGGGAGAGCCTCGTGCGGAAATTTCTACGGTGAATAAAAGCATCGGGCGCGGCGCGGTCCGATGGGCCACGGGAACACGAGAGCCACTCGCGCCGGCAAAAGGCAATACCGGTAGAGCCTGTTGCGCTCTTACGTACCGAGAGAATCCGTCGGTGGATTATAGTTGTATATACACGCGAGAGAGGATACCTCCTCGATAAGTAAATCGTTGCCGGGGAGCGCAGCTGCAGGTTGGATCGCGCGCACCGGTGCATAATGACCGTGCTCGTACTCGCGGAGTGTGGAGCCTGATGTTCGGTACGCAAGAACAAGAACGAAAAAGGAAAGGGAAGAAAAGACGAATGGAAAAAAAAAAAAAAAAAAAAGTTAATGCCCCACAACACGTAGGCCTCGTACGTAGTGTACATTACACGGTATGCACGTACACAATATAGTGTGCAGTCGCCACAAGTTCCACGCCGGGGTGCGTGCCCGATGAGAGCGCGGAGCAAAATGAATTGCCATGCAAGATGCGCTGGGAATAACTTCCTACTTAGCAGGAAGAAGAGGGCTTCGCCTCTATTTGCTGCCGTATTTTCCGATCTCCGCGCGGAGCCTGGACGCGAGGGATTCGTATCATCTCGGAGAGCACATCCAATCATTATAAATCGCTTCGTACATTTGCTAGATTGAATTATCATTATTGTTATTGTTATTATTTTTTAATGGCGGTTGCGTTGCGGAGGCTCGGAGAGAGTTTTATTATAATTATGTAGTGTGTTATATTTGCATCCTCGTGAAGAAACGGCGCGTTGCGTGTGTTTCCATTGTTACCGTTTCTTATCGAGCGCGCATGCGCGGGAGACGTTTTTTTTTTTTTTTTTGATCCTCGGTGTTTAATCGCGTATCGAAACGGTCGAACGATAACGCGACTTCTGTTCTCGAGCTCGCCCGCGGCTTTGCTGCGTACAATGTGGATACACAATAGATTGATGTTACGGCTTTATATAGTATATAGTAGGTAGCTTATATATGTATCCACGTCAAGTCGAACAGAGGAGAATGAGTTGCGAGTTCCAGAGTTCGAGGAGAATGGGTTGCGTTTGCGTTCAATTTCCGCAAGCGTCTAACCATTTTTTTTTAATATGATATATGTATACATCCTGTAGAAAAGAATGGTCAGGCGCCTGCGGAAATTGAACGAAATTCCAACCTAATTCGAAGTTTGCGCGTGTTGTTTCACACTAATAAAACAACATTGGGTGAAATATTAAGCAAAATGCACGGTCTGCAAAATGCACTGAAAAAATGTATTAAACAAGAATTTTCTTTTTCTTTTTTTAAGTTTCTCGTGCTTGGGACATTTTGAACAAATATACGAAGATAGTTTATCAGAAATCGCGTCGTTTGTGTAGACGACGTTTTTTTGTACGACCAAAATTTTCTGAGATACAATCATTTTTTATATTAACTCGCCTATCTGTTAACTTGAAAACGAGAGCCGATAAAAATATGAAAAAAATGCCCGGTACTCGCACTATATAACACTGCAACATCACGAACTTTCAGCTTGATTTAAGAGGGTCGAGGCTTTGGGCTTAACATTTTTTTTATGAAAAAATTTACGAAAACCGGTAATAAAATCCAAAATATTTTGTACACGACATTTTTTTGTACGACGAAAAATTTTCTGGCACACAATCATTTTTGACAGTAACTCATATCTGAAAACGATAGCAGATAAAAACCTGAAAAAAATTCCCGTTACTCACACTATACAACACCACAAGATCGTGAACTTTCAGGCTGATCTAAGAGAGTCGGGGCGGCGGATCGTTCGACTTGACGCGGAACGCCCCGTACAAACTCCACACTTATCCATAGCTTCGGGAACGGTAGAGTGCACGTAATAATGTGAGCACATGCAACGCGCGGAACACCGGCGACCGGTGCGTAACGAATGAGCCACGCTAATGCAAGAACAGAAGAGTAGAAGCGGCCGTGCATGGGACGTCATGAGGGCGGATCCCGTAACGATCTCTCGTTGTCATCGCAACATCGTGCCGCGTTTTCCGGCACGGTTCGCTCCCGCCGTTGGAAAATGATCTCGCTATTTAAAAAAAAAAAAAAAAATTCCATCCGTTCTTTATTATTTGTTTATTTTATGCTCCCCCTAGCTTTGTCCGCCGGTAGTAAAATGCTCGGTCCGAACCGTCGCGTAAACACCGTGAAACGATTCTTGTATATTCTTGTGTACACAGAGGGACGAACCGGCCGGGCGGCCCGTTTGGTTCGCCCGATAGGTGGGACAGCCCGAGCGAAGGGTGGAGATTGACGTCGCAGCGACCGGTTTAGGGTTATCACGAACGGCAGATAACGCCTCGGAATCGGGCGCACCACTTTCTCCGAGACCGGGGGGCACCGGAAGGGAACGAAAGCGAGAAAAGACTGGGAGAGAAACGCGGAGTTTTCGTTCCACATCGATCCTGCTACCGCCTGGGAGGTAACTTCTCGAGCGTACATCGGTAGATTTAATCAGTAAATTTATCGAACAACGGACACACAGGCAGAGGGGGGAGGGGGGCTTCGAGTTACGAGTAGAGAGACGCACCCCGCGAGGTCTCCGTTCACCGAGTGTATTTTCCACTGTCAGAGTTGCAGCTAGTGAGCGGGTACAAATAGAGTGGAACCTCGATTATCCGAGTCGATCGGGGTTGAGCCTAGTTGGGATTAACGATTGTTCGGATTGTGGAGATTTGAAGACGGAATGTGAGGTACTTAATGTAAGTACTTAAGTGACATGAGAAAAGGGAGGTAAGGATGCGCTGATCACGTTGAAAAAATGTCCATTGTTTTAGTTTTTGACCCTAAGAAGATTATGCTTCTGCTTTGAGGTGGAAGTTTTGCTCGTCGAAGCGACAAGGAAGTCAACTAGAAAACTGTTATTTTATCGGAAATGATTTTTTACATGCACGGATTATGTCTGAGTGTCGCCATGAGCTTATGAATACTGCGCGAAAAACTGACGTGCAAGGGGTGGATGCAGATGCGCGATACTAGCTTGATCGCGCTTGCAAAAAAATTGGACTCGACGATGAAATGACGTTGAAATTTTGCGCCATGGTTCGGATAGTAGAAATTCGGAGCAGGTCGCAGGTCGGATAATGGGCACATTTACATCTTCACCACTCAAGCCTCTAACAGAAAACTGTTCTACCATATTAGAACTCTACCAAAATCTCTACCAGATACTAAAAAAACTCTACCGCAATCAAAATAAAACTCTACCGGTCTTGAAATAAACCGCTACCTGAATTGAAATAAACTTTAATTGGCTACGATGTTCCTCGATTGTGAGATATCAATCTTGACTAAGATATTGTAATGATCGAGCGATTACATTTCATACATTGCAGCTATATATTCGTTACAATATATACAAAAAATAAATTACATATATATGTAGAATGTGCCTACATATATATGTAATTTATTTTTTATTTTATTTTATTTTTTTACATCTCTACCGTTCACAACTCTATCGGACTTGAAATAAAACTACCGGAATACAAGGCTAGACGGTAGCTTCGTATTCCGGTAGAGTTTTATTTCCATTCCGGTAGATTTTATTACCATTCCGGTACAGTTTTATTTTGATTCTGGTACAGTTTTTTAACTTTCTGGTAGAGTTGTGAGTGGTAGAGATGTAAATGTGCCGGATACTGGAGATGCGGATAATCGATGTTCTACTGTAACACTAAACGCCTATCCGTACCACGGAATTGTGTGTTCCGTTAGTGCACGCGTAATTTAATGAAACGTGGAAAAAAATAAATAAAAGTAATCCTAGGCGAACGATTGAAATCGCGGACGTTTGTAAATTAGTTGGGAGTCTTAATAAATAGCTTTGCTAGGTACGGCGCAGCGGTGCGTTTTGTTTAATTAATTGCTCTTCCGGTGCGGCTCGCGAACGGGGGGAATCCCCCGCGAGTCGCCCGCGGGGGGTTTTCTCGACGGAAAACGAGCCCGACACTCCGGAGCGTTTCGCGCGTATCCCAGGAATATTATTGTTTCGTTAATTGGGGCTGCGATTGTGCTGCAAACGACCGCTGTCTCGCTCCGCGCGGTGAAAGTCACGAGAGAAATGAGGAAGATCGAGAGAATTCGCGCGTACGTATACGCGAACGCTCCGGCTCGATCCACCTGACGGTTCTTAATTTCGAGGCTTTCTCGCCAGTTCGCTCTTAATTCAATTATATTTTTTATTCAATTTATTTTGCATTAACTCAAAATTACATTTTTATATCATTTAATTTTTTTTGTACACTTGACAACTGGCAGCGCTGCAGGACGATAGTAGGAGTATCTATAATTGCTATCCGCCAATGTTGCAGCCGGACGGTCGCGAGGCCAATATCTGGATGAATTATCGATCGATTTAACGAGATCTCGCGCGGATCGAGGCGCGCAGGCGCCTTCAACGGAATGAGACGGGGATATTTCTTAATCGCGATCGGGTGTCGCGCAGCGCTTATTAACGCCAATTTTCATTATCGTTATCTGATCGAATACATAAATTACCGGATGGAAAGAGGAGGGAGGGGGGGGGGGGGGGTTGAATAGTGATTATAACACTAGTTTATTTAACGACGTTTAAATAAAATAGCGAGAGAGTCTCTCCAGCGATGCGGTGAGATACAGAATCGAGATTGTATAGTGGTGGTAGTTCCCCCCTCCCCCCTCCCCCGAGGGAAGATTAATCCCGCGAAGAAGTCTTTCGCCGCGAAGACGGGCAACAGAGCGGGAGCAATAACGCGCGTCTCCTTTGCCGCCGAGAGCCGAGATAATTGTTGCTTTAATTAACGTGCGCCGCGAGCTGCGCGAGAGTGTCAGCGCTCTCGCTGCTGGCCAACAGTGAAAGTACAAAAATCTTTTGCAGCGAACGAGAAAAGATCGCACAATTATTCGCTCGTTTCGTTGGCAGTGCGAAAGTCGGAAATTCGGAACGAGAGGAGGCAAACAATGGACCGCGACAAGTTGCACGGCCAATTATCGAATCGTCCGTTTTACTTGTCTCATTATACGGATTTTTTTCGTCCTTACCTGGCGGACTTTTGAGCTCCACATTTTTTACCTCTCGCACTTTTGAGCTCCACATTTTTTACCCTTCGCACTTTCGAGCTGTCGATTTTCTGACCTGTAATCCTAAGTTTTCGATTTTCGAACCTTTCGCTATTTGAATAGTCGATTTTCCAACTTTTAGCGTTTTACATTGTCGGTTTTCCAATCATTGGCATTTCAAGTTTATGATTTTCCAACCTTTCGCAATTTATATTGATGAATTTTCAATCTTTTGCAACTTAAATTGACGACTTTCCAACCTTTCGCAATTTAAATTGTCGATTTTCCAACCGTGCGTTTTTCTTACTCGTTCGATACGATTTATTTCTATATTGTGATACCTTTAATTCTGAGTGTTTTTCTTATAACAATGGACTATTCTCCAATTAGGCTTTACTTTATTACAATATCGGAGCTCCAAGCTTTCCGACCACTGATCTTTGGACGCTGTTGTGTAGCTCACTTCAGTGTTGATCTCATTCCAATCTGTCGTGTGTACTTTCTGACATTTCATCATTCACGTTTTACCATTGGGGACTTTAACTTACCGGTTTTAAACATGTTGATAATTAAAATGTATGGCAATTTAAAAGTGTTTAAAACGGAACGTTCGAATAATAATCATTCGAAACTTCAACCTCGTTCCCCCCCAAGAAACTCAACTAACCGCGAAGGTAACTCTAATTTTCTTAACTTCACTGATTTTCACCCAAGCCGAGATATAACGAGGTACACGCGCCAGAGAAAGGGTTAATAATTGTAATTTTACGACCTCTCGACTGATCACTCTACGGGGTAAAAAAAAGGATAATAATTATCGTTAACGAGTACGGTGCTCGTTCTCGAGACATTAACATGTTCCGGCGGAAGTTCGTCAAGGGGACGTTTAGATGAAAACGGTCGAGCGCTGCGAGATTTGATGATTCTGAACATAAAAGTGGAGCTCGGAGGCGCGACAGCACGCAAAAGTGTACTGCACACAATGGGCAATTTTAACTTTAACATAATAATTTATAATAAATAAATAAACCAATAAATAAAAAATATATAACAAAAATAATGAATAACTGTAGTTTAGCAATTTTAGCTTTACCGGATTTCACCTAACTCAACATGTAAGGAAATACACGCGCCGGAGAAAGGGTTAATAATTGTAATTTCGCGACCTCTCGACTGATCGCTTTACGAGGTAAAAAAAAAAAAAAAAAAAAAATCATACTTAACGAGTACGGTGTTCATTCTCGAGACGTTAACATGTTGCGGCGGAAGTTCGTCAAGGGAGCGTTGGGGTGAAAACGGTCGAAGGCCGTGAGTTTTGACGATTCTGAAAATAAAAGTGTAGCTCGGAGGCGCGACGGCACGCAAAAGTTTGCTGCACACAGACGGGCAATTACCCGGCAGAGGTTGCACAATAGGAAAGCGAGCGCCGGAGAGCGAGCCGAGCAGCGCGCGGCTCGTTAGACGGACGGTCAGTCAGACGAGAGAACCTCATGCACGAGGCACAACGAAACGATCGCGTAAAACTTCGTACACTTCGAGAATAAGTACGGCGATGCGCCGAGAGTTCCTTCCCCCCCCCCCCCGCCCCCCTATTACCCGATAGCGAAGGAATAAATTTCCTGCATACGAGGGAGTTTAACCTTGCATGACCCGCTCGCGAGATGCACTCGCGGTTACGAGAACACCATGATATTTTCTCATGAGCTCTCGCAGCGGCAATAAGAGAGCAATAGCAGCAACGAGCGGTCTCTCTGTAATTGCGAGCGGCGGCGCGCGCGTTCTATTCGCGAGCATTAACCAGCGCTTCGAGGATCGAGCCAGCGAGAAACGCGAAACACAAAAATTTTGATGGAACGAAGTGAAAGCTTCCGACAGTTTTTCTTTTTTTTTCCGATACGTCGTCAGGTTTTCCAAATGTTTACTTAATTGAGTAAACTTTAATTGGCTGCGATGCTTGAGGATTGTGAGATATCAATCTTAATAAAAGTAAATGCGAGAAATAAATTACATATATATGCGGGCACATTTACATCTCTACCGCTCACTTCCGGATGATAACTCTACAGAGAAAAAAAATATCAATGAGGCCAGGAAAATTCGCTTGCGGGTTGCCAACGAAAAATATTGCTGTTTCGATTCTACTTTCAATTCTTACAATTGCATAGGGGATTGGAACGATAACGTGTCACCTTGGCAGTCTTACCATCGGTGGTTCGATATCACATGGAATTATAAGAATTGAAAATAAAATTGAATTAACCATTTTTTTTATTTGGCAGCCGCAAGCAAATTTTTTTTTTTAGCGTACCAAAAAAGACGACTCTAACAACTCTACCAAAAAAACATCTCTACCATATTACAACTCTATGATTTTAGAATTCTACCAAAAACTCTACCAGAAAGTAAAAAAATTCTACCAGAATCAAAATAAAACTCTACCGGAATGGAAATAAAACTCTACCTTGTCATCCGGTAGAGTTTTACTTTGATTCTGGTAGAGTTTTTTACTTTCTGGTACAGTTTTTGTAGAGTTTTAATACGGTAAAGATGCTTTTCTGATAGAGTTGTGAGTGGTAGAGATGTAAATGTGCCTGTGTATATGTGGCTATATCCATGTATACACATGGATATAAGCACAAGGGAGGGTGAGTAATTATAGATAAGGTGTACGCATGCGTGTGCTAATTATGTTGCCGGTTTAGCTTCTGGTATCGCACCGCGATGTGAATTATCGATCACTTGATGCGTATATGCAAAAGGAGGAAAAAGAGTTTATCTTCCGCGTCCTGGATACCGCGTGAGTCACACATGCCCGTATGCAAATGTTAAGTACCGCGCGAGTACAAGTGGGGGAAGAAATAGAAGGAACTCACATAGATGAGCAGTATAGTCGAAGATGGTCGAGTTGCATTAGATTTAGCGCATGCGCACACGTTCTCCCAGCTAGGCGAGTCTTATCGGACGCGGTATTAGCGTTATCTTTTATCGGCTGTTCGAGTACGTAAGTGCTCCATAAACGCGATACGGATTCGCCTGTCCGACCCGAGGATGCTGCCGTTGCCGCGCATGCGCACGGCTGTTCCCCGATGTTGCTTACGCCGGATGAGAATTTCCATCTCCACTATTTTCTGTGTCTTCGCGATCGCTGATAATACTTATTACGAGAATGCAATTAATTCGGTGGAGAAAACCGGAACGCGGGAAATTATTGTGGAGAAGGCTTGGAAGCCAGAAAAGGGACGGGACGGGAGAGTAGAAAGTCGTCATTTTTTGGCCTCTGGCAGCGAAGACACCGAAATGATTGACAGCGACTATATTTGTCCCTGCCGCTGAACCCTTGCCGCCCTTTCGTCGACTTTCTTGGCCCTAGGCTCACGCACCATTGACGCTATGGTAATACAAGGCGCATTGTAACTTTACTCACGCGAGCTTCGTTTACATTCCACGTTGCGTTACGACAACACACAAGGATTTCTACGAAGGCACGCCATCGCTCTTTCGTAGGACAAATAAATGAGGCTGGAGTGAAGACGTGCTGTGCGGAGATTCCTCGTGCAGTGGGAATGAACATTGCTTTAGACGGTTTTACTATTTACTGAAGGGTGTTTGATTGAAAAACAATAGAACAGTTCGGCAAATGGCAATGACCGGGCAGGCCCGAATATGATATCGGATTCGTGCTCGGCGAGAAAAAATTAATGGAAACATGTGGCTCGGAAGGTTTTTTTGAAAACTTCAGTTTTTATAATAAACATGTAAATTAACATTAACTTTGAAAAAATATTAAATAGTGACACAAAAACTTTTTTTTTTACTCCAAATCCAAATGTTTTTTTCGAAAATACCTAAAATTTGCGCTAAAAAAAAAGTGTCGGGACGAGCTTTTCCATCTTTCCATGCTAATCGCTAATGCGTGGCTTATTTTACGCGCGGGCCAATTCTGGTCTCGAAGAATCGTCGCCTAAAGTGGGCAAATATTTTGTTTCGATCTTTACAACCAGTTTACAAAATCGCACGCACATGGAAGCAGCGAAACTGGTACCGGCGGGCTTTCGAGTTCCACGGGAGAGATTCGATCGTTTTCCACAGCGTCGAATAAACGAGATCTGCGAGGCGATCTAAGGCGATGAAGTTTTTCATGATTTCTTCGCGTTTCTTATCGCCCTGTAGTGGCACGAAAAATTCGGTTTTTCAACTCCAAAAAAACGAGTATCCTACCTTCTGTATTTTTTCCCTCAGAAAACGATGGACACCACTGTTTTTTCCTGATCCCCACCCGACAACAGAGATTTTACTATTTAAAAAAACCTAAAATCGTCACTTTTCCAGAAAAAAAAGTGTCAAAACGAACTTTCCCAACTTTTCTCGCCGGTCGCTAATCCCTGGCATATTTTACACCCGGCTCAATATCCGGCCTGACTTCGGCCCAAAAAGAATACCGATTCCTGTTCAGCGCGAAATTTTTTTTTTCTTTTTTTAACTTTCAAATTTTACAACTAAAATTGCAAACCCCTTCATCATAATTTTTTCACGTTTCTTATCTCCTTGTATGGGCATGAAAAACTTTGTATTTATACTCATAATCTTCCCTCCTTGCATATTTTCCCGAAAACCCTTAAAATCATCACTTTTCCAGAAAAAAAGTGTCGAAACGAACTGTCCCATCTTTTCTCGCTATTCGCTAAATCCATGGCTTACTTTCCACCCTTCTCAATCTACCTTCTCAATGTTTACCACTTTACAAAATCGCACACACGCATGGGCAGCAAAACCGCGATACCGGCGGACTTTCGAGTTCCACGGGAGAGATTCGAGCGTTTTCCCACAGCGTCGGCCAGACGAGATCCGCGAGGCGATCTAGGCGATGACGTTGCGCGCCGGTACGTGAAACAAGTACATACAACCATGTACAAGAGCCCGTAGCGCAGTCTCCGTGTGGTTTCACCTCGATACTGCACCGCTAATCGTCAACGGGAAATGCAATGCTCTCAAGACGGTCATGGCGGGAAGGGGGGAGGGGGGAGGGGGGGGGGGGGGGGTCCGTGAACGTCCAGCAATTTCATTCTCATTTCGTAGCCTCCCGGAGTTGCCTCCTTGGCCGCGGGTGTGCCGCGGGGAGGCCAACGTCGAGATGTCTCGAGGATGCTTCCCTCCCCTCGGTTTGCAAGCAAGAGAAATAGAAAACCGCGACAAGACTCTCATCGCCAGCAAAACGGCAGAAAGTAGTTGGTTAACCGAGAGGCCACGAGCGGGCACTTAAGCCATATTCCCAAGCGAAAATATACACCATCATCGAGATTCTTCCTTTCCGTACAGCCGGTAGTGTCCAGGCCTGCGCCGTTTAATGCTCGAACTCGCGATGTCTTTTTTCTTGGAGCTGTTCAATCCTCGTTGCACGCGAGCACGCTCCTCACGTCATTCATCGCGATATTCCGCTCAGGCATTTCCCATCAGAAGTGCCCGAGAGGGCATCGATGAGTTCCACCTCCCTTCCTCTCTCCCGAGCGAGCGCGACGGCTCTCCGATAATTCACCGTGAGCCAAGAAGGTGCCCGATCGATGCCCGCGACAGAGAGATCGGGCGCTGGTTTGTGCGTAATCTTTCGCTATTTAAATTGATGAATTTCCAACTATTCGCAAATTAAATTGACGATTTTCCAATCTTTCGCTATTTAAATAGTCGATTTTCCAATCTTTCGCTATTTAAATAGTCGATTTTCCAATCTTTCGCTATTTAAATAGTCGATTTTCCAATCTTTCGCTATTTAAATAGTCGATTTTCCAGCCGTGCGTTTTTTCCCCACTGTAAAAAAATTTTGTTTGAAATTTAATGAACGGTATTGGAAGCATTTTTACATAAACTGTTTCTGAAATTTCAAACACATGTGCGTTGCAATTTTACAGTGAAATTTGTATTTTTAATGGACATTTTGTTTAATTTTCGTCAAAAGATTTGTAATTTTCATATTTGGCACTTTCATTTTACAAAAAAAGTACATTAATGTTCAATTAATGTAAGCAATGTAAGCAATTCAATTCACAATTAATTTTTACAGTGTATTCTTATTGTGATACTCTCAATTCTGAGTGTTTTTCTTATAACAATGGGCTACTCTCCAATCAGGCTTTACTTGATTACAATTTCGGAGCTCCAAGCTTTCCGACCACTGATCTTTGGATGCTGTTGTGTAGCTCACTTCAGTGTTGATCTGATTCCAATCTGTCGAGTTCACTTTCTGACCTTTCATCATTCACTTTTTACCATTTGGGACTTTAACTTACCGGTTTTAAACATGTTGATAACTAAAATTTGTCGAAATTTTAAATAGTGTTAAAAAAAACGGAACGTTTGAATAATAATCAGTTCCACCTCCCTCTCTGCCTCGTGAGCGCGTCGGCTCTCCGATAATGCACCGTGAGCCAGGAAGGTGATTCCCGATCGATGCTCGGGCCAGAGAGATCGGGCGCCGGTTCGCGCGCGCGCTAAAAAAAACGGAACGTTTGAATAATAATCAGTTCCACCTCCCTCTCTGCCTCGCGAGCGCGTCGGCTCTCCGATAATGCACCGTGAGCCAGGAAGGTGATTCCCGATCGATGCTCGGGCCAGAGAGATCGGGCGCCGGTTCGCGCGCGCGCTAAAGTTCACCGGACGTGCGCGCAAGTGGAACGAGAGAGGTGTCTCGTACCGGCGGAACATGGAAAAATATAAACACGCGAGTTCTTTCGCGCGTGGTGCGGAAAGAAAGGCGCACCTATCGGTTCGCCTTCCGCACACGATCGGACTACCGCCCGCGCGATAAAATTCCCCGGCGAGCGCGGAGAAGCGCGAGAATCGCCTTTCATCATTCGCGCCATTCTCTTCCTCTGATTCACGGTCCGTCTAAATGCCCACTCGCGGCTGCATTAAATCCGCGGCGGTGTTATCCCACCTATATACAGAAGACATTACGAATGTAAGCTGTATTTACGCGCGCACGATGATTGATTAATAGGCCCCGGCCCGGCGAGGTGCACTCGTGCAAAACCGCGGAATCGACGAGCCGCGCTCCACGCCCTGGGAATCCAGCCGCTGTAATTTTCGCGGCGCAGGTACACAAACCCCCGATGTATCTGCTCGCATCTCGGCGCGGTTCTCGCGTCTGTGTTGGTCGCGATTAATCGGCTCGAAAAATCGGACCGTCACGGTAGCGTGTCTTTACATATGATAAATCGATCGGTAAGAACCAAAGGGCCGCAAGTCGCGTCCTTCGAGACGGAAGTTACGCCCCTCTGTTCCTCGGAGCTCTTGCGTGTGTACAGCCGGTACGATAATGAGGCTGATAATTATTCGCGATCGTGTCGGTGCATTGCGGTTCGAAAGGCGATAATTAAACGTTCGCATTCGCCCGATCGCGTAATATTCGCGATTTAAAGGAGCGATCGGTAAACATATCGATTTATCACGATTGTTCTCGGGTTATGAGTTTTCCGCGCGATAAAACGCGAGTAATAGGGTAAAAGTGGTGAATATGGCCCACCTCGATTAACACGTAAATCAATGATATATGGACCGGGCCATATTCCCACTTTTACCCTGTATCGATAGGCGAGCGTCGGGAAGGCCGGGGATCGGCGAGTGGAGGCAGCGGCAGGAATGCTCCGAGTCGATGCGAGTGGATGCATGAGAGATGCGGGAAACCGCGCAATCGGCACGCGACGAGCGCACGCTGGGCGGCCGGTTTTCTCGCTACTTGGTTCTTCACCCCCTCCTCTCCCTCACCCTGTCGTTTCCCCCTAGCGCCGATTATTCTCTCTCTTATTCGGCGTGCCGCGGAATGCTCTTACGGGATTACGCGACGAGAGAGTTCCCTAACCGGTGCCCGTTGCGGAGTTCGCTGCAGTGTATCGACGAGGCTGAACGGCTGTATATCCACGCCAGAGCATTCGTGCAGCGAACGCTCTTAGATTGAATTACGAACGTGCGCCAGAAGGCTTCGGCAGTAAAGCGAAGTGGCAGCGGACAGACGAGGAGACCGGGAGGTCGTATCGGGGATCTCGATCGGTGGAATCCTGATTGCGCGGCTCACACGGGAAAACCGTGGGCTTCGATCGGCAGGCGATAGGAGGGAGTCGATGGATTGGTTTTTTTTTTTTTTTTTAGCTCTGGGACGGAATAGCCGGCTGAGAGCGAGGTGCAAAAATGCGGCGATAAGCACGGAAAATTTTACATCGGCTGTGAAAGGTTTGTGGGGAAAAGCGAACTTGAATTTATAGAAAGTAATTGCCTATAACGGGCACATCGGCAGCAGATCTGGTTAGAAGGCGAAAATCGGGGATGAAAGAGTAGGGTAAAAGTGGGGAATATGGCCCGGTCCATATATCATTGATTTACGTGGTAATCGAGGTGGGCCATATTCACCACTTGTACCTTATCTATAAATACTGGAATGAAGTAACTGGCAAAACTTAATAAGTAAAGAGCATAGGATCGAGCACGATGAAAAGAAAGGATTGACTGGGTTAGTTAACTTCTTAGGGTGGAATTTTAAGACACTAGTTCGATCTTAAGATCTGTCTGGAGATCGAATTTCAGATCGCTCATGAGATCGAATGTAAGATCATTCTTGAGATCGAACTTAAGATCGCTCCTGAGATCGAAATTAATATCGATCTTCAGATCGAACTTAAGATCGATCTTGAGATGGAATTTAATATCAATCTTGAGATCGAAGTTTGGCCGGAATTTCATTACGTGCTTAAGATTTATCTTAAGTTCGAACGTAAGATCGAACCGCGGTTTGAACTTAATTTCGGGCGCAGGTTTGATACTAAGTTCAGACTTAAGTCCAAACTCCAACTAGATCGTAAGTGCGAACTAATAAGAAGCGGTAAGAAGATGTCGAAAAGGAATCTTATCACCCTCCACTTATCAGTTTCTACCCATCTTCACATCAATTGTCCTCCATCAATCATTCCATACAAACAGATTCAAGAAATTCTCTTGCCAGATCACCTATTCATGACAGTATAGTGTCCTCACAATCGATCGCATTTGGGATACAGATATAAATTTTACGCCGAAAAGGCGTTAAATTTCGATCTTAAATTCGAACTTGAGTTAAAACTTAAGATCTAACTACAATCAAATTTGAGTTCAAACTTCGAACGCCAGTTCGAACTTAAGATCAAACTTAGGCACGAGATCAAGTTCGAACTGCAGTTAGATCTGAAGATACATCTTAAGCACGCAATGAAGTTCAGTCCAAAGTTCGATCTTAAGATCACTCTCAAGAGCGATCTTAACTTCAAACTAACGTCTTAAAATTCGACCCTGAGTGTTCCTAGAGCCATTCGATAAAGTGGTTCTTCCAAAAAAAAAAATTGAATTGCTTCCATCAACGTATTAGTTGGTTGCAAACCAATCAATCAGTTCTACCGACTTCTTGTCTGGCGTAGAAATTGGCTTCGACCAACCAATTCGTTTTATTCCGAGCACCAACAAATCCGCGCGTAACAAAGATCGGAAGCTGGTGGGACACACTTGGCGACTAATCTATCGTCCGAGATGACGGCACAGTCTCTTCTCGAAGAGAGCTAACAGCGGAGTACCGCGACGATGGGATTGGAGGACGTGGCGCCGGGGTGGGATCCGGTCGTCGTTCCGGCTCGGCTCTGACCCGGTCGGGTTGCCTCGGGATCGACGCTCTGTACCAGAGACGCTGCGGAGAGCGTACGTGGGAGTGAAAAATCGGCGAAACGTTCGAGAGGAGAGAATAGAGGCGACCGTACGAAGGCGGAGGCGAGCGATCACCAGCCGGTTTGTGCCCCGCCGAGGCCCTCCATCTTCGCTTAACCGGCACGACATTACATTATAGTAGCCGCGGATATTCCGTATACCCCGTAACGACGTCATTTGAATATAAACGAGAGAGAGAAGAGCGCATCGGTAGTGTGAAACGATAACATTATCGCTGCGGTACCGTCGCGCCGAGGATCACCGACTCTGCCTCGTGAGATCTCAATTTGAATGCGATTAACAGCGTCGTACAACGGAGACAACGATGACGTCGTTGATAATAGAATATCCTCGAGTGTCCACGTTCGAGTATTTTCCTCCCGACCGCAACGCGAACCGCCTCTCCGCCAGGATCTATCGGAAACGTAGATCACGCTTTATCGATCGTTTTATCGATCGAGCATTTTTTTTCAAACTAAACCTCAATCGGCAGACCCCTTCCGTCCATAGCGATAGCGATCTATCGTCATTGTATCCTCGTTAATTCAACATCGTCGCGCTTCCTAAGCTCCCGCCGACCGGGAAGGCAAAAAAGAGGTTCCTCGAAGATATCATTGCCGATCGTTAATAGAGATCGCGCGATAGCGCGCCTCTTAACGAAACTATTAATACATGATTGACTCCCGATTGCACCTTCTCTCTACTGTAATTACGTTCATTAATAGCTCCCGCTAGTACACGAATACTTGTCCATAGAATTTTATGAATCATAGATCATGCGCGCGCGCTCGACGCGGCCGGCCAGACGCCGGCTGCGCAGTAGATCCGAGGCGCGATGCGCACCGCAATCCCGTTGATTAATCGCGTTTTCCAGCCTCGATGAATCAGCTCGTCTACGAGCCGTTTACGCGTTCCCGGTCCGCGCTCGATCCACCTCGAGGAGAGTCCAGCGGATGAAGATTTACACCCAGGGTGTAACCCAGGAAAGTCGTACGAAAGTTCTCGTCTCGTATTTAGTTTCCTCGCCATCCGATCACCTCGGCGACTCGCGACGGAAGGGGGGGGGGAAGGCACACAGTATAACCGAGTTACATCTCGGCGGAACTGTAATAGCCCCGGATGCATCGATCCATGCGAAACACATCGATGCAGCGGGGACTCGGTCGAATACATAAACACGTTAGAAAGTCGAATTCGTTCTCGCACGAATCTCGTCGACGGCACGGACGGCGTGTTTAATCGGGCGATTATTCAGCACCGCGTCTCTCGGTCTCTGTATCGCCGACGGTGAGACGGATAGACGGAGGGGAGACCCGGAGCGAGAGGGAAACGCGGCGGCTGCTGGAGGGACCGTTGTGGGACACTGGCACGGTGCTGGCTCGCGGGTTCGTGCCGAGGTCGACATGCGGCGTCCACTCGACTCGAACGAATCCAATCGAGACTCGAGCGTGTCTTTCTTTCTGTTTCTAATGCACGGCCTATCCGGACACTCTGTACCCCCCCCCCTTCCCCCTCCTCTTGATATACGAAATGTCTCTCCTGTCGTTTTCTTGGGTTATTTGTTTTTTGTTTTTTTTTTTGGGGAGTTTTTTTTTAATATCTCTTCCGTTCTATGTCCCGGGTCGGTCTTCGTCGTTTCTCTTGCAATCACGATTCGAGACACACACACATACACACACACGTGCGCGCGGGCTCGTTTCGAGGCCTCGCTGGCCACTCGGGCGCAAACGAACTCGACCGAGCCCGAGTCACCAGTTCGTTAAAGCGTCGTCGCTATAACTATATGATATGGCAAAACAAGCCCGCCGTGTGTGGAACGCTCGCAGGCCACTCTCGAACGACGAGACCGGGTTGACGTCATACATGGGTTAAAAAAGAGATGTATAAAAAAAAAAAAAAATCTTGCGAGGAGAGAAACGCCCATAATTCTTCGACGTTGTCGCTCACGACTCGGTCCTGTAAACGAAAATATAATATGCGTTCTGGTTTTGACCACTACGGCGACTACGTATAATTAACCTACTCGCGGACCGACCGAGACCCTCCGGCGATTCCTCCTGGCGTCGTTTTGTTGCGCGCGCCATTGTCGAATCACGCATGCTCAATTATTAAACTCTGGTCGAGCGATCTTTGGGTTGTGGAAAAAAAATTATAATAACGATAATGATAATGATGAATGATAGAAAAAAAAAAAATGAATACAAAAAATGTTGGTCATCCATTGTCCACTCGGTCACATCCTACGGTCGCGCCTGGTGGGGTCTCCGGTCGCACAAAGCGAATATCATGCCCGAGGAAAAGGGAAGTTATTAGAGAGCGTCTGTGCGTGTCGCGTCTTAATCGCCGGATGATTCCACAGAATTCGCCGGTCTCGAATCGGCGAGGAGGAATTCTCATTCGACGCACCACGCGCCAGCGTCGCGCGATGGGTTTCGAGCGCCGTAGGTAGGGAACGGAGACTAGAGAGATCAGGACAAGGGATCGAGCGTTAGAGCCTTTCGAAAGTTTCGTAGGGTGAAAGTGTCCCGTATTTTTTTTATTATTTACTTTTTTGTTATTTTTTTTTTATCGGAAAACATACGCGTACGCGTGGCGTGAAAGATTGTGCCGATGTTGGAGCGTGTTGGCAGTGAGGAATTAATGAGATTTCAGAAGTTTAGTTAGGAGGTACAGCAGTGGTCGAGGATTAATCGCTCGTCAGCACGGCGCAGTCTGGCCGGGGCCGGAGGAAAAGCTCGGCCGGTAGGGGCAGCGGGGCAAAATGGGAGAGTGGGGCAAAACGGGCAGAAAATCGCGGGGAAATCGCGGGGGGCATCGGTGGGTAAAATGGGCGTCCCAGAATTGTTTTTATAAAATGATTCTTATAAAATGATTCTTATAAAAAGATTCTTATAAAATGATTCTTATAAAAAGATTCTTATAAAATGATTCTTATAAAATGATTCTTATAAAAAGATTCTTATAAAATGATTCTTATAAAATGATTCTTATAAAATGATTCGTATAAAATGATTCTTATAAAATAATTCTTATAAAATGATTCCTATAAAATGATTCCTATAAAATGATTCTTACAAAATGATTCTTACAAAATGATTCTTATAAAATGATTCTTATAAAATGATTCTTTTTCCAATAATTTTAGGACGTCCCATTTCGCCCATTCGATGCGTACCGATTTTCCGTCCCGTATTGCCCCACTGTCCCATTTTGCCCCTCTATGTAGGTGCGGGCTGGTGGAGATGGTTTTGCCTCGCGCGAATAACCGATTCCTCGCGCATGCGCGTTCGCCGCGAGATAATTATCACGGCGGCGGAGAAGACGAGGATCGTCGAGGTAGCGTCGCTCGTAAATTAATTGACGTTCGGGCTAATGGCAATTGCTTTCTATCGATTTCGAATTAAAAAGAGCTTCTCCTTTATCGCCGGCGTGGAATCGCGCGAATATAGTTGGATCTACGAGGAGTCGAGTTTTTTTCCACTCGTTTCCACGAGTCTTCGCGGGACGCTACGATGCGCCTATTCTTAGGTCACCTTTCCACCAAAGCGAGTATCTCGAAGCGTCTCGTGGTAGCACAAACCGAATCGCGCCGGTACGATTTGGGTCACGGCGCTAAATTCTCCGGAGACCTGGCTCCACGGAACCCCAGATATCTACGGCGAGACCCGCCTCGAACCCGTTGGATCTCTCGGAGGCGAAATATTGCTACACCCGTCGATTAACTTAAATCGTCGAATCGTCCCGGAGAACCGACTGATGCAACGAAAAAACATCGTTAAACCGGCACAACTCTTTTTTAAATTTAAATCGAATCCTCTCGGAATAAATAATTAAAAGACACGAATAAATTAATAAATTAACAAATAAAAATTAATTAATTAAAGTAAATTGCAGTATAATCTCGACTATCCGAACCATGACTTCCTCTATCCGACCGCTGGAATATCATTAAAAATGTGTGTTGATGTTTAACCCATTCACTGTCAGGTGCCCCTATAGGGGTCAAAACGTATAGAGAAATACGTTTCTCTGACAGTGAAGGGGTTAATACATACTGCTATTTCATTTACATATGGCTTATTAATATACGTTTTAAAATTCCGTACAAAAAATTACCTTTCGATTATCCGGATTTTTTATTATGCGAACTAGACCCGGTCCCGACGTGTTCGGATAATCGAGGTTCTGCTGTAGTATGCAGAATGCTTACATCATTAAGCAGGTGTTTACGAATTTTTTGTTTGTGTTTTCCTCTGCCGAATGGGCCATCGACCGAAGTCCTTCAGCACGTGTAGCTCCTACTAGTTTGCTTGGCTGACTTCATTTTAGAGGAAGAGTGTGAGTGCGATGGTGTTGTACATATCGAATTTTAGGACGATTAAATGCCATTGTGTGTTGTGGAGAATGTTCAGGTTTTATATTATTGTGTGCGTCGAATATTTGTGTTTGGGTCTTACATTTGGAGATCCGCTATTGCATAGGCTTGTAATAGTTTCCAATTGTGTTTGCGCGTTAATAAATTAATAAATTAATACATTAATGGATTCATGAATTAATGAATTCATAAATTGATGAATTAATGCATTCATAAATCGACAAATCGACAAATCGACAAATCGACAAATTGATGAATTAATAAAAACATTTTGTTTTCAAGTACCCAATTCTAGACCCCCTAAGAAACCATTACTTAGTTCGCGCAAGCCCGGTAAATCACACAATGTCAGACTCGCTGCTAAGCTGCGACAGATGCAATTCCCCACTTTGCTATCAACGGATGCAAATTGCGCGCGTTTATGATTAACGAATAAACTAAGGCTAAGCTATCCCTTGCCGTAGAATCAACTGTAGTCTTAAAAGCAAATAAACACATACATACATAAACACACTTAATGAATGAACATATTAATAAATCAAAGTATCACAAAATACAAGAAATTCAGAAGTACCGTAAAAGCTGTTTCATCCCAGCTGAATCGACCACTCGCCCGAGGCCCAAAAAAATGATTTCGTCACAATCCTTCTCAGCGCCCCGGACGTTCAGATGACCGATTCATTCACCTCCAATCCTCCGCCTCTCGACCCGCCCGAGTTACAAATCCGTGAAAGTTTATGTAACAGTCTCTCGGTCGCGAGAGGAAAATTGTCGTCGGTCGAGGGACAGAAAAAAAAAAAAAAAAAAAAAAAAAAAAATGAGCCACCCAGACCGGTAAGCGTGGCGTTGCTCTTGGCTCGCCGGAGCGTAAGGCGGGCAGCCCGAGCGGTCTCGGAGTCGAATGGCTCGCCGTGTCCGCGAGCGGCTCGCGAAGGAAGTCTCGCGGGTATCCTTCCACGACGCCCGCGGTGGACGCCGCCGCGGCGGCTCGCTGTCTAGCTTCGCTCCCGCGTCCACCGGCTCGAGATCTCGCCGCGCGCGTCTCCCATGAATATTCATGCGCGCCACCCGTCACTGGATCCTCGGGCAGCGTTATAACGCAAGCCGTGTATACGTACATACACGCGTACACAACGCGCGGTGGAACGTCCGCGGCTCTATCGGTCGAGCCGACTTGTGTGTATGATTTACGATTACACGCCGGACGGTACGGACGCGTAACATGGAGCGCATGCGAGGTTCTCGCCAGCTCGAGTGCATACCCCGAGGCGGCCACTACCGATCCAACTCCTCGTGCTCCCAGTTCCGCCGGCCGCACGTCGAGCTTCGTCACCTTATCAGCGATGCACCGCGCTCCACGCCAGTCAGGTTTCCCCACTGAGTAATCGCTCTCTCCCCGCTGACGCGCTACTCGCGGCCGGGGAATTATTACCCAAAGCTTCTAATATCGTCGATACATTTTAATAAACGATGTGTCGGGGAGTCGTTTACTTTTTCGAGATTTTAATCGTCAATTAATAGCGGATTTATCGCGAAACGCCAGGCGCTCGCGGTGATCGCATGATCTATAGATCGCGAGGCTGCGACGCGGATCGCTCGATCGTATGTACAGGCGGTGCGGGAAATTTGAGAAGGCAGCGAGAAAAATTATTTATTTTGAAGGGTGGGATGCAAATAAATGTGTATTTGATTTTTATTGTATGTTTATTTGGATTAATTGTATTGTAAGGAATATAGAGATGAGGATTGACTGAGACACACGATGTTACTTAGAAGCGGAGTAGGAATAGGCTGTACGAAGTAGAGCTGAGCTTAAATAAGTTTAAAAGAAAGTATTTAATTTAAGTAAAAGGGAAGTTTGGAAAGTTTAAGTAATCTAAATGATTTAATATATAATGAAAGAGGGTCTGACTTAATGAAATGTTATATGTTGTAATTAAATATTTTCTAATCTTTTTACTGATTTTTTATTGGAATTGATAGATCTGAGTAGTTATAAGACACATTCTGTATTTGAATTCTGTCCAAGGAGAAATCTGTTAATAAACAAATTGTATGGATGGAATGGCTCGGTATGACAAATGACAAACGGGCAGATTATCGATTGACCAGATGACAACAGTCTTGATCAGACTTTCAGAAAGCACAGACATCGCGTGAATTAATTACCCTGTCGGGTGAATTAATTATATATTTATTTTTATTAAATATATTTTTATTTGTGGTGTACCCATCGAATAAAATATTTTTCTGTATGCGGGTACACTGAAAAAAAAATATCAATGATTCATGAAAAATTTGCAATATGAAAAAATTTCCTTGCCAATGAGAAAAAATTTAGTTTCAATTCTGCTTTGAATTTGTACAATTTTATTGAAACGATAACATGTCATCCTGACAGTCTTGCAATCGTTGTTTCAATATCACATGGAATTGTAAGAATTGAAACAAACATTTTTAGTCTTCGGCAGCCCGCGAGCGAAGTTCATTTTTCAATGTACGCTCAGCCACGATCTACAAAATGTAAATTAATTTTTTTTTTCTTACCTTTTAATAACGCGACCAATGAGGAACTTTCACATCGGCTAATTGTCGGGCGGTCATGTTCCGATGTGACGCGTTATCGAGGCTGCGACGTCGATCAAGCCGACCGGACGCCCGCGGGAGGGGCGGGGAGAGAGTTAATGACACTCTGAATCTGTCCCGAGTAAATTTGATGGGAAATCTTCGACCGTCGGACTGTAATTTATTCGGAGCCTCGGACAATGTTCTATTGATAAAGGGGACGAGATATCGGAGCGGGCTGGCTTGTGCGCTCTTCGTGTGTACGGTGTGGAAGCCATCGCTCTCCGTGCATTCACCCGCGCTCGGCCGGAGTGCCCATAAAGAATGGGCAGAGAGGTTCGCTCGTTGTAACGTCCCAATAGGGCGAGGGGGATAGAGCGAGAGACACGGAAAACGTAGGCGTACAAGAAACACTTCGAGGATAGATCTCGCGGATGGAGGCAGTTGGGAGAGCGGCGGTGGTTGTGGCGTGCCTCGAGGGCTTTACAGCTACACCACTGCCGGAGATCAGTTCGCCGAAACGATTCAGAAGAGCCGAACGGCAGCAGCCGCACGATCGTTCCCTCGCGATTGAAGCCTCCGAAATGTGTATCTTCTTTATATATGTATATATGTATATATACATATATAGAGAGTTGGTCGGTTTAAAATCAAAAGAACGTAACTTGTACACCTTAATGAAGGAGTTACGCCCTTTTGATTTTTAGCGGTTAAGATATATATATGTATGTTTATATGTATATATGTATATAGATATATAGAGTTGATCGGTTTAAACTCAAAAGGACGTAACTTGTACACTTTAATAAAGGAGTTACGCCCTTTTGATTTTTAGCGGTTAAGAGATATATATGTATGTTTATATGTATATATATGTATATATGTATACATAAGGCGTCTAAGAAGTAAGACCACGCCTACGGGCGTCCCGCAAACACCGCAAGAGCAGAAGCCATCGGCCGGGATCTCGGCTACTTCGTATTTTCTCGCTCGTGCCTCGGCCACGAAAGGAGAATCTACCCTCGGCCGCATGAACCGATACAACAAAACCACTGTACATTCGATCACGTTTTCTCGCCGTTAGTCCACTTCTTCGTCGGTGCTAGGGCTATTACGGAATGGATAAGGAAAAAGGAAAGAATGAAAGAGAATTAGACAAATCCGTGTTGGAGATCTATCGATCTTCAAGGCCGCAGACAGCTCGGATCTACATACATTACGAAGTCGAGCCGATCCCTTCGGTAGCTCTAGGAGATTGCGTGTCCTTTGTTTTGAGGAAAATGGTCAGTTTCACCGTGTTTTGTGCACTGTCGAAGTTGCGGTTCGCGACGCGCATCTCGGAGTGCGCACTGCGCAGATCTACCGCGCAGCTCGCGCCTACAGCCGAGTTCCGCGAAATTTGGATGTTCCGCCGGAGTCAGCGGGTTGGCTCGTTCGTTTATGTTTCGAAAAACAACGACGCGAGCCATTTATCGGTCGCAACACGAAATCGGGAGGGTCCGAAGATAATTGATCGTCTCGGACGTCATCGACCGGCAGTTTGGCGAGTTTGTGTTTTCTCGCTCGTGCCTCGGCCACGAAAGGAGAATCTACCCTCGACCGCGTGAAGCGGTACAACAAAACGACTATAGATTCGATCACGTTTTCTCGCCGTTAGTCCACTCCTTCGTTGGCACCACGGCTATTATGGAATGGACAAGGAAAAAGGAAAGACTGAAAGAGAATTAAACAAATACGCGTCGTAGATCTCTCGCTCTCAAGGCCACACACAGCTCGGGTCTAAATAAATCACGAAGCTTCGAAAGCAGCCACGTTCTCTTCGCAAACACTGCCCGGATCGAATTCGAACCGATCGCTTCGGTAGCTCTCGGAGATTGTCTGCCGTTTGTTTTGAGAAAAACGGTCAGCTTGGCCGTGTTTTGTGCACCGTCGGGCTTACAGTTCGCGACGCCGATCTCGGAGTGCGCTCCGCGCAGATCTATCGCGCAGCTCGCTCCTGCAGCCGAGTTCTGTGAAACACACAGAAAAATAATTTATTTGACCGGCGCCCCACAAATAAATATTTATTTAAACCAAACAAATATTTATTTAAACCAACCAAATATTTATTTATATCAAATAAATATTCATTTAAATCAAATAAATATTCATTTAAATCAAATAAATATTCATTTAAATCAAATAAATATTCATTTAAATCAAATAAATATTCATTTAAACCAAACAAATATGTATTTAAATCAAATAAATATTCATTTAAACCAAACAAATATTTATTTGTGGCTCGGCCGTCAAATAAATTACTTTTCCGGCTGATTTCGCATATTCTCCCGGAGTCAGCGTGTTAGCTCGTTCGTTTATCTCCCCAAAAACAGCGACACGACCCGGATCGCTCGCAACGCGAAATCCGGAAGTTCCGAAGATAATCGATCGTTCCCGCTCGTCCATCCGCCGCGCGCGGCGCGCCGCCGCGCAACCGCCGTGCACTATCAATGGAGTAATTACGTACGGTCGGACAATCCGAAGCCATATAATCCGCGAGGCATTGCGGCCCGTGTAACGAGGTGTACGGACAATGTACAAGTCGACGACGGTCCGTGCGCGAGCCGCCGCAGTCGCGAATCTCGCACCTGCTCTCGAATCACGCGAGCTCCGCGATACATGCATACCGTCCCGACTCGGCGCGACTCGTGATCCAGCTGCTAAAGGAGCATGGCGACCGGCTCCGTCCGGAGCGCCCGGAGACTCGCTCTCGATACGAGCCCACGAACAATGAATCGATAAATCAACGATCGACCGGCGCTCACTATCGAGAGTCTCCGCTTCGCTTCTCGACTGGCTCTCGATTTTATGCCCACTGCCAGATGCCGCGTGCGTTCGAGCTCTGCCTAAACGGACCACTTACGGCAGAAGTGTCCCGGCTATCCGTGATCTACGAGTACATCCGAATATCCACGCGAGAGATATCACCGGCTAACTCAATGTAACCGAAGCGCTATCAAAGTTGCGGCCCGGTCGGGACCGGCGCGGAAATCACATGGCATGTCCCACGCTCTCCTCCGTACAAGTATATAATTCTCGCGTGAATTCAAGCGTGAATTATGGACTACTTAATGCGCGGACGGATAGGGCAGGTATCTCGAGGAGAGCTCTATCCGGGCTCGTGCAAATATCGGTGACTGCGTACGAGCAACTAACCGGGGGATTTTCGTACCGCCGATCGTGTTGCTCGCGCGTAAGACACGTACCCGTGATGCTTCGATCTATCGGTTATAAATACATGTGTTTATGCATACTGGTGGCAGCGCTCAAGTATCTATCTATGATCGTTCGACTTTCTCACGAGATCGAGTCATCGCCGAGTCGCCGCCCGGCGAGTGTGCACATTTTATGCACACAGTGATACGCTCGGAGCGTCGCGGAATGGCGAGCGCGCATGCGCACTCGCACGCGCGCGCACCTTTATTAATCGAACATCTCGTACGAGCCACTCGGGCTCGTGCGGCGCTTGTTCGATTATCAAAGGAAAGTATCTTGCGGTCTTTTATTATAGTGCATACACTCGTGGAATACGGAAATCAGTCATCACTCGTTTTCCCGTTATTATACTTTTACTTATAAACGCGTCACGGAATGATCGAGAGGGCATTTCGCGTCGAAACGTTTCCGCGCGTCGGCGCTTTACGAGCGATTCAACTTTTTTTCTTTTTTTTTTTCTTCTGCGCGGTGCTTCCGCTCGATGGTAAATTGGTTTGATGGAAATCGGTAAGCAGGGGATTTTTCGCGTTTACGATTACGATTGAAAGATAGAAACTAATGGATTGTGTTATTAAAAAGTTGTGCGAATGTTGCAAAATTTATATTCAAAAAATGAATTTTTGTACATAAAAACCGGTACACATTAAATTTAACATAAAAAATGGAGGTGATAACCGTTCCGTATGGACGTTTAAAAATAACTCTATTCAATATACTGAATATTAATTTTGCACACGGGCCATAATTAAACATTTCATTGTAAACACGTCACGGATTTTTTTTTTTTTTAGTAGTAATAGCAACTTTTTTTCTGCACGATGTTTCCGCTCAATCGTAAAATTAGTTTCATGCAAATCGGTAATCGTGCGCTTCAGTTTTTTCGGCATTAACCTTCGCAAGGACAATGTCGATAAAAAAAGAAGCAAATAGATTGGATTTTAAAAAAGTTGTAAAAATTTTACATAATTCCAATTAAATTTAATATAAAAAAATGGAGATAATATTGATAAATCTGTATGGACGTTTGAAGACAACTCTATTCAATATGTAGAGTATTAATTTTGAACTCCTGCCATGAAATCGTGCATATTAAATTCAGTATACAATTTTGCGGATGAAAAACACTGTGCACTTTGCATAAATTTGCATGCACGAAATGTTTACCAGTGAGTACATGAGACAGCGTCTCCCGACCTTTGTGCAATTTATCAGGCGAAAGAAAGTCCCTCCGCGTATTACGATACTGACATGGACGATAGTCACGCGAAACGTTTTCCTTTATCGCACTTTTACGTATGGGATCTCATCGCCGACGGGAACGTCTCTTGGCCTCGCACATTTTCTAATTGCCAACACGTGCTCGGTAACACTGGATAATTACCGGACCGATGAGCTTCTGCACGTGCACGCGTCTCGCTCGTATAATTGCCGAGACGTCGAGGAAGAGAGGCCGCCAACGATTGTATGAATAATAATCAGGCGATCAATCAATGCGGTGATCGAGAGACGATGGACCGCGCGGGAGACGCAAGAGTACACAGAAGCACCTTTGGTCCCCCGTCGGGGAAAGAGTAAACTCAATTATATCCGCTTGTGCATTTATCAATCCAGTCATCTATCGTCTACTCTCCAATCTCGAACGGTCTCAACAGACTCAACCTCCTTACGCCGGTTATTCGAACAGTCGTAGAAGAAAGTGTTTCGCAACGCTGCGCCGGAGAACCGAAGAGTACGTACATCGAGTACCTGTCCCCAGTCTCGCCGCGAAGATCCCTCTCACCTCTTCCTCATACTATTTATCCGCAAATCACTGCTTTTTTTAATTAATGAAGTGATAATATGTATTAAAATTTTTTTAAGAAGCATAATAAAAAAAATCATAAACGAAAAAAAATGTTAAACAATAACAAAAATTATTTTTATATTAGTATACTAATGAAAATTATTATACTACCATCGGGCTAAAAATGCGTACACAGATGAAATATGATCACCCAATGATCCCATTAAAATTTCACGAAAATCGATCGTATAGTTAAAATTTTATGTCTTTTTTAATTTTTTGAATTTCATGAAATTTTTTTTTTCTCCACGCATTTTTCCGTATTAAATTTTCATCTATGACTAAAAAAGTGATATTCGTGATTAGCATGAAAAAATACATTAAATACAGTCCCGAAGCGACGACTAATGAAAAAAGTTTATCTGGAATTTTTGTAGTCAATATTGCAAAAATGTGATATTTTTGCAATATTTCACAGATACGAAAAAGGGAAGCGCGTTGGTATGTTTTTACGCGTTGAACCTGAATAGGCTAGCCGGTTTGCATAAAAGTCCAACATGACGTTGCAGAAAAGTTTAACATGCCGTCTAACATCGCCTTTTTAACATAATAATAATAATAAGAAGAAAATAATGAAATAATAAATAAAAATAAATTTAAAAAAGTAATAAAAATAAGTTTGTAAAGTATAATAAAAAAAATGGTCATAGATTTTCTTTTTAAATACTTTTTTTCCGTATTGCCGCTTCGCAGCCTCCGCGAAGGAAAGTACTGTCCGTCCGTCGTGCAGAACGTTGTCTCGAGAGCATCGAGCACAGAGGCTCTTTGGATAGAGGAGACGGCGGAAGCCCGGAGCCGAAGCTTGCTCGCTCGCGCGAGCTAGCGCATGTCGAATCGCTTGACCCTTTGCACTCGCACACGTTCCAAGCTGCTCCGGAGCTCCCGCTGTTGCCGCTGTCGGTTCGCTGCTGTCCAACCAATAAGGGAATTTTCTACTACACCGAGACTCTCGGCCAGGACGCTTTCACCTATCTCTGCCCGCCATCGAAATTAAAAATCCATCCGCACGGTCTGATTATGCTTGCGAGAACGACAAAAACAGCTCGAACCTTCGACCATGCTTCTTTTTTTTTTTATTCAATTTCTTCAATTTTTTTTTTTCTTCCAGTTTCTCAGTCACGTTTTACCTATCGACTCTGGAACTCCTACACTCCTGTCGTCCTGCCTTATATCGGCTTACTTATCGACGAAAAACGAGAGTAATCGCGCACTATCATTTCCTGAAACTCGTCCAGACCGGGGGTAATAAAAATAAAAATAAATTAAGAGTGAAAAGCCGAATCGGAGGTGGAGCTGTGTCGATGCTGCTGCTAATAATAATAATAATAATAATAATAATAATAATAATAATAATAATAATAATAATTATTATTATTATTATTATTATTATTATTATTATTATAATAACAATTATAACAATAACAATAATGATAATAAAATAATAATAAGAATAATAGTAATGATAATTCGATGGGAAATCCATTTTGGCGGCAGAACTTTCGAGTGTGTTACGGGGTTGGGTCTGTGTACACAGCGCGTGTCACGATTCATCGGAAGATCGGGAAGAGCGAAAACGTAACGGGAATTCTTGATTGAGCATTCTTCCTTTTTTTTTTATATATATATATTCTTTTTTTATTCCACCTTTCCTTTTCCTCTCGGTTGTCCGTGCAGCCGCACGCACCTCCGTCGTCCGTGAGCGTTCCGTCCGACGATCGACGAGAGTGTTGCCGTGTCATTGCGCGACGAATCGTTGTTCGACGCAGGGTCGTGTGCCCAAAAGGTGTGCGTGTTCGCGGCACCGAGACACAGATTTCAAGCGTTCTCATTATCGAGACGAAGAATTTTACAATTAACATTTTTTAAATAATTATCGGCCACATCGGCAGGTCGCTGTTTTTGACTCTGCCTGTGAGTGCCGAAAATATTACGGCAAAATATTACTTGACAAAATTATGGCAAAATATTACTTGCCAAAATTACGGCAAAATATTTCATAACAAAATTACGGCAAAATACTACTTAACAAAATTTTACTTGCCGACTTTATACGTGTTGATCTTCGTTTGTGGAGATATATTTTTAAACTAACGCGAAAACTCGCGCAAATAAACAGCATTTAGATAAACTAGACCATAGTTCGCGTTCTCACTTCGATAAACCAATGAGAATCTCACAAGTGAGAATAACATATGCAAGTCGCAGTTGTCCTTTAAAAAGAGTAAAATAAAATAATTCCATACAAATAAAAAAAAACTCCCGACTGGAAGAAAAAATCAACAAAATAGTGCGAAATAACAAATAATTCGCACATCACAGTCGTTAGATTTTTTCGTCATTAAAATATATGGAAAACTCATGACTACGATATGCGAACTGTTTGTTATTTCATCATTTTTCTTGATTTTTTTTTTTTTTTCAACTTTTACCTACTTTCTTCGCCCCCGCTCGAAGCGCACGCTCGACGCCGACCGGCAACAAAAACCGCTCAACCGATTCGAGACATTTTCTTTTACTTCGACCCGATGCTCGATAAAGCCCGCTGAACGGTGCAATCGGCGAATCTCTATCGATCAAACGTCGCGGGAAACTGGCGGAAGAAGAGCAATAAAACGGGTGAAACGGTCGAACTAGGAACAGCGGGCTCTTTCTCCCCCCCACGACTCGCGATAGAATCATTCGTTTATCGGGCCATTTATCCCGCCGACTGCGAGGCAGTTGCGTATTTTCATTCGCGGTAAGGCACGGAGTGCGCGCCGGTGTACGAGTATCGTTTCGACCAACGGCAACGGCCCACTTCTCACGCCTGCAATGAGAACTATCCGCGGCCGCTGGGTCGAGTCTCCGGCGTTCTGGCGCGGAGCCGGACGAACGGGAGATCGCCATAAGTTCCGGCTAATCTATCCGGGCTTTTACTCGAACGGGTGGGCTAATTCACGGTGGCTCGGTCAGGGAATCAGGAAAAAGTCAGGGAGATTCAAAATTGCCAAGGGAAAAAGTGAGTTGTCGTCGAGCCTTCTATAAATAGATAAAAAGTATATAAAAGGAAGCCTCGAAACAAATTGAGAACATTTTGAAACAAAATTAAACATTAATGCAATAATTAGGCATTTTCATTTGCATCATTGAATTAAAAAAATAGTAGTCGTTAGAAGTTTGGTCAGGGAAAAAGCAAGTTATCGCCGACCTTCTATAAATAGATAACAAGTCCATAAAAGGAAGCCTTGAAAAAAAAAAAAAAAATTGGGAACTGGTTGAATAAAAAAAAAAAACATTAATACAATAATTAGGCATTTTCATTTGCATCATTAATTTTCTTTAAGAGCATGTGAAATACTATGGAATGCGAGCGAGATAACATCAGTGGCGCTCCCGAGTAGAAATTTTCGAGCGTTACATCGGGCCTTAATAAGGTCCTGAGGAGGCCTGACAAGGGCCTGATAAGGCCTCATCAGGGCCCGATGTAACGCTCGAAAATTTCTACTCTGGCTCTCGTCGGAGCGAGAGAGACACTCTGAGAACGTGTTTCACATGCTCTTAATAGAAGTCGTTAGAAGTTTGGTCAGGGAAAATGTTGTATTGGTCAGTGAAAAGTCAGCTAATTTTTTTCCGTGGAAAAACGGCGACCGTGTAATTGCAAACGGGCACGTGGAACCCGTAGGGCGCTCGGCAGTTTCATCGACTGGCCGGTTCTACGATGTCCGGCGATTCTACCGGGAATCGCAATAAAATTGTTTTCCGAAAGAAGCAAGAGAAGATTTAAAGAAAACAAAGCGAAGAAATGGAACAGGTCTGTCCGGATACCGCTTCGCTATCGGTATCGAGCACAAAAGTCGTCCTCGACGATAGCCAACGGTAGATAGCACTCGAGCGAATACCGTAAATATTTGAGTGCGCTAAAAAACGATTTTCTCTTTGCGTTGCGTTCCGATATCCTGGCGAGGAATGAGCCCGGGGCACTCCGTCGGGCCCGATGAGATTGCTCGCGTGCAACCTTTATTGCGTTGCATTGTTTCACGCGGATTTTTCTATCAATTATTCGAACCTGGGAGATTGGCGTTGAGCCAATCCTTGCGGTACAGACTGTAATACAGTACTTAGCCTGTAACGACTGGACGATCGAGTACCGGAATTAAAAAAAAAAATTTCTTGCGCTTTAAAACAGGTTGGTCCGAATTAAGGGGATCCAACTTGGTATTAAAAAACTTATGATAATTATTTATCGGATGTAATAATAATTAATTAATTATCGGATGTAATAACGATTAATTAATTATCGGATGTAATAATGATTAATTCATTATCGGATGTAATAATGAATAATTAATTATCGGATGTAATAATGAATAATTAATTAGTGGATATAATAATGATTAATTCATTATTGGAAACAGTATAGAAATTTATTTTTTTCAACTTAATTTCTAAACGGTGTATAATACTCTCGCGAATACCGTAAATATTCGCGTGTACTAAGAACGGTTTCTCTTTATGTTTCTCTTTACGTTTCGTTCCGATATCCCGGCGAGGAATGAGCGCGGGGCACTTCGGGCCCGACGAGATAGCTCGCGTGCAACCTTTATTGCGTTGCATTGTTTCACGCGCATTTTTCTGTCGATTATTCGTACTCGAGAGACTGGCGTCAGGGCAGTCCTTGCGGTACAGTCGGGGCGATCGAGTACCTGAATTAAAAAAATTGTTCTCCGACGCTTTGAAGAAGTTTGTCTCGGATTGAGGAAATCCAACTTAGTTTTGACAAAAAATGTATGATAATTAATTAATGAAAATAATAAGAATAATAAATGAATTAATAGAAATAATAATAATAAATTAATTAATGGATATAATATCAATAACAACAATAAATTAATTAATCGATATAATAATAATAATAATAACAATAAATTAATTAACCCTTCACGTACCGGCGTCTCGGTCTGACGGACACCAGAATTTTCCAAGACGCAATTTTCGACCGAGCCGAGTAACAAGTTAAGGTGCTAAAAAAAAATCTGAAAAAATTCACAGACATACCTTGAAGTCTTGTTTTTTTTATAACACAGAAGAAAATTTACTACGAACGTCCGAATCGTTTTTGTGCTTAAAAGAAGCCATGGTCGTTTGCGATCGGCAAAAAGTCCCCGGTACCCAAAGGGTTAATGGATACAATAATAATAACAATAAATAAATAATCCAAAATAATATAGAAACAAAATGTTTAAACTTTACTTGCTGCTTACTTCGCCTCCGTAAAAATATGCTCGTTTATGTGTTGACGTAGGATGATTTCCTTTGCTGTAAATGCATCGTCATACATTTCATGTTTCACCTCCAAATAAGATCTCTTCGAAACGCGAACGAACGATACTAGCAATTCTAGTACCCGATCGACGCGACCGTGCCAAGAGGGCTACCTTGAGTCCTCGAAGGTACGGAACTTTATTGGAGCTTGCTCGGAGCTCTCGGCTCCACCGCTTCACGGCGAATATAAAGTTCCGTACGATACCTTAGCAAGGATCCGACTTTTTTTTTTTTCGTTGTATTTTTTTCCACGAAGAAGCGCGAGTCCACCGCAGCTCCGGCGCAGTTACACGCGATAAATAAATCAAGATGCACGTGTCGGGGTCTCGCGCATGCATTCACCCGACTATTTATCGCAAAACTCGCATTGCCGAGCGTACCGTGAACGAGAGAAGTTGGCCGTCGCTTCGCGATCCTCGCGAAGGTTTTCTGCGTCCGCGGAGGATTTTCTGGCTCGCTCGGACTTTCACGCGAGCAGGGAAGCCCTTTCACTGTTTCATCCGCGCGAGTCGATGTATTCCGTGTGCGCGAGCAGCTGCGCGCGATGCAGCTTCTTGTGTGCACCGGGAACGCGCGCGGGCGGCCAATCGATCCATTATAATCGCGATGAACCGTTCGTGGATATAATTCCCGGTCGTATTTCGCGTAGATCTCCCCGGCGATCACTCGATATTCCACGCCGTCGACGGACGCGGCGGACCGAATCCCCGCGTCTCTCTCGCTCACGATGCGCTCGTTAAAACGCCCAGATGCCTTTGCAATCGAGCGTAATAAAGCGCAAGAACGGTAAAGACGCCCGCGGCTTTTCTTACCGCCCTTCCTCTCTTTATCCCCTCATTTCTCTACGCCGCGAACGGGGCCCTCTAGGTGTCGGACGCTTCGAATCATTTCCGTGAAACTGATACACCGCTTTTTATCCATATGTCTCACTTTTTCTTTTTTTTCTCGTTATTTTGTCCTCGTTGAGCGTGGAGCGAGCGGCAAAAATTCTGTCACGTATCGTCGCTCCGGTGGGACTCAAGAGAAAAAAGATTATATGTCGGATAAAAAAAAATTTTAAAGGTAGATGAAGAGAAAAAGAGACGTTCATTTCGTTCTCTGGGACCGAAGCCTCCTAAGAGGAACGTGCAAGAATAGCATAGCAGAAATACAATGATAAAGTAATAAATACAAAATATAATTAAAAATATAATATACAGAAAATAAAAATAAAAAAATCGAAAGAAAATATTAAGCGAATATAATCAAAATATGATAAAAAGAGAGAGAAAGTAGTGTTTATTACATGCTATGGAGTGAACTCCTTAAAAGCATCGTGCCAACATACAAATTATACTGGACCACAATAAGGCAGAAAGAAAAATAGTAAGAGGCAAAACAATAGAACCTTAAAATGACCTCAACATTATTTAGAAGAAACTATAATAATAATAGAAATATCGAATATAAAGAAACAAGCGAAAGCAAACGAAAAATACCTTGTGGCAAAAATGAAGGTAAATATAAGATGGGGAAAGAAAGCAAAGAAAGGAAATTATCGGTCGATGAGTTATGCTTTCGAAACTCGTCGGGTATCCGAGATAATTTTGTTGTTGTATCTTCGGCGCGGCTTCCGCGATGGACCGCGCGGATTACCGGTAACACCGGTGGTTGTTGAAACGGATTAGGGTCGTATCCTGTTCCTCTATCTTCTCGGTGGGAGGTACTTACTTAGCTCCGAGGAACGTACCGAGCCAAGACCCACTTGCGCAAAACGAGATGACCGTAGCGGGGCGCATAATCGTCGTCGGTTCTTATCCATGCAAATGCTCGCGGTTCGAATGGAGAGAAGGACCGTTCGTCAAGATAAATCGTACGATTGTTGTATCATTAGCATGCGGAGAAACTCGATGCCGATCGGCTCGCCGGTGAGCGGTGCCGATCCTGTTCCGAATAATTTTATGCCTTCGCGGCGTTTTCCGCTCGGTCCGAATCACGGTCTTATAGGTTGGTCTGGACACTCGCCGGGCAAAAACGTGCAAAAATTGAAGTCAACATGGCGGCCGATTCAGGCCTGTCTCATCTACGCGCATGCGCAACGCGCGCTCTTTTCTTCACTCAATGATTAGAAACGAATCTACTAACCCATTGATTTATTATTTCATAAAATAAAAAAACAAATAAAAGTAATCACCAAATTCGAGGTTTAAAGGTAGGCTTAAGGTAGCCCTTGCGAATAGTGTTCACTTCGCATAAGTTTCAGACAAATGAGAGGGAATTGCAAACACTTCTGGATGGTATAAAAATCTGAAAAAAAAATCAAGTCTATTAACCCCTTCACTAACAAAAAAACGTATTTCTCTATACATCTTTGCCAGTGTAGGGGCGCCTGACAGTGAAGGGGTTGAAGGTGCGGAAAATAATTAATTTTTCATAATAATAATTCCGAAATGTTATTAACAAATTGATGAAAAATAAAATTGTTGAACAAATCTCCCGAAAACCTAACTTCTTTTTCTTCACGAAAATGATTCGTTCACTTTTCTGAATACGTATGAATTTTTTTAGATTTTTAGATTCACTTTGAATTTTTCTTTTTTATATGGCAAAAATGAGTAGAAGTCACAAAATTCAAAGTGAATTAAAAAATCTGAAAAAAATGCATTGGCTTCATTTTCGGCACAATTGACTACATAGGGACGATTTAGGAGTGCCCAGACCTGTGTATAAGACCGTGGTCCGAATGATCGTTCGGGGGACCGGAAGTAGCGCGCGACCGTTCTGCGCAGGGTGCGCGCGCACGTGCCTCGCGACTTCGGATCCGCCGCCGTTTCCGCAAAGGCCGCGCAACCCGGCGGGCAGTTAAATTTTCGTAATTTCCCTGCCGAATCGAGAACCGTCGTTTCCCATGGCCAAAGGCCGACTCGCGAGAACGGAAACGAGAGTCGCTGAAAGCCGGGATAATTCAACAGATGAATTGGGAACTGCGCCGCGAGAACGACGGCCGGTCGTTGCCACCGAGACAGAAGCGGCGCCAGCGATGTGTACAACTGTAGCATGCACACGCCCGTACACGCGTATATATAGGTACAGGGCCGCAGACTCGCGCAGGCTATAAATATTATATCATTGCGAGTGGGCCGTATATACCCCGCCGGCCACGTGGATCCGTTTATTCGCACTGCCGAGCGCTTCTCCGACTCCATGGATGCGGGACAATAATGGCGAGGTGACACCGTAAAAAAAAAAAGAGTTAAAACCGTTTGTACATTTAACAAACACTGCCCGTCCACGAGCGTCCACATTGTTTTTAATTGGCAAAAAGAAAACAAAATATCTTCATCATATTACAATTTTTTTTCGATCCAAAGTACGATTCATTGCCAAAAAAATCTACATAGTAATACAGTTGATGTCGATTACAAATACTCACACAAGTAGTCACACAAATACTCATACAAATACTCATACAAATACTCATACAAATATTCATACAAATACTCATAAAAATACTCATACAAATACTCATACAAATACTCATACAAATACTCATACAAATACTCATACAAATACTCATACAAATACTCATACAAATACTCATACAAATACTCATACAAATACTCATACAAATACTCACACAAATACTCACACAAGTAGTCACACAAATACTCACACAAATACTCACACAAATACTCATACAAATACTCATACAAATACTCATACAAATACTCATACAAATACTCAAACAATTACTCATACAAATACTCATACAAATACTCATACAAATACTCACGCAAATACTCACGTAAATACTCACGCAAATACTCACGCAAATACTCACGCAAATACTCACGCAAATACTGTGAGCGCGAAAGCTAACATAACCGATAGTGCAACATTGTAAAGTTACCAAAAAAATTATAATTGTGGATCTTTGTAGATAAGAAGTGTTTTTATTTTTGTTTGAGGTAGCGTACTCTTTCGTAACGAATAAAAAAAAAAGTGTAATCGCGAACCAGATTTCATTGTTTCCCAAGCGAGGCCACTACCTCGCAATAAACTTCGCGCGCGAAACCTCGCAGCCTCCGACAGAGTGCCAGGGGAGTGAGTCAAGAGCGAATTCGATTTCATCTCGGTCGCTCGCGATAAATTATTCGACGTCTGGCGATAATAATTCTCGATAGATAAGTGGAACGGGCCCCGCATCGGTGCGAGCAAAAGAATAGAATAGATACAGATAAAGGCGCGCTTGGAAATTCAGGTCGCGGGCCCCCCGTGCATGTACGCCGAGCACAAACAACGATTCTTATCCGCGGATCATCAGCGGTTTTCATATACGAGAGAGCTTTGCATCTCTCGCTGTCTTCGATCGGGGATCACGACGTCCGCGCCGCAGCCTCCAGTCTCTCGGTCCTCTCGTCTGTGACGTACCCGACAGGGGGGAAGTCCACACAACGTATACCTAATACGTACTGCACGTCCCACTCTCGACGTTTGCCGCTCTCGAGCCTGCCGGAAGCATTATTCTCGTTCTGCCTCTTATCGCTCGGATCCCTCTTTCGCTCGCTCCTCCGCGCTCTCCGGCCGTTGTGTTGCATCCGACCGGCCGGGATCCGCGGTTCGTTCTCGCTCGCGAGATAGTCTCGCGTACCCCCCCGATCCTCACCCTCGGGTAAAACCGCTCGAGCTGCGTTTCTGTACCGCGCGAGATCATCTCCGGGTGTACGGCGAGGCGTGTGTACACGCCTAGGCTCGCGTCCGGTGCGTTGTTGTACCGCGAGCCGTTCGTAAATGCCAGTCGAGTTTGCAATCAGGAGGATGTATCCGAGCGTCGGGCCAAATTGATCCGGCTAATAACGCCGAGCGCAATGAAACGGCGAGAGGTTTCTTCTACGTCCCAATCTATGCAACACCACCGAGCTCATCGAAAGAGCGAGCCTTGATTGCGATTATGGAACACGCCGACGTATTCTACCTACGCTGCCTCGCTAATTTCCCACCGCGGACCTCTGTGCTATCAATCTCTTGGATTTAATCGGAATTGTAATTTTTTTTTTTTTTGGGATTTTGTTTGGTTTTTTTTTTTAATCACGGTTCGAGTGGAAATGCGTCTCGGAGAGAAACCGCGATGTGTGGATGGGGTGGGACAGCAAAAAAGGCGTCTATCGTGCAACGACCCTGCCGGCTGTACCGGTGCGACGAAAGGTTTATGGTACACGGTCGGGCGCTGCGCACGAGAAAGCTCGCGGGGGAGTTAAGATCACGATTATGCATCGATCGCGAAGCGACGGCTTGTCGAGCCGACGCGCACGCCGCACCGTACGCTCGGTTTACTGTAAGCTATTAATATTTAATTTTTTTTTTCTGTTTTTTTTTTTTACACTTTCTTCGTTCCACGTTTTCCGTGCTACCTGTGGCGCGCGTCGTGCCGGAAGCGATCGCGCTAATTCACCGTATAATCGGCGGTGTTGGGTATCGCCGTTGCCGATAAGATTTTAATCGCGATGTTGATTATACATTTTTATTGTGTAGGTGTTTTCTCCCTTTTACCCTACTCCGGTCTTTACGCCATCCCCTTTTTGTGATCGCAGAGTGCTTATCCGGAACTGCATATGAGAAGAAATTTTTGGGCCTTTCACCGGACCCTCGTCGGGTTCAGAGGAGATCTGACAAGGACCTGAGAAGGCCCCGATATTACGCTCGAAAATTTTTCTCGGGTTTATCGCATTTGTCGAGGGCCCAGGAAAACTGCGGAAAACCTGTGCCGATACAGTCGCCTGCCTAAGGGCCGAATTTTAAGACATTTTGAACTAAAGATCGCTCTTAAGATCGAACTTAAGATCGCTCTTGAGATCGAACTTAAGATCGCTCTTGAGATCGAACTTAAGATCGCTCTTGAGAGCGAACTTAAAATCGCTCTTATGATCGATCTTGATATCGAAGAAGCATTCCTACAGGGAAATAGAAGAGGAAAACCTTCTCTGAATGCGAACCCGAGCCTCATCCATCGAGCCACTGCTCTCCCTAATTTGAATATTTATTTAATATAATTATTATAAAATAATTTATTTGACGGCCCCCGTTTATTTGGTTTAAGTAACATATTTATTTGATTTAAATAAATATTTATTTCATGTAAGTAACTATTTACTTAATTTAAATAAATATTTATTTAAATCAAATAAATATTTTCTGAGTGTAGTGAGCAGTCTTACAGGAAAATACAGGGGAAAAACCTTCTCTGAATGCGAACCCCAAGCCTCATCCATCGAGCCACTGCTCTGCCTAATTTTAATATTTAACATTTTTCCCGTTTGGATTTCAGGTCCTGCAGCGAGACATAGAGGCGCACGGCCGGATCGTCAGCTCCGTCGTGAAGCTGGGCGAGAGGGTTGCGAGACAGCAGCGCGAACAGCAGAGGCAACGGGACGAGGAAAAACGCGAGGCCGTTGACGATAAGGGAGAGGAAGAATCGCGACGTCAGTCGCACCAGTTCGATTCTGAGGAAAAAGTTAATCAAATCCCACCGGCCAGCAGAGTGGCGAGTTCGCTCGAGCGTCGCTGGCACCTTTTGTTCCTGCGGGCACTAGAGTGGCAGTGTCACATCGAGACTCTGGCAGCCCGGCTCTGCAACAAGGTGAGATCCGAGAGATATTCTCTCCGTCCAGATAAGCCAATCGGGCAAACCCATGCGAAGCGCCGTCTCGCGATAGTAATCGAGGAAGCGAAAATCGGGCCGAAACGATTTCTAGGCGCGCTTTCCGATAACGATTTAATATCACCGGAAGGGAGAATTATAAATATTATTATTCATGAATTTATGCCCGCGCGCGCTGCGGTATCCACGGCGGATCTATAAATAGAGCGAACCGGCGCGCCGGTGCCGGACCGCGTGCTATCGGTTACTCGAGGGAGCCCTAGGGCCATCGTACCTCGGTACGCTTACTTCTCCGCAGACTTTGCACGGTACGCGAGTGTCTGCGCGCGTGTGTGTACCCTTCGAACGAACTAGATGGACGAGCTGGCTCGGGGGAGTCCGGGAGGGTGTAGGAGAATACGTGGGAGTTTGCTTGCCCGCAGCGAAGTCGGGACGTGAGTCGTTCCCTGCTGACACATTAAGTACGTCCAACTTACGTACTCACTTTAATGCACTGTACGACTCGTCGTAGTTGTCATTTCTCCACTCTAGTACGACGATCGCCGAGGCGAGAGGCTCGTTAACGTTACGACTCTCACCACTATTATTAATATTATTATTATCGTTGTTAATAATATTATTACTAATATTATTATCAATAATAATATTAATATTATTAATAATATTAATAATCACGCATCTCACGGTTGCTGTGCAATATATTCTGCTACGAGATGTACAACTAATACCTCAGCCAAGATTACAAGTACAATGACAAGTACAATGTAGACAGCGACGAATACCTTCTATAATACGCAGATGACACAGCATTTATTGTTCACAACAAATCAACCGAGACAATAGATTCATTACAAGCGCTCTCCGACGATTGTTTCGAGTCGTTTAAGAAATGGCGCCTAAAACCGAATCCTAACACACCAAGAACAATTTAAATAAATATTTATTTAAATCAAATAAATATTTTACTTATGCCAAATAAACGGTGGCCGTCAAATAAATTTTTTTTCTGGGTGCACAAATTCCCGACATACACTATTTTTGAAATAATCCCCACAGTAGAATAAAATGAAACGGAGCTAAGAACCCGCTAGCTTAAATTGTTAATATAATATTTTTATCGATTGTATCGACCTTTCCACAAACAAGGTTTTAATTTATATCCGTGAGGCACACCATGGATAAATACAAGTATACCGGCTGAAGAACCTCGGTCAATGGCCCATTACATAGTAAAAACAGTTTGTACTTTTTACACCAACTGATTGTCCACAAACCTCCATAATTTTTTTATTTGATAATTTTCCGATCGCATCACCCGGCACTAGTTTTGCAAACAAAACTACAAACTAAAATTGCTAATGATACAGGAAACAAAAGGCCAAGTTTGTAATATTCAAACCTGGACAAACGAGTTTGTCACTTATTTAACAAAATTATTTTTAGGAATCTGCGTATTCCGATTTTACGACATTAGTTTTTTACTCTCTATCCTGAGCAAAAAAGAGAAAATCACACATGTATATACGCAATACCACCTAACCATGTATTACTGAGGCTAATCAAGCGCATCCACTACTACCAATATCAATAATATTAAAAATAATAATAATAATAATAATAATAATAGTTATATCCCACGTTACGAGTGCTCGCGTCACCGCCCGGTCACGAATAACGAATAGTATGAATTCAGTCATTGACTCCGCGCGCGCACGCGGGAGAACAATGAGTGTAGACCGTTTCACTTAACGAGCTCGGTACTCTGACTGTGCGGTTGTTTAAGTTCCGCAACAAAGTGACCTCTCCCCATGTCCAAATATTAACGTATGACGTCCGTGCAGAAACATATTTTTCGTGCCATTCTTGTTCCGCGAAAAAGTAGCTGTAAAAGTTACCGTATAGGTATTACCGCTCTATAGTTATCGCATAGGTATTACCGGTCTACCCGTCGGTATAGTTACTCGGGCCGCACACCCACGGGAGTTGGTGCACTTCTCTGTGAACTCTCTCGCGAGGGTTAACGTCTATAATCCCCGGCTCGGTCTCTCTGTTAAAGGCACTGCACGCAGACCGGCAGTGGGAGTCTCTCGGACGGCAGCAGCTCGGCGTGTATACCACGTATATAGATACGTAGGAAGCGAACGCAACACCCCTGCAATTAGCACCGGTACACTCGGCGAATTCTTGCGCCCCGCGCCGAAGAGATCTCTCGGCAAGGCTCCCACCTCTCCTCCAGATCTCTCTCGCGAACCTCTATTTACTCCTTTTTTTTTTTTTGCTGTTTTTCTTCGACGTTTCTCAGCTTATATTATTTTTTTTCATTTTTTTGTTTATTTGTTTTTTCATTTTTTTTATAGGTACTAATCACAGCGTGCGTGAGCCGGCCGTACCAGTCGGGCCGATATCTCTTCCGAGAACTTAAAGCCCGTGTTGCGGTGCACGTTTCTGCCCTTCCGAATTAAATGGTAATCGGGAAAATTGATGCAGCCAAGCCTTCCGGCCACAGGGCGAACGGTCCGCTCGAACTCCTCGGGGTCGATCGTTGCAATTTCGGCGGAAGCCTCCGGAATCCCGCGCGCTCTCACGCGAACCGCGAGCTACCGTGCATCGCGGAGCCTAACAAACGTTCGAGGCCGACGCAAAATTGCCATAATTTTTTTATATTTTTTTTATATGTATATTTTCCGATATCGTCGACGATATTTCCGTCACGCCGATCGCAGCGTCGACCACGTCGACGAGCGCTCCGAGCTGTCCTCGATTCGAATCCGAACACGCGATCGGGGAATTACATTGTGTTCGAAGGCTCGCGTAAATTGTGGGCGCTGTCAACCGTTCCGCCACCCCCCTGTGAAATGGTCGCGGTCGCGTGTCGCCTATCCGACGCGAATATTTAATGAATTTGCTCGGCGATCTTCGCTATCATCGATCACTGTACGCAATTTTTTTTTCCCGATCTTTGCAATTTATTTTCATGTAGCTGTTTCACGTTAGCGCGAAGATGTATAGCCTGCCGTAAATATTGGTTAGCAGAGATGTTCAGAAATACTCTTACATAGGCGTGAGTTTATGTAAGAACATTTTTAGTAGTTTATCGTACGAATGCCGGACTGCCAGACCAAAGCTCTGGTTGCTTCCTGTATACACTGACCTCAGCCTCGCTAAATTAAGATAAAATTCTCGTACATAGGGTCAATACCTATAGAAGAGGATTTTTTTAAATTTAACATTCAGCAATTTAGTATTTTTACATTTTATGAATTAATCAAATTTTTGTCCTTTAGTGTATGAACGTTGGACTACTAGACCGAAAATCTCGTTGCTTCCCCATATACGGACTTGACCCTCGATAAATTAACAAAACATTTTCGTACATATGCTCGTGCCTATGCAAGAGTATTTTTGTAATTAAATTTTTTTTGTACTTTAGCGTATAAACGCTGCACTACTAGTCCGAAGCTCTAGTTGCTTCCTCAGTACGCTGACTTGAGCCTTCACAAATCAAGAAAAAATTCTCGTACATGGGCTCATACCTATAGAAGAACATTTTTTAAAATTCAGCCTATAGCAATTTAGCATCTTAAATCTTTTTTTATGAAACTGATTTTTTTATTCGTTTAGTGTATGAACGCTGGTCTACTGGACCGAAAGTCTCGTTGCTTCTTCCATAATCCAACTTAACATCCGATAAATTAAAAAAATGCTCGTACATATGCTCATACCTATGTAGCATTTTTTTAAATATAGTATTTAGCAATTCACAATTGTTTTTATTTTTTTATAATCTTTTTTTATCGTAGTTTAACGTATGAGCGCTGCATTATTAGACCGAAGCTCTAGTTGCTTCCTCAGTACGCCGACTCGACCCTCATTATTATTTTCTACCCCGTACGGCTCGCTTTAACTAGCCCGCACGGCGTTCTCTCCCTCATCGTTTACAACGCGAAGTCGAACATTTTCCGTAGAAAAAAAAAGAAACAATATTGTAGACACCGATACTAGACACAGTTGCTGGTACCCCATGCTAGACGGTCATTATCGAGTCGTTAATGGTTTCGACTACTTTGCCGCTTCACTCGTTGACTACGTTTATTTCTCCATGGCAACGCGTGCTCGAACGACATGCATATAACACACGGTACTGTACTTACCCGGTGTAACGATGTCCCTGTCGTCCGGTACGCTGCCCGGACGATTCACGACTGCCGGCGAACGAGCCTCTAACAACTACGCGAACAAAGAACCCGAGCTTCCGGAAGTCGATTGGTTTCACACCGCGCGGAACGACCGGAATCCTCGCATCGTCACAGCAGCCTGCGATGAATGAGAACAAAATTGATCGTTAGTCGTTACACACAATAGTTGCACTATGGTACAATATGGCACAAAATGGTACAATATGGTGCGAAGTTTCTTTAGATCCTTAAAGAGGGGTTTGTTCCGTCAATTTAAAAGGGGAAAAACATGTTAAATTTGTTGTCTCGGTAATAAAACATTGGGTCGAAAATCCCCCAGGCTCGATCGTCCGTGACGGTGTTCCGGTCACGTACAAAAATTCCCAGGTGCAAATATAAAAAATTGTAGGAGATATGAAAGGGAACAATATAAAAATTAATAATATTGAAACAAATTTAACTCTTACATTTTTTTACACTCTTACGAATGATCGATCGTGAGGAAATTATGACATTTTTTAATATGGAGAAAATATTAATAAAATACTATTTTTTTTTGCTTGAAATCGATGCCTCCCTAATTTTTTGCTCAAGTACCTGCAAGTACGATCGTACACGCAAGTATGTAAAAAATTGATTAAAAAAATCAAGCATTCCAGAATTCGAGCCGCCGGTATTTCGTTTCAGTGGGTTATGGAGTTATCAGAGAATCACAAGCGCGTGTCGGCGCGTGTGAATACGACACCTCCTCGCACTCTTTCTTTCCCCTTTTAATTTTTTTACTCGTGGTCTCTTCCCGCTCGAAGCCACCGTAGAAAATCATGCGGGCCCGTCCCGAAACCCTTCAAGTTTTAGTACAGCGTTCGTCACCTGCCGCACGTTGCACGCCGCAGCCAAAGCGCATCAGCGTAAAGAAGGAGCTCGTCGCAGCGGCAGGGTGTATTGCCTTCTGCGGCCTCGACTTGTCCAGCGAGTCGAGCCAGACGATCGCAAAAACCACGCTCCTCGCAGGCGCGCAGGTTAAATTATTTTCTCTTTTTTTTCTTTTTTTTTTCTTTGCATCTCCATATCTCTCTGTCCCCCATTCTTTTTTCTGCCCGCCTCTCTCGCTTTTTTTCCCCATCGTGCACCTCGTGACCTCATTTTCATGGAATATCGGATTCGCCTCGGGAGCAATGACAAAAAATAAAAATAAATGGCCACCGCGAGAAACCATTAAAATTCTTCGGTCGTTTTCGATCCGAAGAAATTTACGTGTATGCAAATTGAAAATACTTCGATACTCGATGTCGCCGGTTTTGTCGGCTCTTCGGAGAACTTTCTCGGCTCTCGTATCTTTATTAAACAACAGGAAACGAAAGGAAATGTGAAAATGAATCGGATTGAAAAAGAATTACAATAATTTTTTAACAATTTTTATGTATGTGGACTAGGAGATCTTTCGTACGTTATCGAAACAACTTTTAATCATTAGAAAATCATTAAAATTCTTTGGTCGTCTTCGATCCGAAGAAATTTGCGTGTATGTAAATTGGAAATACTTCGATACTCGATGTCGCCCGTTTTGTCGGTTCTTCAGAGAACCTTCTCGTTCCTCGCATCTAAAGGACGAAAAAAAAGCAAGAAAATATAAAACTGAATAATATTGAAAAATAATGAAGCTCCTACAATTTTTAAAAATCCAGACCGGGCGACTTTTTGCACGTGATCAAAACACCCTTCAATCATTAAAAAACCATTAAAATTCTGCGGTCGTTTTCGATCCGAAGAAACTTACATGTATGTAAATTGGGAATACTTCGATACTCGATGTCGCCCGTTTTGTCGGTTCTTCGGAGAACTTTCCCGGTTCTCGCATCTTGATAAAAAAAAACGTTGGTGCGAGCGTTGCCGGGCGTAATATGGGGTGTCACGGATGGAATAATAAGCGAGAGGGAGTTGTACTCGTAACCCCATCGTTAAATGCATTAGCCCCGGCATGGCGTGTACGCTGTTGTGTGCGGGTGCGAGTGTGCACGAGTCGCCGAGGGGTGCCGCGCGGTGAATGAGGGAGCGACGGGGGCGAGCTCGAAGTTTACGTTGAAAACTTGGGAACGCCGAGCGACGAAACGAGGGAATTTCGCTGCAGGGAAGCGCACACGTGTGCACGGTGATGAGGCAGGTGCCTGTGTGCTCTCTATGCTCACTTCGATGCTCGGAACCGCCGGGGGTCGTTCGAACCCGTAAAAAGAACCTAAAAAAAAAAAAAAAAAAAAAATTCTACACGATACAAAAAGCGACGATTTATCCTTTGCGTGTCGTCCGGGAGGGCTCGAGAGCGAGCAACAAATTGCCGACGGGATACCTTTGTACTTGAGAATCCGGACTGATTAACTGACTCGTTCGATCGTCAATTTTGTTTAATATAATATGGAATTTTATTTCATTATATCCTTTGTTATTCGAATTAATTGCGGTTGAATTTATTATTTTTTCTTAGGGTTTTAAGCAAAGTTGTCGATCTGGTCGTATGCCGATTAATCTACGTGAAACTTTGGTAGAGCTTACTTAATTTTTGGCTCGGTATTTGGTAAGGGAATTCGCGTCGTAAGATGTTTTTAAATTATAAATGTTGTCCATTATAAGACTCAAATTACTCCCTTTATTACTCATTTTATTTCTGGATCGATATTTGATAAGGGAATGCGGCTCGTGTGAATCCCCTTTTTTTGTGTGATTTTTTTTTCAATTATAAATGTTATCCATTACGCGGCTCCGATTACTGTCAAGCGCACTAAGGACCCCGATGTTGCCGATCTTATTTAAAATTCGCATCGCCTCTATTTGAGCGTAACGGTACAATTTTATTTTATTTAATATATAATTTTATTTAATGATATCCGTTGTTATTAAAATTAATTCCTGCTGAATTTATTATTTTTTGTTACGGTTTTAAAAAAATTTCTACATTTGCTCGCATACCGATTACTCCAGGTGAAACTTTGGCCGAGCTCATTTTATTTCTGGCTCGACATTTGATAAGGGAATTCGCCTCGTGTGATTTTTTTCAATTATAAATGTTATCCATTACGCGGCTCCGATCAATCTCAAGCGCACTAAGGATCCCGATGTTGCCGATCTTATATAAAATTCGCGTCGCCTCAATTTGATCGTGAGAGTATAATAAACACATTTGCCTCTCGCTGTCGCTTCCTCGGCTGGTTTGTACAGTAATAATGTCGCGATCGGTATCGGCGATTGCTCGTTTCGGCTCGATCGCGTTATTCTGCAAGCTCGTTCGCCACGAGCGAAACGGCATTTTCGCTCCGATTTCGAGAGTAACGGACACGCTCGGTTATCGCTGCTGTAATACACAGGTCGCAGATGAAGAAAAAAAATGGAACCGGCAAAGGACGAGGAGACGTTCGAAGGGGGATCGAGAATGTAAACGGTACCACGCACACCCGCTCGAAGGTTTTGGTATTCAAAGGGGGCGGCACGAGAAAAAGACACGTACGGGAATAAACTCGGGCCTTCGTATTTTACCAACTGCTTCGCGGACTCGCTGTCCCGGTCGTTTGCTCGGGTACACATTAGTATACACACACGCGGCCAAGTGATGAACATCTGCTCCGACTTCCTCCGTACATTTACTCTCGAGTTCACTCAAGGCAAACCCGTTCGCTCGATTCGAGATGCGAAAAATTCTTATCGTTGCCAACTATCCGTACAGAAATTTATATGTACATGAACTTTCTCGTAAAAAAAAATTAAAAATAACAATAAATAAATAATCATTTCAATATTATGTATACAGATATTCAATAACATCTGAGCTAAGTCAAAAGGAGATTGTAGCACAAGCAACATCTTTTAGTCATTATCTATTTTCTCATGTTTTTTCTTTTAATTTAAATATAAATATATGTTAGTTGTAAGACACATTCATACATTTATATTTTGGTCATTGGTCAATGAGAACTACGTCAATAATAATAATAAGAATAATAATAATAATAATAAATATTATTATTATTTGACGTAGTTCTCCTTGACCAATGATCAAAATATAAATGTATGAATGTATGAAATGTATGAAATGTAGAAATGTATGAATAATAATAATAATAATAATTATTATTATTGAAATTTATTCGCAAGTGTGTCTCGACCGGTCCCTGGGCTTTCCCAGGACTATCGATTTCACTGGTGTAAGCCAAAAGTTGGTGGCAGCAACGATCGTAAAATAACAATACTGTTACGAATGAGTCCTGCCGATTTCTGGTCGTTCGGTGTTCGGAGGAGTTCGATCGTATCGGCCGTACCAGCAGGGGGGCCTCATTGGCCGTTAGCATCGACCGTGAAATTTTTCGTCGAACGGACAATGAAGCTTTCATTTTGTCGAACAATGAAAGAGAGCAGGGTTAATCCGGAATTACTCGGACGGGTGCACAGGATTCGTGGACTCGAGCCTGGGTGATTAAAACTATTGCCGATCTGGTATCGACCATTGTCCCGAAGGTTTTCTCGCACAGCGCGGTCTCGGGTAATCCCTTCCCCGTGTAATAATCGAACGTCCCCGCTAGCTGCAACGACCCGTTATACTCGCAACGACGATTACGTCCCGGCAATTAATCCAGCGATAATTTCAAACCAGTGCGAAACTTTGAAACGATAGATTTGCCAAGACTCGTTTCTCCCTTCGCAGTCATTTTTTTTTATCTCTCGTTTTCCTAATCCTAAATCCTAAACATAGCGTTTTTCAGGATTTTTTTTTGAGGGAAAAAAAACAATTGAGCCCAGTGAATTTAGAGGTATTTTTTAATGTATATTCGAACTGTACAAGATTTTTTTTTAAACAAAATAAAAAATTACTATATAGTTATTGGCCGATTTACTGCACTGTATTTTTCAACTGCCGGCAAAGATGCAGTTCATAATTCTTGATCGAAACAACGAAATCAAATATATTTTCAATTGTTACATATTTTTCTTCTATGTGAACCTCGGAAAAACAAAAAAAAAAAGATCGAAAAATTATCATTTTATTCAGGTATGAAAAAAAATTGTTTTTCATAAAGAAAAAACAACAAAAATTTAGAAAAATTATAACCAATAACTATGCAGTATTTTTTGTTTTGTGTTAAAACAAATATCTTCGTACAGTTCAAATATGCATTAAAACATGCCGCTAAATTGACTCGGCTCACTTGTTTGATTTTTTTAAAAAATTTCTGAAAAACGCTTTTAGAGCCTTGTAAAGCAGGACCCCCCCCCCTACAGGAGCGTGGAATCCACCGCCTGAAGATTGCTGCATTTGCCAAGACTCGTTCCCCCATCGCAGCCATTTTTAGGCACGACCGAGCGTAAGCGAAAACAAGTGCCTTATTTAATTCTCTTTTTTTCTAAATATCAGTCGTCTTCCCCTTCCGTACTAAGCCGCTCTAATGACAATTTCGATTGGCGAAACTTCGAACCATTAGAGTGACGAATCCACCGCTCAGGATCTGGGATTTACCAAGACTCGTTTCTCCCTCGCCAGGCATAAAAAAAAAAAAATTTCTCTCATCTTCGTGTTCCGCGTTAAGGCGCCCGAAACCACCAGAGTGGCAGAGGTAAAGGGGGCGACCTGGCGGTTGCTCGGGAGCTCTTGCGAAGGTGGCAGGACCGGAGAGCATCGAGGCAGCAGGTAGTCGTTAGGTAGCCTCGGATCGGGCCGCACCGACTGTTCACCCCGCGGTCTCCGGCCCTCTTCCCCGTGTGCAACGGCTCTCCGTTGGCCTCGACGGCACGAGTCACCCATATTTCAGGCAGGCGCAGAGGCAGCCTCTTAGCTAAACCGATTCGCGGTAAGCTAGAGATAATTTTCCTCTTGCCTCTCGCTCGCCCAGCAGCACCGGCAGCTGGAACAGCGATTGCCCACCGAGAGAGCCGAGAGAGGCGCGCTGTATTACGCGCTTGCACGTGAGATCTGGAAAATTGCTTTCTATTCTCTCGCCTCGCGCTCGTCGCCTCCACATCTCCGACTCGGCGCGCGTTCGCGAACGCGCGCGATAGGAATGTCCAGTCCCCCGATCGGCTCTTTCAGGATTATTGCGCTCACCCCGAAGGGGGAAATTCGATCGTCGCGGAAACGCAATTCGACGGCAACTCTCGGCGCAATCCAATGCAACCCGCCGCTGCTGCCGCTAACTGCAAAATCCAACCGGCGACGTATCCATGCACTTCGTGTCTCGGTACTCCGATTCGTGGCCGCGGACACGCTCCAACGAACGATGCCGATAGTAATTTTCTTACGTATTTTACGAAATTATCCGACGTAGAGGAGGGACGAGGAAAATACGATGCCCGAGATACTTTCTAGTTGTAAAATCTCGCTGTTCTCCGGGTTATGATTTTATTACCTGACGAGTGTGTGTTTGTGTGTGTGTGTGTGGAAAAATATAAAATCGGAGGGAGCTCGTCGAGTGTCCCGTTGACGAGCGGCTCCGAAACGGCGTCTCCATATTTACATGTGTGGAGGGCGGGCTAAATGGGAGAGGGGGGTAAAACGGGACGGAAAATCGAGATGCATTGATGGGACAAAATGGAACTTCATAAAAGTGGTCTTATAAAATTATATATTATTGTATAATTATTGCGTTTTTAAAAACGCAATTTTATATTGATTTTTGGACGCCCCTTGTTTTTCTGTGCCGTTTTGCCCCATTGGCCCATTTTGCCCAGCTCTTGTCTATGTATGGTATGTTCGGAGACCAAATTTTTCCCATACATACATATAGCAGAGCTGGACATTAATGAAATACACAAGTACTGTTTAGTACTCTAAGTACGAGTACTTTTTGAGTACACGCTCGCACTACGGATACTCGATGAGAAGCATGACATCCTGTTTCTATTAATGTATGATTATTTGTCTCTATTTTTCAATAAGTATAATTTTAAGGAGAATTTGTTGAAAAAATAATCTAAAATTACGAATTGTCAAAATTCGGTTAGCGATTTTTTTCCACTACAAATTTTGCAGTAAATCTGGACCGTTAAAATTTTATGAAATGTAAACATTTTTTTAATGGTCCGCAAAACTTGCAAAGTAATTTGCACAGGGCTTCCTCATTTATTACGCTACGAACGATTAACGCTACGAACCTAATTGCGAAATGTACTTGAGAAATATTTCAAGTACAAAAAGTACGTAATACTTCAAGTATTTGTGATACTGGGTACTTTGTACTTGAAGCATTTTTTGGTACTTTTCCCAGCTCTTATATATAGTATGTTCGAAAACAAAAATTGCTCTCATATATACACGTATATAAAGTATGTTTGGAGGTAAAATTGCTCCCATATATACGCGTATATATGGGAGTAATTTTGTCTCCGAATATATTTCGTTCGAAGAAAAAATTTCTCCCATATATGCACTTATACATAAAATGTTCGGAGACAAAATCGCTCCCCCGCGATGAAAGTCGCAGCGATAACAAATTAATTTCGATATCTGGTACCTCTGCGCGCGGGGAGAAGAGGGGGGGGGAGGGGGAAGCACAGTAAACGAGAAAGTCTCCGTGTGACACTTTTCGTTATGCGATATGTACCCCGAGCAGCATTTCTATTTCGATTGAAATTACTGCAACTCATTCTTCATTTTTTTTATTAAATTTTTTTCGTGAAGGTAATGAGTTATTGGACCTCGAGGGCCTGGCCGTGTATGCAAAGGTCCCCTCAGTCGGCTACGGGTCCGCCGGTCCCCCCACCGCCCGGCCCGGCGAGTTTCGTAGCCGGGACGGGGATTGGTCGATTCGCACGAGGCTGCGGCCGGGGCTCGCTCTTATATCAGGTAGATTCCCCCCGGAAAATGGGACACTCGTCAATGTACCGGTATCCGATATAGTCATTAAACGCTCGAACGTCCTCGAGCTCGGATCCTCCGGGTCCTCGATTTTCCGGTTTCGCAAAGTTTCCGTTCGTTATTCGCCGGCCCAGCGAGGCCCACGACCCCTCGGCGTTATTATAAATTGATTGTAATTATTTGAACTCATTGTCAAAAATTAGAAAAAAAAAGAAATTCGATATTCAATTTTTTATTATTATTTTTAATGTTTTTTTTTTGACGTCTTTCAAATTTTCGTTTTCAGAACGTGTCATGTCGGTGCAGCAGTGACAGCGACGAGGAGCCGGTTACGAAGCAGCCGCGTCTGAGCCGAAGGCAGTCCCGCGAATCCGGACGGGAGTCGTCCGGGCAGGCCGGCGATCGGTCGTCCCGTGGATCCGGCATCGGCAGACGCCTCGGCTCGGCGAGGAGTCGGGCACATCGCGAGAGCAACACCGGTCCGTCGTCATCGTCGTCGAGTTGCTCCGACAGCGACATGTCTTCGGGGAATCGCGTCGTCGACGACGAGTCCTACTTCGAGGTGAGTTTCGAAGAATGCCGTGTCGGGACGGGGTCGACGAGCGTGGAACTCCGGAGATTCCTCGGAGAGCACTCAGAAAAATAATTTATTTGACGGGCACCCGCAAATAACTATTTTTATTGGTTTAAATAAATATTTTTATTGATTTAAATAAATATTTTTATCAAATAAATATTTATTTTAAGGGAATACGTCACACAGCGACTTTTCTACTTTTGCAACTAAAAATTACAAGGGTTATAAAGCAACGAATGAGGCTTGTTTAAAGAATTTCTAATAATTTTTTCTCCTCATAGATTTTGAGATACATGAGGTTAAAGTTGTATCAATTAGCATGAGTTGTATATCGTGCCGCGTGAAACCAACATTCTTTTTTTTTAAATATATTTCCAGACTACATTATTAATTTTTTTTTCTAAATTAACATTACACCATCATTAGGAACGCATTAAATAAATAAAATCGAGCCGTGCCCATAGATTTTCGAAGATACGATTTGAAGGAGCTTCGAACCTGTAAATGGATAGATATCTATGCCTCAACCACTGTTGAGCAACATGCCATCCCCCACCATTAACAACCGGCGACCATGTGACGTATTCCCTCAATCAAATAAATATCTATTTGCTGGGCGCCCGTCAAATAAATATTTTATTTGATAAAAATAAATAGTTATTTACTCAAATAAATAAGTATTTAAATCAAATAAACATTTATTTAAACGGAATAAATATTTACTTGCGGGCCGCCCGTCAAATGCTTTATTTTCTGGGTGCGAGTTGGTCGTCTCGGGTCACGAGCCTCGACCTCGCTCCCCGTCCGCCGGGCCTCGCGGTGCACCTTTGACCGATGGGCTGTCGAAATTCTCTCGTCGCCCGTCACTTCTAATGATGTTCCAATCTCAACAATTTCCGTTTCGTGTTTTATCTCCAGGACGATCTTGAGGAGCTGTGCGTGACCGAAACGCGGCCGCGCGAGGCGCGGAGCGTGGAGAAGCTCTCGACTCCACCAGTGATCGAGGATCTCGGCGAGGAGGGCGACGTCGAGGAAGAGGCAGCTCTGAGCGAGGAGGAACGCGACGAGATGCCAACGATACCTTGCGCGACGCCGTCCTGCGTCCCCGACGAGGTGGACGGCATCGTCGAGGCAGCGAGCGCGCATCCGTCGGACTCTTCGCCGCCGACCGAGGATCCTCCGAGACGCCGCAGAACCCTCGACGAGTCCGCGAGCTTCAACACCTCCGACAGAAAATCCAAGAACTGCGCGACCTTTTACTTCAAACACCTGGACACCGACTCCGAGGCGGACTGCGTGACGCAGGAGGAGTTGCCGAACGGCGCCGAGGAATCGTCGGAGGAGGAGTGGACTTACACGGCCTCGCCGTCCGAGAATTATCAGGCTCGATACGAGCAGAGAAAAGCGAACGTCGTGGTGCGTTTGGACTTCGGCGAGCCGGCGGTCGTCGAGAGGATCGAGAATGTGGAGTTCAAGAAGATCGAGTCCGGAGTCGAGTCCGTCGAGCAGGGTTTGCAAAACGGCAAGGCTGAGCCGGAGGAAGAATCTGGATCCAAAGAAGCCGAGGAGCGAAAGCAGAAGAAGAGAAGCATAAGGGAGGAGAACGAGAGCGACGACGAGGCGAAGAACGACATACAGAAATTGATTCTGGAGGTGGAGAAGCTCGTCAGGGAGGAGGGACGCGGCGGTGTGTCGATCAATCTGCCGCCGCTCATCTTCGAGGGTCAGGGACAGTTCGACAACTATCGCGCCAAGTACGCGAGGATAAAGGAGTGGCTGAAGCTCAACTCGACCCACAGTCACGAGGGAAGATCGGGGTCGCAGGTAAGCGCGGTCCTCTGAAGGATAATAGTAGTTTGAGATACGAGTGAGGTAAAGCGAACTTTATACGCTGGCTGTGAAGTGCGAATCACGTGAGAGTGCGCGTATACGTCTCGCTGGACCGCACTGGTATCGCTTAATATTTTTTGTAAGGAATCCGGGGAAGTGATAAGTCGTGCCTGCTGATTTTTACGCACGCTGAAGCGGGCGTAAAGTGAGATCGGAGAGATGTGCGCATGCGTCGGGTATTTATAGTACAGTTAAAGCCCCATTCTCGACAGCCACGAAAAGTAGCATTTTTCATGCATGAGTAACAAAAAAAATTGTATGGCACTCATGCATTAAAGGTGGACTTAAAAAGTCCCAAGTGAAACTTTGCGTGCCTGCCAAGAGACGCGTAAGTGGCGCTTTACAGCCAAGTGTACTATAAATCCGATCTTACTTTACAGGCCGATCTTACTTTATGCACGCTTCTCATACTTTACGCATGCTGTCTGTACAGCGCCGCAATCAGCAGACACGGAGTAGCACTTCTCCTGCATTCGTTACAGAAAAAAATGTCCTGCGGTTCAATGTTTCGTGGATTAATCATTGTTCGTTTTATTTTTTTTTGCGGCCACAGTGCTGGCAGCCGCTGGACAGTTGCGACGCCAGCGGCGAGTACACGACCGGCGAGTCCGACATCGAGAAGGAATCCGTTTCGTCCGAGGATCTTCAGAGCAGCGTCGCGACTTACCGGCGTTTCGAGGGTGGTCTGAGCGGTTCGGTCTCGCAGTCACTTTCTCAAGAGATCTTCAACGACAACGACAAGACTCTGACGAACGAGGGGCAGTCGTCGCCGATGGAGACGAGCACTCCGAAGGTCGTGATGCGCACCAAACGAAAGTCTGACGGTCCGAGACCGTGGAGCGTCTCCTGCGTTTTCCAAATCGCCGAGGCCGCCAAGATGAACTCCAACAGCGATACCATATCGCAGTTCTCGATATCCGAGACCGCTCTTCATCAACTCGTTGCAACGCCGCCGACGAAATCTGTATCGTTGGACGCAACGTGAGTAACCGCTGTTATCGTCAACAAATAACAAAAAAACACAATGCTGCTTTATCGTCGCGCGCTTATCGTTGAAAACAAAAGACACGATTACATTGTTTCCTTTATCTTTTTGTTTTGCTACAGTGGATCACGCATGCCCTTCAACAACTCGACTTCTACGCTGCTGGAGGAAAACGTCAGCGGACAGGATGGCCGCACGGTGAGGGACAGCTCATTGCGCAAGAAAAAGTCTCGTCTCCGGAAAAAGACGGTGGTAAGCAAAATTTATTATTATTGTTATTGATATTATTTAACGAAATATTTTGACATGATTTTAGAAATATTTTTCTCTTTCAAATCTTGTGACATATTTCTGAAATATAGTGGACAATATTTTGAAATATTTTTTATTTCATGTTTCACCGAAATATTTCTGCTAATGTTCCGCGTTTATGCGGGTGTGTCTATGCAATTTGGATTGGTAATGCAATCTTTCACATTTCCCCGAAATTTTCAAAAAACATTCAAGCGAAACATTTTAACGTACGATTTATGAGCGGACAAAAAAAAATTCAAAATGTTAAAAAAAAAAGTTTAATATTGATAAAATATTTTCAATATTTCAGTAGAATATTATTGAAACCTTTCAAAAATATTTCCATGTTATGTGGGTTATTATTATTGTTTGTACTACGTATGTGGTATTATTATTATTATTTTTTAACTGGAGTGGAATTCTGGAATTTTTTACTGAGGAATTTCTCATAAATCCAACAGTGTGGCGGTTCGATCGTGCACACCGGAAGTGACGGCAGTTCGAATCAGCAGCGTTCCTCGGCTCGCCGAACAAACAGAAGTCGCACGATCCGCACGATATCGAGGGACTGCAACGGTCGTCTGACGACGCTCGTGAAGTCTGGCTCGTTCTCGGGATGCACGGCCAAGCAGGAAATGTCCTCTGAAAAATCGATCGTCAGCGATCCTACTCCGCCCGCGAGGCTCTCGTGCTGCAGATCGGACACCTCCACCGCCGACACCGAGGACAATACTTGCTGCACTCACACGAGAAGCTGTTCGGCCTACGAGGATAATCCGCTGGACGCGGTACCGATTATCGCCAGTGCTCTCAACGGCGACAGCGACGTCGAGAAAAATAGCCTCGGAAATAATTCGTTCTCCGAACAGGCCTGGGACAGCTATCAGGTGTGTATTGTATACAATTCGGGGAAAGCCCGCTCTGTAAAAAAAGATGCCTGTAAAATCTAATGTACTGGTAGTGGAAGTTTTATGCATAATTGTCATGAAAAAATTAATGTTCAGGGTATTAAAAACATTGGAAACACTTTACTTTTAATAATTGACTTTAATTTTACTATAAAAGTACTTTAATTCCCAATAATTTAATTTAGTTTCAATGTAAAAGTATATTAATTTTTCATCACAATTGTACATTAAATTGAATGTACGAGTTTTTGCATAAAAACTTCCCGTTCAGTACGTTAAATTTACATTTTTTTTATACTGTATATCGTCTCGTTTAATTTGAGAAATCCTTATGATACGATTTTCTTCGGATAACAGGCTGATTAGCATTGCCAAGTGTATTTTTTTAATTCATACTTTGTATTCTTTGCAGGAGAAATATATGAGCGAGCCATACAGCGAAACGGCGGACGTGGAAACGGCGCGTAGATTGTTGGATTTCGGGGACGATTACAGGAACTTCCTGGACAGCCAATCGGACTGTGCGTCGAGCATGAGCGCTGTTCGCAGCAGCTCGCCACCAGCAGCTAGCAGTCGCATGCATTCGGTATGTGCGATCGACGCTGATTTCATTCCCCGATTAAACGTTCGATCATCCTTTTTTTTTACCCGATTGCGGTGATCTCACGACTTTGCGTCAAAGACGAGTGGCGTAATTTTTTTTTTCAATGCCCCCATTGTCTTTGCACCGTACGCAATTTTATATAAATCTTAATATAATAAAAAATAATAAAATTTAATATAATAAACATTAATAAAATGTTATATGTTTTAATGTTACATTTTTGTAATTATTTTCCGACAGGACATCGTCGATACATCGGAGGAGAGCGACAGCGATTCCGAGGATGTGCGTCGTGCCGTCGAGCGATCTCACAAGAAGCTCGTCGACATGGAGAGCCACTTCTCGAGAACGGCCGGTCTTCGGGGACCGAAAGACAACGTACGTATGACCGAGCAAACGCCATTACTCAATAAAAGTTCTTCGCTGTTTTCCATGATTTGCGGGTTCATTAGAAAAGTGGCTGAAGCCGTAATACGATGCCTGACACGGTGCTACGCCCACTTGTAATCATTATTAGCAACACCTGGATATTTCCTCCATTCATCGTCGATAAAAAAAAATAACATTTAAGATAACGATAAATTTAAGTTTGTAAATTGGAGTGTCTGCGACGGTTGAAAGCGATGAGGATGCGAAGGCGCTGATATAATTCGCGCAAGTATAAATTTAATACTCACACATAAACTTTTTTTGTAAATCAAACTATTACGAATTTCTTTAAATTATAAATCTAGCGTGTAAAACGTTTTCCGACAGCGCTCGATCGAAGGCGATAATATTCCGGCGTAAGCGTCGAAACCTCGTTATCTAATCTCGGTAGATTCGTTCGCACGCGCCGCCAAGATAATTCTGATGCAATAAATCCAAACGGCAGCCTGCGTGCAATATTGAAATAAAACAAATATATATAAACACACCAACCTATCCATGCATGTCCTGCTGTAATTAGTATGTAACCTGTGATAATTATCCGTCGTTGGCTCGTGATAAACAAATTACTAAGTAAATAAATAAATAAATATGAAGAATAAAACCCACGACGATTAACAGCGTGAATAAACATCCCACGAATAGCAAATGATGATCCATAATAAAACTACATCATGAGCGTTATCCTGAGATAATAGCAACAAAAATAATCTCGAAACAACCCACGAATAGCAAATGATGATCCATAATAAAACTACATCATGAGCGTTATCCTAAGATAAGAGCAACAAAAATAATCTCGAAACAACGATGTAAAGGTCGAAGCGCAGGACACCGTTTCCCTTTCATCACCTGCTTACGAAAGAATATCTCTTTCCTAAACAAAAATCGATTAAACGACACTTTTTTGAAACCATAACTCCCAGTAATCCCGCGACTGATGCCCAATAAAAACAAGATGATAAGTCGCGCCGTCAACGTGGCGCGAAAATATTATTAAAAATATTAATATTAATATTGTTATATTAATACTAATAGTAGTAAACGACATTTATTGACCTCCCTTACAATGCGAGTTCTATATATATATATTTTTTTAAAGGCATTACAATGCCTTAGAGTGGGCCAATAGCCCATTGACCGAGGTCCTCCTGCCTTTTATATTAATTTTAAACTATAAAATTAAAAAAATATATATGAATATAAAAATATTAAATAAAAAAAAATATATTGATTTTTTTAAATGCTTTCCGACGTACGATTCGACAAGTCGATTGAATGGCTTAACTTCATTGTTTGCAGATGGAACTGGAGTGCGTTTGCAAAGAGAACATAAAGTGCCTGAACGCCTTGTTGGATTCCGGGTCCGGCAGCCTGAAGGGCGACAAGAGCGTGAAACAAGTGCGGGGTAAGTACGACTATGAAATTAATCGCCCGTCGTCCGTTACGTCGATTCCTTACGCCACCGCCGTATTAGTGACTGCCCTGAGCGGTCTCGTATTCCTATTTATGTCCTGACGTTATCCCTCGTAGCGAAGGGGGGAAGAGCGTTCCGCTGCCTCGTAGTGTACTATCGAAATAATGGCTCGGTACCGTGTAGTTACGGAGAGTATCTCGAACGCTCGATAGAGCGATGTGCAGTTACCACGGGGACGGGAGAGCGAGGCGGTATAATTTGCACGACGAGAGAATCTCCAAGTAGCCTTTTACGATAGAACTCTCGCATATTTTTTTATTTTATTTTTCCCCGTTCCCTCGATAATCGATTGTACCTCCGTTGCACAATCGACGATCGATCTCACGTAAGCTCCGGTCCGCACACTCTCGAGTTAACGAGTGCGCTGTGAAAATTCTCGGGGATGCGGCACGACCGGCTCATCCTCGATTAATAAAACGCAGCGCGCACCACCGAGACTTCTCTATAGTTATTTGTTCGTAGAAAAGCTTTATTTATTAACTCGTTTTTTGTAAATTCTACTTAATTTATTGCGGCTTTCCGCACACTGTACGTCGGTACGAATGTTTCTTTTTAATCTCTCGATCGTTTCGTTATTTTCTAGTTACTTTTGTACATGCGCATTTACTGTATATCGTTTATATGATTTTAATAAAAAAAATAACAAAAGACTCGCTTTTATCGCAGCTTTTACTAATGCTTTTTTTAGTACTCTTATTTATAAGCTTAAGTTCAGCATGAGAATGCGAAAACATTGGCCTCAGATCGTAAACTATGAGCATGATCCGTACGGCGCACGAAATTCGTTTTTGCACGCTTATGGAACCTCAACAATCCGCGCCAGCGAGCGCTCGGAACTTTTGCATTTGCATGAGATTCACCCACGTTTTTCTGAGACCTCTCCATAGTTATTTATTCGTAGAAAAGCTTTATTTATTAACTCGTTTTTGTCTATTCCATTTAATTTAATGCGGCTTATAACGTATGCTGTACATCGGTACGAATATTTATTTTTAATCTCCCGATCAACTGTTTACAGTTGTAATGTACCAAATAAAGAAAAAAAAATCCCTCGTTCGTTTCGGTATTGTCCGGTTACTTTTGTACATGCGTATTTACCCCATATCGTTTATACGATTGACATTTTTTAAAAACAAGAATACTCACTTTTATCATAGCTTTTACTAACGCTTTTTTTTACTGTTATTTATAAACTTAAGTTCAGCATGAGAATGCGAAACATTGGCCTTAGATAGTTAACCACGAGCATGTTTCTTACGGCGCGGTCCGGCGCACGATGTTCGCATTTGCACGCTTTCGAAACCTCAAGAATCCGCGGCAGCTCGCGCTCGAAACTTTTGCATTTGCATGAGATTCACCCACGCAGATACGCTTCCACGCAACGATTTTCTCTAGCCTTAATGACCGTAAGATTAAAAGCGCCCGCAAAATTGTGTACGTTCAATGTCCTTTAAATACCTCTGCAATGGTGTCGCGCGGGGGGGGGGGGGGGGGTATGACGGAACACCTGTAAAACGTGTCACACTATACGCGCTATATCTTTCGTAATACGAACTCTTGAAAGTCGATACCGGTATTACCCCCTGTGCCCTCTCTTCTGTGCGTTCGATCCTAACGTGCAGAATTTCAGCTCCGAGACCGGATTCTCGTACCTCCGGGCAAGTTCAACGCTCATTGGACTGGCGGCGCGATGAATCCGCGGACGTTGAAGTCGCGTCGTAAATTGCAACAGTCTCTTATCTGAATTACAACTTATCCTCTCTAATTGCCCACGGATAGTCTTCCGCCACCCACAGAGAGCCGCGAAGGTTCTCTCGCCCGTGTCGGGACCGCGCAGACTCCGAACGGGCGATACGAGCGTTGTTGCAAATTGTCCTACGGTAAAGGTACCAATGCTCGGATCGTTTAGAACAGATTCGAACAGTTATTAATTGGTCAAGAACACATTTTTTGTGAAAATAACTGAAATTAACGTCAAGCTGATAGTTTCTAGTTTCCAAAATACATGGATTAATTACAAAAAGATCAATATTTTTTTTTATATGGAAGAGAATAACAAGAGCGTCGAAATGTATCAGTCTACGGAAGCGGTTTTTCGGCACGTTCCTATATTCGGACATTCTATGTCCCAATGTTTCGGACAATCATAGATTTCGAGGATTCGGTTTCACGAACTGTACGATTGTTGGGCGGCGTATGAAGTAACGCTTGTACCAATTTCCGGGCACTATATCGTCCGTCTTTTAACAAAATGCAACAACAGAAAATAATTTAAACTTAAACCTTGTATTCTATGAGCTACGTGCAAAGCTGCCTTAACTTAACTTCTTCGAACTGTCAGGCTATTGGGTCGCGTATGTAGTAACATAAGTTTTTAACAAAATGCAACAACAGAAAATAATTTAGGCTTAAACCTTGTATAACTTTTTTCCGTGCATCAAATAATATTTGCAGATACGATTACAAGTGTCAAATTGAACTTCCAATAATTAAATTCGCAATTAATAAAATCTGCACAGGATTACCCGACTTTTTTCGCATAACTATAGATTTCGAGAATTCTGTAATACGAACTCAACTAGTTCATATTAACTTTAGTTAATATGAACTAAATATGAACTGAATATGTTTAGTTAAAAGAATTTCTTTGCCATTTGTTAATTAAATTCGATGAAAAAATTATTTTCTCACTAAACAATACTAAAGATACGTAAAAAGCTACGCAGAAAAGCTGCCTAACCTTCGAACTGTGTTTTTAACAAAATGCATCAACAGCTAATAATTTAAGCCTAAACCTCATATAACTTTCCATAAAATTCGATTTCCAATCCTTAAATTCGCGACAAATCAAATCTGCATAGGAGTGCCCGACGACCGAACGTCTTCTATCCACGGCACCGTTACCTCGGCGACCCTCTAATTGCGCCTTAACTTCCGCCCCCGACGAAAGTCAATCAACGCCTAACGGTCCTCCGTCTCGTGGCGCCAAAAAAATTGAAAATCGCGAAGAGAGCCAACGAGATTCGGAGATGCAACGAGGCGTGGGTGGACGGAGCGGGTACGACGATCGCGCCCGCACGAGAGCTTGTCCTCGCTCCGGCCTTATAAGCCGTCGGGGCTCCCGGCGAGGCTGCACGAGAGAACATCGAAGCCGATCGGCGTCGCAGTCGGAGCAACAGCCGCGCGGCTCTCGCGTCGCAGTGGCGCGTGTTGTGCTCTCGCTTTGTGTACCGAGAGCGCGAGATCCACGGCACTTTCACGATCCGAGGCTGCGGAGAGGCTCCTCGCGCCTCGCCAGTACGTTTTCGATCCTCGACGGTGGTTCGCCCCGTCGATCGTCTCTCCGGCCTGCGCGCTGCGTGCCCCGATCGGTCTCGTCGCGCTCCGAGCCACGCCGATCCGGAGATCGTAATCGATACGCGGCCAATAAAAAAAAAAAAAAAAAAAAAAAAAAAAAAATTGGAACTTTAGGATCGCGAGTGCCGCGTCGAAAAAAAAATCGATCGGTATGTCGGATCGGCCCGAAATATAACGAATGACGAAAGAACTGTGATGACGCTTATCGAATCGAACCCGCAGCGATGTTCGTGCAGACCGACATCACCGGCGAGGATCTACTGGATACCGACGAACGACGTCAAGGTATTAATTTTAATCCTCGTTGTCAACCGATCGATCGCTATCGGCGGTTCGAGGGGGAGAGAGATCTCCGGCCGGGGCCTCGAGGCAGATGAGATCGGCTCGTGTTTCATGGGGGATAAGGTAGTCGGGCGGACCGCCGCGGGATGTGATCCGTGGAAGGCGCAAACGTTACGGATCGAGGCAATGCATGACGTAGGTCAGCGACCCCAATCTTTACCACTCGGCACTCTACATATTTATCGCGGCCGGAGATCCAGAGTGTCGCTCCCTTATCCACGGTCTATTTTATCATTAATTATTTGCTTCGATTATTATTATTATTTTTCTGCTCCAATTATTAGTTTTTATTTCTTGAGGCGATTGGTATAAATACTATGGAATCAGATCTTTACCACTCGGCACTCTACGTACTTGTCGTACCTTCCGGAGATCCCGAGTGTCGTTTATTTATTTTTAAAATCGGTTATTATTTTTTTCTGTTCCAATTATTATTAGTTTCTTTTTTTGGGCGATTAGTGTAAATACTGTGGAATCTAATTTTTACCGCTCGGCACCTCTGCATACTTACCGTACCGCCCGATGATCCAGATTGTCATTGCCGTATCTACGATCTGTTTATTATTATTATTATTATTATTGCGCCCTTTAGTATAAATACTGTGGAGTCAAATATTCATCGGGCACTCTGCATGCTTGTCGTACGGTCCAGAGATCCAGAGTGTCATTGCCTAATCTATTATCTATTTATTATTTTTATTTTTTTGCTTTAATTATTTTTTTTGTGATGTTTAGTATAAATACTGTGGAGTCAAATATTCACCACCGGGCACTCTGCATGCTTGTCGTACCGTCCGGAAATCCAGAGTCTCATTGCCTAATCCACGATCTATTTATTATTATTATTTTTTCTGCTTTAATTTTTTTTTCCGTTGATTAGTATAAATACTGTGGAGTCAAATATTCACCACCGGGCACTCTGCATGCTTGTCGTACGGTCCGGCGATCCAGAGTCTCATTGCCTAATCCATATATTTATTATTATTATTTTATTTCATTTTCTCGCTTCAATTATTATAATAATTTTCCGCCTCAATTATTGTAATTTTTTTACTGCTTCAAGTCATAACTTTTTTTTTTCCGGCCTTTTAGTGCGAATACGATGGAGTCAATGTCGTGCAGTCGTAGAAGTCGCAGCGGTGCAAGCGAGAGGGAGCGACCTTGGACCGGATCAACTGAACGTTTCCGTTCACGTTTATATTTATCTGCCGTCTATTCCTCTCACGTAACAGCGCCGGAGCGTGCAGAGAGTCGACGGCGCACCGGTTAGCCGATTGCCGTCGGTCGGCGTGCGTGTGAGAACCAGCTGGTCGGATTACGTAACGCGCGCCGAGGTCCGAAGCGTACCCGAAGGCCCACACGTAAATTGCCACCGCTCGGCGTGCATGCATGCCAGCAGCACGTGTTTTGAACGGGAATAATTGGGTTAGCTGAGCGCACGGTGGATAGATTCGAGGCTCGGTCAATCGGCTCGATCGGCGCAAGTGGGGGAGAACGTTATGACGTCGAGAGTTTGCGCGGATCCCCGATGGGAGATTACTTTAAAATAGGTCTTTCACCGTTAGCTCGATTCAAGTTTGCCCCGTTGTTCGAGGAAGCCTTGAATCCAGGTAAACGAAGAGATCGGCGCCGAACGAAAAATAAAAGCACCGGTCTGATTGCTGCCGAGCAAAAAACACCTCGGAGGAGACGTCGAGCGGATCGAGAACGTTTTGCTACGGACCTTTTTGTTTTTTTTTTTTTTACTGTATTATTATATATATATGTATCGCTGGCTCGTTCCTTTCACCGAGCGTTCGGGACGACCAACTGTGATAATTAAAATCACCTGTCCGGAGCGCCGATGGGAAGATCAATCGGGGAGATCGTTATAGATTCGATTTAGAACTCGCTGTGCAGTAATCTTGCGATAAGAAGACTCTGACGTGTGTAATAGACTGAGAATTCGAGCCAACGAGACACAGGCTGCTAGTGTGTTTGCTTTTTTTTCTTCTTCTCTTTTTAGCGAAGCATAACCGGATAATAAAGTTATTCGCGTAGCGGTGCCCCGGTAAACCGATTAACGTCGTTGACCCAGCAGGCAAACCGCTTTACATTCTGATGCCATTGTCGCGAGTAATTTGTGGAGCGGCTCTTTTTCCGGTTGGACGAGCAACGAAGTAGAAAATATAATTGCGATGTTATCTTTTTTTTTGTTTGGTTTTAACTTTTAAGGGCATTTTATGGAGAGTCAGTTGGTAAAAAATCAGTTTTCATATTTTCTGGGAGACTATACTTTTTTCGGATGAAAGCAAATTAGGTTCTCGGATGCTAGACGTATAGATGCGTGAAGACCGAATTTTATTTTGTCCGAAATCGATCTGTTACCGACTGAGTCTGTATAATAACATGCCCTTAAGGTAGATATGTCGCTTCGCGCTCATTTCGCTTAAATTTGGAAAAAATAAGAGAAAATTGCAAGTACTTCTCGATGGTATAAAAATCTGAAAAAATGCATGCATATTAAAGATAGTGAAGATTAATTTTGCATAATAATAATTAAAAAATTAATAAAAAAATTAATTGTTCAACAAATTACCCGGCAAACCACCTTTTTTTATGAAAATGAGTCGTTCATTTTTTTGAATACGTATGAATTTTTTCAGATTTTTCAATCAGTTTTGATTTTTGTGTTTTTTCACATAAAATACATAGCATTATAGTTTTTACTATCGACCGTGGCATTTCGCATACCCTTAAGGATGTTTGGGCCAAAATTGCGGGAGGGGAACGGGAGAAGCGCTCCGCTGACCGCGTTAGTCAGTGTGCGAGTAAGAAACGCAGACGAAGCAAGCGGCCAGACAGAAATAGGGTCTTCAGTCTATTGAATTTATCCCAGAAATAAAACGGTGAATCTTCTTTAAATTTGGACAAAATCTGTCTGATAGTATGCTCTTTGCTCTGGTAGGTTTTTTATTCGAATCTGATAGAAATCGGCGGAGAAAATCGCTACGTTCTGTCGTTACCGACCGATTTCCGAAACGGTTACACGGTACCTTATGTAGCTTTGTACACCCATTACTAAAAAACTATGCCAAAAAATCTGAACAAATTGCAAGCGATTCCGAGGGTCTTTCTCTACAATGAAGCAAAGTTTTATAGCGACCGAACAGAAACGCCCAAACATCCTTAACCGATCCTCCTGAAAGAAGTCGGTAATAAAAACTCTAATGCTATTTTTTTCTAAGGTGCTGAAACTTTATTCTCCACTGGAAATGGAAAGCCGGATCTACCAATGTTACAATTTGCTCCAATTTCCATCGAACTCTAAAATTTCAGCACCCTTGAATAAAAACAGCATTACAGTTTTTACTATCGACCGTGGCATTTTCGCGTGCCCTTAACCGATCCTCCTGGAGCTTCGGCGAAACAATGGCGACCTCTTGATCCATAGATCGAGATGCGCGCGCAGCTCCGTACTCGATAGCATTTACAAATACATTACATCGCAACGAAATGCCGTACCGCAACGCGCTCTATACAAACTAACCAGAGAGCTAAGATACTCCGCCGATGATTTTTTTTTCTCCTCTCAATTTACGATCCCGCTAATAACCGCACGTATCGGCTTAACGAGACTCGACCCAGGGTCACCGCCACGAGAATCTACGACTCCGCCATCGGCAGCACAAATTTTCTCTCCTCACTTTCCATTCTTACGTTCCATATACGGATCCTCCCAGATAATGCGACGAGGCAGCCTACTATCTGCTCTCCCGGGCAGGAAAGAGCGAGAGAGCGGAGAAAAAAAAATCCACGGACGAAAGATCGACTCGTATAAAACTTTCTCCGTCGAGCGAGAAGGAACGATAAGTACGCGAAGGGGTCTTCTAATGCCACGAGAGACTGCACATTTTCTCGGCGTCTCGGCACTCAAATTTCCTTTCCTTTTTTTTGTTGTGAAATCGGAGCAGAACTCGCTTGAAATTCCCAGAGCGAGGATTGACGACTCAATAAAGCGGATAGCGGACCGATCGAACTTCGCCCAAGCGTGCAATTATTATGATTATTGTATATATTTTTTTCGAAAGGGGGCTTCCTGCCTCGAGTCGCGGAGGCGCCGTCGCTACACGGAGTGCCGAACGCGTATGAAGAAAAAAAAAAAAAAAAAAGAGGTCGATGAAGCCGTACGGATATCTCGCGAGCATCTCGGGAGCTCGTGCAAGCCGGTGTCTTCTCGTTTGGAGAGGCGGCCGAGCAAGCGGGCAAGCGTACGGTGTACGAAAGTGTCCGCGAATATGGGAAGTGCCATTATCGCGATAACTCCTCGGAGCGTTCCCCATATGGAAACGGTACGTACGTAAGCCGGATTCTAATGTGGAACGTGACTCGAGGTCGCGGCGAAGAATTTGACTCCCTCGCGCGGGTTGCGCAACTCTTTCCGGCCGGCGGACCGGTGAAGGGATAATTCAATCGCCTCTCTGGCGAGTGTCCTGATTGTTACGTGAGAATTAAGGAGGTTGGAGCGCTTCGCACTAGTCAAATGAGAACTATATTTTTAAAGTCGTTTGTACCAACTTTTACCCATCTGTTGATTAGACGCAGAAAAAACAAATCAATTTAGTCAACAAAGTGTGCGCTTACGCACGGAGGAAAAAAAACGGTGGGACAAGTTTGTTACCTTTTTGGAAATTGGCACAAACCACTTAATATTTTTACAAATCCATGGGAATTAATGTTTGTCTAAGTTAAGAACATCTGCTCTAAAACAAAAACAATCCACTATATTTAATGAGTGCGTAAAAGTTTGTACAAATAACTTTATGTATGTAGCACTGATTTGACTAGTGCGAAACCAACCTCCTTAATCCAGCACTCCGGGTCGTGGCTGAGAAATGATTCGTTTCAGTAACGAGTTCTTTTTTTTTTAAGTTTCCTTGTGCATAATTTTTTTGCCGCGTGAAGGAGTACGAAGAGGCTCGTAATTAACTCGGAGCAGCTGGCGAACCTTTTGTACGATACTGTACAACGCGCTCACACTATCAAGCTGACTCATCGTAGCCCCCGCTTGTATTCTTCTTTTTATAGTTGGCGAACGTCGCAAACAAAAAAAACCGGTCTCGAATGGATAAACGAGAAAGGTCGTAACTCCCGGGAGCTCGGCAAAGACCAGGTCGACGGCAGGGTACACGACACGTTCGCCTAAATGTAACAGTACTTTCCCGCGCTGTCTGTTCCCTCATCGCGGCTCACCGGGGCTCGCGCAAAAACACCTGAAGAACCCGCGCAATCTCTCGGGCCGATAAGAGAACGAGAGATTGACACGGATCAAAGTTCTTAAAATATGAGATCGTTGTGTTCTCAGTCGTGTATGATCGCCGAGGAAGATAAGACTTATCGAAAAATTAATATTTGATTAATTTTTTTCTTTCTTATTATTCAGAGGAGCTTTGTTTTGGTGAAAAAAAAATTGTTCGAGATTTTTATGGAAACTTGTTCAGAATGTTCCAAAACATCGAAAAATCACATTTAGATAACATGTCCGGATGTATGTGTGTATGTATGTGTGACTCAGATGCGAAAAACTCGAAGTGCTATAACTCAAGAATGCCTTGACCGATCAAGCTGAAATTTCACACACAGCTAGGTGGTAGATTCGTGATCAGCGTCGAAAAATACATTAAATATAGTCCCGGAGCGACGACTAACGAAAAAAGTTTGTCGGGCATTTTTATAGCCAATATTGCAAAAATAATTTGGGGTTTTTTTTTTTGTTTTCAGGTTTGACCGAAAGGTGGGAAAATTTGTCGTCTCGTGCCGTGGAGGCCCAACGGGCGAGCGCGCTCCAGCGAGAGATGGCCGCAATGCATCTCGAATTTCGCGCGGCCCGCGAGAGATTGATCGCTAACGAAGTCGTACTGGAGCCCGCTCACCTGCTCGACGATCGAATCAACAAAATCACGGTGAGTTCATTAATCGTTCGAGGGATTAGCGCGACGCTCGAGATCGGACAGATCGGGCTCTTCCGGAGTTACCGATCGTCGGTAACTCGAGCCCGCGAGTCGTCCGGGCGTCGGTAAGAGCGTGCGTCGAGCCGGTACGATATCGAGTCGACGGTTTCCACGTAACCCGTCGAAGCCGACCCTCGGTAGGAAAAACGTCCTTCGTGGCAAAGCGATCGCTGCCTTACCGACACCGCAGCCACTGCGGCCCTCGGAGTTGCCGAGGATTTATTTTGTCGCGGTAGAATGCACCACTGATCCTCGTCCTCGATTCTTTATGATCTACCCTCTAACCGGAACATCGTCGTACAAAGACCTTAAAAAAATTATCGACGACTTTTACCACCTACTCCCTCCAAACAATTATAAATTCGCTCTTAAAAAATAATTCTAAAATCATTTATTACTTTATTACACTCGGTGCGAAAATGTCAGTTTCCCGCACAAAACCCCCATTTTTACACCTCGTGAAGTAAAATTTGAGACGATACTCGTGCGAAAAACTTTTTCTGAACTCGTGTGATAGCAGCACTCGCCTTCGGCTTGTGGTGCAAAGCCACACTCGTCGGAAAAAGTTTTATTGCACTAGTATCGTAAATTAATATTATGTAACTCATGTATGAAAAGTGCTACTTTTTGTGCCTGCCAAGAGTGGCGTAAGTGGCGCTTTGCGGCCAAAGTATAAATACACGGCGCATGCGCTCAGCGGGCCGATTTTACTTTTATACACCTTTCTCATACTTTACGCACGTGTCGTACTTTACGTACGCTGGTTCGCGCCACAATCAGCAGGCACGTAGTAGCACTTTGTCTGCATTCGTTACAGAAAATATTATGCGATACTAATGCGGTGTAGCGAACATCATACATGGACTGTGAAGTGAGTTGCACTCTCTTCACAACATGCATATAAAGTTCGCTTTACCGCACTTGTATCGCAAATTACTATTACTGTCACCTCGAGGTTAAAAAAAATCGATACGGTATAAATTTCCGGCTGATGCAGGGGGGAGGGGAGGGGGGAGGGGGGAATTGGCAAACTTGACCGATTTCTATTTCTCGAAACGTGGAAATGAGTGCGCGGACCTCGTTTCGGGTGTCGGAGATGAAAAAGAGAAGGTTCGTAGCTATATCTGTATACGTACCAAAAAAAAAAGAAAAAAAAATAGGATGGCTCGTGGGGGAGCGAGAGAAGAACGGACGCGGAGAGAGGACGTAGAAACGAGAGGGTGGAAAGTTGATGGCGCTGTAGGGAAGAGCGAGGGAAAGGTACACGGAGGAGGAGGAGGAAAGGAGAAGGGAACAGAGGAGAGTCAGAGAGTAGCGTAAAAGCGTAGTCGTGTCGCACGTACGCTCGTCGGACGGGAACGTGCCCGGAATGCCCAACCGGTCGCGACGGGAGAACCCTGAAGAGAGGAGGCGAGGCGAACGGGAGAACCCGGCCAACCCCCGGGAACCTCCCGGCTTCTAGGGCCCTCCGAGCCACCCTCGCGAGAGTCCTCTCTCCTACTCCTCGCAATATCCCTACCCCCCCCCCCCCCCACCCCACCTCGCTCGACATATCCCTTCCATCGTCCTCATTGCGAAGACCAAACACATGCTCCCTATCTATCATCAAGATGTATTAGCGTCCAACATTTGCTGGCTGAACTCGTCGCTCTTCTGCATTATGCACGAGAGGAGCCACCCCGAGCGTCCACGTACCCACCGTGACATCGGAGGATCTCCTCCTCTTTACTTCACCTCTTTTCCCTATCATTGTCATACTCGCATCGGGTCTCGTCATGCTCCGTAGACGAGAGACTATTTTTTTTTTGTTTTACACGCCGAACATCGATGCTTCGCGTTGGGTTTGGATAAGTCTGGGACCGGTGGCTCGTGTCGCTAATCGTTTCTGCACTCGTTACGTTGCTCATGCTCTGGTGTGCGAAGGTGATGTACAGGTAAGAAAAACTGCATTGAATGCCACTTTGAGGTCGCGGTGCGACGAGGAAAAAGAAAATTGTCTTTCCCTGGGGAATCGGCTGAGGCAGGAAAAGGGAAAGACCATTTTTTTTTCCTCGTCGGTCTGCGACCTCAAAGTGGCATTCAGGGTCTCGTCATTGTCGGTCGGTAGACGAGTGGCTGTTTTTTTGTTTTACACGCGGAACATCGATGCTTCGTGTTGGGTTTGGGTAACTCTGGGGCTGGTGGCTCGTGTCGCTAATCGTTTCCGCACTCGTGAGATTGCTTATTTGAAGACCTTAAGGTGATGAACGCCCCGCTCATCTACGTCGCACCCAGTTGGCAACAAAAACTGTACCGAATGCCGTTTCAAGACCGCAGACGGTTGAGGAAAAAGAAAATTGTCTCCCTGCGTCTGACCGATTCCCCAGGGAAAGACAGTTTTCTTTTTCCTCGGCGGACTGCGGTCTCAAAACGGCATTCAGTATCGTTTTTGTTGCCGCGGTGTTTCACATCACCTTAAGATAGGCATGCAAAATACCGCGGTCGGTAATAAAAACTAATAAATTTTTCTTCAACAACGCTGACGGCTCGGATGGTCAAAAATGAATTCTCAAGTGAAGCCGAATTGACATCGGTGTCTCGAGAAAATCTGCTTTTGGCCGGAAGTGGTTCACATCCATGATAAAAATACATTACAGTTTCCGTTACCGACCGAGTCCCAGTCGAGTGCTGAGAAGGAAATTTTTCACTTAATAAACTGAACAATTTTTCACAGTTATAAAGGAAGACCTCGTCAACGAAAGTGTCCTCGACGTGATGTCCAAACGATGGTGTCTTTCTTGGAGGTATCAAAGCTATTCTGCAAGTGTATCGCGGAGAACGCTTTTCCACGAGAATCCAACGGCTGCTCATTCAGCCGCGATGCGGCTGCCGGCTCGGCGGAGTCGTATTTCGGATGCACGGCGGATCGTGGAAAGCGCGACCGAACGAAGCGAGCGCGCGGGGGTACGAGCGGGGCATCCCGGAGAGTCGGGAGTCGCGCGGAATGTATTATGCATTCGTAAACACGAACGATCGCGCGAACCTCGTCCGCTCGTTGTTGCTGCTGCCGGTGCTCCTCCGCTGCATGGCTCCGGCAGGCTCGAGGCGTGGCGCGCAGGGATGCGAGATTATGTTGTATAGTCGGTTGCGTTCTGACCATACTAATGCGACGGGTATTTATTGCGCCACCTGGTACCTCCAGCCCCGGCCTCGCTCTACCGGGCTCTCTTTACGACTCCGCTGGTCGATGATGGGCCAGTGGCCATCATCGAGGCTCCGCGCCGGACCATCGGGTTCTCGCGCCCGCGAACTTGTCGTACATCACAAAACTCACTTCGCTTCTCAAAATCCGTTCGAGTTTATATTCGAGGCTAAGGATTGTTTATCGTTATGTGGAGAGTTTTGTCGGTCGATCTGTACCGTACGATATCGTATGGCGGTATTTATCGTTATTGTGTGCTTGGTTTCTGCACTGAACGAGTTTTGCTCGGTGTTAAGTAGGTATAGATTTTTATGTAGCTTATCGAGCGACGTAAGTGCTTCGGCCTTTGTATTCGATTAATTTATCCCGTTGCTGCAGTTAGTGAAGGATGTAATTAAAACTACCGGTTATCTAAGTAGAACTACGATAGCTCATGGTAATGACAACTAGGGCGCCACCTATCGGTGGAAGTCCCAGATTTTCCAAAATCATAATTAGAGCTTTCCATTCCGCCGTCAATTTCTACAATAAAATGACTTGGTTTTGATTGATTCCTTTTGTCAGATACTAGCATCATTAGACAGAATGGATCAATCAAATCAATCCATCATTATAACGTAATAATTTCCACGGCTGGATGAAAAACTCCAAATGACTACGAAAAATGCTTATAAATCCGGCACTTTCTTTCATAGATGGCACTCTTGTTCCCTACTACTATGACCTATGGTAACATCTCCTAAGCAGTTTAGTCATATTTACTAGATCCTTATCTCACTACAGTCAATGATGGGCCGATTGCCATCATCGACGCTACACGCCGGACCATTGGTTTCGCGTGCTCGCCAATTTGTCAACTCCCGACTGCCCAAAGGCCGTTTTCGTATATCAAAAACGCACCGCGATTCTGAAAATCCGTCCGAGTTCATGTTCGCCCCTAACGATTCTTTATCGTTATCGGGAGGGTTTTGTCAATCCAATATCGCACAGCCGTATTTATCGTCATTGTCTGCTTGCTTTCTGCACAGCACTAGTTTTACTCGTTGTTCTAGCGACCTAAGTGCTTCGGATTTTATATTTAATTAATTGATCCCATTACTGGTCAACGATAGTCCAATCGACATCATCGATGCTCCGCACTGGACCATCAAAAACGCACTTCGATTCTTAAAATCGGTCCGAGTTTATGTTCGACGCTAACGATTGTTCGTCGTTATCGGTGAGGTTTTATCGATACCGTACGATACCGCGGTATTCATCGTCATTGTGCGTTTGCTTTCCGCACGGAGCCAGTTCTACCCGTTGTTAAGTAGTCACACACATACACGCGGTTTATCGAGCGACGTAAGTGCTTCGGCCTTTATATTCAATTAATTTATCCCCCTTCTAATTGGATCCTTTCATTCACGTTTCTCCATCCACGTCTCGCGGCTCATTAGAGATTCCGAGTAATGCGCTCGCTTCCTTGGCGAACCGCTTTGATCCCTCGAACGGGAGAAAACAATCGCCGGATCGGAGAACTATGACGACGATTATCATCGCGCTGGCTCCCGCGCACGCTACACTTCCATATCGAACCTCCCGTCGATCTCTCGTCGAAATCCCAAGAAAATAGAGGCGATAAAAAAAATATCCGCGAATCTTCCCTTCCCGCATTAGTTGCCCACTTAGTCGTACCCGTACCTACGGTTTTCTCGCGTCCGCCGCGGAGAGAGAGGTAACGAAAAATAAAAAAAATAAAAAAGTAGCCTAAGAAGCTGTGCACGGGGCATCGCGTGGAAGTTGCACGCTACCTTGCCTTTATTCGGGCTCCTCGAGCGATACTTCTTCTTTCTTGCCCGCCTCACGAGAAAACTCCACCGGGTGATATATTAACGCCGGCTCCGAGGGGGCAATTAAAATACTGATGGCCGGTACTTAGCGGTGTGACGGAATTGCGAAAGAAGGTCGAGCGTATAAACTGGATGAGGCCGAGGAAAATAAGAGACAAAAGAGGAGCTGGCATTTTTTTTAACGAACGGGAAGGAAAGGAGTGTTGGGAGGGGTGCAACCCCCCCCCCCCCCCCCCCTCCCCCAAAAGAGTAGGGGCTGTATTGAAAAGCTGATTCTACTGGTGGTTCTCTAATTCACTGGTCGTGCGACGCTTTTGCGGGGAGTCGTCGGAGGGCGAGGGAAGCGACGCACCAGCCGCACGCTAAAGTACGCCGACGTCGACCTCATAGGCATTCAAGTCCCGGAGTTTCTACTCCGGCCACTGCCGCTGCTCGTGCGGCGGTCGCTCTCTGTATACCGAATTCGAATCAATTGATTGGCTGTTGATTGGAAATTGAATTAGATAGGAATGCGCCTTTCGCCCGCCCCCCCCCCCCCCCCCCCACTCCCGCTTTCTCTTTCTCGCCCTTTCCGAGAATCCGGAAGGGTGTGAGCGAGAGGACGAGAGCTCGGCGGGAGGCACGAACAGCGCCAGCATTGCGCGCGGAGCCTCCGCTCTTCTGCCTTTGCAATGCCCGTGGAATATCAATGCCCTCGACTCCTCCACCTCCTCCACCTTTCGGAAGAGACGGTCTATACATATGCGCCCGGGCTTTGTATCTATGTATGTAGGAGACACAACGTCGTGTCGTGTCATGTCGGGCTGGTCCCTGCCCTAGCCACTACCAACTATTACTAACTGCAACGCCGTCACGTTTCGCATACCCACCTCTGCTAATACAACTTCGACTACCATACCCACCAGAATAGATACTATTATCGTAAAACAAACTCCGGCAGCTCCGGCCCTCCCGCCACACGTCTCTGTAGCTATTTACACCAACAACTCATTCCAAACTGCTTCCCACGTCTGCGCCTCTGTATACTTTATTTCTGCTTAGTCTTTTTTCGGTAATTCTTTTTTTTTACTTTTTTTGTTTTGCTGAGCGACGGACAAAATTAGCTGGGTTTTGGCTTGGAATACGTTGGGGCACTAAATTCGGGATTAAGATGAAGTTTCAATCGGAAAAAGGAAGGTGTTGCTTCCGCACTCGTATAATTTATTTATTTATATTTAATTCTTCAACTATTATGCGTTTGCAGACAATTCTGTTCATACTTCGCAATTCGGCAATTCTTTTTTTTACTTTTTTTTTTGCTGATTGACGGACAAAATTAATGTGTAATTAATGTCTAATGTAACGTGTAATTAATGTGTTTTGGAAACTAGAGACTATCAGCTTGAAATTGGTTTCAGTTATTGTCACAAAAAAATGTTCCTAATTAATAACCGCTGGAATCTGGAGATGCTTTTAAGTGTTAGTATCTTTACCTTAAACTTTACCCTAAACCGAGTATTGGTATCTTTACCTTAAACAGTCGTCAAACTCCCGCGCAGCATACCGGCAGACTCGCCGATTGCGTGTCGCGTTGTCGGCATGTCTGTCCGATCCCTGCCCTAGCCACTGCCCCACTATTGCTAACTGCAACGCCGTCACGTCTCGCAAACCCACCTCTCCTAATACAACTTTGACCACTACACCCACAAGAATAGATACTATTATCGTAAAACAAACTCCGTCAGCTCTTGCCCTCCCGCCACACGTTTCCGTAGCTATTTACACCAACAACTTATTCCAAACTGTTTCCCACGTCCGCGCCCCTATGCTTTATTTCTGCTTACTCTTTTTTTCAATTATTTTTCTGACTTTCGTTTTTTTTTGTGTTTTTACTTTTGAGACGGTAAAAAATTATCTGGGTTTTAGCATATCGGTAAAAGAAGTCTCTTATGTAGTCCAAACGGAGCCGGATGAACTCACGCGAATTCCGAATATGCAAATTTTCAATCGGGGCCGAAGGGTTTCTTATCTCCTTCCGAGTAATGACCGATCGTTGTATCACATCGAAAGATACTTATATCTCATTCCCGCTCGACGCTTTTATTTATGTTCCTCCGACTCTTCGTTTCAGCAGTTTGTTTTTCACTCCGCGTGTGTGCGTGGTGCGTGGTGTCTTTTATTATTTGCCCGAGGATGCCGGTGAAGGAAGAGAAAACGGTAACATTCCGATCGCGCTCGCGGGGCTTCTTCTTCGATTTCGCGGAACTAAATTACTCCGGCTTGTACTACTGGTCTTTTCTCGCCCCGCTCCTTTCGCCTCTTCTCGGACTTTCTCGTTCCCCACGTCCCCCGGCTCCCGCGCCTCTTCATTTGCCGAGGCCCGATAGCCGCGCCGCGGGGACGCCGGATGACCGCGAGGATGAGCTTTACGAGCACCCGAGAGCCCGGTCACGCGATCAACGAGAGAAAGACGGACCTAGTGGCGCTCCGGCCACCTGTACGTACACCCTCTCTCCTTCCGTCGCTCGCCCTTACGCTCGCCGTCGTAAACCCACCGGGTTATTTATGCGCCCCTCGTCGACCGCCTCAAGTAGGACGACGGGAACGTGACAACGTGACGCGGTCGCCCCGTCGCGCTCCTTACATCCCCCTCGACCCGTTCGAGAGGGGGATGCAAACTGCGCCTTTGGACACACGACTGTCGACAACGTCATCCCTCTCCTCCATCTCGTTTCGACCATTTCTAAATAGTTTAAAGGGATACGAGTGTCCGAACCGAGTTCGATCACCTACCGGTCGACACTTACCTGGCTAGTCAGTTTTTTTATCACTATCGAATTTGGACATTGGAGGCAACTGCTGATGTAAGATATTTATTTTTCGAAATTCATACTTTGGATATCAAATTTTTCTCATATAAATGGATAGATTGTATTTTTATGTATTTGAAATGTATTTAAAAAAATTATGTTCGGTATGTTGAACAGAATTTCCTGGCAGTTTTCTATATCATTCGATTAATTATAACTCATTTTTGTACGTTTACCTAATTTTTCTAACTTCACCTCGTTTTGGTAAATTTATCGTATTTTGAAAACCTACTTCATTGTCGTAAGTTTACCTAATTTTTTAAACTTTACCTCATATTTGTATGTCAAATTTAATATACCGGTGCAGTTTTGCACCTAATTATAAACATATCGCCTTTTGCTCGTTAATTTTAGATTATACGACAGATGAATCGAGAAAGGACTTTGCTTCTCTGTTATTAAGCCACGCAGCTATTTTAAAGCAAGGAATACGTTATAGAGCAGTAAATCCGCGATTAAGATGAAGTGTCAATCCAGAGAAGGAGCCCTTTGCTTCCGCACCCACATAATTCTCTCTCGGGAGCAGGATTTTCGTTTCGGTCGCGTAGCGCACGCGGGGCATAGATCTCGCCCTTCTTCCTCCTAAACGGTCATCAATCCGACTCCCCCGCAGCGCACCGGCGGACTCTGCGATTCCGTACCGCGTTAACTTACTCGTACACGAGATACGACGCCACTAAACGTTTATATTTAATGTTTCCAGACCGAGCTCGCCAGTCTGAGGGAACGCAAGGCCGCTATGCTGGCGCTCAATGTCTCGGCCCATCGACTGATCACCGATCTCGGGGCTGCCGCCACATCGGTATCCGTTTCGCTCAAGGACGCTGTTGCCGATCTCTATCGAGTATGGGACGAGACTTTCCAGAGGTGAGTTTTCACAATATTCTACCACGATAACAAACGGCGAGTGCACTGAGAAAAAAAAGTTGAAAATTAAACTTTTCATAGCGCTTCCTCATAAAAGTTGAAAAATGCAATTTTCATATCGCTTTCTCATAAAAATCGATTGAGTTAACAAAATGAGCGCTTACGGGTGGCCAAACAAATTTTTGGCTGATCGAACGAAATAATTATCGCCTATCGTCGAATAAAAAAAAAACATTTGATTCGACGACCTGTTATATTAAGTTTGATCAATATGGTATTTCTTTCGATCGACAAAACAGTTGCTTCGCCGTCCGTAAGCGCAAATTTTGTTGACACAATTGATTTTTTTTATCTATGTATTAAAAAAAAATGAACTGTATTAACCTACTGATTTGAGACGAACGTCAAACGTCCGTCGATAAAACAGATTTGTGAGTAGAAATCAGGAAAAGAAGTGTATATATAAAAGAGGGTTCAATATTATAATATCCCTTAGTTTCTCGTCGTCGAGGGTGCGGAATAATGGGAGGAGTGGAGGAAGATGCCCGAGGGTCAGGCAAATCCGCGGGTATTCCGTTCGCGATAGGTGATTCAGCGTGGGTTGGGGGGTTTTCATCGAGTGACCGTCGTCGTTGGTCTCGTGACGTTGAGCAAATATTGTGAGAGGTAATGAAGCCTCCAGAGCAAACAACGCGGTCGGGTGTCTCAGTCTCGCCGGCAGCATAGGCTCCGAATGCTGGGGATCTGTACTTTAATACGCGGAGGATATGTGGAACGACCACGACGAGGAAGGGGGGGGGGGCTCGTAGTGGACCCGTGTCGGGTGGGATTACCAGCTTTGCCGCCGGGACCCGGACGAGCTTTAATCGCGACGTTACCGTCGACGACAGTGCGATATCGTTTTTCGAATTACACGACAAAATTTCATAATCTTCGCATCCGGATGAATCGATGATCTGAAAAATATCATTTTAGTAGGGGAAGAAATTCCATTTCGCGAGCCAACGTTCAACCGTTAGAAAATTTTGCGCATAGAAAGACATGTTTTGGAGAATTGAATTTTAGCTCGTGGAATGCAATTTTTCCATTCTGTGGGATAAATTTTCTAATGATTCATTTTTAGCTCATTGAATGGAAATTTGTCAGACACTCACAGTGAGTGTAAGTGATAGTGGTCCGGTACTTTATTATTAAGTAGATGTAATTATATAAAGCCTACAAGGTTAAATCGCGTTATACTGTGGAACAACGCAAACTAATCTATTCCTCGGAAGAGCCATTGGAATAATCAAAAGTGGCGATCGGCCGCACTTTCGTGCCGGCGTGAGGCTGGACGTTTGGAACGAAACAGCGAAACTCCGTGGGTCAGTGAGTCGGTAAACCCTTAATCGAAACCGAGGGAGTGACCCCTATCACCGGAGGGGATCGGGTCTTGTTCCACAGCGGTAGAAAAAAAAATGAGGATTAAATTGCGTTATGCCACAAGCTGACCGACCGTACGTCCGGGATTTTCAATTTAAACGAGGTTGCGCCCAAGTTCGCTCGGCTTGACGCCAATTGGGATTACGAAACGAGAACATTACACGAGTTCGTTATTTGTGCGCCGAGTAAATGTAATTTCTCGATTCGGCAAAGGCCTGGACGGAGGGAATCCGGACGACAAACTTCTCGTTACTAAAGCATTAATTTTAACGACTATCAGAGAAGACCGTCGCTCGTTTACGGTCGCGAGGGATGTCATCTATAAAACGGGAAGGAGATCCAGCTCAGTTTCATTACCCTGCATGGTCGACGTTAACGACTCGTCTTCCTGCAACGTCGGACATTGTGTGTCGCACGTGTCGAGTTAACGGGCGAAAAACCAAGGAACATCGTACAAAAAAAAAAAAAGATTGGAAATGTCATATTGCTTTCTCATAAGAGTTGAAAATTGAAATGTTTTATTCATCAATTCAATTTCCAATCCGCTTTCTCATAATGTTCCTTTATTCGTAAAGCTTCTTCTATGAGAAAGCAGTTTTGGTATTTTTGGCTTCATCATAAAGGAAGCTACAAGGAAGCAACATTACGAGAAAGCCACACGAAAATTTCAATTTTCATTTTTGCAATTTTGGCTATAAAAATGCTCGATAAACTTTTTTCGCTAGTCGTCGCTCCGGGACTATATTTAAGGTATTTTTCCAAGCTAATCACGAATCTACCACTTATTTTATTCGCAGATAAAGTAAAGTACTAATATTCCATGAAATTCAAATCCGGAATCGGTTCTGAATGTGATTTTTCGATGTTTTCGAACATTCGGAGCACGTTATCATTAAACTCTGAAAACTTTTTTTTTTTCAACAACACAAAGCTTCCTCTATGAGGAAGCAAAAAAATTGTCGAAAAATTGGAAATCCTTTTGACCCTCTACGCCAATGGCTCGAGAATTCTCTCGACTTCGATTTCCCGACAGAAAACACTGTCGGTCGCGTGTGCGAATCGGGGCTTTCGGATCGGAGTTTCGGGATAAAATGTTTTTATTTGCCGCGAGCTTTGTGGACCGAGGGGTCGCGTGAAACGGTAATAATTCGGGGGAAAAAAATATATACTGGTTCTCCTTCCGGAGGGTTTGCCGAAGGGCTTTTATCGTTTCCACTTTCCGTCGTCTCGCTTGCGCAGTGTCGAAGCCCTTAATTTCCCTTTTTGGACTTTCCTGACGTTGACGTTGTTTTAATATTTGCTCCCGTTCGTTGTTGCAGAGGAAACCAGCAACTCTGCGCTCTGCAAGCCGTCCAGCAATTCAGCGCTCGTCTCACGGAATTGCAGTGCGCCCTTCGCAGGGACAAGGACACACTGGCCGTGCTCGACGCCGCACTTCAGGCCGGAGCCACCACCGAGGTTGCATCCTCGGTTCGTGACGTCGCCAGATTGCTCTCCGAGAAGCAGGAAGTTTGCCAGGTGAGTTTCTTGATCGGTTAAAAATCAATAATATTTTTTCTACCGTTTGCAGACTACAAAAAAAATTCGTACGGAATTTAAATGTACCGGACTGGAAGTTTTTATGCAAAGCTGGGTATTAAATTTAATGTACAATTTCGATGAAAAATTAATTGTTAAGTGCATTAAAAACATTGAAAATACTTTATTTTTAGTAATTCACTTTAATTTTACTATAAAAGTACTTTAATTTTTATAATTTCCTTTAATTTCAACGAAAAAGTATATTGATTTTTCGTTGCAATTGTGCATTAAATTTAAGGTACCAGTTTATGCATAAAAACTTAGGGTCCGGTAGATTAAATTTACAATATTTTTTACTGTGTATCCACGATCGCTAATGATATATCTGGCGGATTTAATAAATCCATAGAAATATTCATAGGACGATTATGCGAGGAGGTAGCGAAGAGTATCTCGCTAGATACTGGAACTAATGCGCGAGGAAATTAGAGACGCCGTTCTCCCGGTGGGTCAAAGTGGTCGACGGGATGGGAAAATAAGAGAAGCCTATTCCCGAGGGAACCTTTGGCCCCGGCTCACTCGGACGTCCCTCCGAGCCCCTGGCTTGCCTCGCGCGCTTCCATCCACCGGGATCGCAGAAGTCACTCGTAACCCCGGAGTCACCGTAGATCGGGTCTCTACCCGCGAGAGCCTCTTGCTAATTTAAATCGTTCGTCTATCATTAGTAATGATCCGTGACTGGCCAAGGAATTCACAAAGGCGCATAGGGGGGATTTGCAATTCTTTGCGAATGTACTCAAAGTATCCGCAAATCTAGACAGTAAAATAGGTACCAGCATTTCTTGCCCACAAACTTCCACAATAATTTTCTTGTTCATTTTACAATCAAATTTTTGTTCATTTTATTTTTAAAAATGATCATTTCGTTTAAGAAAATGTTTATTCACTTAATTAAAAAAATATTTGTACATTTTACAAAATATATTTTATAAAATTAGCAAGAAAAGAATTGTGGACGTTTTTGAACAAAAAAAGGTTTCTTAAAAGAACAAATACTTTTCACCGTGTACCGTTCATCCTTTGCCATAACTCAAATCCGGTAATTGAAGTTTCGGAGGTGTTTCGAGATTAAAACTGTACGAGAAGCTCGAAAATCGAAGATCTCTGTGGGAATTATTTTAACGACGAAAAGTCGATGGACGATTCTCCGCGGAAACCGCGAGTCGCCTAAACGCTGCTGTGATTTTCCTCTCGCCCTGTTTCACCGTGGCCCGCTCCTATTTGCATATAAAGTAACTCCCGGTTCCCTACTGCCGCGGACTGGCGAATTTGGATCTCGAAAAGAGAACAGAAAAAGAAACCGGGAACGGGAAAGTCGGAGTCCGCAGTGACTTCCGATTGCGCCCTCGCGCTCATTTCGCACGTCACGAAGACGAACGGCCCGCGCGCTCGAGTCGTCTTAACGTATTCCCCGTTTCTCCACCTGCCGGTTCGACGTGCCTCTCGCACACTCTCTCCATGCGATAAAAGACATAAGCCGATACACTCTCTCCGGCGCGAAGGAGAATCCTTCGATGCACGACACGCTGGGGAATAATTTCATCCACTCGCGATCTCGTTTCTTCTTTCGTTCTACGTTCGACAAAAAAAAATGTTCTTCTCGTTTCACATTCATGTTTCACCCTCTGTTTTCGCGAATGTGCGCTCAGCTTTTTCACGAGAGTATTATTTCTTCGCAATCGTATGTAATATTATTCGTTGACGATGCACTCGGTTCGAACGGTGGGGCAAGGAAAATGCTCTTATTAGTGACCTTTTAATATTTATATAACCATGGATATCCGGTCATTGAAAACGATTCCATTGGGACTTCTATACGATTGCTCCGGAATCATAGAATATTATTTGTTAAATAATGCGTTCGACTAGAACGCTGAGGTAAGGTAAACGCTCTTATTAGTGACCTTTTAAAAATTGTGCTCAACAAACACAACAAATTGAAATATTTAAACAACCATGGGAATGCGGTAACTGAAATCGATCCCATCGGGAAGTAGTTCATCGGATAACCAAAACCTCCCAAACAGTGACAAATTATTTATTGTTAGTCAAAAGTTAGGAATAAAAGTGTCAATAAATGTCGTTGTTCCAATAGCAAAAACGATATTTATTCACACTTATTAGTCGCACTCTCGATACAGAGTTGCACCCTTTAGTGGTCACTCGATCTACCTGTTGGCAACATCCAATACTTACATAACCATGAACATTTCCGTTTATTAAAAAACAGATTCCGTTGTGAAGAGTAATTCATTGGCTAACCAAAAATCCGGTTACCCACGTAATATCGTGGGTCTCGGTCAATCCTCATCTCTATAACCGTCCCAATATATTTGTTCCTATTAGTGACCAAAGTATATTGGTAGCCGCCTTGCATGGTCGATTCATTATTTCGTAGACAAAAAAGCATGCTGCGTTTTTAATTGAGACAGAAATAATATAAATTAAATAATAATCTAACTGAGGAATTAACAAGGATAATTTTGCGTATTCAAAACCATCGCCGGAGTATCGAGAAGAATTTCTATTAACCATAATGTCGTGAACATGCCACTAATAGGAACACGGCCAATAGCAGGAGCGTTTCACCGCGGCGAGAAAATCTTGAGAGACTTTTCGCAACCATTGTTGGACGATCGGTTTCGGTTCTCGGGCCGTACATATTGATAGCCACTAAATAAAATACCGAGGGAAGGGAGAAGCGGCTCGCGACTCGGGTCAAGGGGGATGCCTCGGCGTGTACTCGAGGGCGAGGGCAGAGATCACTCGTTGGCCGGTCGACGGTGTGTTGCTTCTACTTCTTGCATCCACCGATGGCAGGACGAGGGGGAGCAAGAAAAGCGTCGGGCATCTGGCACGACGAGAGATGCTGCCCACCCGCTCGCTCCCCCGGGACCCTCGGATCGTTAATCGCCCGGACGATTTCCTTTCGCCTCACGTACCTCTATGGCCCGTGGAATCAGCGTAAAAATACAAATTTAATATCGTCGGCCGGATCACACACTGTGCCGGTACGCGCGAACACCGGCCAGCGAGCCGAGAGCTGACTGTAGGGCGCAGCTTCCTCCACAGGCCGATTCGACTTCGCGGCGACTCTTGGCCATGTTCGTCCCACTCTACTTCTCTCGCCTCGCTTCTTTGGAAACGTAACTTTACACCTTTGCCTCTCTACTTTATTTATCGAGGCAATAAGTATCATTTGTTTAATTATTGTTTCCCTCGGTCTTGTGAAAACTCGATAGGAGAGTCGATACTCTTTTATTTTTTTTTATGTTCAACTGTTTACGTAAAAAATGGTATGTTAAAATAAAACACAAATCGTGCTTCGATTGGCTGATGAACGCAACTGAAGCTGGCAGCTATTTGTGCGGGATTTTAGAAGCTTCGTAAAAAATATTGTCTTGAAAAAAATCGAATTATGTAGGCCAGGGTATTTTTTTTTTGGTTTCTCCGATTTGACGATAAAAAAAGCAACGCTGCCTTTTTATGGCATTTTCCTAACGTTTCTTCAACGCCTTGTGAAGATACGAAAAAACTAGTTGCAAACTCTACCAATTAACTGCAAAAGCGATGTATATTTAAAAAATGTATGGCGCCGAATCTTTCTCTTATCCCACTCCTGTCACAATGTCCGATACGAAAATCCGTGGCCAGAAAAGGATATTATTTTCGTTTTTAATTTCGTATTGACGAAATACCATCGACCCACCGATGCATCGCTGGTATTGTTGAAAAATACGATCCCGCTCGAGAGCCGTCTGTACGAAAAAATATTTTTCTACTTATATTCTGGAGAAAGATTTTTCCCTCCCACTAAACGACGGCGTCTGACCCGGCGACGTTCGAACCTACTATTCGTTGTACAAGCATGCACGGCTATGCACGGAGACTCAATACAAGGTTCGAGGTTGATAGTTGATCTGATACGAAAATCCGAAAAAGAATATTATTTTCATTATAATTTCCATTAATATTTCCGTTAGAATTTTCATTAATATTTCCGTTATAATTTCCATTAATATTTCCGTTATAATTTTAGTAATTATTTTCGTTACTATTTTAGTAATTATTATCGTTATTATTTTCGTATCAACGAAACACCATCGACCCGCCGATGCGCCGCTGGTATTGTTGAAAAATACGATCCCGCTCGAGAGCCGTCTGTACGGAAAAGGGTTTTTCTACTTATATTCCGGAGAAAGAGGTTTTTCCCTCGGACTAGGCGACGGCGTCTGACCCGGCGAAGTTCGTACCTACTATCCGTTATACAAGCATAGCCGAGTATACTACCACCTTACATGCACGGAGACTCTAGGTTCGAGGTTGCTACTTGGTATGCGGATCTCGCTTTTCATTACCGGAGGCTCGTTCCCCGCGTCTCCACCGCTGCAAACAGCCTAAATCTACTCTCTCCCTCTCTCCCTCACTCGAACTCCTCTCATCTCCTTGGCTTCCCGGTCCCGCACTATCGCCCTCTCTCCGTTCCTTCCTCCGTTCCGTCCGTTCGCCTCTCTCGCGCTTTCCTTCTTTTCCGCCTTGAGTCAACTTCTCTCGCTCGCTTCCCGTACCGCGTCTCCTCTATATCATCGTCTTACGTACCTTCCGGCTGGCCCCGGGGCGACACCCGCCACTGGATTATACAATATTCGATATCATACTCGAGCTACAGGGAGCGAAACCAACCCCCCCCCCCTCGGACTCCTTTCTCGCACCTATATCTGTATAATGCCGGAAACCGATCGAGCCACCCCTCTATCGGCTACAGTACTACTGTCTTGATTTTTTGATTTTTTATTAAATTTCATATTTTTAATATAAATATGATTTTTATATCATTTAAATTAAGCATAATTAAAATAATTATCTATAAATGATGGTATTTGGAGTAAAAAATTACGCTTTATAAATTGTGATATCTGAAGTAAAAAATTTGAAGTAATGATTTATACATTCTGATATTAACCCTAGAACTCATCTATCATATTTTCTACCTTCTAACTCATGACTGGGGTACATGTGTACCCCACACGTTCCTTCAACGTACAAGGGTCCTATGAGCAATAAATGGGTCTTGACGCACATGAAACGCTTCGTTTGTTCTTAAGGAAGAAAATTGTATGCAGTACATAAAGTTGATTTTATTAAAGTTTAGGTGGTGAGAATCACCCTTGAAGCCCAAAACGTAACGAAAACTTACTTTTGACAGTTTTACAAACAAAAAAAAAATCCTTCACTTACATAAAACACTAACAGGAACTCCTAACTGGAGTACTTTAGTACCCCAAGCGCACTGCGTTAGCGTCCTGTGCGACAGCCGGCGAGAAACTGAGGCTACTACCGGCATCCGCACATCCTCAGATCATGAAACTCAATTATCGTGGAGGTCCCAAGTTTCAATATCGTCTCGGGTACTTTTGCACCCCATACATGAGTTCCAGGGTTACAATTAAAAATTATGATTTATGAATTATGATATTTAAAATTAATTAAAAATAAATAAAATTGAACGCTATTACCATAAACTAAAATGGGATGTATTGATTTGTTTTCAGAACGGTACGATGACCGGTGGGACTCCGGAGGACGAGCTCGTCGGAGCGAACGGATTGAAGTTCAACGACGCCGCGGTGATGAGCCTGGCTCAGGAGGGCGGCACCTTCTCCGACAGTGGAATATCGGACAGCGGTAGCGAGCAGGAGTTGAGCGAGCGGGAGCGTCGTCTCGCGGCTCTGCGTCGCCTGACTCGCACGCTGGAGAGTCAACTTGCACCGGGAAGCGAGGCCCTCGTCGAACTGTGGAAGAGGGTCGAGGACGCCGAGGCCGAATTGCGCTGTCTGCAGAAACAGTGTCGGGAATTGATCGTGAGAACTGCCGCGAGCGTGGAGGCCCGCGCGGCCACTCGGAGCGGCAGCAATAGCCAGGTCAAATTCACGACGAGGTCAGTCAAGTTCCTTGCACCTGCGACGATTCTTTATTCACTCCGGTCCGATCAGAAGTGGCGGATCAGATTTTTTTAATATGTTTCCATCTATACGGGAGCCTTCCCCTTTTACACTTCCCCCCTCCCTCCCGGATTGCGTCCGCAGCCGACTTACCCCCTTACTGTGTCGCATTCACACAAGAGTACAGGGAAACTGCGGAAAACTTGGCTTTTTCCGCAGAGATTGCACCCAGAAAAATAATTTATTTGACGGCCGCCTAGCAAATAAATATTTATTGTTTTAAATTAATATTTATTGTTTCAAATTGTCCATAATTTTGTGACCGCTTTGTCATCGGCTGTTCATTCAAATTCGCAAACATTTATGAAGCGTTAATAACATCAGCTACAGTCACAAAAGAGTTTAATGTTTGCAAATATTTCGTTGCATATGACGAAATAAACATTAGTTTATTGTTAACAAATATTAGCTTAGCCAAATGAAATTGTATTGACCCAAAAAAATGGTTAAAATGGTCATTTGGTCATAAAAGAAAAATTATCCGTATCAACTAAAATTTGTTAACGATAAATGAATATTGATTTCGCTTTATCCAACAAAACATTGTTTTAACGTTAACTAAACTCTTTGTTGAGTGTATTTAGTCGCTTCGGTGTAAGCAGGGACAGCGAAGGAGCAAAGGGGAGAGAAGTCGCACTGGTCCATAACGTCTCGCCTCTATAAAGGGCTCCACGGCGCTCTCATTTGAATATAAGACCTCCACTGGACCGAGTGTGAGGACGCACTATTTCGCCTCGTTACGCGTGCATTTTTTTTCGTTCTGGATGCAGGACAGCCTCGAACCTTGCAGAGAGTACGGGGACGAGGGCCAACGACGCCGGAAATGAGTTATAGCTTTTCATAAGCTCACACCGTCCCGTTGTACCCTCTCTCCGCTTCCCCTTTGCAGCCCCGCTCGCTCTGCCACCCCGAATTCTCACTCGTCGTAATAAGTCCGTAGAATTCCTCGCGAGAAAAGCACTCCGCGCCCTTTCGTCGCTCGAAATATTTATCCTCGTTAAATTACTCTCCAAGCAGTAATCGAGACTGACGTTCCGAATATTCGATCGTTGATATGTTTTTTATATCGGTACCAGGACGCTGTTCCTCGAGGCAAAACAAATCGTACTTCCAGTACACAACATCTTGCAAGGGATGTGCATTTCTCGTCATCATAACATCGTGGCTACCTAATTTTAACTTTATTTCGAGGTGAATTCGAACTACCCGACCGTTGATATGTTTTTTTTTAATATTGATGCCAGGACGCTATTCCTCGAGACAAAATAAATCGTACTTCCGGTAGACTGCCAAGAGATGTTTAGTTCTCGCCATTACCACCTCGTCGCTACCTAATTTTAACTTTGTTTCTCGCCGAAGCCTGTCCTTATTCTCTATTTATTTTTCTTCTTTTTTCTTTTCTTTTATAGTTGCGTTTAATCATTGGCCCGCGGGCAGCGGTAATAGGTTTAGTTTCACGGAGCAGCGGCGCTGTTTCCACCTCTGCAGCATCCCCGTGTATTGCGTCGTAAAAAAAAGTTGTAAAAACTCGAGTCTCGTCCTTCGTTCATCACTTCGCGGCTTTACGCGTGTATCTCTCAACCTCCCCCTCTCGCCATTTCTCCTCCCGTATTTCATTCGTCGTTGTCTCGGGGGTCTCTCACACCCCCTCCAACCCCACCCCGAATCGCCGTGCTCCAACTTTCTTCTCGTTTTAATTTTATTTCCAAAATTAACGTTTCTGCAAATTCTCGTTACAGCAAACGCAAGAAGAGGCTGACGAGCAGCAGCGACTCGGAGACGAAGGCCCGAAAGGCCAAAGGTGGAATGACGGACGCTGACGATCCCGAGGACGAGCCCAATCTCCCGAAGAGCTGGGTCTGGCGAATCCTTCGCGCGGCTCTGCCCTTCCAGCTTGCACTGGTCGCTCTCTTCTGCGCCGCCTGCCTCCTCGAGCCCCACTGCTGCGAAGCCGCCAACACCCTCAATCTCTCGCTGACACCGCAGCTCCGTTACGTTCGTGGACCGCCACCGGTTTAAGTCCGCACGGCTTCGCACCGCCGACTTAGGCCAGGATGGATCATCAAGGATTCTGCGAGACGCGGACTCGGCGATTCGTACAATTACACGAATTCGCGCGATTTCCGTGTTCCGGATGGGGATGATTTTTGAGTGCTGTTGGACTGTGAGTTCCTGTTCGAGGTCCCGAGTCGATTCCGAGACTGAGAACTCATCACGGCCAGGCCGGAAAGAAGATTCATCTTGGGTCCTTGCCGGATTCGACCGCAGCGTTGATGCCACTTTGACGGACGACCTCTTACTTAGGCCAGGATGGATCATCAAGGATTGTGGGAATTTCGGTCTCGGCGATTTGTGCAATTACACGAATTCGCGCGAGTTCCGTATTCCGGATGGGATGATTTTTGAGTGCTGTTGGGCTGCGAGTTCAGGTTTGAGAGGACTGCGCGATCGCGGTTCCGAGTTGATTCCGAGACTGAGAATTCATCATGGGTCAGGATGGGAAGAAGGTTGATCGCGGGTCCTGGCTGGATTCTATCGTATCGACGATCGCATTTTTACCGTAAGGGAACTATCGTTGAGACGGTGCGACGATGCTTGACGGCAAGCGACAAGCGGCTAATCAACTGTACCCTCCAGTTAAGATGGCAATCGTCCGGTTTAGACGGCAAATATCCAGTTAAGACGGCAAATGTCCAGTTGAAACGGCAAATGTTCAGTTAAGGCGGCAAATGTCCAGTTAAGACGGTAAACGTGCGGTTAAGACGGCGAATATCCAGTTCAGATGGCGAAAGTCCAGTTAAGACGGCGAATGTCCAGTTAAGACCACAAAAGTCCAGTAAAGACGGCAAACGTCCAGTTAAGACGGTACCCACTTTGGGTACCTTGGTCGGCTTTTCTTTACGAACCTTGACGGTTCGTATTTCGTAAAGAGATAACACAAGCTACTCACACTGCCTTAGGTAGACGCATCTCTTCGAAGGTGAGTATAAAAAAAAAAATCAAAAGAAAAATTTTAAAAGAAAGCGAAACAGGGAAAGAGATAATTGGAGAACAGCGTGTGTTCTGATATTTTTTATATCAGCCACGCGTATTTTAACACGAATTGCATTTCAATTCACTGCGTTCAGGGTAAAAAAGAAAACCCCTCAGACTGAAAAAAGAGCATAAGTGGTCGAACCACGGACTAAATTTCCGATACTCGAGCCATCGGGTGTATTTTTTTTTTAATCAAGAATTGGCACAGTAGCGAACTATTTAGGGAACATCCACTTCGCCTTCGCTCTTAGTCACATCGATTCGTCGGTTTTTCAAGTAGATCTCAGAGATTTAAAAAATATATATTTTCGAGCTTCCTAGATTCTTCGCGAGAAAACAAAGTTCGATTCGGTAAACGCGTTAGCGGGAAAAGCGGGAGCGAAGCGATTCGATATTCTCGATGAGCGTGCCAATATTGATCACATTGACCAGTGAGTAAAATTTTTATTAATTTAGCGTGAGTTTTATTAGCTCCGCAGTCGGGAACGGCGATTCTCGGCTGCGGTTGATTGAGCGGAGAAGTGGCGAAAAGTCTACGAAAGTTTTTCCGAACGGACACTCGGCACGAACGATTGTAACGTAAAACATTTTTGTAATTGTACATATATCGAATTTAGACGAACGGCCGTTATCGGGCGAGACTCCCGAACGGCCGAGGCATATTATTTTTTTGTTAGATACACCAGAGTTTTATATTATGTTGCATGCGTTCTAGCAGGATAGCCGACTCTGGCGCGAGGTGGTGTCGGGTCGGGCGAGGTGAGAACCTCTCTCGCGCCAGAGCTTATAATTCTATATAATATTTATATATGAAAAAAAACATTGTTAGAGATATATATTTTATGATTTGTCATAATATAAACGTGTACAGTCGTGGAATGAAAAACGCTCGCCGGACCGGTCGAGCGTGACTCGGAAAGTGCGGTAACCATGCATCTTTTTTATTTTTTTGTTTATTTTTATATTTTTGTTTATTTTGTTTTTATCCTTCCGTGAAGAGAATAAATCCCGAGCGACCGAGCTACTTTATTTTAACTTATCGGCTCGTTTAGAGCGTTCTGCAAGAATCAACTATTTGATCCCAGTGAGTAACGAAGTTTTCGATGCGATATAACGATCGTCGAAACTTCGACTCCGAAAGATGCAAATTGTTCATCGCGACGATTCGAGCGACTAATTAATTAGAGACTAGTCATTGAGGAGTGAAACGGTTTTTCGTTTCACTGCCGACGTAGGTACGTGGTTACTGCGCGCGATCATGAAATCTTACATAACGTGCCTTCTCAATACTTATCGACCGAGGGAGGTGAGGAAGAACGATTCCTACTGAATTTAATAATTTAGTCCTTTGGATTTCACGGCTGTATTCCCATATCGATTGTGCGTAAGGAGTGCGAAGTTTTAGATACGTTATCGATAAACGATTAAAAATACAATCGCGAGAGAGCGCGGTAGATAGCGAAAATCATAAAGAGGGACCGAGAGGAGAAACAGAAATGCACAAACTTTGGATTAATCGAACTGAACCGTGCATATAGCGACGGATATTGAATATGAATAATAGATCTTAATAACGAAGCTCCCAGTGAAAACTTCGATCGTGTAAGATTTCTCTACGAATCGCGTACTTACGTGTCGAACGATCGAGTAGGTAATGGTTGAAACGCGCGAGGCGCGAGAGCTAAAAAAAAGTGCCTATGAGATAGTTTTATTTACAAATTTTGTATCCCCTTTGGACGAGCGTGTCCCATTTAAGGTAAATAGTATTTTTCAAGAGTATTGTGAACGCGTTCTGCACCAAGGGTTCTGCGCGTCGACAGACGATAATGGTAAATTTATATGTATTCGCATATACCGTCGTAGCATTATCATGCCTAACATATGAAGCAGAGCGTTTATCGAGAGTCCCGACGTTTCGACCCTCGACGCCGAACGTTCGGATCGGATGGCGCGGGCGTCGAGAGCGCAGCGGGGACGATTCTCGATCGGGTCCTCGTACCCTTCTTATTTAATCATGATGATGTGTAAAAAGTACCTGATAATAACAAACATTTACCCATATTTAATTGTTAACGTCGAGAACTAACACGAAGACAGTAATAATGTATCTTAGGTGTTCTTCGAACGAAAGAAGGGTCGGTTTTAAACGAGCTTCTACCGTTGAGCTTGCTGAATTTTGAGGAGAGCAATTTTGCTAGATTTTTTTCACGATACGTATAATTTTGCATGTGGTTTTTCTTTTTTTTTTTACGATCTATAAAGATCTCAGAATAGAGGATGGTACTTGAATATCGGGTCCTGTGGAAAAATAATGAAAAATGATAAAAAAACAAATATTACGATTATATCGTTAGGGATAGTTGATTCGTTTATCATCGGCGTATATGACCGTACGAGCCAGTATGTTGAAGGTTTAATAATTTTTGCCTGCAAGTATCGTATATTACGTGTCGATGTAGATTCGACAATAAAATCTAAGCGGTTCTAAGCTTCGTTATCGTCCATTACTCTCATTCGTGTTTTAGTGTCTAGTTTTGCATGCGAATATGATAATATTTTTTGCGACGAACGATCAACGACGAGCGGTCGTTGGGATGGGTCGTCGTCACATCGAATATTATTGTAAATAAACGATGTGTCCGGGAAAACGGTGACGAACTGCGGCCGAGCAGGGTCAAGAATTTTTAACATGAGGCCTACGGCTCTGAGCTGCGCGTGTGCGCGTCGAGCTCGGCATTTTTTAAGAACAAAAATAAACATCATAGACTGTACGTAAGATGTGGGCCATAAATAAAATGAAAAAAATAAATAAAAACAAAAAAAAATGAAAAAATGTTATCAGGATAAATCATAATATTGCTCATACAGACGAAGAGACTCGAACCATTGACAATTCGATGCTTGCTCAAGTAAAGAATCTTCGATGTAAGTAGACGTATTTATCGTGCCTAAAACCATCGACGGTTCACGAGTAGGAAGGAGCGGAAAACCACGGGTTCTCCCGATCGAATAATAGCGACATCGATTAATAAAATTCATCTCTCATCAACCCATAACGCGTTCATCGAACTAACAACCTCGTTCATTAATGTAATGGGTTTTTTTTTCTACTAACTGTACAAGATAGACTCGATATAGCGGTATTAAAACTGAGCACCGCTGCTACATGTATTTTTGGCAATATGTGAAATAAATTACATTTTTGGAAGAAGGATATTTTTTGTCTGCGAAAATTATTCGACCCTGCAACGAACTATCCTATTTTTCCTCCGCAGCACATTATAAGCGTTCGCCTTTTCGATGGTTACTTCTAGATAAAGGTTGCTTTAACAGACTCGTTACAGCGGCATTTCAAGTGAGTATCGCTACATGTATTTTTGGCAATATGTGAAATAAAATACATTTTTGAAAGATAAATGTTATTTTTTTGTCTTCGAAAATTATTCAACCTTGAAACGAACTACCCTCATATCTTTTCTCTGCGGTACAGTATAGAGTCTACCTTCTCGGTGGTTACTTTTTGATAAAGGTTACAGAATCGATAAAGCAGCATTCAAACTGAGTACCGCTGCTACATATTTTTTTGCCATTATGTGAAATAAATTATATTTGTTACACTCCGTGCAAAAATGGCAAAAACCCCATTTTCACACCTCGTGAAGTAAAATTGAGTACGATACTCGTGCGAAAAGCTTTTTTAGAACTCGTGTGATTGCAGCACTTTTCGAAAAAAGTTTTATCGCACTAGTATCGTAATGTACTACTTCCTAACGTACGCATATAAAATTCCGCTTCCCGTTCCTGTGAAGTGCGTGCAGAAAGGCACTTTTTCGCGTCGCGTGTGAGAAATATACTGCGCACGCGTACAAACGCAACATGGTCTTCTTTCTCGCACTAGTGCGAGAAAGTGCCTTTCTGTGCACACCTAATATTTTTCCTCAGCACAGCATAGAGTCTACCTTCTCGATGGTTACTTTTCGACAAAGGTTACAGACTCGATAAAGCGGCATTCCGATTGAGTACATCCGCTACATGTATTTTTGGCAATATCTGAAGTAAATTACATTTTTGGCAGGATATTATTTTCTGTCTGGGAACATTATTCGGCCTTGCAACAAAGTATCCTAATATTCTTCCTCCGCAGCACAGTATAGAGTCTACCCTCTCGACGGTTACTTCCTGTACGATGCGCATTGCGCGAATTCACCTCTACCTAATGCCGACCATTTCCTTGAGGGGGGTACGTAATGATTCCACCGCAGCGATTGATACATGCCGGAGACGATGATTGGCGGTGTATACCTGGCTGGACCGGCGATTGTGCCGGCGGCCTCAGTGAAGTCGGCATCTCGATGCCTTCGTACGAAGAAAGGTCGGAGGGCAAGCCTGCTATGTTATTACGACTCACACCTGTACCCCTTATCCTCCGGAGACCGAGCGCCGTACTACACCGATGGCCCAGAACACTCTGCAGCCGAATTATTCTCGGTGATTCCACTTAACGTACTCGATCCTGCACCTTTTTTTTCATAAAAAAAAAAATGTTTTTTATTTTACCCTTTCTCTATTATATATGAGTGAAGGTCCGTAAGGTGCAATAACGATACAATGTCCCGAAGCGATTGACTACCATCTATTACGCGAATAATGCATCTCGTGAGCTGCGAGCGAAAATGTTGGAGCCAATTTGACAAAAGGACAGTTGAAACTCGCATTTTGGCGTCCCGTAGTTGGAAAGCTTTTGATTAATGACAGAGGCGTTAAGATGCCACCTGAGAGATGCAACCCAAATGTACAACTAACATTGGTGTAACTAATATCTCGACGCGATTGATTAACATTGGTGCAACTAATGTCACGGTACGATGGCTAATATCTATTTCGCGGATAATGCATCTCGTGAATGCAAGCCGGAATGTCGGTGGTAATTTGATATAACGATATTTGAAACTCACATTTGGCTGTTCCGTAGTTAAAAAGCTTTTGATGAATGACAAAGGCGTTAAGGTGCAACCTGAAAGATACAACCCTAATATTATGACAACTGAAACAAGTACCCTACTTAGATCTCTTTAGAGGCTCTCTTGTGCTTTTCAAACTGAGACTGCAGGAAACTTTTCCCATCGAAGATAATTGATTTATAATAAGGTTTATTTTTAGTCTTGTGCTAATTTGCTATTTCCTTTTTCTTTGTATTTGGGCATTTTGCGTACAAGTGCGAACGACTTCGTAATGCGATCTTTTCCTACTGCCAATAGTATGTTTGCTCGATATATCAATATCGCCCTCGAAACGGACTATGTCCGTGAAACTACAAATAAATAAATAAATAAATAAATAAATAAATAAATAAATAAATTAGTACAACTAATGTCTCGATGCGATTGACCAGCATCGATTTCGCGATCAATGCATCTCGCGACGTGCAAGCGGGAATGTCAGAGCTAATTTGATAAAACGACATTTGAAACTCGCATTTAGCTGTCCCGTAGTTGGAAAGCTTTTGATGAACGACAGAGGCGTTAAGATGCTACCTGAGAGATACAACCCGCGGAAGAGCCTCCTAATGGGCAAAGTTTAACGCTCTAATTTGTGATTTACGATCGAACGCGATACCGAGACTTTTCCCGACGCCCGCGGCAAGCGGAGCGAGGACAAGAAGTATTATTTTTATAGGAACGAGGAGAGTCGCCGGGTAAAGGACGTAAGAGAAACGCGAAGAAGTCAGCGCGGCGGGCGAGGAGCAAATGGGTCGAGGGCCCTCAACGACTCCTGAGGGGGTTTCTGGTGTACTCCGAGCGACAACAGCCGCAGCCTCCTTCAGCGGAACTGTATCTTCGTTCAACCCTTTCAACCTCCCGCTGTCGTTTTACCCGTCCACCCCTTTCGCGCTACACTCGAGTAAACGAAGAGCGCGCCTCCTTCCAACCCTCGGCCGAGGGTTGGACGGTCGAAAAAAAGTGTCCGGAAGCCTGTGTTACCGGGCTGTAAATTACCGGGAGGGCATTTTGATTAAATTTTTTATTGTAGCACCGTTACGCGACACTTTAGGGGAGGAGGCCAGTACGGGTGATTTAATGTGATTATATATATATATTATTTTTTTTCTGCTCGTATTTTTTGTTTTGCATTGGCATAAGCGAACGTTTTATTCTAATTAAAGAAAATTATTGTGAGAGATTTTTCTGAGTTGTCGTTCGAACCGAATGAAGACGCGTAGGGGCGATTCCAGAGCTGCATGAATTGTCCCATTGCTTGAAGACCAGATCGACGTTTATCCTGTTTTATCTCGTGGGGAATGTATCTTCGCCCACCCCGGAATGATTGAGCTGCCTGTGAACATGCAGCGACTCAACAAGTGTTCGGGGTCACACTGGCAAGAATCCTGTCGCGGTTGTAGGTCGAAACAGGGGATGGCGCGTCAGGGAAGCGTCACGTCCGAGGAAAGTAGGACTTGGGACATTTCGACTTTGCATTATGCTCGGTTCAGTCCTGTTCAAACGAGGACTTCTACTGATCGACTCGCTCTAATTTTCTTACATTGAGTATCCGATCGACCAAGGAATTCTATCGAAGTACCTAGATATATAGTGCAGCACTGGCTTCGGCAATCAGTTCACGATGAAATTACCTATTGCGGTTGTTTTTCGTGTATTTTCTTCGTAATCCGATATTCAATTTGCTGTACGTTCAATTTCCTAAACATCCGTCAACCGATCAATAAAATCCATCGATTATCTTGAATGTATAAAATCCATCGAGCATCTGTAAAAATGTATCATTGTAGTCTGAATCTCTCACAAGTCGGAAAAGCTGCAACGGAACATACCCAGTGAACCCGTGTTATTACGGCAATATACCGTGGAAGTTATGTAATGCTTCAATTTATATATGCAGATAATGTAACAAATATTGTGTGGCTGTTACATAACATACTTGTAACAATGTTAGTACTTTCGAGATAATCAGATAATGTTAATGGTATATAACGTAATTACATTATAATAACGTAACGCTTGTACCGTTTACATAACGTGTTTATAACATGTTTAGCTATTCTACGTGCAAAAGTTAACTTTTACCCTACTTTTAGCCGACGTCCAAAAGTTATCAACTAGTGCGATACAAGTTCACTGTTGGACGTAGGATAGCTTATAGTTACCACAGGACAGATATATGTAATCCATTTAGATGACTTTTTCATACCAGTTGTCTTTTTGTTACCTGGGTAGATAATTCGTCTCAACCGTGTATACAATTTTCCCAAACTATGTTCTCAAGACCTACATAGACGAATAGATACTGTTCCCGTTTACAAGTTCGAGGGTCCTAGCTTCGTATCCCACCGATGGTACACAAATTACCATCGTTTTTCCTGAGATGTATTTGTTCCTATCCATAGAGTAAATTCTTTTGTCACTACTAAAGATGTTGATCCAACGATGGAATCAGCGATATCAGATTAGCGAAAAATTGTATGTTACATTGTTATATAACGATATAGCACGGTAACAGTGTATAGTGCCGAGTCGGTAATGGCAACTTACATGTAATTTACATGTAACACTTTGGTAATATTACCTGTTATCTTCAGTTTCATTCGTGTTATATTGCTGCTACATTACTAGGTTTACTGGGTAAATTCAACGGCAACGACTACCAACCCCCACAGAAAGTCCCAAAACAATAGCTTTCCAATCGTCCCACTCTGCACCGAAGACGTTATCGCGCATTACATTTATCAAGTCTTCATCTGTCGATGAATATCAATCAAGAATCTCTCCACCTACAAAATCCATCGAGCATCTACAAAAATGTATCATTGCATTCCGAGCCTCTCCCAAGTCGGTTAAGGCCACAACGGACCACCATACGAACCAACCGACCATCCCATACCAACTCTCAACCATAGTATCAACGACAACGACACCAACTCCCCAGAAAGTCCCAAAACAATACTTCCCCAAATGTCCCACACCGCCCGTCACAACTGGCACCTCGGACGTAATCGTACTGCACTCCAGCACACCTCCGCCTGACCGTTCGCAGCCAGCGAGCAGGGTCCTCGGGTAGGGATGGTCGATCCCGCACATACATGTATACAAATCCTCTCTCCCTCGTGCCCCGATCCATCTCTCTTCTAACCCCCTGCCCGAGTACCCGGCGGGGAGGAGACTCGCGCACCGAAGGATGTCGGGGTCCCGAGATCGCGGTTTGAAGTCACGTGGTCGCGAGGCTCCGCCCACGCGACTCGGTCCGCGCGCCGCATCCCGCGGCGTCATTCATGGCCGTGGCGAAGCTGCCGGTGCTCCCGCTCTTGCTCCCGCTCCCGGTGTCTGCTCGCTTGCTTCTGTACATCCGCGGTCGCTTCTGCCTCCGTCCGCTCCGTCCTTCTTCGCGGCGGCTCCTCTCGGTCCTCGTCTTCGCCGACTCTGCGCCACTCACCGTCCGCCGCCGGCTGCAGTCTCGCCTCTCTTTCCTCGGGGCTTTCCTCTCAGCGCGAGAGAGTATCTTCTCCCCCGCATTAGCATCGCCCTCGCTCGTCGCTTTCTGCACTCGCTCACCGCCGCCCCTCTCTCCCCGTCTATCGCCGTCCACAACCACGTTGCTGCTCCGCTTCTCTCTCCGCGACGTCTCCTCCTCCGCAACCGCGCGTACTCCCTCCTCGCCCGTCGGCGGTTCTCGGCGTCCCTCCACCGGTACCCGCGTTGATCTCTCGTGCGGGCCTCTCCGCCGTTCCCCCCTTGCCCCGTTTGCTCCTTTACCTCTCTCGGGCCGGCCGCGAGCGAGCAAACGCGCGCGCGCCTCCGCTAACACCGCGAGCCCCGCGTCCGCCGCTCGTACACTCTACACAAGTCGTTCCGACGCGCGCGGGACCGAGTCGTCGAGTGCAACCTTTTTGTCGCTTGGCCTCATCCACGAATCCATCCGGCCCGCATGAAAATCGCGACCGATCGTCCCGCGGGCCTCGCCTCGCGGAAACGAACTCGAGGGTGGGAAGGCAGTGTCGGGTCGGCAATCATGTAGTGAATTCGGTGAAAGAGGGCCGACGTACCGCGTACGACTGGCCGACGACTCGGAACTTGCAGGGATACGGGAGGAAGCGCGAGACAACGAGACTGAGTCCGCGAGCGGAAGGGGAGGAGAAGAGAATAATATAGAGCGAGCCCGAGCGCAGGTCAGGGAAGAAACGGAGGATAGTGATCAGTGCAGACGTGAGGAAGTTGGACGTGATCTTGTCGTGTCTCTTCGAAGCCGCGACCCGCCTGTGCTCCGCTCTAACTGCCTATATACAATTAAACGGCCTGGGATCTTTTCTTCGCGGTGAGCCGGTCGAACCGAGACGAGTGTTTTCCCTCCGAAGATCGTTTTTTAAATATCACTTTAATCGATCGTTTGAATTCGATCCGGTCGTGACGTTTATAATATATTGTAATATAAATCGTAAGAAGGAGGAAAGCGTGTTGGAGTGGGTGCGCGGTTTGGAGAGTGTGTTTAAATATTAAAAGCGTGCGGTAGAAATAAAAGGCTTCGTGGTGGAGGGTTGGTTGATGCATCGCGGCGGCGGGGTCGCTAGCGGCGGCGGTGGCGGAGCCGCTGCGGCTGCCGCCGCTGCCGCCGCGGCCGGACGTGGCCTTGCGGACCTCGCCGAGCATCCACCGTCGATGAGCGGTGCCCCGGGTTTTCACTGGGGCGCGATGATCGCCGGTCATCACGCGGCCGCCGCCGCTGGTATGATGCAACCACCCTTGTCCGCCGTCGGTGATTACGGACTCGCTTCCGCTCATCATCCCTCCGGGCATCCCGCCATGCCGATGGATCTACACGTGCCGCAGCAAGGATTTCCGTGCTACAGGTTTGTCACGATTTTGTTTGCGATAAAGATAGACCGTCAACCGAAACGCGCAACATAGGTTTTTGTCCCAAGCCATTCTAACTCGAGTTGGATGAGAGAAGAACATTCGATATTATTTTTCGGTTGAGGATTAGTTAGGACGCGTTCGCGGTCGATTCATTGATTCCTTGTTTCCGCTCGTCATCCTTCCGGGCATTCGGCCTTAATGATGGATCTACACGTGCCGCAGCAAGGATTTCCATGCTACAGGTTTGTCACGATTTTGTTAGCGATAAAGATAGGTCTTAAGTTCGCCAAAAATGTTTTGGTCCCGAGCGATTCTAACTCGAGTTGGATGAGAGAAGAACATTCGAGATTATTTTTCGGTTGAGGATTAGTTAGGACGCGTTCGCGGTCGATTTTTTGATTCGTTGCTTCCGCTCGTCATCCTTTCGGGCATTCGGCCATGCCGATGGATCTACACGTGCCGCAGCAAGGATTTCCATGCTACAGATTTGTCACGATTTTGTTAGCGATAAAGATAGGTCTTAAGTTCGCCAAAAATGTTTTGGTCCCGAGCGATTCTAACTCGAGTTGGATGAGAGAAGAATATTCGAGATTATTTTTCGGTAGACGATTGGCGAGGCCCCCGTTCGCGGTCGATTTTTTGATTCCTTGCTTCTGCTCGTCATCCATTCGGGCATTCGGCCATGCCGATGGATCTACACGTGTCCCAGCAAGGATTTCCATGCTACAGGTTTGTCACGATTTTGTTAGCGATAAAGATAGATCATCAACCGAAGCGCGCAACATAGGTTTTTGTCCCGGCGATTCTAACTCGAGTTGGATGAGAGAAGAACATTCGAGATTATTTTTCGGTTGGCGATTAGTTAGGACGCGTTCGCGGTCAATTTTTTGATTCCTTGCTTCCGCTCGTCATCCTTTCGGGCATTCGGCCTTAATGATGGATCTACACGTGCCGCAGCAAGGATTTTCATGCTGCAGGTTTGTCACGATTTTGTTAGCGATAAAGATAGACCGTCAACCGAAATTGTCTTAAGTTCGCCAAAAATGTTTTGGTCCCCAGCGATTCTAACCGGAGTTAGATGAGAAAATAAGATTCGGGAATTATTTTTCGATAGACGGTTATCGAGGCCCCTTTTACGGTCGGTTGATTGGTCCATTCGTTGACTCATTGATTGATTTCGACCATAACGATTGATCTACATGTGCTTCAACAAGGATTTCAATGCTACAAGTTTGTCACGATATAGTAAACGGTAAAGATAAACCCTTAACCGAAACAATCCATATTTCGCGCCCGTGTAAACGCCAAAACCGGAAACAGTTTTTCCCGATTGATTCCAACTCGACTCAGATGAGAGAAGAAAATTCGTGACCCCGAAAATGTCTCCATTAGCACTAAATGTTATCAAGTTGTAACGGCAGTCTTTTGCATCGCACAAACTGCGCACGTTAACTTGAAGAACAAGATTCTACAAGTAAACAATTTTTTTTCCCCCTAAAGCAGTGCATCGACAGAGACTTGCCAAAGATGAACTTTGATGTCAGATATCTTCAGGCTCATTCCTCCAAAATTCGAGATTACTTTCCGATACAAGCTTATCGAGGCAGCGTTTGCAGTCGAGAACTGGAAAGCCCGGAATTGAAAGAAAGCGAGAGGGGTTCGGCTCGGCCGGGTTCTCGGGGTAGCGCGGGCACTCCCGAGGGTCCGATCGCTCTTGGGGTTCCCTCGGAGAAACGCCGAGCGTGTTTCGGCCGCAATCTCCGAATCCCAGCTTTGTTTCGCCGATAGCGGTCGAGCCGCGTGGATGTTCTTGACCTAGGGCTACGTCGACCGTGCGCCTCCGGTTGCGTTGGAAGAAGACGACGATCCAGTGACGCTCCGCTTGCGTAGATTTTATTCCTTCGGGCGGATCCCTGTATCGGGATTTTAATTGGGTGGGCAAATCGATCGGTAACGGAGTCTCTGAATTACCGACGAAATTAACGAGGTCTTCTACCGTCTTTACTGCAAAATTCCCGACTTTTTCTTTTTCATCGTAATTCGCCTTCTTAAGGCTTTAGCTTTCTGTGAGTCGTCCAGCCACTATTCACATCAACTTTTCCAATTCCTCGCTTGTTAAGGGCATGTGATACAGACTGAGTCGGTAAAAAAACGGTTTCCTTGTTTTCTCCGCGCCTATTAATATTTCAGACGAAAGGAAATTAGGTTTTCGTGACCCTGAAGATATGTGCATGACATCAAATTTCATCTTCGATAAGTCTCGGTCAATGCACTGCTTTTGGGGGAAAAAATGGTCACTTGTAGAGTTATAACGATTTATATTATGATGAACAAAACCCGTCGATTATAACTTGATGAAATTTTGACTCATGCTGATATCTTCAGGGTCATAAGTTTTCATGTATCTATGAAGTTTTCATGTATCATGGTCTACGAAATCCAAATTTGCTTTTGTCCAAAATATTAATAGTTGCGAAGAAAATAGGGAAACAGATTTGTTATCGACCGACTCTGTATCACATGCCCTTAAGTTCACGGCTGCAGTCGTGTTACCCAACATACGCGTTTGCACGAGGGTTCAGAAAAACTGCAGAAAACCTGCGCTGATACTGCCGGTCATTCCAACTGAGCCGTTTCTTCCAGTAGAAATCCACCCGCACGAAGGCGAAGGTGAAATCTCGTCGACCCGATGAGTAGATCGGTAACGAAGTCACTGAATTACCGCCAAAATTAACTGCAGAAAACCTGCGCTGATACTGCCGGTCATTCCAACTAAGTCTTGATCTTCGTATTAGATTGGAACTCTGCTGAGCCGTTTCTTCCAGCGGAAATCCACCCGCACGAAGGCGAAGGTGAAATCTCGTCGACCCGATGAGTAGATCGGTAACGAATCACTGAATTACCGCCAAAATTAACTGCAGAAAATCTGCGCTGATACAGCCGGTCATTCCAACTAAGTCTTGATCTCCGTATTAGATTCGAACTCTGCTGAGCCGTTTCTTCCAGCGGAAGTCCACCCGCACGAAGGCGAAGGTGAAATCTCGTCGACCTGATGCGTAGATCGGTAACGAAGTCAAGGAATTACCGACAAAATTAACTGCAGAAAACCTGCGCTGATACAGCCGGTCATTCCAACTGAGTCTTGATCTCCGTATTAGATTCGAACTCTGCTGAGCCGTTTCTTCCAGCGGAAGTCCAGCCGCACGAAGGCGAAGGTGAAATCTCGTCGACCCGATGCGTAGATCGGTAACGGAGTCACTGAATTACCGACAAAATTAACGAGGTGTTGCACTACCGTGTTCACCGGGAGATTCCGGACTGCCGAGTCGTTTCTTCGAGCGGACATCTGCTCGCAGGAAGGCGAAGGTGAAATCTCGTCGATCCGATTAATCGATCGGCTCGTTCCCGATGACAGGGATTAACGAATCGCGGTACGCGGATCGACTGCAGGTTGATGCACCGCGCGAGCGAGGCGCGCGCGCGCGCGTTGCACACCGAGCGACGAGGACGAGTTTTAAGCAGCCGGTGATCGGATACTACTGGATACCGTCGGTGAGAGCACGAGAGCGCCAGGAGCGCCGGAATCGAAGCCGAAGAGGCCGCCGGCGGGGCACCGAGCGGACACGAGACCCCGCAAGAAACCTATTATAATTCCTAGCTCGTCCGGGTTATTAGCATTCCGCTATCAATTATCCGCGAGCCGCGTGTGCATGCGTCGAGCGCCTCGCTCTCTCTCTCTCTCTCCCTCTCTACGTTACCTCTGTCTTTTCCCATCTTGCCCCACCTAACGTCTCACCGTCTCGCTCGCAAAACGCTCTCTGCCACGAGGCCTCCGCACCGACGCTGTCTGCGCTTTTCGTTAATCCTATCACCTTCGCAGATCGCCGACGAGACACTCGAGTACGCTGTGTCGTCAAAGAATTTTTTCATCTTTTTTTTCTGTTGAAATTAACGAAAATTATTATTAGCAGTTTATTCGAGCCATTCTCAATGCTAAAATACATACGTAAATACGTTGGAATAATTGGCGGTAAATCGAGGTAAAACCAACGAGAGTCCCGAGTATGATGTATCGTTATACAATTTATTTATTTATTTTTATTTCTTTTGAAATTAACGAAAATTATTATGTCAGTTTATTCGAGCCATTCTCAATGCTATGTAAATGCGTTGAAATAATGGTCGGTAAATCGAGGTAAAACCAACGAGAGTCCCGAGTATGATGTATCGTTATACAATTTATTTATTTATTTTTATTTCTATTGAAATTAACGAAAATGATTATTGCAGTTTATTCGAGCCATTCTCAATGATATGTAAACACGAGAAAATACGTTGAACAGGTCGATATGTAAACACGTCGGCAAAACCGGGTTGAAGTTATGGGTGAAACGATCGAGAGCGTCGTCGTGCTGACTTCCCGCTAATTTTGCCTCTTAGGAATTTCTTACACTGCGCGAGATAAACATCTGTGCCACTTGAGAAACACGCTGCGATTGCCAAACTGCTGAATATCGAGAGGACTGTGTCAATGAATCGCGTCTCGTCGGACGAGTGTGAAAAATTACAGTGTGCAGTAGATCGTCTCCTTTTCGAGAGTGTTTTACGAGGTACGGGCGCAGCGCCGCGCAACACCGTACGCTCGTACTTTGATCCGGCATTGACCGGAGGCGACAGGGCCCGCGTTTTAGTAGCTTCGTTCCCGCGCACAAAGCCGACAACGTGCCGAATGCCACTTGTTGCCGGCTCGTCGCGTAAGTACCCTCGTCAGTCATTCGCCGCTATCTCGTTCTTTTACCCCTACGCGCGCGACGACGATAGCCATCGGGGATCGGGAACAACGCGTATTATTCCGTGATTTATTCCGAGCTGTTGTCGAGTGTGAAAATTATAGAACCACCGGCCCGTGCGATGTCCGTACGGACGGGCGTGAAGCACGCGAGCCCGAACGTAAGTGCGTCGCGCCTCGTGGCACGCAAAGCCTTTACGCAGTTTTCCTGGCGAAACTTGAAGCGTTGAGTTTCAGTTAATTTAAAGAATTAATCATAATTAATTAAGGCGATGTGCTGAAAAAGCATCGTTCGTTTAATCGTTACGGTAACTTCGAACGTGACGGACATTTTTTATTTTCTCGCATGGGCGAGGGTCCCCGGCTATCGGTTTTGTTATTATCGAATGTGTACTTACGTTTCGGTGTTTACAACAGCGGGCGAAGGACGCGCGGCTAATCAATATTTCCGATCTGCTTGGCTGTACGCAATCTGCACATATCATATCGTTCCCAAGTCAGTCTTTCCAGCATTGCAGCAAAGAAGTGTTGACGCTGAGAAAGGTGAGAAAAATTCGATGTCGCGAATCGTCGCCATTTCAGAGGCTCGGCCTCTACTTATTAAAATCAGGATGAGTACTTTTGCGAGAGGTACACAATTTTCTTTTTTTATCCTTTTGATCCTTCCAGTTCACCAGAGATGCACTCGGTCGATGATTTACAGGTCAACACAACGTAGCATCGACCAGTCGACTCGCATGGTCTCAGCTGCGATATCGCAGGAGAGAAATGGATGCTGCAAGAGTGACCCGCGAGTTAGAAGAAAATTGCTTCGACGCTTTAGGAGATATAGCTGCTTCGCTGCGCAGACGACTGACTGAGTGACTGCCAGACCGGCGGACAGACTCACACTCCAGACACCCTCAATCAGGATGGTACGATGACGTGACAATGATATCTTGCTCCTATACGTTTCTTTTTCTATCCATCGAGACAAACAGCAACCCAGAGCTTGCTCTAGATACGGCTTTCCGAGCTGATATCCAAAAAAAACTTGTTCGTATAGAAACAGCAGAAGTACGTTGAAAAAATATTGAGATCCCAAGCGATATGGACGTCGTCCAAAGTTGCAATTTTTTTTTTTTTATCGTCACTCATTGGCTCAATCAGGATGATACGATGACATGACAATATCTCGCTTCGATACATTTTTCGATCCATCTAAACAAAAAGCAACACAGAGTCCTCTCTAGATAGAGCTTTCCAACCTGATATCCAAAAAAACTTGTTCGTATAGAAACAGCAGAAGTACATTGAAAAAAGGTTGAGAAGCCAAGCCACGTGGACGTTGTCCAAAAGTTACGCTTTTTTAATTTATTTTTTATTTTTTTTATCATCGCCCATTGGGCTGTCTCCCTCTGGGCTTGAGGCTACATCGTGTAGCTTTAATGACTGAAACGTACGACGTCTAATAACCCGGCATTCGTCCCGCTCGCTCGTTCCTCCCCCCTTCCCTCCCCTCCCCCCTCCGCTTGTTTCTCTCTCCTTCCCTTATCGCGAGTCCGAGCGCATCGGGCGAGCGAGTAGTTTATTTTTTTTAACGATAATACTCACGGGAGCGAGAGGGAGCACGAACGTTCTCGTTACGCATTAATGTATGCAGAACATACCGCGCGACACGGTGGCCCTCGGGGCAGCTTTATCGAAGAGATCCCGAAACGTCTCAGGTTCGGTAATGGGGGTACGGGTAATTGTTACGAGCCGAATCATCGGATCCTCTTCTCTCCCCGGCTAGCACGGACAAGCTTCGGTTTTTTTTTCTTTTTTTAATCTCTTCCTTTTACCTCGCATTCCGAAAATTCACGTTGCACACACGGTGCACTTGCCCAATAACTACACCTGATTCAGATTCAAATTTATTTAATGTATATTATGAAGACCATATATCACTGTTATATTGCAACAGGTTTCTTAGGAACTCGTTGGTATTGGGACTAATGTGGCTATAAAATTTTGTTTGAACTCCTGGATCGATTTTTTTATTAAACAAACATTGAAGAGTCGCATTGCTGCGTATTGAAAAAGAAAATTCGAATGAACCGAAAACCGCTCGTAACTTAAGTGAAATGACAATTGTTTACGTTTCGCGTACATCGTGCGTTGTTGTAATGGAATGTGAAATTCGGGAATATTAATTGATACCGCTGATAGATACAGTAGCAACCGTGGTCAAGGAAAATTGATGAATTGGTCCCGTAAACTTTAGGAAAAATGAGGGAACTTTTTTCCCCCGACGCAAAGTGTCCACCTTCAAGTTGAATTTGTAGGCTTTTTTTCTAAAAAGCCAAAAAAAAAACGAAAAATATAATACGATGTAAAATATGAAAGATACTGTGATTCGTCTCAACGGAAGTTTTGCACTCCCTTAGAATTCGTGCTGCATTTTTGTCATTTTTTTTTATCTCGATGCAATCGTATCGAATAATCGGAGCAAAAACGAATTTCTTTTTTTTCTAGACGACCATAACGGTATAGAGAGAAACGATGAAGAATTGTGAATGTCGTCGGTGAGTTTGCGATCGGACACCCGGTATAGGTATCAGAGAGAACGAACGACCGAGAGCACTGACGAGAGGAGAGCTCAGCGTGGACAGAGGCAGCAGCCACAGAGCCAGAGCCAGCAGCAAGCATCGAGAGCGTTATTGAATGATGGGCCAGCCGACTACTAATGGGGCCGGACGCGCGGATATAAGGGATCGTAAGAAGCGAACGCGCGCGGCGGATCAAGGCCTGCGGGCTATCTCTCTCGCTTTTGCCTGCTCGCTTACTCGCTCTTCGTTCTTTCACAGTGCTTTCTTTGCCTCTCTCGTTTCCTCGACGATGCATCCCGAGTTTGCGAGTCTCACCGTCCGGAGATACGACCCGAGAGTCAAGAGAAGAAGAACCAGAAGAAGGATCGTCGATGCATTCTTCCGTCGTTCTTCAAAACGGGCGGAGAGTCATCGTGCGGGTGCATCGGCTACTGAAACCCACCTTGCTCTCGGCCGCACAGCTGCGGCTGTTTGCGGACGATGGATCTCCTGCCCCGAAGCCTCGTTCGGGATGTTCGGCGAATCAACGTGGAATTGTCGATCCGGTAAACTACGTTATCTATTTTGCGGGAACGAGTCGAGACCATCGGGCACGGTCGCAAGAACGAGTGGTGGTGAGTCAGACGCAGCAAAAATCGAGAGTGCAATTGCCAAAGAAAGAAAACTTGTCCACTGGCACAATAAGCGTTCGGAGTCAGCCCGTTGCTCCACGCGCTCCACGTGCTCTTGACCAACCGATAAATAACTCTCCTGGGCATTTTTTTTATCGAGCTGTTTTGCTCGGACGACGAACTCAGTCTGGCCGGTATTATCATACTCCGGCATTGTATCGAGACAAAAATCTACCGTTAAAAACCTTATTTTCCACTATCGAGTTTCATATGTAAGTAGACAAAAATCAAGCGAGACGCAGCCAGAATCGAGTGTGCAATTGCCAAAGAAAGAAAGCTTGTTCACTGGCACGATAAGCGTTCGCAGTTAGCCTATTGTTCCACGTGCTCTCGACCAAACCAATCAAAGAGTCTCTTCGGTCTTTTTTTGGATCGAGCTCTTTTGCCGTTTTAGCCGGTACTATCATACGCCGGTATAGTATCGAGACAAAAAAAACCTGTTGAAGCATACATTTTTTTAGAAGTGTAAAGTTTCAAATACATGGGTTGGTTATTAATGAATTTTTTTTCTGGTTTCAAAGAGGTGTCTCACCTGTGATATACCGTGCTTGGAAGGGTTAACGGGACCAGGGAGGTTTGGTCGACCGAAAATTCAGTCACTTTAGATTGTGTATAACAAGGCTACAACAAAAGGTAAACAAAATCCAAAATCCAAACAAAATTCACGCAGCGGCGAGCTAAAAACAAAACAAAAAAGCTTGCAAATTTTAGTTTTTTCGCTGGGCATTGTATGCATTTTTTCATTTCTGTCAATAAACGAGGGTATTGGGGACACCTGTTGTCTTACAGTAACTAAAGCTGTTTTCGATAATTTATTATTATTACCGAAACCGTGGTAATAAGTGAAAAGTGCTTGTTTGAAACAAAATGATCATAAATAATATCAAAATGTTTTATGTCTTTTTCTACTTAATAATGTTGACATACATGCTCACCCTAAGGAAAACTGTTGACATTTTGTCATAGCCTTGTATATACACAATCTAAAGTGACTGAATTTTCGGTTGACCAAACCTCGCAGGTCCCTATGAAAGGTTGATTTTTCACTATCGAGTTCCATACGCACGTAGACGAAAATGAAGGGACGGGTTAGCTAGATAGAGCTGAGGAGAAGAAGCGCGAGCTCGTCGGGGGGGCCGCGGGCCCCCGGTAGTTGGAAGCCTCCGACTTTTTTCTCGGCTATCGGGGAGTGGATCGCGCGCTGCCGCCGAGATCCCGGACTGCAATCAGAATTGATTATAGCCTGCCGAAACTCTGCCGCGGAGCCCCCCCTCCTCGTGCCCCTTCTTCTTCCTCCTCTTCGTATTATACAACTCGCTCGGGGCTTTCGGGATCTCGTACGAGTATAATCTTTACACTATTATTTTCATAGCAGTAACTATGAAAGCACCAGCAATGGAAAGTAACAGCAGAATCGCTGCGCCCTTTTCGTGTCGCATCATCGTGGCATTTTTACGATAATAGATTTTCATAGATTTCAATCTCCTCGTGGAAATGGAAAACCATCATAGCCTCGCGACAAGCCCTCCAATTACAATTACTCAACACATTAATCTTTCCTTCGGTGAATGCCGATCCCCTTGCCTCGATTAATTAACGCAGTCACGAATTGATCTCGTATCGAGTTTACCCGCATGCTTAATATAACGCCGAGGGAGTTTCGCATCTCCGGCAATTAACTAGAGAGTAATTCCGCTGGATCGTTATCGTTCCTAACTCTTTTATTTTTCTAATTTTTGTTTTGATTTTTTTTTCTAGACTATTATATACCATTCGGTGGAAGATTGACGGCGATGAGAAATTTTGAGCGTTCATCCCCCATGCACGGATCGAAATCTATTAATTAGTAGGAGACACGCCGATGAGATCGCGAGCGCCGTCGAATGAGGCCTCGAGAGTGATTTAATGCCTGGCTTAATTACTTCGAAAAACGGTTGTAGCGGAGTATCGCGCGCGGGCGCGCCGGTGCAGCATCGCAGGGCAGGGACGAGGGAAGCGGAGGCCGGGAAGCCTCGAGTATTTTCTTCGTTGCTCGACCACTTTTTTTTTTCTTTCGTTCGAACCTCCGGCGCAGCATCGATGTAAGCTTTTCTCTCGCTCCTTCGTCATCGCTCGCACTCCCGTGCTCTTTCTTCGTGGTGCTTGTGCCTTCTGCCTCTGCCGTTGGTAGTGAACTCGTAGCGAAACGGCGGCGAAACGAGCTCTAAGCGAGGTGCCCGGTGTTTTCGGGATCGCATCGCGCGTGCCGAGATCGTTCCTCGCTCGTTCCTCTCGCCGATAAAAAAGCCGATCGACTCTCGGCGAACGCGACGCCGACTCTTCGGGCTCTTTCTCGTCTCCTCTTCGCTTCGATGCTTCCTCCCCTCCCTCCGGGAGGCTCTCTCGGGCCGCGGAATCGCCTTCCCGTGCTTCTCTCGCGAAATCGATTGAGACGGGCTCCTTCGATAGGTGTTTTCTGTGAAAGAGAAAGATATAGAGACGCCAAGGAACTTGGCACGATTTCTCAAAACAGTGCCCGAGCGGACTCCGAACGCCCGAGAAACCAGCCCGGACGACGAGGTCGCGAGCGAAACGTTTTGTATTCCGAGAGTCGCGAGAGACACCACCCGGTGCGAATAGACTCGTCAGCTGCCCATCCGCACTGTCCAACCTCGGTCTCATCTCCAAATTTCTTTCTTTACTGGAACAATGAAATGTTAAAATCTTCGTGGAACCGCACGGTGGCGAACGGGTATTCTGAGGCGATACCAGTTCGCGAAGGCGATGTAGTTGTGTAGCGAGTATTCTCAGGTAGAGTCTCGGGTTCCCTCGATGAAGACAAGCGTGTCGGTAGATAGCAGTATAGCGAACACTTATGTTTTAAAAAAATTCTATCTAACGTCGTGTCTAACGCGCGATTCGAAAACTCGTGAAAGACACCACCCGATGCGACTGCACTCGTCAGACGTCCATACACACTGTCCAATCTCTGTCTCCAAATTATTTTTTTACTGGAACAATGTAATGTTAAAATCTTCGGGGAACGACACGGCGAGCAACGGATATTCTAAGACGATAAGGTAAATGCTCCTACTACTGGTCGCTTGTTATTCAGTGGTTTATTGTTATTAAAAAGCTAGTAACAAAAGTCGACATAGAGTTTCACCCATTGGTGGCCACTGATATTTAGAAAAACGTTTACTAAAAATAAGAATTTTACTGTAAATGTCCAACGCACATGTGTTTGAAATTTCAGAAACAGTTTATCTAAAAAAGCTCCCAATACCTTTCATTAATTTTTAACAATTTTTTTTTACAGTGCTGTTGCGATTGCGAACCAAATGCGCGTGTAAAAAAATTCGATCTAAGATCGTGTCCAACGCGCGACCTGAGCGCGCTTCCGAGAGTCGCGAGACCCCACCCGGTGCGAATAGACTCGTCAGTAGGCCATCCGCACTGTCGAATCTCGCTCTCATCTCTAAATTTCTCTCTTCACTGGAACAATGAAATGTTAAAATTTTCGTCGAACCGCGCGGTGGCAAATGGGTATTCTGAGGCGATATAGTGTAGCGAGTATTCTCAGGTAGACTCTCGGATTTCCTCGATGAAAACAAGCGTGTCGATAGGTAGCAGTATAGCGAAGCGAACACTTATATATATATAAAAAAAAATTCTATCTAACACCGTGTCTAACGCGCGATCGTTTCTCGTTCGGCCCGTTGTTCCATCCGTTCTTCCCAGATAGACGATAAGAAACGATACCAATATCTTTTTGCCTCGTTCTCGTCATACCTTCGTCACGTGATACTCCCCATGCATTTCACCGTGCAGACGGCCCTCTCGAGTCTCTTGCGCAACGATGAAACAATTGGAACGCAGTTTCTTGCGATTTTCCATGTTGAATTCGTTTGCAACGAACACGATTATTATCGTAGGAAACTAACTTATATTCTGATACGAGGCGTAGCCGATACGACGGGATGCTTCGTACTCGTCGACACGCCTCGCGCACAAGGAATTCGTCGATGAACGAAAGAAGCAACCTTCGCTCCGCTACGCGTTGGGAAACTACTGTAACGGGTAATCCAAGCCAGCATGGATTATAGAATTTATTTGGAAAAATTGAGTTAACCTTTGGGGTCCACGGGAAAGCGAATTTTTTATTGACTTCTTGGAACTAGCGATCATTTATTGAGTTGTAGAAATGGATTTGATCATTTAAGAGAGTCCCGAAAAAAATCTTTCCACAATCTCTCGAAAAGTTTCTACTCCCTAAAGTTCCCATAGTATAATTTAGCATACTTTATTTGTTCTTTTTAAAAAATTTTATTTTGTATTGGATAATAGTCGCAAGTAATAGGCCTCTGGTACCCCTTGGAAAAATATTCTAATGCAAGTCAGCGTTGATTATGGAATTTATTTGGAAATATTGATCCCTTGGAGTCCCCGGGCAAACTGTGCATTTATTTTATTGACTTCTGGGCACTGGCGATCTTTTAATGAGTCGTAGAAAAGAGCTCGACCCTTTAAGAGAGTCCCAAAAAGAAATGTTTTCACAACCCTTCGAAGAGCCTATACTCCCCAAGCCTCCACGGCGTAACTTAGCATACTTTATTCGATTTTTTTTTGTATTGGATTATAGTCACAGGTAACACGCCTGCCACGCCTAGGAAAAATATTCTAACGGGTAACACAAGTATACGTGTTGATTATAGAATTTATTTGGAAAAATCGAGTTAACCCTTGAAGTCCTCTGGAAAACCCAACTTTTTTTTTATTGACTTCTTGGCATCGGCGATCATTTAATGAGTCGTAGAAAAGGGTGTCGAACCCCTTAAGAGAGTCCCGAAAAAATGTTTCCACAACCCCTCGAAGAGCCTTACTCCCCAAAGCCTTCACGGCGTAACTTAGCATACTTTATTTGATTTTTTTTTTTTTTTGGTATTGGATAATAGTCGCAGGTAATAGGGTTGGTGCGTGAGGGTCGCGGGGCGGGAAACTAGCACAAGGGACTTCCGCGGGATGCCCAAGGAGAGTGCGAACAAATTTTCAACGCGCCCTCTTCTCGAGGCACGCATCCCCTTTTTTCAACCCCAGTTCGTTCTCCTTTCTTTTTTGTTCCCTCTTTTCTTTCTTTCTCACTGCGAGCCGGCTGCTCGCATTAACGAATTTACATTTTTTAAATGGCGAGGGTCGCGTACTCGCGGGGTGATAACTCGCGAGCCATTTGTTCCGCGAAGAAATGAAACTCCCGGAGCTGTACTCGCGTTCTCGGTGCCCGGGCTGCGCCGTAGCCGGGGCTCCTCCTTGCCTCGACGCTTCATCTTAATAAAGAATCACGACACTCGAGGACTCTGCAGAGTCTTTAAAATGGATTTGTCCCAGGACGGCAGTATAACGCTCGCTTTTCCTTGCGGGCAATTAATATCCATTCGAGGGTGTGGGCCGGTGAATCTTTCGTGAATCTTGTTCGACTTTCTCCTCACCCTCCGAGTTAAAGTGTACTCGAGGCACTTATTCTCGGCTCCCTTTGCCCTTTGATTTCTTTTCATTAAACGAGGAAAAATAATTCTCTCCTACGAATCGAATCGGTAGACGATTTTTTTTCTTAATGCGATGTTCTTTAATATTCAGATCGGTGGAAACAAACCTCGAAACATATGTCTCGTTGCCTAATCATTCACGAAGTTCTATTATCGAGGGGTTGATGTGGCGTCGGTTTTGAAGACGAGCGCGGGGCGCGCCCGCGCGAGCCTATACATATTTAATGAGACCGCGGAGCTGTTGTAAAGAGCCGGAGTAGCGACAAAGACGTGGCGAAAAACGCACCCCAGTCGTAGAATCGAGAGAGAAAAAAGTATAAGGAACGACACCTCGCGATTCGACCGCGGGCGGATACTTTTATTCAAATCTGATCCAACAAGCCGGGTGCGAAGACGCGACTCTTCGAGAGGTCGAGGGTTACTCTCGAGACCATATCAAAGAAAAATACACAGAGTGCCCTTCGTCGCATGCATAAACATATAATCCTCCCCACTCACTCACTTCATTTCGTAATACATATTTCAAGACGCTTGGCTTACGCTTCTGTGATGCGCTTCAAATTTGACTTCTTTTCTCTTCGACCCACCGGGCCTCTGAAAAACCACATTACTCAACTTATCAATCACCGTGTCGGATGAGATTATTTTAAATGGATGCGAAGATTTTTTCTTTTTAAGCCGAGCCTTTTCTCTTTCTCATAGAGGAAGCTTTATGTGGAAGAGCTGACTCTATTCTTTCGGAAAAAATCGAGATTTTAATGTCAGACTTAAAAAACTCTAACATTAAAAATACTTAAAGAACTTAAAGTAGTCTAAAATTTCGCTTCGTTCAGTGCAATTTTTGTGAAGTTTGAGGCCAGGTTCGAGATTTTATGGGGTTTTGAAAATTCGAAAAAAATACTTAAAACGGGCTTATGCGAGTAAACAGGGAGGTATCGATCTTAAATTGGATACAGGAATGCACTAACACTGTACAATGTTTGGTATTACATTGTGCAACAATTGATATAATAGTATACATTTTTTGCGATTTTGAAATTTTATAATGTTTCGGAAAATTGTATTTTTTCTCCAACACGAGTCTATGCATAAAATATCGCGCTAGGAGTAAAACAATGCGAAGATTCGTCATCAGCGGGGAAAATACATAAGACGCAGTCTCAAAACGGCGAATTACACTCATTTCAGTTAGCGATTTACTACAAAAAATGTTACGGAAAATGTTGACCGTTTCAATTTTATGAGACGTCGAAATATTTTTATGTTACGAAAAAAGGTACAACGTAATTTTCAATTCAAAGTCTAATTTAAATCAGTTAAGTCAAAGACTAATTTAAGTTAAAGTTTTATTCCAAGTCGCACATCTCTTCCCCATTTACTACAATTTGTCGCACAGCTTCCTCCATGAGGAAGGCAAAAACGATCAGCTAACTTTCTCATAAAGAAAACTATGCACAAAATTGTAATAAATGCGGAAGCCATTTGGAAATTACTTTGTCCTTTTTAAATATTTTTAAAGGTTCAATTTGAAAATACGTTTTCTTTCTGAATATTATGAATTATAAATTCTTTCGTAGATCTTGCCGCGGAGCAGTCGACTTGAGCAGCTGGGCGAAGCGTCGTGCAAAGAACCTGTGAATCATACTGGCTGGGGGAACAGAGCGAGAGGGCGAGAAGCGAGACCGGCTCTCTCTCAGATAAATATAAAAACGTCATAACTCAGAGAGAGGGAGATAATAATGAGATGGGACAGGGCGGTCGGTGTCTCGCTCGCATTATATACCTACCGGTGCATAGCACGCGCGAATGTAGCCGGAGGCACCCGCGTACATGCCCAAGACGCATCGAGAGGCCTGCCGCCGTATTTCATGCGGAATACAAACACGGCTACGTGTTTGCATTTTTGTTCGTTACGCCCGGGCCGCACAGCGGAGCGACTTAAGGGTGAAATATGTCGTCGGGGACAAATCACGCGATTACGACGTCAATTTCTTCTATTTTTTATTTCTCGAGACAAATTTTTCTCGGTACATAAATAACGCAGCGAAGTAATGTTTAGATCCAAAATCTATACTGAACGACTCTCGTGCAAACGTAGGTTCAATTCAAAGTAACATTTATTTGGGAATCGAGAGACTTGTCTGAGTTTCGTTGGCCTAAACGATATAGGAAAAGAAAGAAAAAAGGAGATGTCGAATCCGATGAATGGACGAGTGGGTTAAATCTATATGGATAATTCTCGCGCAACCATGGGTTTAATTTAAAGTCGCAACTTATTTGGGAATCGAGAGCCGTGTGGGAGTTTCGTTGACCTGAAGTACATATAAAAATAAAACAAATCAAAATCGATAGCGAAATGAGAGTAGTGAATGCGATGAATGGACGGGTGGGTTAAATCTTTATGGACTATTCTCGCGCAACCGTGAGTTAAATTTAGAGTTGCACTTATTTGGGAATCGAGAGCCGTGTCGGAGTTTCGTTGGCCTGAGGTACATAAAAAACGAGAAAGAAAAGCGATAGTGAAGCGAGAGTAGTGAATGCGATGAATGAACGAGTGGGTATATAACGCTCCGGAGCAGAGTCAGAGTGCCGGGTTAGCGTCGAGTTTAGTCGAGTTTATAAGGTTAACTGCGAGATACGGGGGCGTTGGGAGGTCAAGTGGCTGCGTGGGCGGCACTCGTCACCAGAGACACCGCCGATTAAACGCCTCGATGCTCCGGTTGTGTCGTTGTGCCCTGGGCAAAACACAGGCGACTGGCCGAGTGTATTTTCCCCCGAGCATCTCGGTGCTTAACTTCGTCCGCTTAGGTGTCGAAGAGCCCGACGGTAAGGTCGGGGTCGCGGTTGTTCCCGGTAGGAAGTAAAAGAGTTATGGCCTTTCTCCGATGATCGGAATACGCGAGAGCGTGTCGAGTAGCGAAGAACGGGGAGACTGTCGGGCGATCGGCGTTTGTCTTAACGTTTCCGTGGAATATGGTAGGAGAGAGAACCGTCGACGGTTCTTAGGACTCTCGCCGCCCGCTCGACAAACACACGGGCGACTCGATCCGTTATGTCAAGCGAGCCGCTGATGATTTTACTCATTATGCGCTGCTATTGTAAATCTTCGCCCCGTCTCTGTTACGGACACTCCGTGGATGTTTCTCGCTTTCGTACAGCATTTGGATTGAGTGTGGAATCGCGATAAGAGCGCGCTCGGAAAATCGGTGAAAAATTTCTAGCGATTCTCTTATTTTATTTATTTATTTATTTTGTACATAGACGGGTAATCGCCATTTACAGACCGAACGGGAGACAACCGATGGTAAAACAATCCTTAGCCGATGAGGAGAGTCGTTTCACTAATGAGACCAACATTAAAAAGTGAGCGCTTTTACAAATGAAACTTAAATTCAAAACATTGAGTATTTATATATATATATATATATATATATATATATAATTTATATCATAATATTTATATATATAATAATAATTGTCGATGACCCTACTTATCGGATTCCCACATCTGTCGTCCGGCCCTTTATTTCATTTCTCTTCATCTTTCTTCAGGTCTCGAAAGAGCCGCTGATGATTTTAATTCTTTATGTTTATGTTATTGGTATAAATGGACAAGGCGCGTTTTACTGAGACAAATGTACATTAGCAAGTAAGTGTGCGGTCTGAACAATCGATTTTACTAATTATGCGCTGGTATTGTGAATTTTCGCCTCGTCACTCTTTCGGACACTCTGTGGCTCTCTCTATTTCTGTTTCCGTACAGCAATGGGCTTGCGTGTAGAATCGCAATAAGATCGCTCTCCGAAAATCGGGGAAAAATTTCATGCGTTTCTCTCATTTTCTTTTATTTGATATTAAATATAAATTTTAAACAAATTCGCTCGACCGTAGCCAGTGTCGAGTCCGCTTCGTACTGTATACACATCTTTTTTTTTTTCTCTATACGATCATTTGCTCCTACATCAATCGACCGAGAAAATCACGAAACCACCGAAGACGGTTATACAGGACAAATAACAATCGTTGATGAGGCTACTTATCGGATTCCCATGTCCGTCGTCCGGCACTTCTTTATTTCATTTCTCTTCATCTTTCTTCAGGTCCTCGAAAAGAATCTGTCGAACTGGAAACGCGCACGTACGCACCGATACATCGGGGGAAGGATCTTGTACGTAGCGCGCCACGACACTGATACCAACGCGGATGAAGAGTGGTTCCACTCGATGCCGAGGAGAGCGGTACGCCTCGTGAGTCGACGCCGACCCTATGAATAATACACGCGAGCGGCACAATTAGCTCCGCCGTTTCCAATTTAATCGACGAATTATCAACCCTTCAGGGAACGCGAGTTTGCTGATCGGGTGGGCGAGAGAGCGGGCGAGTCGATCGAAGAACGATGGGAGGGGGACCAGTTCTCCACCGTGGCAAAAAAAGACCGCGTCCCCGGCTGATGTAGCTACCGCGATCTCGTCGCCGTGGCGGCCGGGCGCGTTCGACGATCGACCGTTGCCGCGGAGTTTCGCACGAGAGCCACGTTTCTCGACGGGGTACCGCACCGCACAAATTTATGGCCGTCCCCGTCCACCCGGGCCCTCAAGGCTCTCTCCCGCCAAGCTTCCCCTTTCCATTACCGTGTATTGGGATCCGGCGTCACTTTTGTGTGATCCCGACTCGACACATATCGATCGTCGCCCCGAAATCCATCTCTCCTCGTTCTCTCTTTCTCTCGTTTCTCTCCTCCCCTCGGTCTCGCTCTTCATTCTCTTCCGAAATATATCTTGATCCGTCGAATCTCACGCTCGTCGTCGCTCCCGGAGCTCCGCCGCAGCCCGGTCACTCCAATTCGCTCTCGGCTCTCGTTTGTGCTCTCTAACGACCGGCGGAGATCTCATTTGCTTTTGTAATGAGCTCGGTCATTTATACTTTTCTTCGGGACGTTTCATGCTTTCGATCGTTTATCGCGGGTAGATAAATATACTTTTCCTTTTCTGTATCTGGTCTATGGACCGAGTTAACAGGAAAATCTGTCGCTTTGCACTACGCTCGTGTACCTTGCAGTATTGTAATCGCCCGTTAATCTATGGAATTATCCGAATTTGTATGCTGACGTTCGCGTATAGATATACACAGAAAAAAATTTATTTGACGGCCACCGTTTACTTGGTTTAGGGAAAATATTTATTTGATTTAAATTAATATCTATTTTAATTAAGTAAATAGTTACTTAGACGAAATAAACGGTGGCCGTCAAATAAATTATTTTTATCTGATCTATAGATCGAGTTCACAGGAAAATCTGTCGATATTCCCTCTTCGCTCGTACACCACAGAAAGTTGCAATCACGCATCAATCTATAAGATTATCTGAAAAATGTCTTGTTTACATATTTTGGTATTAATAATTGATAATCCGATATAGCATTTAAAAACGAGGGAAAAATTTATGCTACATTGTAAATTCGATACTGCCTGTTGCTGAAGTGGTCGCTGCCGCTGTTGGCAGACCCGCGCAATTTCCATGGCATTTTTAGATCGTACACGAGATTCGATAAAAATTACACGATATAACGCGCGTTCGCGATCGGTCCGAGCCGAGCTGCCGCGCGCCCCGGTAGCCCGAAGCTAATCGCCAGTGCCCTCTCCTCCTCGCTACTGCCACGGTGATTCGTATCGTTCCCCCGTTTTTATCGTCTCGTCGGAGGCCCTCGCAGAGCTCGACTCGCCGCTGCTGCCGCTGCTGTTGCTGCATCGAGCGCGATCGCTCGTAGGATCTTTGCGAGAGTCTCCGGCGAGGAGTCCGTGAGAGTCCATCGACGACTCTGCGGACGGCAAGCTTCCTCATGTTTCTTTCTTGTTTCTGTTCAGGTGCTCGCTTATGCTGCCGATGCTGCACTTTGTTCGACCATCGAGCCGATACTTGAGCCATAACTCGAACGATAAAAATTCTCGAACGAGATAAGAAGCTCGTTAATCGATGCATCGAGTACGGCTACGGTTCAGCAGAAGCACACCGTAGGAACCCCGGGCGCGACTCTAAATGGAAGCGCCACGTAACGCAAACCCGTAACTCCCGCTGGTACAGATTCTCTGCGGTCGCGGTTCTCACTGTTCCGTACGGTTGCCCCCTCGGCGACGGCGGAGACGTCCTTAACGTATCCCGGGACGTATAATTTAATACGTTTATTATGGAGCAGTTCATCCTTGGCTACCTGATGTCCCGCTCTCGGTGCATAAATATCGCATCGACGATAGCGAAGAAGTAGCGGACAGGTCGGAAAGAAACACAATCGCGTGAAGCGGGTGGGTGGAAAAAGGGATCGGGAATGGTCATGCGAAAACTTGAGTTCGCGGTTATTGATATGAGAAGAAATAGGCCAGTACGTCGTTTCTACAGAGACCAACTCTACACATCACTGACACATATTTGTACACATGCTGAAACTCTACACAAGTGTATTTGTTTTGCTCCAACTCTACACAGCAAAAATGTATACGCGTTAAATTTAGGCTACCAACACTCTACTCGGGTAAAACTCTTCACTGCAAAAGTCTACACGAGTCAAATCAGCGACAGCAAAACTCTACACAAGTAAAATCTCGTATGGGAAAATTCAACACGTCGAATATTCTCTCCAGAAATGTTCTACGCACACTCAATTCGACACGATGGAACTCTACACATGGACGACTCCGTGACAAAACTGTACACAGCCGAGATGTTTATTTCACCGACTCTACACAGAATGCGATTCACCAAAGTTTCGATTCGAAAAAAGTTCGACTCTATATGCACCATCTCACACCCCCAGTTAACGTGTTTAATCAACAATAATGGTCGTCATCGCCACTTTATCGATGTACTGGGTTAACTGGGCGTGAGTTGGTGAATGCGAGGAGTCGAACTTGTGTCGGCTCGGAACTGTGGTTAATCGTGTTCTGTGTAGAGTCGGTGAAAAAAGCGTTTCCGTTGTTTACAGTTTTGTCGTGGAGAGTCGTCGATGTGTGAAGTTTCGTCGTGACGAATTGAGTGTGCGTAGAATATTTCTAGGAAGAATATTCGATGTGGTGAATTTTCCCGTGTGAGTTATTACTTGTGTAGAGTTTGGCTGTCACTAATTTGACGCGTATAGAGTTTTGCCGTGAAGAATTTTACCTGAGTAGAGTATTGGTAGCCTAAATTTAACGCGTGTACAATTTTTCCGCGTAAAGTTCGAGCAAAAAAAAAAATACTCATGTAGAGTTTCGTATGTGTACAGATAGGTTTATGCAGACTAGCATTGTGTACATTCGGAGCTGTGCACAGTCGAGCCACGTGTAGAGTTGCTGTTGTGTAGAGTCGGGCTCTGTAGAAACGACGTACTGCCCATACATAATGTATCCATACTGTGTAAATATTGATTGAACGCGAGACCTTATCGCGCGACGGCTTTTGAGTGATTAATGTTGTTTGACATTATTTTATTTTTCTGTAATCTCACCGGCTGCGTCATTGGCGCTCCGAACAAATCTGACCGTATTACGCCAAAATCATATAGTTATTATTTAACAAGGAAATATTTAAAATTGAGTCATCCGAAAAATTGAGTATGGGGAATATAAAAATATATTTAGGCGAAGAAAACTATATATGATGAAAGTATTCTGTTCAGATGAACACCATTTTTTTTTTTTGGTGTTTCGCTGCGACCAAGCTGGGAAACAACAAATATAGCCATTAAGGCGATGTGAAACGTCCTGATCCAAACTCAGTCGGTTATTAAAACTGCAATCTATTTTTTCCAAAGTTGCCAAACTTTTCTGAGGAAGCCCAACTTATTAGCGTCTGCTTAACAGTTAGAAAAAGACGATAGTAATTAGCATTTGAAATTGTTTCATGGACTGGGTCCGTGAAAAAAAGACAGGAAAGTGTAAAGTGCAAGCGTGCCACGAAAATTGACAACCACAAGAGGAACTCTTAATGCAAGCCGACGCGTGCGCGCCGCCCAAAAAAATATGCTTCTTATCAGAATCATCAAATCCGCAAACGTCGGCGTATACGCTTTGGTCAATATTTTCATCACGGCGGAAAAAATAACGTACACATCGTTACCACATTTTTCGGTATAAAACGGTTGCGACGAACGAACGAGTGCATAAACTCACAAGTTTGACATCGAACAGTACCTTAGCAGCGTAGACAACCACAAACGTCGAAAATGAATTCTTTCATACATCTGCTGCTCTTCACCGTCGTTGCTGCAGTTCTGTTCGCCTCAAACGACCCAAGTAAATATAACGCTTAAGTAACGCAATTAATAAATAATATATGGTAACTGAAATTCATTTTTCTAAATTCATTTCTTTTCGCTTAAGGGCTTACCCCACAGTAAATGGGTAAGACCGATTTTTAACGATTTTTTTACACTGGCTCATTTTTTATTATTACTTTTTTTTATACGAAAACGTGAAGGACTGTTAAGGAATTTGTTGAAGTATATCGGTAAAAATTTTCATAAAAATCTATCAAGCCCTTTTTGAGACATCAGGGACTCCGATTTAGAAAATCACGTTTTGAGAAAAACGCGTTCAAAGTTCGACCGCGCCGCTGCTCGAGCACTCAGCCACTATCCACATAACTGTCTCTAACTTTTTTAATTCGTTGAATTTCGACATACAAATGTAACTGAATATTCTTTACACTATAAACTATTAGGAAAAAAAATTAGAAATTTTACTGTGCCGTAAGTCCTTAAATCATTATTATAACAAAAAAATACCATATATACCGCTAGCTTCATTCCGATGTTTTCTAAAATTTTGTGAGTTACCGCGGTCGGCAACAAAAACTTTTATCAACTTCTTTCATCGGTGGCATGTACGGTCAAATGAAAAGTTACGTCGAAAACGGTTATCATGCCGGCTTTCGATGAAACTTTTCATTTTACCGGACAAGCCAGCCTGTGAAAAACAGCTGAGTACAGTTTTTATTATCGACTGAGCCCGGGTTCGGTGAGGGGGGGGGGGGGGGGGGGGCGTTTACATAGTTTTCATAAATGAATCTGAACTCTTTCGGAATCGAATCTCTTTAATGATATTCTGAAAATTTCGTTTTAGCGGTCGTCGCGGCTCCAGCCGGTGAGGAAACTCCGCCTGTACCGGTGAAGGGCGATGAGGGCAAAGGCAAGGGCAAGGGTAAGGGCGATGTGCTCAATGAACATCGTGGAAAAGACGATAGGATAATCCCAGGTGTTCAAGATCTGATCGGGGGCATCGGCAAGCAGACTAGGGACGATATCACCGATGTGCTATCTGGCAAAGACAATAACAAAAAAGTAGATAGTGCAGGTGTGGTGCAGGACTTGCGCAGCCAGGGTAAACGTCTCTGGTCCATTGTGCCAAACTTGTTAAGCGGTATAATTTCATTCTCGTAAATTGTTTACTCATAAAAATATCACACTCTATCACGAGGATTCAAGTGCATGGGCCGCAAAGAACTGTGAACGACGCAACCGAATGTAACTTTCGACCGTTCGATTATTTTACCCTCAGATTAGAACTAGCATTGTAATTATTCTTTAAGAAAATATTTATAGTATAACAAGGGAATTTCGATGCTTCTGGACAACCGAGTTGCCACGTCGAATTACGTTATTGAATGAACAACTAGAACTAGAGAGAAAATAAAATGAATTTTTTAATTTAAAAAAAAATCTTTCTTTTTAATTCCACGAAAGGAAGTTTATTAATTTTTTAGAATTTAGATTTTTACATAGTGCATGAAGTTTTTATGCATTAACCGATAGATTAAATTTAATACACAAAGTGTGGGCTAAAACTAATGCTCATTAAGATATGATAAGAAACAGAAACGGTTTGATTAAGACTCTTTTTTCGACCCCAGTCACAGATGCCATTTTCGCGTCTTATTATTCTGTTCTTTATTTCCACGAACAATTATTCAACTCCGCATTTATTACAGTGCAGTGTTACATTCGTGTATTAACTCTGGAGCAATTGGTGTCACAATTACGTGGTCCATGCGCGCATGCACGGAGCTAACGTGGATCTGTAACCTCGTTTCCTCGCTCAAGTGTATTACAGTGTCGTATGCATGTAGGTATCACCTTCTGTCATTCGTCATCGGATGTGCCACGTCCTACGTATTGTAACTACGAGCGCGGTTAAGCTGGAAGAGTAAAATTTATGGTTGCCCATTAACATACTAGAACGAAACTGAGCTGGGTCGGGTACGGCGCGAGCACCGTCGTTTGCGTACGAGCTGCAGCAGCAGCAACGGCAATAGACTAGGAGCGTTGCGATGTTGGCCGAGATTCGAAACGAGGAGCTACCGGTCCTGTCCGCTATTCTTCAAGGCGATCTCTCCAGCGAACGTCCCGGAGAGAGGAACAGCTCGTATCCCGCAGAATTGTCAAGAGTCGCCTGGCTCCTGCCACTTCTTGATCGGTTCTCCGTACGCGAAGAGATCAACTCGCGACACTCGCCAGCAAGAAACCCCCGTATGCTATACGGATGGGTTCGATGCGTTAACGGCCGAGCTGAATCGCCGAAGGGATAAGATGTATACGAAGCATCAAAGAAGTACTCAGATGCGGGTATCACCTTTTCTCATTCGTCATCGGACTTGCAACGTCCTACGTGTTGTACCGAATATATATGGGTCTGATTATTGCGTTTGGCACGTAACGGTGCCACAAGCTATAACATTACACGAGTATACAAATAATAACAAAAAATCATATCATGAGCCAAGATTCAACAAATAAAGATATGGAAAATATAACAAAAGTAAAATAAAATGTAGTAAGAATATGAAAAAATATACAGCGCTAGATATGGAGATGAGGATTGACTGGGAGGCACGATATTATATAGATTACTGAAATAACTCTGTAGGACAAATGACAAACTTACAGATTATCGATTGACGAGATGACTGGAGTCTTGATCGGACTTTCAACGAGAGCAGACGTTTGAAAGTTCTGCACATGAATAGTGTGACTGTAATTAATAATATGGGCTCCAAAACCAGATACGCGTGTTGTTGATCTCGCTGGATCGGAAAAGAACCATAATTATCAGCAGTTGAGGGTCACAGAGCGACTTTTCTACTTTTGGAACAAAAAATCGTAACTGTTATAAAGCAATAAACGAGGCATTTTTTAGAATTTGTAAACTTTTTTTCCATTTATCATTAGCCTCCAACATACTAGAACGAAACTGACCCAGGTTGGGTAAAGCGCGAGCACCGTCCTTTGCGTACAAGCAGCAGCGGCATCGGCGAGATTGGCCGAGATTCGAATTGAGGATTTACCGGTCCTGTCCGCTATTCTTCAAGGCGAGCTCTCGTTCCTCCAGCGAGCGTCCCGAAGAGAGGGACGACTCGTATCCCACAGAATTGTCAAGAGTCGCTTGGCTCCTGCCACTTCTCGATCGGTTCTCCGTACGCGAAGAGATCAACTCCTCGCGGCACTCGCCAGCAAGAAACCCCCGTATACTGTACGAGTGGGCTCGGTGCGTTAACGGCCGCGCTGAATCTCCGAAGGGATAAGATATATATGAAGCATCGAAGAAATACTCGACGAGCGATTCGACGCCCGTAATTGTATTTTTTTTTTTTTTTTTTTTTTTTTTTGGTCCCCTCTATCTTCGTCCACCGTCTCCTTCGCTCGGTCAGAGTCCTCCTCGACTCCTCTCGAGCGGCCCGAAGAGAAACGGAGCTCTCCTCTGGCTCCTCCCGTTCGTACGCTGTACTCTTCGTCGCCCTCTTCTTTTACGCTCCCTCGCGAACGTACCTGCCCAGAGGTGGATTCAGCGCCGCTGGTTTATGGCCGCGACACGTTGTAAAAAGCGACGATGAGCGGGAGTCGGGGAGACGTCGCGGAATGGGACGCAGTATAGGTAAAGCTATGCGCCATGCGGGACGATTAACCAGAATCCCGGCGATATTCCCGGCCTTCTCCTCGTTACAATGTGATTAATTCTTTGCGGCACTGAAAGAAAATAATGCGAATTTACGTTTTCCAGACGACCGAAGTGATAGTGACGAGTGGACCGATATGGAATGTTCGCCGGATCGTGCTCGAGCGAAAAAGAGCTTCATTGAGGAGACGCCGAGGCATCGAAGAAACCGCGGCTCGATCCTCGCGAGGGCTCCGAGATGCAAATGAGGCCGCGTGCGTCTTGTCGACGGGTGCTGCCTATCGTAGGTACAAGTCCGGAGTGGCACGGGCTGTGCATCGCCCGACGGTCCCACGGACACCAGAAGCGATCTCGCGCACACGCGCCGCAGAGACCCCGCCGGGGAAGTGGTGCACGGCCTCTCGAACGCCTCGAGGCCCCGAGGAACGGCAGAGAAGCGAGAACAGAGAGCCGGAGAGCATATACACGGCGCAGACGTTGCGGCGCCAGCCGACTCCACCGAGCCAATAAATCCGGCTCACCTCATTACTAAGCTTGTCTCTTTAATTGAAATCTCGTGTTTTTCCCAAACCCGCGAGGCGCTCGCGAGCCTCACTCTTTCCACTTTACGTTTTTGTTTGTTCTTTTCCTTTTTTTTAAATTTATTTATTCTTCTGTGAACTTCTCGACGGGAAGCACGCTCTTCGGTAGCTCGTTCGCGTTCCGCGAAGAATCCTCGCTCTCGAGGGTGGAGAGGAACGAAAGTTTCAGCTTTCGTTTGAAATCCCTCGACGTCGAGCGATAACCCGCGGTGTTGAGAAAAAGAGTCGATAAAAGAGACAACTGTGTATACCACTGGTGAGGAGCTTGCAAACTGGCTGGCTGGAGATTTAATTAGATGGATGGATAGATTCAATTTTATTGAGTACTGCCCTAAGGAACGATGCAATACAGGCAGAACAAGGCTAGATTAAACATTAATGGATATAGCATAGGTAGCAATCGAAGCGAAACAGTGCAGAGCGTAATAGACGAAACATAATCGGTAATAAACAAGTAAAGCAAGTACAGATAAAGGTACAACAAAGTATATACATTAAAATTCATAATAATGTTATACGAGGCATTCCATAGCATTCGACCTGGGGTTAACCCTTCACATCTTGGATTGGGTGCGCAATTTTTTATATGACTGAACTAACTCTGAAAAGACCTCAGATTTTTTATTATTAAAAAATAATGGTGTATAATTATTTATTATTAAAAAAATCAACGTTTTCATTGCCGCGATTTAAAATTCTGAAAAATCTTGTGTTGTGTATAAAAAAAAGATTTGAACCGAAGTGCGCCAACATCACTTTTTCTGTTTTTTTTTTTAAACCAGAAACCAGTGAAAAAAAGGATAAGAAAAAAGAAATCGGTCGATTATTGGTTATCGCTTGACCATATTTATATGGAACACTGCATTTTTGCGATCAACAAGTTGTTCTTTTTAATCATCAATAATTATGAACGATTTAAAAAAATCTAATAAAAAATCTGAGTGCTTTTAGTTCAGTCATAGAAAATCGCGGCCCTGATCCAAGATGTGAAGGGTTAACCCCAGGTCGAAATGCTCCGGAACGCCGCATACATAAAATTCATAAAAATATAGATAAAAATACATAAAAATTATAGGGGAAACAGCTGAGCGTTTCAGGACATGTCTCGTTTTCGGGTGGTCTCAACGGTGCGTCGTCGTCTATCCGTCCGATTACAGTTCACTTGTGGCTCGTGCAGATGCAGCCGAGGATGAGTAATTGATATCTGATCGATATCAGCTCGTATCGGACGTATCAGCGCGATTCGAGAATGAGCGAAGAGAGCAGCGGATTAAATGAAAGTTACATGGGCCACTGTGGGCTGCAGGTGGTACGGAGTGGATTCGGCGGTGCGCTGCCGGAGAGTCAACACGTCGCGGTCTCGTCGAGAGAGCAAGAGCTCTCGAGAAGTCACGCGGGCGGCTAACCCGGCCGCGCTGTCGCGTCAAGCCGTAAACTCCGGACTTGTTAACTTCTGATCGATTCCCTACGGCCTCGGCCGTATATTACAAACTTTAATATTAAATTCCGACCCGTCACTCGTAATAGTTTCCACTTATCCGCGCTGCTTCGTACCGCCATACGGCGACGCGTTATTACGTGTACCTGTGTCTCGAACACCGTCAGCACTCTACCCCGCTCTCCCGCCCACCTGTTTCTGGTATCGCAGTTCTTCTGGGGAGTAGTTTCTGCTTCTGTTGTTATTTTGTTCATAGCTTTTTTTTATATACGCCGACGCACCTTGCGAAACGTGCTCGATGAAAAGAATAACATAAATTTTCTTACCTTTAATTTATAATCCAATTTGCGAGGCGAAAAGTCAGCTCGCAGTCAAACGCGCCCGGTAGTATTGTTAACGGTTGAAAGTCGTGCAGGTTACTTGCAGGTCGACTTCCGAACTTTTCTCCCACGTTGGGAATAATTGAACAGTACATTAATTTTTATTTTTTTTTTGTGACTACATTTAATTTTTCTCCTCCGCATCTCTCGCACACCCTTCCTGGCATCGCAGTTCTTCGCCATGCAAAAGAGAACTCGGGCCAACACAAATTCACCGTTTATATTTCTGTTGTTGTTTTACTCACAGCTTTTTTTATACAGTCCGACGCACCCTGTGAGACGTGCTCGATGAAAAGAATAACACACATTTTCTAACATTTAATTTATAATCTAATTTGCGAGGTGACAGGTCAGGTCGCAGTCAATTGTTGACTGTCGACAGTCATACTGGATCTTTGGAGGTCGCGTTTTGAATTTTTTTCCCACGTTAGGATTAATTGAACAGCATGTTAATAACATTTTTTTAAATCTAAATAATTTTGTTTCGGTTCTCCGTGACTAGATTTAATCGATAACGTTTGTGCGTATGTTACAGGTATTCGGTATATTCGATCTGAGAATCCTGCCTAATCACGGTCGTTACGGACGTTCCCGAAGAGTATTTCGCTGTGTGATCGGAATAATCGTCATTCGGTGATCAACGAACACGCACCCTGCATCCGCGAGAGACCGACTTTCCATTTAAGGTCGTCTCACCTCAGATTTATTCGTACTCACCGGTCGAATGACATTCCCGTCATCGCGGATCAACGTTCTCGGGAATCCTCCCGCCTCCTTTCATGCGATACTCCTCGCATCACGTCCCCGTATCTTCGACCGTTCTGCTTTCCGTATACTCTTTTATCCTCTGCCTCTCATTCGCTCTCGTTTCACGGTATAAGCTTCCATGCCACGGATTCTCCAACGGGCGGCCCCGCCTCCCCTTGCCTTTTACCACCGAGCGAACCTTTTTGTTTAATAATTGGAACGCCCGGTACGTAGGGAGTATAAAAGCGTTCCGCGAATCCGCTTCCATTTCGGGATCTCTCTCTATCTTTCCCGATCGTTCCCGGCTCACTACGCACCGCCTCATTCCCCTTTTTATGCTTGTCTCGTGTCAGACTGATAAGTTTCTTTTCTCGTATTCCTTCGTAAGGTTCGGTACGCCGATCGCTAAGTAATAGTTCTTGTAGCCCCGATCGTTTGTTACTATCGCTGTTAGTGGATTCGATTGTAATTTATAAGCATCCACGGTTAGATCTCAGGGTCTGGTAGAAATTATTTTTTATATTATTTACATATATTTTTTTTTTAATTGAATAGGATAACATTTATGTACCGGCTAACTAAGGTCGGCGTATAAATGGATTCTATTCAATTCAACTAAATTTATCAAAACAAAAAAAAATTACAAATTTCTACCGGCGTGACTGGATCTTCATACGCGCAGTAGTCATTTCGACTTCGTCTCAACGGGGAAACAATGTCCCGGAGATTATACCTACACGCACGTTCGCGCTGCAACTTTTTGTTCCCCGGAGTTCCGAGGGGAACAGTAGATGAGGGCCTCGGAGTGTCTCCCGTCGAAGCTCCTCCACCAGGAGCCCGATGTGACGCTCCCCCCCTCTTTCCCTCTCGCGAACCTTTATACGGATTACCAACCCCATCATTTACTTCACGCATCGTATACGTCTCCCGAAGACGTTTCTTTTCCGGCTCTCCCCACGGTAATTGAAAAGCGTGCCCAGGTTTTCCTCCGCGCCGTGTCGTGCGTGATTGTCGTGGAATAAGAATGAAATGATCGTATAGCGGAGAAGGTATATGAGGGCAGTCTGGCTCGACATGCCCGGGACGGATCGTGCCGATCGGTTTCCCGCAGATCGGCACTCTTATTTCTTACCCTCCATGCCCATCCGGAATGCCTGCGAAATACGTGTAATAGGCTCGTGATTTCCCTACTTGCTTTTACGGGACCGGTTGATGTACAGTAAATCAGGGTGATATAGCCATGCGGGTGATAAGGCCACCCGTAGTGTCTTTTTAACACGCCGTTTGCACAGTTTTTAGTATATGTGGATACGATCATTACTATGGCCACATCACCCATAGTGTCCGGGTCATGTGGCCGATCGCTAATTTATTTATAGAGCTGCCATTAACACTGAGAAAAAATTACAGCATAAGCAACAACACAGACGTTTTACCATGAAAAATAGTTTCCAAGGGGAAGGTCTACATTTTGTAGTTACAATTCGAATTATAGTTTCAATTCGAAAATATCGAAAGTTCTGAGTGAATTACTTCAGTTCGATGTTTCTAGAGTTGGTTACGATCAAAATTTTAAGTTTTTTTAACGCCAAACCTCAAATTTTTTGTGTATAAAAAAGCATGGCCATATCACCCCAACTTACCCTATATCGCGATATCATCCTCGTCGAGAGAAATCTAAACGAGGTTCACTCTCCACCCCCGGGTCGCTCATTTCTCACGTCGTTCTCATACGGCAGCTCGGACTACATCTAGCTTACGAAAAATCTTCGTCGACACTCGAGTCGATGCATCGTCCGGGAGGGAATAAATAAATCCGAACGGGCCACTCTGCATTCTGAAAAAGTAGCGCGCTTCGCCACGGCATTTTATAAGTAAAACACATATAATAGACTTGAATTCTTGGGAGTAGTCGTCGGGATCCATTAATTTCTATTTGTTACTGTCTTCGATACCAATTACGATTCGATTGTAATTTATAAGCATCCGCGAATACATCTTAGGGTTACTGGTAGAAAGTATTTTTTATATTATGTAAATAATTAAATTTTTTTTTTTAATTAGGAAAACGTTAATATACAGATCTACTGAGGTCGGTGGATAAATGAATTTTATTGAAGTTGACTAAATTTATGATAAAAAAAAACAGTAAAGAAATTATAATTCTAAAATTGCTCCGAGTGAAATCTAAACGATGTTTCCTCTGCACCCCCAGGTCGCTCATCTCTCGTGCCGTTCCCGTGGCAGATCGGACTACATCCAGCCTACGAAAAATCTCTGTCGACATCAGAGGCCATGCATCGCCTCTAGTGCCAGGGAGGAAATAAATAAATCCGGACGGGCCGCTCTGCACTCTGACAAAAATAACGCGATTCGCCACGGCGTTTTATAAGCAAAACACATAATAGACTTGAATTCTTGGGAGTAGCCGGTCGGATCGATTAATTTCTACTTGCTTCTTTCTTCGATACCAATTACGTCAACAACTACCGGGAGAAACTCTCGGTGGGGCCCGGCGTTGCGTGCGGTGCAAAACTGGCCGGTGGTGTACGGCGTAGGTATACGGCGTGGTATCCTGCTCGCATTCACGCGGTAGGCATACGCACGTACCGTCCATTGTCTCTCGCCCGTGAGTTGCGGAGGAACGCGCCGTCGCGTTGCCGCAGGATACACTCTCGCATGCTCTCTTCTCCGCTCTCGGCAAGAAAGCCTCGAAGAGCATCGCGCTCCGATAACTTCTCGGACCTCTCCGCAAGCAAAGTTTTCGTTGATGCTCGCAGTTACGCGTCCGGAAAAATTTATTGGATCGTTCAATGACTCTGTTGATCGATTATTTTGTAGAGCTCTGTTCGTGCGTTCCATTTGTCGACCCGAAGACAATTTTCCTTCGGTGCGTTGCGCGACAATCACGTTAAAAAAAATTCGTATGAAATTTAACGTACTGGAAGTTATTATGCATAAACTGGTATATTGAATTTAATGTACAATTTTGATGAAAAATTAATGCACAGTAGATTAAAAAGTTTAGAAATAGTTTACTATTAATTATTTACTTTAATTTTTACTATAAAGGTACTTTAAATCCAATAATTTTCTTCAGTGTAAATAAATTTTGTTTGGAAATTAATTAACAGTATTGGAAGCTTATTTGCATAAACTCTTTCTGAAATTTCAAACACATGGGCGTTGTAATTTAACAGTGAAATTTGTATTTTTCAACATTTTTGTAAATGTTAAGCAAAAGATTTGTAATTTTAATATCTGGTATTTTTATTTTACGAACAAAGTACATTAATGTTCCATTAATGTAAGTAATGTTAGCAAATTTTAAGTTCCCGTACGTTAAATTTACAATTTATTTTTACAGTGTTTAATTTCACTCTGAAAATTTATTCATTTATCATCCCAAGTATACTGTTACGGATCTGCATTGCATATAAGAAGACGATACGAATGAGAGAAATACATAGGTGACATAGCGCAGTGGTTAGCGCTCTTACTCAGTAACCGATTAATCCGGGTTCGAAGTCCGGCGATCACCATATGTTTTCTCTCTTCGATACTTCGCCCGCCCTTCTGCAGGTCCCGAAACTCTCCGCTCCATCATTACAGTCCATTAAATTTAATGTACCAGTTTTTGCACGAAAACTTCCAGTTCGTTGGATTAAATTTACAATTTTTAAAAATAGTGTCTCCCCCCACTCTCGACAAGAAAACCTTGGAGAGTCTCGCACTTCGATAATTTCCGCAAGCAAGATTTTCGTTGATGCACGAAGTACGTGTCTGTCGATCGATTATTTTGTTGAAACTCCGCTCGTGTCTTCCATGTCTTTGACCCGCAGAAAATTTTCTCCCCGACGCATAGCGCGGCAACTTTCTCCCACTGTTAACAGAAATTGCAAATTTAATGCATCGGATTGGAAGTTTTTATGCAAAAGCTGGTATATTAATTTAATGTGTAATTATGATAAAAAAATGAATGAACTTTTACGGTGAAATTAAAGTACATTGTTAAATTTAAAGTACTTTTATAGTCAAATGAATGTAAATCATTAAAAGCCAAGTGTTTCTAAAGTTTTTTACATCACAATTCTAGGTACATGAAATTCGATGCACCAGTTTATGCATAAAAACTTCCAGTACCGGTACATTAAATTTCATAATAATTTTTTTATACCGCACCGCTCTCGGCAAGAAATCCTCGAAGAGTCGCGAAGTACACGAAGTACGTGTCCGTAAAAATTTATCGAACGATTTACCGAATCTGTCGATCGATTATTTTGTCGAAGCTCCGCCCGTGTCCTCCATGTGTTCGACCCGCAGAAAATTTTCTCGCCGGCGCATAGCGCGGCAACTCGGCAAGAAAGCCTCGAAGAGTCGCGAAGTACACGAAGTACGTGTCCGGGAAAAATTTATCGAACAGTTTAACGACTCTGTCGATCGATTATTTTGTCGAAGCTCCGCCCGTGTCCTCCATGTGTTCGACCCGCAGAAAATTTTCTCGCGGGCGCATTGCGCGGCAGCGCAGCAGAGGGCTCCGAGGGATAAAGAGAGGATCGCTCGGGTGGCAAGAACGCGGCTCCGCGCAGCCTCGGGATCGATCAGTTCGTTTTTCGGCTGGCCGCGGACCCGCGGTCCCGATACACACGGGGGCGCGAGAAAAAAACTTAACGTATGTGATAATGCGCCAGCTATGCCACACAGAGGCCAAAAAGAGAGGCAGAGCGCGGGGCAGCGAAGGGGACGAAGAAGAGGGCCGAAGAGAGCGGACGGCTCTCGCCAAAGTCCAAAGGAGGATCAGTGACCGCGGCGTTGAGCGGAGAGTCGACCACTCGCGGGGATGCTCGCCGAGCGTTTTTTCCACCGACTCCACGAGAAATCGGCGGAGCGAGAGAGGCAGAGAATCGGAGAGGAACACACGGGCGAGCGAGCGTCGGATCGTGTTGGGCGATGCGCGCGGATAAACGAATTCCTCTATCCTACTTCTTATTATAAAAATAGAGCGTATTGAATTCTGCGGCGAAAAACAAAACAAAAACGTTCTAATCGTCCACTCTCGCGGCCGCAATAAATATCGCGTCGAGATTACAGAAAGAAAAAAAATAAGACGCGGAGAGACTGAATAGACGCCCGGAATTTATTCAGTGTCGATCTTAAGATACTTAGCATAACATGTAAAAAAAAAATCTGTTGGTAGCAGCTGATCTCGTTTCGACATCAGCGAGATGAACGATAGGAAACCCGTCGCCCGATGAACAATTGCACAAATCGCACAAGTTTATCAATATTACATAAGATGTATAATGTAATTTTAATGGCGTTTCAGAATTTTTAACAATATTATTATTATTATTATTATTATTATTATTATTATTATATTATTATTATGTTTATGTGATCCTGGGGGGTCGAATTTTAAGACGTTAGTTTGAACTTTAGCTCCATCATTGCAGTCCATTACCTGCGGCGGAAAACAAAACAAAAGCGTTCTAATCGTCCACTCTCGCGGCCGCAATAAATATCGCGTCGAGATTACAGAAAGAAAAAAAATAAGACGCGGAGAGACTGAATAGAGGCCCGGAATTTATTCAGTGTCGATCTTAAGATACTTAGCATAACACGTAAAAAAAAAAAAATCTGTCGGTAGCAGCTGATCTCGTTTCTCTCCCTCCCCGCCCGGGAGCACTCAATAAATCTCTCTCGCCTAGCGACACTCTCCCCGATGACGACTCCGGCTAGACTTCAAAGTAGGAATGAAGTTTGCCGAAGCATGACTTACGGAGGGGTGCGTCTCTCTTTCCCTCGCTCGCGTTATATAGACTTTTTCGACGGGAGAGCTTTTCGCGAGGCGAATCTCTGGCCCTCGGTGTAGAGGCACTTGTTATGCCGACACATCGGTTAGTCGTTACAAGGAGTAAAAAGTAGGAGAGCTTCTACCGGAGCTACCCTCCGAATCCCCGTCGTTGAAAATTCGCGTATCACTTTGGCTGCACGCGTTCCATCCGATAGCTTCCCCCCCCCCCCCCCCCCGCCTCTCGACCCCGGTTTCTGCACGATCTCGTCCTCGTAGGTAGTCTTCCTCGTCGTCGTGACGCGCCCGATCGAAAACCGTCGGCGATCCGGCCGGAGCTCGCCCGGCTCGCTGGCGGACATTCCGCACAGCCGGCGTTTCCAAAGTTAAACTTTACACCGGGGGACGACGTGATCGGGCGGTCGGGCTACCGAGCAGCCGTGCAACCGTGCGCCATGTGTGATGCGGAACGTGTTCCCGGTTTCGCGTAGTGTTATGACTACTTGTAGAGAACGTTCTGCGGACTTCCCGTCTCGCTCGTTGCGCTTCGGAATTCCGTACGGCGCTCGTCGTTTCCATCGGCTTCTTCGTTCACCGATTTCTCGGTTCGATTTTCCGATTGCCTGTGTGTCTCGGGGAAAAATACGTCACGTATTAGTCATTTATTTACTTGTTTAGTTATTTAATAACGGGCTTATTATTTAATTGTAAGGACGATAGGAAACTCATCGCCCGATGAACAATTGCACAAATCGCACAAGTTTATCAATATTTCATAAGATGTAAAATGTAATTTTAATGGCGCTTCAGAATTTTGGAAAACATTATTATTATTATTATTATTATTATTATTATTATTATTATTATTATTATTATTATTGGATCCTGGGAGTTCGAATTCCCCTAAGGGTCGAATTTTAAGACGCTAGTTTGAACTTTAGATCGAAGTTTGGCCGGAGCTTCGTTGGGTGCTTAAGTTCCATCTTAAGTTCGAACTTAAGACTGAACTGAAATTCGATTGTAGTTCGAGATCCATCTTAAGTTCGAGCTTAAAATCGATAGCACACCAACGAAAACTGAGAATACCAAAGCAATTAAAGTATCCTTGTAACGCTCAGTCACCGGTTACCTTTTCCGTGGAATTCGGTAGAAGCGAATTTGTGCGATGCTTCAGACGTACGATTATAGTTATATTTGCCCAGGGTTTCCGGGCTAAATCGCATAAAATCGGCGAGAACGGTAATCAACACCTTCGCTGCGATATTAGCACCGCGTGCTGTTTTCATTTTTTTTTCTTTATTTCATTTCAATTATTTTTATTATCTCGTTTCAAACGAACTGGAGCAACTGGCGCGAGAAACCCTCAATTTGCTGCACGCGATCCGAGCGAACGATATGGTCGAGGTGTTCAAACCCATACCGGTAATTCCGTTCCAGCTGTAATAATAAGCCTTCCTCTCACTCGACGATCTCTCTGAATATACTGCCGTTGAAACGTAAACTACGGTTTTGCATAAGAACAAAAAAATGAAAAACGACAAGTTTTACACATTGATCAATGTCCACAACGGTCGGGTCGTAATCGATACGACCTCCTCCGTCCCGCGATCGCGAATAATTATCGGATATCAATAAATCGATACGCGTATTCAATTTCGTTTGACTCCGCTTCGAGCTCACGGGAACTCGCGATACCCTCGCGTGATTAATAATTGATAATAGCCAGGGCGATCGCCGGCGGAGCATAACGAAATCGGCCGTGATACTCGGTGTGTACACGCTCGTTTAGAAGGGCAGTTAGTTGCCGGATCGAGAGAAGCCGGAAAGTAGGGTGCCCGGGGATGGAGAGTCCAAGTTTAATAAGCATCCCGAGACAGCGCGTTGCACCGCGGGGCGAGAGTCCGAAGAGATGCGCGAGCTGTAAGGCGGCGTAAGGTGGAAAGCCATAAAAGCTCCAATGCAGGAAACATTAAAATTCCGTAGATCCATGGCAAATACCTCTCCTTCCGATCTGGCTTTCCCAAAAAAAATTTGAGAACGAGCGCAAGAGGGCTGGAATCTTGGAGCACGGTGGTTCAGAATTCATAGAAACGGCCGGTGTCCAGCGAGCCGGAAGGGGTCAGCGCGACCAATTATTCCCGTCGTGATCGTAATCGGCTGGGATACTTCGTGTATACACGCTCGTTTAGAAGGGCGGTTAGTTTGTGGATCGAGGGAAGCCGGAAAGTAGGGTGCTCGGGGATGGAGAGTCGAAGTTTAATAAGCATTCTGGGACAGCGCGTTGCACCGCGAGGCGAGAGTTCGAAGAGATGCGCGAGCTATAAGGTGATATAAGCTGGAGATCATAAAACCTCCAATAACGGAAACGTACAAATTCCACAGATCCATTGCAAATACCGCTTGGCTCGTTCTCGCTTTTCCAAAAATAATTGAGAACGAGAGGAAGGGTCGATGACGTTAGTTTGAACTTAAGATCGCTTTTGAGATCGAACTTCAGATTGAAGTTTGGGCCGAATTTCATTCCGTGGTTAAGATCTATCTTTAGTTGGAAGTTAAGATCGAACTTGATTTCGTACTTAAGTTTGATCTTAAGTTCAAACTTAAGTCTGAAGTCAATTTCGATTATAGGCCGAGTTCGATCTTGAGTTTGAACTTAAGATCAATCTGAAGCGCGAAATCAAGTTTGAACTGAGGTTTGATCTTAAGTTTGAACTGAAGTTCGATCTTAAGTTTGAACTGAGGTTCGATCTTAAGTTTGAACTGAGGTTCGATTTTAAGTTTGAACTGAGGTTCCATCTTAAGTTCGAACTTAGAGCTTGAGCACGCAATGAAGTTCGGGCCAAACTTCGATCTTAAGTTCGACCTCAAGAGCGATCATAAAAGTGCCCACTAATGTCTTTAATTCGACCCTAAGAGGACTGTACGTCTGGGGCAGAATGGTTCGGAACTCACAGAGAAGCCCAGTGTCCAGCGAGTCGGACAAGGTCAGCCCGCGCGCGACCAATTACTCCCGCATTGAATCAATGTTTCGCCACGAAACATCCCACTGCATCCTGAGACAGCGCCTTACACCGCGAGAGTTCGAAGAGACCTGCGAGTTATAAGAAGGTCAGAAAAGCCATAAAACCACCAATAACCGAAATGCAAAAATTCCCTAGATCGATCGCACATACCTCCGGTTCCGTTCTCGCTTTCCCAAAAAATTTGAGAACTGGAGTAAGAGGCCGACTCCTGTGGAGCCCGCAGGTTCGGAACTCATAGAGACGTCCGGTGTCCAGCGAGCCGGACAGGGTCAGCGTTCGCGCGACCAATTACTCCCGCATTAAATCAATGTTTCGCCACGAAACGGCCCACCCTACGAGCCATTTCGGCATCCCGGTAATAAACCGCGGCCGACGCGTCTCCGGTGGAACGAACCGCGCCAGTATATCCATGCTGCCGCTGGAAGGGGAGTGTGAGAGTCTCGTGCGTGGGCCCACCCCTGCTCAGGCGCGGCGAACGCCGGTGATGTTCTTCCATATACGCGGAACGCCGCATGGTTTCCTCGACGCAACGAGGATGCCGCTACGAGTCTCCCTGGAATGCGTTCTCCTGTCGTAATATTTGGCTTTAAATCATGTTCCCGTTGACAGACCCCCCATAACCGAGAACCGACTAGCACCGCTCCCCGCTGTTACTACTGGCGCGAGAAACCCACTCTAGGCTGATCCACTTCGCACCCCGCACCGGCCGGCTTCTCGCACCTTCTTCCTCTTCTTCCTACTTTAATTCCTGAGCGAGATCACGGAGTCATGCGCATACCTACCCCGCTCGGTTCGCCGCTCTCGTCGAAGGGGAATACCAATTGTGGAATTTCGAACGACGGACAGATTTCGATTTATGGCTTCATTAAAATTTTTCATAGCGTCTCGTATGCCTCCCATCGCGCGATTCGTTCGTACGTTATATGTTAATTTCACCATTGGCATTGTATTATATTATATTAACGACCAAAATCGAAAAGCGTGTGGCGTAACTGGCTGGACTGTTAAATTTCGACGCGGCGTTCCGCGAGTGGTGAAAATTGACGTCAAGGCGGCATAAATCATTATTTTCCTAAGTTTTGTTTACATTTGTTATTTTTGTGGAGTTAGATATGACACTTATTTTCCTCTTACCATTTTGTGACGAGACGCATTTTCGTTATTTTGGCATTTTTATCAAACTTCTTTTTTACTGTTATTCTTTCACTCTGTTCAGCGCATATATTTCCTTATTTCTGCGTCTTACTCTCTCTGGGTCGAAGTTGAAAACGTTAGTGCGGACTTAAGAGCAAACTTAAGATCGAACCTCCGTTAAATTTTGATTTCCTGTGTAAGTTTGATATTAAGTTTGAATTTCCGCACGCAAGCAAGTTCGATCTTAAGTTCTTTAATTAAAGAACTTAAACTTAAAAACTAAAGAACATTAAAGTTTTTTAATTCGACCGTCAATCTGCTATAGTCAATTTGGCCGAAACGTCTACGTATCACGCCCGTAATTAATACCAGTCCGTCAATATACAAAAAAAAAAAAATAATAATAAGCCGTCCGGATGGTTGGGCACTCCGAAAAAGTAGAGGACGTCAAGAGAGGCGATACGGGGTAGTTTCCGCCAGTGGTGGAAATTGGCATCAATGCGGCATAAATAATTATTTACCTGAGTCGTATTTGCATTGATTATTATTGCCGAGTTAGCTATGACACTTTTTGCTCTTAAATTTTTTTACCAAGAAGAATTTTTTTATTGTACTAATAAATAAATAAATAAATAAATAAATAAACTGTCCGGCGGTGGTTGGGTAGCCCGGAAGCGGAGAGGAAGGCGAGAGAGGCGATACGGAGTCCGTGTCCTTCTTTCGATGCGGCACTCACCCATCCGCGAGATTAGGCTCACCCGCACAATTTACGACGACGATCTTATTCATCGTCGAGCTTTCATATAAAAGCTTTTTCCTGTAAGCCTCGACACGGGCTTTGCGGCCAGGAGGGCGGCGGGCGGGGAGAGGGCAGCCGTCGCTGGTTGAATCGTACGCGAATACATACTACAGCATAACGTATACGTCGAGAGTAGAGCTTAGTCGACGGGAACAGAAGTCTGAGAGGGGTCGACTGCCCCGTGGAGTCTCCGCGAGACCGCGACGAATTAGCGATACGAACGTTTCAAGGACTCGCCACATTGACTGTTGGGATTTTATTTTTATTTTCTTCCGTTTTCGTAGCATAGATTTACGCTCCCTGCGACGAACGTCATTCAGACGTCAAACATTTTTTAGCGCCACGATTTCTTACTCTCAGTCTTTTTATTACCAGACTGATTTTCTCTTTTGCACAAAAGTGTTGTCGGTCTCGCTTCTGTTGCCTCTCGCACTCAGAAAAAAAAATGTTATTTGCCGGCCACCGTTTATTTGGTACAAGTAAAATATTTATTTGATTTAAATAAATATTTATTTTAATTAAGTAAATAGTTAGTTAAATGAAATAAATATTTATTTAAATCAAATAAATATTTTACTTAAACCAAATAAACGGTGACCAAATCAATTATTTCTCTGGGTGCGTCTTTTCAGGGCTGTACTGGATGAAACTTTTTGTCATCCAATATCCGTAACTTTTTTTACTGATCACTGAATAATCTATAAGTAAACTCAATTCTACTGGTAATAGAACAAAAAAAGTAACGTACGATGTTATTATTTTCTGATTGCAGGTATCGCGACGATGCCCTCTGCTGGACAGACAGGTGAGCCCTAATCTTCGATCACTCACGATTTTGCTAGATTAAGACGTTAAGAACTTTGGATATCTTGTAGTTATGCAGCAAAGTGGCATTTTTCAGGGTCTTGAAAAATGCCACGTTGCAAAAAAAAAAATCGGAAAGGAAACATTTTTATGCACTTTGAAGGATACTTTTATGATATAATATACATACAAGCTTTCCGAAGAGCACAGTTGAGCCCTAATCTTCGACTACTCACGATTTCGCTAGATTAAAACATTAACTTTGGATATCGTGACGCACCGCAACGATCGACGAGGAACAAACGTTCAGTTGACGAAAGTCAACGGTAGGGATCGTGGAAGAAAAGAAAAAAAAACAAAGAAAATCAAGAAAAAGATGAAGCGGAAAAGTATAAGAAGCGCGAGGCGTAAAAGGTCAGCAAGGGAATCGCCACGATGCCCGGCTGGTCGAACAGGTGAGCCACAATCAAGAGACGCGGTCGCGTCTCGACGCCGAGTGCAAAAAAAAAGAAAAAAAATTCTTTACGTCTTCGACCACTCACGATTTCGCTAGATTAAAACATTAAGAACTTTGGATATCGCGACTCACCGCAACGATCGACGAGGAACAAACTTTCAGTTGACGAAATTCAACGGTAGGGATCGTCGTCGATGAAAAAAAAAAAAAAAAAAAAATCAAAGACAGAAAACCAAGAAAAAGATGAAGCGGAAAAAGTATAAGAAGCGCGAGGCGTAAAAAGTGAGCAAGAGAATCGCGACGGGGTGCTTTGCTGCGCTGCATCGACCGCGGTCAATGCCGATGCCGGCATCAAAGCCACGAACGAGCTGCTCTGTAACTCTATACACTATATATAAAAGACCTGCTGGTCGCGAGAGTTGCAAGCGAGGTGATTGATAGAGGGAGATTGACGTCCCGACGCAATTCCATTGTTCAAAGTGAGTACAGAGAGGGATAGAGCGAGAGAGAGAGAGAGCGGGGACCTTCTCTGCCGGGGGTTCTTTACCCACCGGGTATAAATCAACTCCGCGGTGACCGAACTCGTCGTCTTCACCGCTTCCATCCTCGGCTCTCGAGATCCCAACCGGGTAAATTCAACGTTAGAAACAAAAAGCCACCGCGAAAGAAAAAAAAAAAAAAAAAGAAAATCCCAGCGTGTCAAAAAATCTAAAATTGAACGGGTGTCCGAGCGGACGAGGAGGATACATAATTGATGGTCGCTGGAGGAGCGAAACGCAAGCGCAATTGCGGCGGCGATCGGCCGAGCCGTTCCCGAGGGTCTCTCACCCGCGGCTCGTTCCCGCAATTAACCATAACCGATCGGTCGGTCGTTAATTGCGAAAAGTCGAAGAGCCAGCGAGGTCGTGTAATTAATAACGCGCCGGGTGACGTTATCGGCGCGAACGGGCCGGTACGGTCGGCCTCGTATAATGTAAGTCTATGTGTGGATAAATACGTTGCGCGTTCCGGCTCTGCTCTGAGAAAGACCGAGAGGAGGAAGCTGAGGAGGAAGAGACACGCCGCACGCTCGCGAATGTCGGCTCTCTTAAACAACGAGCGGCTCGTCCCGGGACGGTATATATATATACATTTTTTTTTTGCACGGTCCATCGCCGATTTAACTGGATGTCGTTACTACGTTGGGCATTGTTGTCGCGGTCGGTCCTCTCGCGCCGCATCCCTGCCGGTCCCCGGTTCGTCCGTTCGCCCTGCTTTCCTTCACTGGGCAGGAGCAGCTTTCGTTCGCTCCTTGGCTTCCGAACCAACGGATTCTCGGTGACGAAGCCCCCGAGCGAACGCGCCCGAGAGAGCGCCGATTCGATGCCGTATTTATTGGATCGGGACCGAGCGAGACGGTGAACGAGTGAGTGACCAGAGGAGGCAGCGAGCCGCTGCATTCCTCGCACATGCACCTTCCGTAATGAGCGCTCTCCGGTCCTGTCTGTCTTTCCATCCGCCTGTCGTCCCGTCCGCACACTGTCTTCCCGACTCTCTCGCTCTTCAGTTCCTGAGGTCTTCGTCCTCGAGCTGCGGCGTCCTGGCCGGATTGGAGACCTACGCAGTCCAAAGAGCTGTTTTCCGAATAGGTTCCTCTGGGTTATTACCTCGTTTTTCGCGAATTAATTGATCGTTTGTTCATTTTCAGGAATTACGTGATATCTCTAGTTCGGAATTATTGGCTGCATTCCTTGCAGATGCATCGCCCGTAATGAGCTCTCTCCGATCCTGCCTGACGTCTCGTCTGCACAGTGTCTTTCCGACTCTCCCGCTTTTCGTTCAATTCCTGAGGTCTTCGTCCTTGAGCTGCCTCATCCACGCCGGATTGGAGACCTACGCAGTCCAAAGAGCTGTTTTCCGAATAGGTTCCTCTGGGTTATTACCTCGTTTTTCGCGAATTAATTGATCATTTGTTCATTTTCAAGAATTGCGTGATAGGGTAAAAGTGGTGAATATGGCCCACCTCGATTAACACGTAAATCAATGATATATGGACCGGGCCATAATTCCCACTTTTACCCTATCTCCAGTTCCGAATTATTGGCTGCATTCCTTGCAGATGCAGATGCATCCTTGCGGACGTCTCGTGCGCACACTGTTTTTTCGACTCTTCCGCTTTTCGTTCAGTTCCTGAGGTCTTCGTCCCCGATCTGCCTCATCCTGGCAGGATTGGAGACCTTCACAGCCCCTCGGCCTATTTTCCTATTTACTTCCTCTAGGTCATTGCCTCATTCTTCTCGAACTGCTAGACTACTTGTTCACTTTCAGAAAGACCGTGATATTTCCAACCCCTAATTATCGGCGTGTGACGGTCCAGCATTATAGGGAAGAGCGGGGCAAAATGGGATGGTGGGGCAAAAAAGGGCAGTGAGGCAAAACGCCATATTCCAATCATTTTTGGATGGAACAATAGGGCAAAACGGGACAGACAATCCGGGTGTATCAACGGGGCAAAATGGGACATCCAAAAATGATTGGAAACTTGCGTTTTGCTCAATGTCCCATTTTGCCCCGCTCCACCCTACACACGAAGACAACTCGAATGGCAGAATATAGTTGACGGTCATATATATTTACGGGAGGGCAGTGATTAGCGCTCTTACTTAGTAACTTAGTATTTAGTGCAGTGATTAGCGCTCGTACTTAGTAACTTAGTACTTAGTGCAGTGATTAGCGCTCTTACTTAGTAACTTAGTACTTACTGCAGTGATTAGCGCTCTTACTCAGTAACCGACTAACTCGGGTTCGAATCGCGGCGATGACCACATTTTTCCATCATTCAAATTTGGACCAGCCGTCACTTCATCGCCACACGACCAATCCTCCGAAGTTTCCGCACGCTCTTTAAAGGCGGATCATCGTCGAAGAATCGTACGATGGAAGAGAGTCGATGATGACGAGGCTGAGAAAACTCTGAGATCTCCGATCCGGGAAGATCGTTCGTGCGCCGCACGGAGGGCACGTTCCACTGGTCTGCGCGCGTGCCCCGTTGCCCGAGGTGTAATAGCCGAGCGTGAGCCCGGGATGCGCTCTTCGGTAAGGCCCTCGTGCCACTCTCTCGGAGGATCCGAGAACGAAGAAGAGACGGGCGAGCGAGGCTGGGCGATGTTATAGTAAAGGAGAAAAATACGAGCGAGGGAGCGAGGAGGGGAAGAAGGTCGAGGTGCGGATCCCGCTTCCGAGACGAGGTTTGCTTATCGATTCAAATCGCGTGCGCGCGTACCGCCGCTCCCGCTGCCGCGTATGAATGAACGAATGAGTGGGCGAAAGCTCGCCGAGAGAGCCACCGGTTGAATGGAAGAGCCCGGAGTCAGCACGCGGACTACGATACGAGGACCCAAGGTCTTACTCCGTCATTCTCGGTTGACTACGATCGATACCCTTGAATTGTATAGAATCGCCGAGGCATCGCGTTAATGGGGGTTTCATCGGTTTCAGGCAAAAAAAAAATAAACGAGATCTATTATTATTAATTTTTTTTTTTTGTAATCAAAGAGTCGGTTCGGAAATCCTGGACGATTGATTTTTTGTTACGGGGTTCCGATGTTGTAAAAAAGTCCTCAGGTTAGAATACAAAAGAACTGTCGGCGCAGTTCTATTTTTATTAACATTTTCTATTTTTGTAAAAATTGAACTTTTCGTACGATTTTTTTTTAACACGTTTGAAACACCGTTACGAATGATCGAACATGTAGGTTTTTCGACCGAATTTTATATTATCGAGAAAAAAATTCATACATGTTTAATTTTTTGTTAATGGTCGAATCTTGCCAAAACGGTACGCGATTTCTGGCACTGTCATGGATAATGCAAGGGTAACGAAATCGAGCGGGTAACTGAACTTTCTTCAGAATATCACCGTAAGATTAATTCCGCATGAATTGGACACGGTGGTCCACGATCCGTTATAAAAAAATCCTCAGGTCCGTATACAACAAAACTGTCGGCAGGCTTCTATTTTTATTACTTTTATAAAAATGGAACTTATCGTACAGTCTTTCATATTCGGATTGGGATATTTTTTAATACGACCGGAACACCGTTACGAATTCTCGAACATGTCGGTTTTTTTATCCCATTTTATATAACGGAGAAAAAAAATGTATAAAACATGTTTTACTTTTATTTTTTAATTGTTGGATCTTGGCAAAATGATACGCCATTTCCGGCACTGTCAAGGATAATAGAAGGGTAACGAAATCGAGCGGGTAACTAAACTTTCGTCAGAATATCTCCGTAAGATTAATTCCGTATGAATTGGACACGGTGGGTCACGATCCGTTGGTGTTGTACTCCTTCGAGACTCCTTCACTTCCGGTTTCTCTTCTCGGGGGACGGGCTCGGTTATTCGCAGGGTGGCAAACGCGGCCGTCGTCGAAGAGGGTACCCGCTGATTTATGGGGCGTTATGAGGAGCCATAAACAGCAGCAGCTAGGATCTCCCGCTCCATTCGATGCCTCATCCGGGAGTTCCGAATACGAAGGACCCGAGCGCCGAGAGACGCGAGAGTCTCGAGGACTCCCTCTCGTTCACGTTATTAACGTGGACTCGCTGCTCGGGGCATTCCACTCGGACCACGAGACCCGACGATATTACTCGGTGTTCCCCGACGATTAGATTCTTTCCTCACTCCGACGAAATATACTTTTCTCGCCCGCAACTTCTTCGACCTTGTTTACCTTCGTAATTGCTCTACCAATTATCATTATTATCATTATCAAATTATTTATCCTTCGTTTTTTTCTTTTCCAACATTGATACACAAGTTTCTCGATCGTTCTCGGAGATCTATCATCTGTGACGGTCCAGAATTACACATATGTGCACTGAGAAAAAGAAATGGTGGAATTAAGCAAATGCGCGGTGACATACGTTCGAAGGTGTATTTTGTTGGTACAACAAAAATGTTTGTTTCAGTCGACAAATTTTGAATAAATTGAAGCAAATAGTCGTTCAACAAAACAATGCTTTATTTGTACCAAACAAATAACAGCTTTGAACGTATGTCAGGGTGACTTTTGGTTAATCCAACCAATTTTTTTCTCAGTGTGAACAACTCGAATGATGGAAAAATATAAATGACGGTAGCGCAGTGGTCAGAGCTCTTATGAATCGACTAATTCTGCTTTGAAACCCGGCGATCACACTATGATGATGACATTGATGTTTTTCATCATTCTTATTTAATCATTCCTATTTTCATTTTTTTATCAATGAATTCATCAATGCAACATTGTTATAAAATGAATACAGAATTATTATTTCTGATTAACGAGATTGGTATTTCGTTAATTTTAAAGTTTTTCGAGTTAATGTCACTGTTGTCACAGTGCGATAATTTCCGAATTGATCAATAGACAAAAAAAAAAAAAAAAAAAAATGAACGGTAGCAAAGTCGGCGCCCATCTCTACATAAGACACCATCCCCATCCATCATTTTGTCCCGCACAGTGGTATCGAATTTCCCGGACCACGAGACCCAACGATACAACTCGGTGTTCTCCGACGATTAGATTCTTCCCTCACTCCGTCCCAAATATACTCTTCTTCGACCTGTTTGTCTTAAAATTACTCCACCAATTATAATCACCATCATTATCAAATAATTTACCCTTATTTTTTTTCCTTTTCCAACATCGAGTTTCTCGATCGCCTCCAGAGTCTATCATCCCCGTCGAACCGTGAGCCGATCGGCTACCCTCAAAGCGTTCCAGCCTCGTTAATACCCGAGTAGAGAAGCGACGTCGCGTTTGCTTTTTCGTCGCGATCCGTCCGCGCGAGGTGATACGCGACAGTCCGAGCGCATTTTCATCCGTCATAAGACACCCTCCCCATCCGTCATCGGGTCCGCGTCCTGCAGTGGTAGCGAGTCGTCGGTAACGCAGCGACATCGGTTACATTCGCGAGGATGAGAGACGGCGACGGGACGAGCGCGGTGGGACGCGATAATGTCGGGGCACGTATAATTTTAATTGACAAATAATTTTTTGTTCCCGGTCGATGCGAGCCGAGCATTGGTCAGCGATTATGTGAAGCTTCGGCTTGTACCTCGGCTCTTCGCTCTCTTTTTTTTCAGCTTCATTTCATCTTATTCCTCCCTCCGGCCCGTCCGCCCATCGCGCTCGGCTCGGCGCGGTGCGTGTGAGTGTGCGCCGAGATCCCGGTTAGCCGGCGAGAGGAGCGAGAGAGAGTAAAATGCTGCTTTTCCGAAAATGGCAGTGGAATGAAGGACGGGTCTGCCACGAACGACGAGCCTACACGACGGCATTTATAGCCACCGCGAGAAACCGCGAGGACCGACCGGGGAACGGTCCGAGACCGCGACGTGCCGGTACCATTCAATTTCGTCCGAGTTCGCTCTTCCGCGGCGACTTCGGACGCATCCTAGCTGGTTGTGTCCAAACGTCGCGAGGAAGATGGGAAGAGAGACTAGACCAGAGACGTACCGCAGCTCCGACTCATGAAGTTTCTCATCCGAGATCTTTTTCCTTAGCGCCTCGATGTACCAGCAGATTCGCGGACCGTTTTGCTTTCTTTTCCTTCATCCAACGCCCTCCTTCTTCGACGATTATCGTTTTGTACTGCTCTCCTCAGAGAGCGGATGTTCGGCTTACGAGCACAACCCGTCCCTCCGCATTTCACCTTCGTGACAAAAAGAGACCAGGGTACTAACACTCCTGTCCTTCTCACCGGTACCGGATCTGTATATGCCCTCCTGAGGTAGATCTGGACGTTATCCTGAATCGCGTTCCCTCAGGAGCTCGCGCGCCCGCATGTGGTTGTACTTATTGCTCCTCTTCTCATCTCTTCCTCGGATAGCTTCTTCTTTCCTTTTGTCTGTTGAAAGGTGATGCGTAGCCTTTGTTACATGACGCCTGTAACGCTACATTGTAGACCTGAATCGCGTTCCCTCAGGAGCTCGGGCGCTCGCATGTGGTTGTACTTATTGTTCCTCTTCTTATCTTGTCCTCGGGTAGCTGCTTCTTCACTCTTGTCTTTTGAAAGCTGATGCATAGCTTCCTCGTTACATGACGCCTGTAACGCTACATTGTAGACCTGAATCGCGTTCCCTCAGGAGCGCGCGCGCCCGCATGGGGTTATTCTTATTCTTCCTGTTCTCATCTCTTCCTCAGGTAGCTGCTTCTTCGCTCTTGTCTTTTGAAAGCTGATGCATAGCTTCCTCGTTACATGTCGCCTGCAAGGCTACAGTATAGTCCTGAATCACGTTCCCTCAGGAGCTCGCGCGTCCGCATGGGGTTGTACTTGTTGTTCCTCTTCTCATCTCTTCCTCATGTAGCTTCTTCTTCCCTCCTGTCTGTTGAAAGCTGATGCATAGCCTTCTTGTTACGTGTCGCCTGCAATGCTACATTGTAGTCGAGATATGCATTGCAATGTGTCTGTGCGATATGCACTGGGCACACACACACACTGTAAAAAAAAATCGTATGAAACTTAATGTACCGGACTGCAAGTATTTATGCAATATGGTATATTAAATTTTATGTACAATGTGATGAAAAATTAATGTTCAGTGTATTAAAAACATTGGGAATACTTTATTTTTTATAATTTTCCTTAATTTCACTATGAACTTTAATTTTAATCATTTACTTTAATTTCAATGAAAAAGTATATTAATTATTCATCAGAATTGTACATTAAATTTAATGTACCAGTTTTTGCATAAAAACTTCGAGTTCGGTACATTAAATTTAAATTTTTTTTGTACAGTGCAGTAAAAACGTTTGTACTTTTTACAAAAACTTATTGTCCACAAACTTCCACAATTTTTTTATTTGCTAATTTTCCGATCGCACCGACCGGTTCCAGTTTTACAAACAAAAGTTCAAACTAAAATTGTTAAGCACACGAGACATAAAAGGGCAGGTTTATAATATTCAAAACTGAACAAACGAGTTTGTCACTCATTCAACAAAATTATTTTTACGAAACTTCGATTATACGAAATTATTTTTTACCGCGCAGCATCGGAAGACATGAGAGAGGACTTCGTAGAACGGACCAATTCGTTCTTCTTGCCTTGGCGCCAATTTATTCACGCTGGAAAGGGTTGACTGGGGGTAAAAAAAATCTCCTTCCTCACATAGCTTCTTCTTTCTCGTAACATGTCGCCCGCAGCGCTGCGGTGTGTGTTTTACCGCACCGAGAAAAATAATTTATTTGACGGTCACCGTTTATTTGGTTCAAGTAAAATATTTATTTGATTTAAATATTTTACTTGAACCAAATAAACAGTGTCCGTAAAATAAATTATTTTTCTGGGTGCGATAACAAAAGATTTGCAGCCGACAGCATCGGAAGACAAGAAGGAACTTCGTAGAACGAACCAATTCCTTCATCTCGCCTTCGCGCCAAATTACTCACCCTGTAAGGTTTTGACCGGGGGTTCAAAAAAGCTCTGCTCCGGATTAAAATTCGGCAATAATCTCATTAATATCGCCCAGCCCCTCGATCGCCACCCTGTACAATTAGCGCCGCGGATAACGCAAATTGATTCTTCCCACGCATTAATCTCCCCGCCGAGACGGTATTCGAACGCGTACACGGGTAGCCGAGCGAGCGCGCAGCAAAGTCCCCCGGGGAGACACGATAAACATCGGTCGAGCACAGGTTCCTCGGGACGCGCGGTTTCTCGCTCGCGCTCGCGAGACGAAATAACATATAAACAAGCGATACTCCCGAGCCGGAGGTAAGGACGAGGAGAGACGCGACTGGATGCACGCGAAGAACCGCGCGCGCACCCAAAGAAACGAAGAATGCAAGTTCGAGACGCGACGCGGAGTCGATTAATCGGTAGTGGAACTTTGATGAAGGAGCACCGGGCGCGTCTCTCCGGCCTCCTCGGCCATCCCAGCGAGGGAGAGAAACACATCGAGAGCCGTGGCGGTGATTCGAGGCATCGCAGTCGCAGCGGAAGAGCTCGAAGAAGACGCCGAGGTGGACCAAAGTGGACGTCGAAGAAGAAGACCAAGAAGACCAAGAAGACCGAGAAGATGAGGAGGAAGAGGAAGAGGAATAATAAAAGAGAGCATTACACGGAATACGTTCCAGAGATATCCGTACGGAGCTCGCGAGCCGTCTCTATGTCGCATTAGCCTTGCCCGAGACCGGCCAACCCCCCGATGGGCTCCGGCCGCGTCTTCGCTTCCCGATGTCCCCCTGGACGACTCGCAATTAGTACGGATTGACTATTAATCCAAGTGCGCCCGGCTCGGAGGGATCGGCCCTTTTACTCCCATCATCCGCCGTATATAGAGTCGCCCCGGTGCTGGAGAGTCCGCGGGTGAGCCGTATGACCCTCCGTCTCCTCCACTCCGGCCACTTCACTCCGCATGACGATCCGTCCAGAAGCCGCCGCGAGGATACCCCGAACGAGTTAACGACGATTGACCGCCCCGCGAGACGCCGAGGAGATCTCCTTCTCTCAGCGATACTATTACAACAACGGGTGCACGCGCGCCAGTCAAAAGACGCCCGCCCGCACCGAGAACGCCGATCACAGCGGGAGACAAACGAGTAGGCGATCTCCGCTGACTCCCGAGCGAACGACACGGCAAGACCGCGAACGGAGCTGCGCCGTATTAGTAGCTACCTTTTTTAGCTCCTTTTGTTTTTGTGTGTTCTTTTTTTAATTGACCGAACGTAATGATTATGACACTGGCTGTAAGGCCGGATAGATCGCAGGCTGCGATTCCTTAGGCTGGAATAAAATAACGCATTTAATGATTCACAGAGCACGCACAAAAGCCGCCCCTGTGGAAATAAAGAAATTATCCACCAGCCAAATCTCAACGAATGCAATAATATGATAGTTAACAGAACGGACCGCAAGAAATGTTTCTAGTCGGACTGTTTACACCCAGAAAAAAAATTTGACGGTCACCGTTTATTTATTATTAATTAATTAATTAATTTATTTATTTATTTATTTAAGTCAAATATTTTATTTTAATTAAGTAAATGGTTACTTAAATAAAATAAATATATTACCGACGAAATCTCCTTCTCTCAGCGATACTCCCGAGTAGAAATTTTCGAGCGTTACATCGGGGCCTGATAAGGCCCTGATAAGGCCTTATCAGGCTTTCTCAGGACCTGATCAGGGCCCGATGTAATCAAAATTTCTCCTCGGGCTATTACAACAACGGGTGCACGCGCGCTAGTCAAAAGACGTCCGCCCGCACCGAGAACGCCGATCACAGCGGGAGACAAACGAGTAGGCGATCTCCGCTGACTCCCGAGCAAACGACACGGCAAGACCGCGAACGGAGCTGCGCCGTATTAGTAGCTACCTTTTTTAGCTCCTTTTGTTTTTGTGTGTTTTTTTTTTTTTTAATTGACCGAACGTAATGATTATGACACTGGTTGTAAGGCCGGATAGATCGCAGGCTGCGATTCCTTAGGCTGGAATAAAATTGCGCAACGCTTCGCGGTGCGATTATGAATTTGTGAATTGCGCAAGTAGAACCGCCTCGGCGACGGGTTGCGGAGCACAACACTGTTGCATTCGAAGTTTTGTCTTCTCGGAAGCGGTTAATGGCCACGAGCGGTGCGTGTTCGGCGAGCTGAAGTTAATAAACGCGAGAGTCGAGAATTCCTGCTGAATCTCTCGAGCCACTCGGCGAATCGTACTTTCACCCGTAATCGAGATTCTCGGCTTTGATTTATCGCGATTATGATTGCGGGCGATACGATTTTGTCGCCTGCGATTCGCCGTTGCGTTCGAAGTTTCGTTTCTCGGAAGCGACTCGATAGCCACGAGCGGTGCGTGTTTGTCCGGCGGACTTTGATGAACGGGGCAGTTCGAGAATTCCTGATGAATCCCTCGAGCCGCTCGGCGAATCGTACTTTCACCTGTGGCGGAGATTCTCGGGTTTGGTTTGTCGTGTTTATGATCGTAGGCGTGCGATTTTGTCGTGGTCGCCAGTGACGACGATGAGCAACGCGTCCCATCGATCAACGTGGCCGATCGCAACCAGAAAAAAGAATTATTTGACGGCCACCGTTTATTAAGATCAAGTAAAATATTTATTTGACTTAAATAAATATTTATTTAAATTAAGTACATAGTTACTTAAGCAAAATAAATATTTACTTAAATTAAGTAAATAGTTACTTAAGCTAAATAAGTATTTATTTAAATCAAATAAATATTTTACTTAATCTTAATAAACGGTGGCCGTCAAATAATTTTTTTTTCTGGGTGCGATTCGTCAAGATCGATCCGACCGATTGATTGGCTCATCGACGCTCTGCGACGCCGCGGACGGGCAATGAGCCGTCGATCGGTCGCAACGCACCCGTACGATCTCCGGTCGAAAAATGGTCCCTCATAAAAGGCAGCGATCGGCCGGACAGTTCGACTGCGCCCAGCACAACCGACGGACCGTCACTGGCTCGGACTAGTTCCCGGTTAAGGCGTTTCGAGAACTCTTGCGCAACGACACTACCGCAAAGCAGCTCGATGGTCCGCTGGCTCACTAAACCCCCTCCGGTTCGCGATTCTTTCCTCACCGGAGTGTGCACGCCTTCTTCATCGGATTGCGTCCCAAAGTTCGTGCACTCGCTGCGATTTGAATTTGAGGGTTTGTCTTCATTTTTCACTGAACCAGCTTCGATATCTTCGATATCTTTCAGAAATTCCTTGCTATGCGGTAAAAAAATAAAAAAAGGTTTGTACATTTAACGAACGTTTAGGTACATAGATGGTTTATTGCGTCCTTGGATAAATTCCTTAAAAATCAAACGATACAGATAAGCGGTACATGTAGCGAAACGCAGAACAGTTTTAGTATAGTTTACGGAATGCATTTACGGATATGTCAGAGTAAACATAGAGCAAAATCGGAGCAAATACAGAGCAAAATAAGAGTAAATGCAAAGCAACATCAAAGCAAATGCAGAGCCAAATCGGAGCTAAATCAGAGTAAATACAGAGCAAAAATCAGAGTAAACACACCGCAAAATTAGAGCAAATATAGAGCAAATATAGAGCAAATATAGAGCAAATATAGAGCAAATATAGAGCAAAATCAGAGCAAAATAAAATCAAATCATTTACGACGATAACGGTCCCCAATTTTGTTTCTTCCGTAACTTAACTATTATTTTTCTCCGCCAAAATGATCAAAAAAAAAAAAAACGAACAAAGTCGACTTTCATGAGAGACGTTTCTCGACTACACGAGAGCCTTCTTTATTCACCGTCTTCTTCGCTAGGATTCAGGGATCGCGCGGCAAGGTCTGCGGACGATTGCCTCGTAATCCGTGACTCCATCCATAAATTAGATACCGACCGGTCCGTCCTCCCGTCCCTCTCCGTATCAATCCCGATAGTAGCAAAGAAATTAGTGTAGATTCGAATTCGTTAATTTGAATTGAAGAAGGGGACCGGCAGTCAGCTTTCGCTCGGGCGTTGCGCGGCGACGCCGAGGAGGCCGACGAACTTAAGGGCGCTCGGTGAAGGGACGTAGGTCGAGGCTCTCCCGAGCGAGCGGGACACGGTGAGTTTTATCGGTGCCACGGGGTTTGCCCGAGCGAGGGGCGACCCCGCGCAAATGAAGATGGAGCGTCCCCCGCGCTCCCCGCAGCGACTTTACGGACACTGGCGGGAAAACCTTCTCGGGGTTGCGCGACGGAACGCCGCCGAGAGACGACGTCGCTTGTGCCGGTGCCGACTCGTGGTGCTCCTGCGAGAGGCACCGCGCGCATCCGCGGGTGCCGACTTAGGGGTAGAAGAGCTCCGCAGCAGTGGGGATGATCGCGGCCTTCTCGCGCGAGGGTGGAAACACGAGGCTGCCACGCGATTCCTTCCCGGCACTCGATGACACTCGCGCGTGTCTGCGACCACCGAAACCATCGAACGAAAGCCACGCGGCAAAAACCGTGCGAAACAAACCTCGCCGAGTTTCATCCGTTCCTCGCGCAACGAAGAACACTTTAGTAATCATAAAAAATTACGAGAGTCGATTATAAACTTAAGTAAACATAAAAAATTACGGGTCGATTATAAACTTAAGTAATCATAAAAAATTACGGGTCGATTATAAACTTAAGTAATCATAAAAAATTACGGGTCGATTATAAACTTAAGTAATCATAAGAAATTACGAGAGTCGATTATAAAAATGGATCGGTTAGGTACGAACTGCAAGTGAAATTATACAGGGGTGACATTTTTTTTTTCGAGATATAATGATAAATCGTTAACTCGAATATCGACGAGTGTTATCGGAATCGTGCAGAGTTTTTGAGCGTGCGGAAAAGAGAAAAACGGTGTAGAAGAGGAGGAATTTCGAGGACGTGTGTGACATGGACGTCGAAACATACAGCAGAATGTGGCAAACGAGTCCGCAAAATCTGTACACAGCATATAACGCCCATCCCGCGATAATGCAGCTGCAGGCGAGCAATAACGAATTTCATTCGTGGTTTCATTCTAGGAAACCTTCAATGGACGACGTGGGCAACCCGACATCGGTCAACGCACGGTGAGTACCAATCTTCGATTCCTCATCTATTCCTCTTCGTCGGCGTCTCGTTTCGTCAGTTTTCTCCCGTGCGTTATCTTTCATTTATTTATTGATTTATTGATTTATGGATTTATTTAAGTGAATTAAACGGGCCAAGCGCAATTGCAAGTTGATGCACTGAAAAATAAAAATCGAGTGAGTCAACAAAGTGAGCAAATTTTGGTTGATGGGGCGAAATGATTGTCGTTGTAGGTAAAGAAACATTCGATTCGACTTTAGTTTGATCAACGAGGTATTCGTTTCGATCAGCCAAACATTTATTTCTCCACTCGTAAACGCGCATTTCGTTGACTCAATAGATTTTTTTTTTCTGTGTGGAAAACCCTATCAAGTGATTTGATATAGTGCGGTCGACCGGAGGCCAGAATCGTAGTAGGGGAAAACTGAAAGCTAGGTAACATAATTAATGATTCACAGAGCATGCACAAAAACTCTCCGTATCGAAATAACGCAATTATCATAAAATACAATATCATAATTGCGCGGATCGCCATGGATGTTTTTAGTTTGAACAGTTTAGTTTTTAGGCTTCGGACATTTTTTGATAGTAAATAGAGACTTTTGGTGTCACCGGGAGAGAACTCAGGTCGAGGAGCGACTCACGATTGGTCGTTGAGAGCTTTTATTCGCATTTTTACAATATTTTTATTTAGTTATTTTTTTAATTTCTTTTTTTCAATTACTTTCACCATCGAAGCCCGATTACAAGTTAAAGGGGAAACCTCATCAACCGATTGGATACAGTGCGGGTGATCGGAGGCCAGAATAATCCTAGGCGAAAACTGAAAGCTACATAACGCATTTAATGATTCACAGAGCACTCACAAAAGCCGTTCATATGAAAATAAGGCAATTATCGACCAGCCAAATCTGATCGAATGCAATAATATGACATTTAACGGAAAAGACCACAAGCCATGTTTTTAGTCGGACAGTTTACACCCAGAAACAAAATTTATTTGACGGCCACCGTTTATTTGGTTTAAGTAAAATAGTAATTTGACTTAAAAAAATATTTATTTAAATTAAGTAAATAGTTACTTAAATTAAATAAATATTTATTTAAATCAAATAAGTATTTTACTTAAACCAAACAAACGGTGGTCTTCAAAAAAAAAATTTTCTGGTTCTAGTTCTTAGGCCACGCACATTTGGGAAGTAAACAGGCAGACTTTTCGTGTAATCGACACAGAACGCTATTAATAGTTGAGGACTGTAATTTTTTTTTAATTTTGTTATTTAAAAAAAAATGAATATCTTTTATTACTTTCACCATTTTTATTGCCGAGCTGCTCGCGGTGAATCGGCGTGTCGGAACTTCTCGGTCAGTTAACAGTAGTTACCTTCGCCGGCTGAGCGGAGGCGTGAACGTGCGAACGCGCCGTCGCGAGTCGAGGCTCTCATGCCGCGTCAGTTCCCGGGGGCAGTTCCGAATTACCTGTAGGGCAAATGCCGCAACAGTTTCTCCGTACCGAACGATCTGCCCGTGAAACGCGCGCTCCCGCGTCGCGTGTGTGAGTGTCCGGTGAACGCCGCAGCTCGGCGCGGCTCTCACGACGTCGCGCTACTGCTCATTGCTCCCGGTGTAAGCAAATTACGCTCGAAGTTCTCACGTGCCGATCGAATATCAAAATCAAATGCTCCATAAAAAAAAAAAAAAAAAAAAAAAAATCGATACCGTATAAAATTCGCATAAACTTAACACTCCAATTTCTATCGGACGATAATTAAAGCAAGGTTTTTTTTATCAGATGATGAGGAAGTCGAAACTGATCCACCGATGGACGGAGGGGGAGATAATGATTGATACTACGTTAATTACGTGTATCGATATAAGAGACTGAAGGGACCAAAGCGGGGATGAGGAGGCGCGCTCCGCGGCCAAACACGAAAGAATTTCGTCGAAAAGAGGGGGGGTTGGGGGTATCGATAATCGTTCTCGCGTTATATGCCTATCCGACGGAAGATCGTAATCGTCGTTTATACGCCGGTGCTTTGGTGCCCGAGAAAATAAGGGAAGGAGCACTTTTGCGAGAGCGGAGTGGATGCTGGTTGCAGTGGCCGAGTAAAGCGGTTTCGCGGGAGTAGAAGCGGCCGCTGCCGGCCCGCCGTTGGCCCGCCACTGGCCTCGTCGGGCGCGATCCTATCGGCTCCATACGATCGGTTTGGCCCTTTTCTTCCGTTCTGGCTTTGATCCTCGATGTTTTTTATTTCTCCTCTCTCTCTCTCCAGCCCGGCACTTTCGAGGGGGCCTCTTCGCCGTCGTAACAATTGAACCCTTAATAGAATCACATTTATTCTTATTACCCCGAGAGGTCAAGCGGGCCGGGGGAGGCGAGAAAGCCCCTCGGCTTTTCCCCACTGGCCAGAACTGGCGGCCGCGGCTCCTCAGCCACTTTCGGTTTTCGAGATCGTCTTTCGCCTAAGCCCTTCCAGACGCTCTTCCGCTTTACTCGAAATCACGATTTTATTTTTACTTCCGTAGGTTGTGAGAGGACTCGTCTCCGCAACGTTTCCGGTCTACGGGGGCCGATCGGTTCGTCGAACCTGACCTCGACAGAAAAATCCCGCCTTAATAACGACGTTTATTGCGTCCCGACTCGTCTAATGAGCCGGGAATTGATCAATGACCGCGGCTCTTCAACCACTTTCGGTTTTCTCGATCCTCTTTTCTTCCAGACGTTCTTCCGTTTTGCTCGAAACGTCGATTTTTTTTCCCGACACCCTCGCGACTTCTCCAGTTCATTCGCTTGCCTCAGCAACGTTTCCGGTCGACGTAAGCCGGCTCGTCGAACCTGACCTCTACAGAAAAATTCCGCCTTAATAATGACTTTGATTGCGTTCCGACTCGTCAAGTGAGCCGGGAATTGATCAATGACCGCGGCTCTTCAACCACTTTTGGTTTTCTCGATCCTCTTTCCTGCTGTTCTTCCGTTTTGCTCGGAACGTCGATTTTTTTTTCTCGACACCCTCGCGACTTTTTCGGGTGTCAGAGCACTTGCCTCCGCAACGCTTCCGGTCGACCGAGGCCGATCGGCTCGTCGAACCTGACCTCGAAAGAAAAATCGCGCGTTAATTGCCGAGTGTTAATTGCGACGTCGATTCCGTCCCGACTCGTCAAATGAGCGGGGAATTAATCAATGACATGCACGTGAAGCGGTTCGCGCGACTCGAGAGACCACCGACGGTAAACGTGAGTCACAGACTCGCCGGCCGCTGCGATCTCTCGCAACAGAAATGTCTTAATTATCTCGTATTTAGTGTGTGACGCAGCCGCGCGCGAGAGTGTGCCTCGTCCGATCAACGAGCCGGTGTTGGGATGGCCTTCGGTGGACTTCTCCACCGTTCTCGTAAACAGTATAAGAAGATCCGCCACTTCCACGCACAGACTCTCTTTCTCGCTCTCTCGTTCGCCTTCCTCGGCCCGTTAAAGTATGCTAATTCGCGCGAATTAAACCATTACGTTCGTCGCTGCGCGCACGGCCTCGACCGGTCTTTCTCGCTCGACGCCGATCTTTACCCTCCTTCCTTCCTCGATCGAGCGTTTTACATACCCGTTAAATTTATCCGTAACTCCGGTACTCGCACGAATGGAAGAGCATCTTTTCTTCTTCCGCACGATCCATCGATCTGGTTCGATCTATCGGAAAAGTTGGTCAATATTATTAGATCTATCCAAAAATAGGTCGATATTATTCGATCTATCGATAAATTGGCCGATATTATTAGATCTATCAAAAAATAGGTCGATATTATTTTATCTATAGATAAATAGGTCGATATTATTCAATCTATCGATAAATAGGTCGATATTATTCGATCTATCGATGAATTGGTCGTTATCATTCGATGGATCGATAAATATATCGATATCATTCGATCGATCGATAAATAGATCGATATCATTCGATCGATCGATAAATAGATCGATATCATTCGATCTACAGATAACTAGGTCGATACTCTTCGAACTATAGATAAATAGGTCGATATTATTCGATCTATCGATAAATAGATCAATATTATTCGATCTATCGATAAATAGATCAATATTATTCGATGTATCGATAAATTGATTAATATTATCCGATCCATAAAAAAATTGGTCCACATCATTCGATTTACCCAATAACAGGCCCCTATTATTCGATCCATCTGAAAAAATGTGTCGATACTGTTCGATCCATCGAAACGATCTCCTCTCCGATTTCCGTGTTCCAACCCACCGTACAAAAAAGAAATTGAAGAAAAATAATAAGAACTCTCCCGAGAAGTTGTTGCGGAGCGACGTCGCGAGTGTTATTGCCGGGGACAACGACCAAGAGGAAGGTACGACGATGATCGTCGGGCTCGCTATTAATATTAATGCATTCCACCGTTGGCGCATTGTACTCTCGGGGCGACGACAGACGGACGGACGGACAACTGGACAAAGACAGCCCGGCCACGGGGAAAGGAAGAGAGACGCGGAGAACTCCATTGACGGTGCAAGACCTCCGCGTGCATTCAGTCACATATTCAACGCGGTTTCGTCTCGTTGACTCCTCGCCGTCGCTCTCCGCGTGCACTTCTGTAAGTGGCACTCCCTCGGCAATGGGCCTCGTCGTCGTCGTTGCGTCCCGGCGCAGAGTCTCGATTGTCGTCCGCGCTCGCGCAACGTGAAATCGGTTTCTCTCCTCCTTCGACCGGCGGACTCCCCGCGTCCTCCCGCTGCACGATGCGCTACCCCCGCCGAGGCAGTCCCCAGTGTGTCGCGACCGACTGAATATGCAACCGGCGGCGATAAATAAAAGTCCGGAAAAACAAGAGCCGCGACGTCGATGCAGTCTCGACAATGCACTTTTTTTTTTACTTACCTCTCCATCCTCATCTCCCTTGGTTTTCTTACTCCGGAGCATCGCGTCGGCTCTTTTTCTGGCTGGGTCACCGTACTTTTTCTCCTCGGAGGCTTCAACCTTTCCCATCGGTGCGCGAAAGTCTCCGGCTCGCTCGAGGCATTGTTGAACGATTTTTCTCGGTCCATCCCGATCGCGGACTGCGGTCGGCAACGCTCGAGCCGCGGCCAAGCCGTGACCGATTCTCGTTCTCCGCTGCCACGATAAACGGCCACGATGAAAAAAAAAATTTATAGGTAAGAGCGGGGCAAAATGGGGCAACGGGGCAAAACGAGGTAGGGGGGGCGGGGCAAAACGGGGTTTTTGGGCTAAATTTCCCAATCATTTTTGGATCGGACAAGGTGGCAAAACGGAGCAGAAAAGCCTGATGTATCGATGGGGCGAATTCGGGCATCCAAAAATTATTGGAAAATTACGTTTTGCCCCATGCCCCGTTTTGCCCCGCTCTACCCTACATTTTTTTTTTTTTTTTCTATCGGTGAAAAAGTGTGTAGCTGAAAGACGAGAAAAAAAATTGTTCGACGTTCGTCGACGGATTTGGAATATTGGATTCGAGGGCAGTGGAGAGCGGGTGAGAATCTGCGAGTCGCCATAAGTATAGCCGCGGGGGTCTGCGCGGCTCGAGCTGGCTCGGGTGCGAGAGCAACTTGCCACAAATCTTCGGACGCAAAGCGCGCCAAGTGCCAAGCTATGCGTTCTCACCGGCCGATGTGTTGCGAAGAAAGAATATATGTATTTAAAGAAAAAAAACATCTCGCGAGATATTCGGATATAATATTCACTCGGGCGTGAATTATCACGCCGTACGTTAAAGATCCGCGCCGGGAGAGTTATTATCGCGCCGTGATTTAATGCTCTGTCTCACCGGCTACTCGGCGCTCGTGCACTCGCGGTGCACCGCCGTACGCGGAATGCCGCGTCGGTAAGCGTACCCGTGTGTCACAAAAAATTAAAATTAAATATTTTTAAATGTAAGAAGAAAAAAAATTGATGTAAATACAACGGAAGAGCGAGGGTAATATTTACGACGAATAATCAATAATCCGAAAATTAATATAACTTCGTAGACGGCTACGTTTCCATTAACTCGATGATCCGCTGAATCGTCGGGCGCCGCTTGAACCACTCATGTGATAATGGCGGAGACGAGATTTCGAAGCGTCGATGAACGTCCGAGCTGGAGTAAAATTGGGCGAAGCCGAGAAAGATTCCGGGAGGGTTAGACCGGGAGAAAAATTTATTTGACGGCAACCGTTTATTTGGTTTAAGTAAAATATTTATTTGATTTAAGTAACTATTGTACTGAAATCAAATAAATCGTGGCCGTCAAATAAATTATTTTTCTGGGTGTTTTGTAACGCTATGATTTAAGGAGTTTGGAGCGCTTCACACTAATGAAATGAGTGCTACGTTTTTAAAGGCGTTTATACAAACCTGTACGCATCTATTCATTATAATGGATGGTTATTCTTTCTTTTCTCTTTTCAATAAAATAAAAAAAATTAAAATAAAATAATTTCGATAAAATAAAAAAAATTGAAAAAAAAACAGATAAAAATAGGATGAAAGTGGGTAATATGGCCCGGTCCATATATAATTGATTTACGTGTTAACCGAGGTGGGCCATATTCGCCACTTTTACCCTACAACGAAACAGCCCAGGCGATAATGACGACGAACAATCCGAAAATGAATACAACTTCGTAAATCATAAGCCATTAACTCCACGACCCTTCGGATCCTCGCCGTTTGACCCACTCACGCGACAACACCGTCGCCTCGCCTCCGAATCGTCCGAAAGTCCGCGCCGGAGTAAAACTGGGTGAGCCGCGAGGAGGATTCCAAGAGCACCGGCAGCGGTGTAGACGTCAGGAAGCATAAAATAATTTCAATAAAATAAAAAAAATTGAAAAAAAAACAGATAAAAATAGGATAAAAGTGGGGAATATGGCCCGGTCCATATATAATTGATTGACGTGTTAACCGAGGTGGGCCATATTCGCCACTTTTACCCTACAACGAAACAGCCCAGGCGATAATGACGCCGAACAATCCGCAAATGAATACAACTTCGTACATCATAAGCCATTAACTCCACGACCCTTCGGATCCTCGCCGTTTGACCCACTCACGCGACAACACCGTCGCCTGGACTCCGAATCGTCCGAAAGTCCGCGCCGGAGTAAAACTGGGTGAGCCGCGAGGAGGATTCCAAGAGCACCGGCAGCGGTGTAGACGTCAGGAAGCATTCGGGGGCGGGGAGTGAGGATTCACCGGTCATCCCGCTGCGGATTAGAAGAACGTGCCTGCCGCGGGGCACACGTGCCACAAGCAGTCGGTGCTTGCGCCTCTCCCTTTCCCGCCGAATTTATACGCGACGGCTGCCGGCACGACCGAGCGGAATTCCTAACGAGTCCGGAGAGTCCTCGCGGGTTTGCACTACCTGCCGCCTCTCCACCGGCTGATCCTGGGCCACAACACGCGGAGGGCTCCGCGGCCTCTCGGCGATCGTGCGGCCGAGGACGAACCGCACGAACCGGGTACATGCGCACTGACAAATGGTCCGTTCGGTCCGCGTAGAGCAAACTCACGGCGTCCTCTCGGTACGTGGCTGGCGTAGGCGCGTCGAGAGAAATCCCGCACGCTGGATAGACGTGACGTCACGGACACGCGGGTTGGTCCCCTTTCCGCCCCCGGGCGATCCTCTCCTCGTCGGGCCGCGGCGTCCCGGAAGATCCCGGACCAGCTGGGTCACGTGCAACCCGCTGGCCACGTTTCGACGTGCGGATCCCTCGGAGAGGAGCCCGCCGGACGACTCCGGACGGAGTCTTACGCTCGCGCTTGACCGCCCCCGAAATCGAGACGCGAGCCGCGAATCCGTGAGGACCGCAGCCTCCCTCGCCGGTATGGACTCCGCCGTGCCGTACCGCACGTGCGGGCCGTACCGCGATACCATTCGGAATTGGCATCACGTATTCCTATCCTCGGCACTTTTTTCTCTCAAGTGCTCGATGTGGAAGCGTTGCTTCGACCGCTGGCTAGGGCGGCGAGGAGACGAACGAGAGAACGGGCGGGGAGGAAATGATACTTTTCCGACTAGGCTGAAAAGACCCTGTTTCATGCCTGCGATGGGTGGAAAGTGGCCGATTCTTGACGAGCGGGAGGAAAAGTTTCACTTGTATTCCCGGTGAATTACGACCCTGAAGATATTTGCATGACATCAAATTTCAGCTTTGGGAAGTCTCTATCAGTGCACGGCTTTAGGAAGAATAACCAATTGGTCACTTGTAGAATTTTAATCTCCAAGTGAACTTCCTCGAGCAAAGTTTGTACAATGCAAAATACAACCATTATAACTTGATGAAATTTGGGCACATGCAGATATCTTCGGAATCATAAGTCCTCCCGCTCGTCAAGCATCGGTGACTTTCCATCCCCGTTACAAGCACGCAATATGGCCACTTTTAAGCAGAGTCTGGAGAAAATTGGAAGGAAAATTCGCTCGGTAGGAAGTGCATTTTCATCTCGTCCGAATTTCTACCATCGCTTCACTCGGGCATCAAACTTCACACTCGGCGAAAAGACGCACTTTCCTCCCTGGTCGCATAATATACTATTACCTCGGGACCGTCGCGGAATGAAACACCAGAACGGAAGTCATGGCCTACGCGCTGCGAAATTTCGATTCTTAGACTTCGGCTTTTTTCGTGAATTTTAACATTCGAAAGCGGCTCAGTTTCCGCTATCTTCAATTGTTAAATGGAACATTTTACAAAACAATATACGTATAGCGCCGTATATCAAGAGTCAAATCGCCCTTTAACATGCAGTCAATTTTTTTTTTGTATTGAACGAAAACTCTATTTATTATTAGTATAAATTGCGTTTAATGACGGTAACTGGGACAGCGGCGGAAACTGGGCCGCTTGCCTTACTGGAACGAGTCAAGTTTCCCACTTGCTCTTTTCGTCGGTCCATCTCTCGTCCGGCTCTTCGGTCCTCCCTTCGGCAGTCGCTATCAGCAAAATTTCGTCCCTTGGATTTTAGGCGTCACATATTCCTATCCTCGTGATAGTCGAGGGGGCTTTTTTTCGCGTGCTCGATACACAAGCGTAGCCTCGACCGTTACCTACGACACCGAGGAGACGAACGAGAGAACGGACGGGGACGAAATGATATTTATCTCGAGACCGTCGCGGGATGACACAGCGGTACGGAAGTCGTGGCCTACGAGCTGCACGGAGAGATGCCTGTATATAGGGCCATGAGAGCCGGTGCTCGGGAGAGTCGTCGCACACTGTATACGTCAATTACCGTAGCGGGAAATTAAATCAGCCGGAGGTCTATTTACGAGAGAGGCCTTTTAGTGCCACGTAAGAAGGCCTATTATCTAGTCAACACGGTCTTTTTTTTCCTTTCGTCTCTCTCGTACCTATCCCGAGCGATCTTCGCAGTGACGAGTCGTTTCGGGCAGCGTGACTGTGTTGTTGCAATATCGGGTCGTGGACGCGGTGGGGAACGAGAAAATCGGTAACCGGGCCTAGGATTACCGGAAAGAGAGAGAGAAATATGTAGAGGGAAAGCGATATTTATTTTGCGCTCTGAGACGAATCCCCTCAAGCAACAGATACAGACATTTCTAAAAAATATAACAAAGTGGCGTACAAGCCATCTACGTAAAATATATCCAGACATAAACAATATAAATATTCGAGTAGTGTTTATATAAAATAAATAAATAAATAAATAAATAAATGAGTAGAAGAATAAACGAATGAATAAGTAAAAACAATGAGAAGATCAGCTGCGACAATGAATTTTTGAGTCTGGGAAACATCTTAGCCCTTTGAACATAGATTCATGCTAAATATTGCAGTAGTAACATCAGACACATGGTGAAGCGGAGACGAAGACGCGCACCACAATCACGTAACCGTTCGGCGAGCTGGTTTTTGCTATAATCATATGCAAAAACCAAATGTACAGATGAACCGAAAACTTAACCGAAGAAGAGAGGCGTATAAAGCAAAGTGAAACAAAAAGAAAGCAAATCAAAACATTTAACCGCACATTACTGCAAGAGCGAAAATGAAAGTACAGAAAGACAAGCCGAATGGCAGAAGTGACATCACCGAAATACAGAAAATAGATAGAATTAGAATTAGAATTACAGAATTACAAACTGAACTAAAATTGATGATCGAAATAAACTAAAAAATCAAAATTTACAACCAAAGACCGAAATAAAAATAAAATAAACAGAGAGGCAGAAAAAGCGTCATAATTGCCAATGACCATTTCTATTCCGGAAGTAAAATGGCTTCCTGAAGGAGTAACGGAAACAGTACTGCGCATGCGCACAAGATCATAACGATCATTAGTCAATAATCGGCGATTTTCCATCCGTCCTGCACGCGAGGAATGTCGTTATTTTATCAAAGTCGAGAAAAAACCCCTTTTTTTGCATCGTCGGATAAAAGATAAAAATGAGGGTCGCGCAAAGGGGATGCGACACGAGCGAGCGGCCGAAGAGATCGCGATCGGGATGCCGGTCGCTGCAAAATAATCTCGGCGCAAAACCTCGAGCGAGCAACAATGGGCATTTTCATTAGTGCCGGAGTGCCGAGCCGAGAGGGAGTTATAGAGAGCCGAACGGTGAGGAACGAACGGTAGATATTTGGGTGAGGTTTTTATCGGGCAGGACCGGCATTCCGGACCGCGTAGCGGAGACTCGCCCGGTGGCACTGGAAAAACCATCGGGCGATCTTCTCTTCCTTCTCTTCTTTATCGTCTATCCGTTTCTCCTCGTCTCGACAATGACGAAGGGAATACAACGAGGGGTGGTTCGATTAGGGAACCGATCTCGGCCCCGCTCTCTTCTTCGTGTGCCCCCTTAAGAAATACGGGCGCGCGCGCCCGCCCCTGGCTCTCATCCTCATCGACACGAAAAACCGTATGAATCTCGCTTTACGGCCGATCAAAGTCCGATGGGCGAACGACGCAGGCCGCGAATTTATCGGCCCGCGAAGTACGTCATTATGGCATCGTTACCGATCTTTTTAGCCATCGGGCCAGTTACCCTCGTGAACATAAAAAAAAAACTCGGTGATTCTTCGAAGGTATAAATGGGCTTTACCGATACATCGGTCGCGTTTTCTGGACTCCTCAATACTGAATACCTGATCTCTGATTTATACGCAGTATCGGATACACTCAGAAAAATTATTTGTTTGGCGGACGCCTCGCGAAAACATATTTATTTGGTTTAAATCAATATTTATTCGGATTAAATAAATATCTATTTACTTTATGTCATTTAAATTCTTATTTAATTTATATCATTTAAATACTTATTTAATTTATGTCATTTAAATACTTATTTAATTTATATCATTGAAATGTTTATTTAGAAAAAATAAATATTTATTGCGGGGCGACAAATAAATGATTTTTCTGGGTGTATAGACATATTTTTTTAAGTGAGAAAAGAATACTAAAATCTCTAAAACATAAAATTTTTTAATAGTCGCTACTTCACATTTCTCCGGTATGTTTCGGCGGACTAAAGAAATATATTGCAATGGCGATTGATTTCAAGAGAACACAAATTTTTTATTAATTTTTAATAATTTTGAAGTCGCTCGAGCGATCCTCGAGCTTTTCGACGGAATAAAATTCGTTCGAGCGAGGTCTCGGAGCGCAGCGAGAAAACGAGACGAAATATATGTGCACGGAGCCTAGCGAGCGAAGTTGTTCTTGGCTGGACGCGCGATCCTCTTGGCTGGCTCGCCCAATTTCGACGTAATTCCCTCGGCACATCGCGAAATTGCTTATTAGACTTTGGAAAAGTTGATTCGCGGGGGCATAAGTGCGGGGTCTCGGAAATTAGGCCTATCCGCCGACCTACGCTCTCCCTCGAGCGGTCTCACTCGCTCGGCGATGATCCAGCCTACCCGCAGCAGCGTCTCATAGGTAGAGGTAGGATAACTACCTGCGAGATGTAACGACCCGTCTACCCCGGTCCTAACGCTCTCTCTCTCCCTCTTCTCTCCGCTCGAACGAAATAATTTTCGCGGTTCTCTTATTTTTATTTTATTTATTTTTATTATTCCTTCACTCCTTCCCATCCCCATTTGCTATCTCATCCGCTAATATCCCCATGTTGTTATTGTTGTTCGAAAAGAAAGAAAAAAAAAATAAAATTATGTATTATATTCGCGCATCCTGATGATACATGTAAACGGGCGCGTTATAAAAAGCACGACGAGCTTTCTTCGTTGCGTTATTCCTATAGTTACACGAAGCCTCTGTTTATGTGTTGCAGATATGAGGAGAGGCACTACGCTTTTGAAAGGTATGCTCAGCGATTACGATTACTGTGTTGTACAGTCTCGCATGCCCAATTCTCGTCTTTTTTTTTTAGATTTTGTCTGTGTTCGCGGATTTTAACATTAATACTGGAACGAGTCAAGTTTCTGGTCCGGCTCTTTGGCTCATTCCCCCCCACCCCCTTCGGCTCGCGTTATCACAAAATTTCCTTTATCCGATTTTGTCTGTATTCTCAGATTTTAACATTAGTACTGCAACGAGTAAAGTTTCCCACCTGCTCTTCTCGTCGGTCCGTCTCCCGTCCGGCTGTTCGTCTCTTTCCCTCCCCTTGGCTCTCGTTATTAGCAAAATTTCGTTTCTTAGATTTTGTCTGTATTCGCGGATTTTAGCATTTGTATTGGAACCAGTCAAGTTTTCCCACCTGTTCATCTCCTCGGTCCATCCCTCGTCCGGCTCTTCGGCTCTCTCCCTCCCCCCCCCCCCTCCCGTCTCTCGCTATCGGCAGAACTTCCTGCGCCCTCTCCCGACTTAAGAAGATGCATCGCGCGGTCCGCCGCGGCGGTGCCACTCCGGGAGTGCAGCCGGAGAGATCCTATCCAAAGTAATTATTGCGCCACACGACGATTAACTTTTTGTCCGCCGACAGTCCCGCCGAGTGGGGCGGCGGGGAGAAGCTGGTTTTCTCTTCGTCCAACCGCCTCCTCGCTCGCGCTCCGATCTTCCGCCGGCCGTCTCTTCCGCCGCCCGTCCGCAGAGCCCGTCCTACTCTATGATTTCGCCGAGTGCGTATCGCGAAAATATAATGACGTTCCCGAGACGCAACGGCACACACCGGGGCTGTGCAGCGGGCAACGATGTATTCCCGAACCCGAGGAACGCGTTTCTCATCCCTCCTTGAGATGCAAGCGGAAGAAGGGAGACGCGCTCTCGGAGGCCTTCCCTCGTTCGGCCGCACCGCAGAATTCCGAAACGCACACGCGCATGCGCACACACGCACACCGGCACATCGCGAGCATGTTCCGCTCGAGTATAATTGGGCCAGGTTCTCGGCCCGGCTATTCGCCCAATAATAATTCTATTAAGAATGTAAATGAGACGAAATTCGCGAGACTCCTCTTTCAACCCCCCCCCCCCCCCCCCCCACCTCCCTCCCTCTGCACTTTCGCGGATCTTCCTCTTGTCTCCTCTCGGAGGCGAGGTAGACAAATGTAATCGTTACACCGCCGCGACTAGGATAATTATGCCAATTATCCGTGTTTTCTCTCATACCAATAATTTCATCGCCTCGTCCTCGTACGACCCCCCCTTATGGCTCGATGATGACCCTTGCCACGGCTGTAATTTACCTCTATCGCTGCTCGGGCCGCGTCTAGGCAGCAACGAACTCCGATCAGCCACTCTGCCCGATAGATTCTCATTTCGTATTTATATTTATGATAATGTCGGCGTGTCGAGTCGGGACGACGCTTCTTGTTTTATTTTTGGAATTTAAGGGAAAAAAATTGGGGAAATTGGTAGGACAGAAAGTTTATTTGCCACACGTGTGAAGATATGAATAATACCGTGACGTGTGTAATTTACCTCTGTGGCTGGTCGGGCAACGTGTACGCTGATAAAAAATTCGATTGCGGGCTCCAAAGAAATTTTAAAAAATTTCGATTATACTTTCAATTTTTACTTTTCCATATGATATTGAAACAACGGCGGCAAGACTGTCAAGAATTGTAAGAATTGAAAGTGGAAGTGAAATAACAATTTTCTTCTTTGGCAGCTCGCAAGCGAATTTTATTTGAGTCGTTGATATTTTTTTTTATTGTCGGCCCAACGCTCTTTATTTTATTTTTGTATAAAAAAAAGGGGAAACAGTTGGTAGGATAGAAAGTTTATTTGCCACACGTGTGTAGATATGAATATACCGTGCTGACTGTAATTTAATTTACCTGTATAGATGGTTAGTGTCTACAGTGAGAGAAGAATCCACTAACTATGACTATATCATTTGAGAGATATTACCCATAGCACGTAGTAGTAATTTTTCATAGATATTATGGTAAAAATTCTTGGAAAATCCGGGACGTTCTGCCATAGGTGGCGCCCCAATTTGGTACTACCATTAGCTATGGTAATTTTTCTTATACCGGTAGTTTTTATTATATCCTTCTCTCAGTGTATTCATCAACGAACTCCGATCGACCACTTTGCCGATAGATTCTCATTTGTTATTTACATTTATGATAATATAGCCGTGTCGAATTATTTTTGGGTAAAAAAGAAAGAAAAAAAGGGGTAAAAAATTGGTAGGACGGAAAGTTTATTTGCCACACGTGTGAAGATATATGAATATACCGTCGCCGATGAGTTTCGGGTCGCGAGAGAGCGGACGCATTCCACATCCGAGGGGCCCAGCCGGGAATTGTCATATAAATATTAATAATCCGCGAACCGTTGCGACGCATTCGCGCGTCGCGAGAGTGATTACGCCGTGTATGCGACGAGTGCACTTTTGCGAGTCCAAAGAGTGCGGCGTTCGCCCTCCCCGTTCATGTCCCGAAGATTTTGAGTGCCAGTTTGGCCAAAGAGTTGTATAAATAGGGCGCTTTGGGTCTCTCGGTCGCTCGTTGTATTATAATGCGAACGAGCCGGGCAGGAAAGAGAGCGCTTTTGTTTTCCAAATGAGTGGCCGGGCCTCTTCGGCACCGCGCCGAGAGGGAAAGAGAGTTTCGTACGTCTCCGAGGCTCGCAGCTCCGGGGAGAGACTTTCGGAAGAGACGAAGGGCCCGACGTTTGCGCATATCTCTTAGCTTCACGCGGGCAGGTCAACGAACCCAGGCTCGCATGTTTCTTATTCCGACTCATAGGGGAGGGCGAAGTGGACACGTGGGGCAAATTGGACCATTTCGGTTGTATTATAAGAATTCTTAAAACTTTGACCAAAGTTTTAAGAACTAAAACTACTGGCCAAAGGATCGCGCATATATCGCGCTCTCAGCTTAACGCGTGCAGATCAACGACCCAATGCTCGCATCCTCTTTTCTTATTCCGACTCAAAGGGGAGACCGAAGTGCACCCAGAAAAAGAATTTATTTGACAGCCAACGTGTATTTGGTTTTACGTAAAATATTTATTTGATTGAAATAAATACTTATTTTAATTAAGTAAATAGTTACTTAAAACATATAAATATTTATTTAAATCGAATAAATATTTTACTTAAAGATTAAACGGTGGCCGTCAAATAAATCCTGTGTCTGGGTGTGGACATTTGCCACAAATTGAAGTACTCCGAAAATATTATGAGAATTCTTAAAATTTCGATCGAAGTCTTCCGATTGTTATTTCCTACCGTCCTAAACAATGCTTCGCTGAAATATAAGCAAAAGCAGGTAACATGGGGCAAAATAAACCTGTCACAAAACTACCATAAGAATCGGGAGGTTGGTTTGAGTGGGACAAAATTTAATATCGAAAAATGAAAAAAAAAAAAATGCCTGCGATGGAAAGTTGCCTTCCCCTCCGCCGAATGAATTTATCGTGTGAGATTTTTCACGACTGTATTAAGGGCCCTCGCAATGCAATTCCATTCGGCTTTGAAAAAGCATTTTAAATCGGTCTTGTTGCCCGAAAGAATGTCTCATAGTGAGGAGCGGGCGACGTATAAAGGCATTCCGCACAGGTTTTCCTCGGTCCCCAGCGAAGCCAGTGCCTCTTAGCTAGTTCGGAGCCTCGGCCTGGTGGGTAGTCTCGGCTCCACCGTCAGATCCTTTCTCTCTTTTTTTCATTCTCATACTCCCGCATATCCCGACGGCCGCTCCGCACCGTCATTCTACATCGCGCCGACTGAGGCACACAGCTTCTATTCCATTCTATTCGGCGTTCGCCCCGGACCATTTGTCGCTCTCTCGCGGCCCATTATGTGGATCGATGAAAACGCACCGAGTCCGCATTGGAACGAGAACGCGTTTCCACAGTCACCGCACAAGAACTTGCGTAACTACACTTGATAATTTTTTTCCCCCTTTTCTTTTTTCTCGATTCTGTTGAGAGGAAAAGGGTGACACGTTGAATTTGAATGGAGCGGCTCGGCGCGGTAGCTGGGAGCAAAAAATTGCCCGAACTAATTCGATGGCCCGATTACGGGCCGAGCGTGGTCATTTTTATTATTATCTGTACTCTGCTCCATATTCTTCGAGGCCTTTTTTTATTAATTTTTTTTTTTTTTTTTTTTTGACACAAGCCGAGCAGTCGGGAAAGAAACTAATCTATCTATAGATCGATGCAACGGCACAAAAAAAGGATAGAGGTGATACAAGAGGGATAGGAGAGCTTTCACAGAGAGCTGACTTCTAAGAAAAACACTTAGTAATCTCTTCGTCTCGTGGCAAAGGAAATCGACTAGAAGTTGCCGCTCATGTATAAACGCCCCTCGGCTCGACGGGATTACGAGTCTGTTTTCCTTCCCGCGGCGCTAATTTCGACGCCCCCTCGTTATTATTTCCCTGAGATGATGCGAATAAACTGGGTATCGCGCTTTCGATGCTTGGAGGCGTCGCATTGTTTTCGCAGCGATGCGTTTCGGGAAAGGGAGAGCCTGCGGGGGAATCAAAACTGTTAAGAACTTATGTCGATTATCGTATCGCGGATTATCAGCCCTCAGTCTACGGTAGCTCTTTTTTTATTATTATCTGTACTTTTCTCTATATTCTTCGAGGCGTCTTTTTTCATATATCCCAAGGCGATATATGTCATATTTTCCCTCAGACGATATAGGTAATTTTCTACCTCAGACGATATAGGTAATTTTTTCCGTCAGACGATATAGGTAATTTTTTCCCTCAGACGATATAGGTAATTTTTTCCCTCAGACGATATATGTCATATTTTGGTCAGACGATATATGTCATATTTTCCTCAGACGATATATGTCATATTTTCCCTTAGACGATATATGTCATATTTTCCCTTAGACGATATATGGCATTCTTCCCTCAGACGATATATGTTATATTTTCCTCAGACGATATTTGCCGTCAGACGATATTTGTTAGATTTGCCCTCAGACGATATTTGTTATATTTTCCCTCAGATGATAGATCTCATTTTTCCCTCGGAAGATATATGTAATTTTATCCTTAAACGAGATATGTATTTTTCCCTCAGACGATACATGTCATTTTTATTCCCTCAGACAATTTACGTCATTTGTCTCTCAGACAATATATCACATGATTTCCTCAGACGATATATGTAATTTTTTCCTCCGGCATTTAATCTCATTTTTTTCTTCAAACAATATGTCATATTTTCGTCAGAGAATGCGAATAAACTCGGTTTAGATGCGTCGCATTGTTTTTACAGCGATGCTTTTCGGCAAAGGGAGAGCCTACGGGAGAATCGAAACTCTCGAGGACTTATCTTGATTATCGTATCGCGGATGATCGGGCCTCAATCTACGGTCTACCGGAGGTGAAAAGGACTCGCTCGGGATAATACGATGCTGGAGGTGATGCGGCTCCTTTTCTCCTCGAAGCTTCCGCGAACGGAGGAGGAAAGCGAGGAGAGAGTGGAAATGGCTATAGGCGACGAGCGAATCAGCCGTACTATAGCACCGCAAATCCGTGATCCGATAAGCCGAGTATATTGAGATCTACTCAGCACCCCTCGGCCAAGCAAGGGGATTAATTCTACGACATACGCGCCCGAGCCGTCCTCTTGACTCCGTTGCGATTCTTTCCTTTTTAAGTCGCCGACGCAAGATCCAACGATTCAAATCCACTCCATTCAAGTTTTACGGAATTATTGCTTGTTTCCCGTGTAAAAAAAATCTGTTCCGCGGTTTCCCGTGTAATAAAATCTCAGATCGCTCTAGAGATCGAACTTAAAATCTCAGATCGAACTGAGATCGAACTTGATTTCGGGCTTAAGTTCAAACTTAAGGCTGAACTTAGATTCGATTGTAGCTCAAGTTTTATTTTAAGTTCGAACTCAATATCGAACTCAAGTCCCTTAAGACCGAACTGTAGCGCTTTTGCGACGTAGAATCTATATCTGGATCCCAAATGCGGTTAACTTTGATTACACTATATTGTCATGAATAGGTGATCTGGCAAAAGAATTTCTTGAATCCATTTCTATGGAATTATTGCTGGGGAACAATCGTTCTCCAGCCAGTGGCTGGCATGATCAGTGATTGTGAAGATGGACGGAAGATAATACGTGGAAGGCGACATTTTTGTTTGTTTGTTTGTTTTTTTTAATACTTTCGTATCGCTTATTATTAGTCTGAACTTAAGATCGATCTGAACTTCGAGCTTCCAAAGGCATTTGAGTTCAGACCTTGAGTTGGAACTTAAGATCAAATTTAAGGACGCAATGCAGTTCTGGCCAAATTTCGATCTTAAGTTCAAGATAGAGTAGGAGCGCCACAGAGTGAAAGTTGTTATTATTAATTAGCAATAATAATTATAGGAATCTCTATAATTATTATAACCATTACAATTATTATAATTATTATAACCATTACAATTATTATAATTACTATAGCACCAGTATTAATTGTAATTATCATGAACATATTCTTATCGGCCCCATGAATGGACCTACCGCGAGCGAACCGTAGACCAGATTACTTTTACCCCGTTACACTCTATCATCCGTTGCCCGACCGAGATAACGATAGCTCATACGTTCTCGTACTTGCCTATATCGAATAGATAAAAACCGCCGATACGGAAAAGAGAAACTTATCTTCCCGATGAGAATATTCGGCGAATCCTAAATTGCGTATACACCCGGGAACCTTGGTTCTTACGTATTTCATAAAAGTGGTCGTTTAGGACGGGGAAGAGACAAAATCATGTGGGATTTCATATTCCCGGGGGGGACAGAGGCCGCAAAATTTTTCCGTGTATAAAAGGGACGGGGGGTTTTAGGGGGGTGGGGGGGGGGCAGACCGCCAGTAGTTTGTCGATTCGCGGGGTCCCGTCTGTCCCGGGACTCTTACCCCACTCGATACGTTTTCGAAGCATCAATAATGAAACGGAAACACACGCGTTTCTTCGTTTCGCCCCGTTCTTCTCTCTTGTTTCTGTGTTTCTCCGTTTTTTTTTTAGGGGATCCTTTCTCGTTTGTGCAAAAGAGCCACTCGCTTATTCCATAAATCTGACGATAAATAACGGGCCATATTGCGGAGGGAGGGGAGAAACCTTCTCTCTCTTCTCCCAGTTCGTCCCCTTAGAGTCCGCGCCTTTCCCCGCAAATGCGCCGGAACGCATTTAAAATGTATTGAACTGTCACGCTAGCGTGGCGAGCACACTGTGGTTTTTTTTTTTTTTTCTTTTTTTTTTACGGATTTTTACATTTTTCATCGACGCCGAGCTAGATTCGTAGACACGCGCGCGCCGCGCCTGCGCGCGGATTACTGAGTTATGATCGTTCGACACGGTGCGAGTCGGTCAAGGGGCGAGCGCCCTTCCAACCCCCGGGCTGTCCGGAGTTCGGGCTCTCGAGAATCTTCGATTCACCCTGACCGCACGGGAAACTACCGGGTATGTGGATCTGATTCACCGTGTCGAATGCCACGGGAAAGCGGAAAGTCCCTATCTGCCGTTAAATTATTCTCGGCTCGATCGCGAGGGAATTCCACCGTCTGGCTCCGGTTTCAAGCTTGTTTGGAGTTTGCCGAGCCCACTCAGGACTCAAAGAAAAAGGCTCCGGTTCGCTAATTTTTGCACCACGAGAGCAACTCGCGCACTCTCGGGCGCGAGCTTTATTTCCCTCACTAACGACGGAGACCGTTCTACGAACTTTTTTAAGTCTTCTCTTTCGTGGCACCGAAGTAAAGAGTAATCGACCGGTGAGGTCGATTACTTGGGCCGCGGACCTAAGGCGGACCTAAGGCGCAAGTTTCCTACTGGAGATTTTCTCTCGGAGACCTGTTAGAAATTTTCTTACCGCGCGTCGATGAGACTTCATAGCTATAGAGTCGATATGCTAAACGCTTGGCTCTCTCGTTCGATTTTTCCATACTTAGGCTCCTCTTTTTTTTTCTTCTCTTCTAACGATCGAACCGACTTTGTGTAAAAACGATTCGATAATATTTTCCGTAGGTCGTTGAGAGGCAAATGGTTCGGTCTTCCCGGCTCGTGGCAGAAATTGGGATGTGTCGAGGGCAATCAACTATTATGGTTGTCGCCGAACGAATACGCCGCGGAAAACTCGGCTTTGCTGTACTAGGAGGGTGGGACGGAGCGGTCGTTTCTTGCGGTAAAATCCCGACAGATATCGACGCTTGACTTTTTACCTTATTTCCATTCACGCTCTTTCGTAAATGGTTCTTCTCTTGTACTTTTTTTTTTCGCCGCTCAATAGTCCAAACAATATCGTTTCATATAGGACGATATTGATTCGTCAGTTGGTTTTTTAGTTTTATTTTTTAACCCTAGGTCTCATGTATGGGGTGGAAAATCACCCGAGACGATAGTTTAAAAAAATGCAATTATTGCCGATTTTTGTTACCTTGTGGGGTTTAAGTAAACTTTAATAAATTTAAATTTGCTGCATTCTCTTCCTTATTAAAAACGAAGAGATTCATGCCCGGAAAACTCCACTTACGCATTTACTGCATATGACCCTTATACGTAGAAGAAATGCGTGGGGTAGATATCTACCCCAGTCACGAGTTAGAAGGTAAAAAAATGATATATAAGGTGTAGGGTTAAGAGTACAGAATGAGTTTATTAACTAAAGCTAACTCATTGCGATGTGTCGAGGCCAATCAACAATTATTGTTGTTGCCGAACAAATATACCGTGGAAAACCCGGCTTTGCTGTACTGAAAGGCAGGGGGAGACGGGGTAGTTGTTAAGTGCAATAAAATCCCAACAGATCTCAGCGTTCGACTTTTTACGTTATTTCCTTTCGCGCGCGAAGCCTTTTTTTAGTAAATGCTTCTTCTCTTGTACTTTTTTTCACCTCTCAATAGTCCAAACGATAACGTTCCATAACTCTTTCAAACGTAAGGTAAAAGGCCTAGTTTATGAAACTTCTACGCAGCTCGCTCACTTTAAGCGTGTAAAATCATAGGGATAAACAAGGACCAAGTGTCGCAGTTTGTGCCCCTCCCCTCCCCCCGAACGCGCGCTACCCATTGGTTGCATATCAAATGGTGGGGGGTGCCGACTATGCTAGAAGCACCCCCGTCACAAACTGGAAGAGTGTCAAAAACTGGGCACTTTACCTTACATTAAAATTTTTTTAAATGATTTTTACAAGTATTAAGTTTCAAATACATCGGTTGGTGATTAGTTCATTTTTCTAAATTCAAAGAGGTGTATCACCTGTGATCCACCGTGCCTCAAAGGGTTAAAGGCCGATTCGTCAGTAGTTTTTCAATATTTTTTAAAGAATGCATATCAAGTTCCTTAGATAAAGCCGACTAATTGGGATGTGTCGACTGCAATCGACTATTATGGTTGTCGCCGAACGAATATGCGGAAAACTCGGCTCTATTATACCAAGCGGAAGGCATGGACGGGGCGCTCGTTTCTTGCGGTAAAATTTTACCTCTTTTGCATTCCCACTTGAGCTTACTTTCACCTCTCAAGTTTTTTTTTCACCTCTCAATAGTCCAAACGATATCGTTCCACAAAGGACGATATTGATTCGTCAGTTTTTTGTTTGTTTTTTTTTTTTTTTTTTTTTTTAAGCGTACAGAATGAGTTTCTTAGCGAAAGTTGATCACTGTCGATGTTGAACGATTTATATCAGCGATAAAGCCAGAGGGGGGCTGCAGCGAGCAAGGGAGCAGGAATCCTGATAGAGAACCGCGGCGAGGGTGGAGAAGATCGAGACGCGGCCCCGCTAATCTGCATCGGCAGATTGCTCTGAGAATTGACACGCGGGGATTCCGAAAGCGTGTCACCCTCTCTAGCCTCTAGCATCGACGTAGCAAATTCGTGCGGAGCAAGTCGTCTCATCTTGAAACGCTGAGAGGTAAAGGAAGGACTCCCTCACACTCTAGGAACGCGCGCGCTTCGCTTCTCCTTACACCTTCGCCACAAGACACGAACTCGATGCATACATTAAAGCCACTTTAATTGGCAAGAGCCACCCGACCTCCTCTCCCTGGACAATCGGAGCGACCAGGAGCTTACCCGAAGTTTTGAATGAGCAACTTTATCCTGTTACTAATTTTCGTCTGCGAACCCCTATAGCGAGAATCCTGTCTAAAATAATCCATGACCGATTATACTTTTATTTTTTTTTTGCCGGTGCTTCACTTTGGATCAGAACTAACATCGGATTCGTATTCAGCACGGAAAAATTCATCCAATTATCCGAAAATTTCTAGTCTCAGAAATTATAAAATATTTTTCTTGGAATTTTCGATTTTATGCAAATCATCCCCCCCCCCCCCCACTGCAAAGGCCCGATAATTTAAAAAAATAAAAATTATTGATGTTTGCCAATAGCAAAACTTTCAGGATCTTCTAACACCGCTAGATTGATTAAGAATCATCACAGAAAAAGGAATATTTGTTCGACTGAACTCTGCACATTTGTCTCCTCAACGTTCCCAAGTGTGTCACGCGCAATCAGCTCCGGGGACAATTCTGGGGCGGGCGGTTTAAAAAAAAAAAGATTATTGATGTTTGCCAATAGCAAAAATTTCAGGATCTTCTAACACCGCTAGTTTAATTAAGAAGCATCGCTGAAAAATTAATATTCGTTCGACCCGACTCTGCAAATTTGTCTCCTCAACGTTCCCAAGTCTGTCACCCACGATCAGATCCGAGAACAATATTTAGGAAGCTAGTTAAAAATATATATATTGCTGCTCGCCAGTAGCAAAATTTCGGAATCTTCCGACGACCCTACTTTAATTAAGAACCATCACAGAAAAAGGAATATTTGTTCGACTCGACTCTGCACATTTGTCTCCTCAACGTTCCCAAGTGTGTCACGCGTGATCAGATCCGGAGTCGATCATTGGGAGGGAGGTTAAAAAAAAAATTGCGATTGGGAAATCGCGTAGCCGATACAGTTCGGCTGCGGAGTGACTCTTACTTTATGACCGTCGCGAGCCGGCGCTACTGTTCCTCCGAGGCAATTGGCGGTGTAACATTTGGAAAACACACGAGAGAGAGTGTGAGTTTCCCCCTTCCGCCCCTCTCGTTTCGAGAGCTCCCTATGTTCCCTGTTACGGTACAAGTCTTATCGACGACTGTTTCTTCATGCTCCGCCGCGCCCCGGGCGCAATCGCGCGGAGCCTTTCGCACAGCGCCGCGAGGGCTCCCCGAGAGATTAATGGTTATTAAAATACTCTCGGTTGCATCGTCCTGCTCGCTCTCCCCGATCCCTCTTCGCGAAGAAGCTCGGCCACGTCGTTGGGGGTCGTGATTCAAGACGTTCGCTGCTGCTCCGCGCCGCGATCGAGCATCACACGTTATTCATAGAACGCGAATAATTAATACATCCACCGAAGCGTTACAGCGTTGGGCATCGATACGCGTTTAATATTTGCGTTACAAAGTGTGAGTTATCCGGCCGTTTCATCTTGCTCGACAACTCAATATTAATTGAAGCCGCCTCTTGTTTAAAATAAGAAGTAAAAAAAAAAAAAAAAAATGTAAAAAGGTCATGTTGGAAAAAAGTAGAATTGCGCGTGGTCTCTTCACGCTGAGGAATCGATCCGTCGATCGTCTTCTTCTCCTGAGCAATGAATTTCAGTAGAGCGTACACCCAGAAAAATAATCTGTTTGACAGCCACCGTTTATTTGGTTTAAGTAAAATGTTTATTTAAATCAAATAAATATTTTACTTAAACCAAATAAACGCGGTGGCTGTCAAATAAATTATTTTTCTGGGTGTACACAGTAAAAAATGATGTCGTAAAATTGGTGTATGAGAAGTTTCATAATAATATATTGTAAAAATAATTTTCTTAAATAAGTGACAAGCAATAAGCTCGATCTGTTCGGGTTCGAATATACAAAGCTGTCAATTTATTTCCCGTGTCATTGACAACTTTAGTTTGTCCTTTTGTTTGTAAAACCGGAGCCGGATGAAGCGATCGGAAAATCAACAAATAAAAAATTGTGTAGATTTATGGACAACAAGTTGTAAAAAGTACAAACTTTCTTTTACCGCGCGCCGCCGAATTGCACGAACGATTGTTGTTCGTTCGAGGTTGTGATTCGGGACTTTGCTGCTCCTCCGCGTTATTCATAGAGCGCGGAATAATTAATACATGTACCGAAGCGATACAGCGTTGGGCATCGATACACCTTTAATATTTGCGTTACAGAGTGTGAGTTATCCGGTCGCTTGATCTTGCTCGACAACGCGATATTAATTGAAGTCGCCGCCTGTTTAAAACAAGAAGTAAAAAAATATGTAAAAAAAGAAGTAAAATTGCGCGTGGTCTCTTCAGGCTGGGAAATCGATCCGTCGATCGTCCTCTCCTCCCGAGCAATGAATTTCAGTAGGGCGTACCTCCGAATTTGACGAACGATTGAGCACTCAGTATGCGCAGCCGGTATTTTATCGTGTCCTCGTGTGCGAATCTCGTACGCACGCGTAATAATCATTTCGGTTCGCGGCGTCGCGAGAAAAAAAGAAACACCCCACGGTTCCTGCAGGGGTGACTCTTCCTTGCTCTCCGCACGCCCAGCGAAATTCGTTTCTCCGTATCGGGGGCTTTTTTTTTATTTGTTCTTTTCTCCGCGGGGACTCGCGGCTCCCGAATCGGGTTTATCGTCTGGATCCTTACGATACGCAAATTATATGCATAGCGACGTACATAGTGTACAGCGGTAAAGGCAACGAAGAAAGTACCTAATATCGTTCGATCGCTAAATGTTCCATTGGCCGTTGAACCGGAAAAACCGGAAGGGATGCGAAACATCGGGAGATCGTTCCCGATGAAACATCTTACCAGGCATTCGAGATCGCGGCGTTTCGAATAGCTGGTAAAGGTGGAGCTGGTTCGTGCATTGAGACAAGTACACCTCGTTGCACGTAAAAATAACATTCCAAAATAACATAAAAATAACATTATTCAAAAATAACTTTCGAAAAATAACATCGAAATGTTATTTCATATTTCATGGAACGGCAGAGTGTGTTAAATATAATTACCTTAGATGGTACCACATGTTATTTTGACGCTGTGTTATTTTAGCACAACATGGACCTTTCAAAATAGTTTTCAATTTTAGTCCAATAGCTTTTATCTTTTTTATTACTTTATCTCGAATAGCTGGTGAAAGCGGGTCCTGATAAGGCCTGATAAGGCCTTATCAGAACCCTATCAGGGCCCGATGTAACGCTCGAAAATTTCGACTCGGGTACTTTTGCGTGCGATTTCGCACGCAAACTTTACTTTACGCATGCTGGCTGTACAACGCCACAATCGGCATGCAAGAAGTAGCACTTTTCCTACATTCGTTACATAAAGTACTATTACGATACTAGTGCGAGAAAACTTTTTCTGGCGATTGTTGCAATCACACGAGTTAAGAAAAAGTTTTCCGCACGAGTAACGTACCAAATTTAATTCCCAACGTGTGCAAATTGTGCTTTCGCGCACTCGAAGCGTGCGTAAAACAGTCATTTTCGCACCGAGTGAAATAACATTGCGTGGTCCCGCACGTTATTTTGCCGCTGAGTTATCGTAACACTGCACCGTACACCTGGCTCAACGAAGTTGTAACTTGGATCTTTCAAAATGGTTTATAATTCGTTTAAAAAAAAAGTAGGAATATTTTATGGAAAGCATTTCTATCAAGTGTTTGTTAACGGTCAATGACCGGGACATCCACTTTGCGTTGCTGGTGCTTCTGCAGCTCAAAGAACGCTGTAGGCCCATTTCGCGGCTGCGGCCGGAGCCCGACGCTCAGCTCGGGGAATGCTAAAATTAATGAGTGCCGCCTTCGCTCGTACGCGTCACGTCATAAATTATGGAGACGCGACACCGGGCAAGCAGATAACGGGGCGATAAGTGAAAAGGATTTATTTCGGTAGCGGGAGAAAGAGGCAAACAAGCGGCGGACGACAACGACAGCTCGAGCGCCGAAGCGAGAGAGATCCGCGTTATATACACGCGTAGATACAAATAATGCGTTCGCGAGAGAAAAAAAAAAAAAAAAAAAAAAGAAGCAAGGAGGCGCCTTTCTCCCGAGACGCGAGGACCGAGCTCGGATCCGCGAGTAGCGCAGGTACGGGCTGCGCTCCATTGATAAGGAAATGCGCCCGACACGGCTGATGCTAATGTATGGAAATTCGACCGTGAGTTTTTCACGGACACTTCCTCCGTTTGCTTTCCTTTGTCCCCATGCGTCGCAGCTACTTCTCGCGTGCAGCCCGAGAACGGTGGCAAAAGATCTTTTTTTTTCTCCCTCCCCGAAGAAAAATTAACTATGCCATTTGTGCAGCCGAGAAGGCGAGGTTCGTTAAAGAAATTCCTGCGGACGCGAGAACGGCGTACCTGAGTCGTTTGCTCAAAATTCGCACGGGCTTTTCTCGTTTGTTCCGACTAATCGTCGCGGTATCGGACGGTCTTTTGAAGTACCCGGAGCGCGAAGGTTGCCGGTCCGATTTTTCGACCCCAGCCCAAGTGCAGATTTTCGAGCGTTACATCGGAGCCTGACAAAGTTCTGCACTGATAAAAAAAATATGGTTGAATCAACTAAAGATTCGGGCAGGGGCGTTCAAATAAATGTTTTGTTGGCGCAGTTAAAAGATTGGTTAATTCAACAATTTGTTAAAAGATTTCACCTAAATATTTTTGCATATTTAGTTGATTCACACCTGCATTTTTTTATCAGTGTAATGACGCCTTGTCAGGTTTCCTCGGACCCTGTCGGGGCTGGATGTAACGCTCGAAAATGTGTACTTCGAAGGTTGGTCCTTCCAGTCGCTCGGCGCCCTCGTAACCCCGTTGTGATCGAACGATTCGGAATCTCGAATTCTTCCGCTACGGTGCCCGACTGTGAGCTTTTCTCGGACACTTCCTGCGTGGCAGCTACTTCTCGCGTGTAGGTCGAGAACGGTGTCAAAAAATAATGTCTTATTCCCTCCCCAAAGAAAAATTAAGTTTGCCATTTGTGCAGCGGCGACAGCAAAATTCGTTAATCCACTACCATAAGGATTTGCTCCAAAAAACAGGTTGGTTAATGTCTATAACGTTTTAATTTCGTTTCGACTAAAAAAAACGACCTTAATCGTTCGTCATTAACAAATAAATGAAGATTTTTAAAAATCATCAGGTCATTAGATAGAAAAATGTTATAATCAAGGATCTGTCAAAATTTCAACTGCACGATCAGATTTCGAGACGCGATGTCCGATGTTAATTGTTAATAAGTCCTTAATTTATATTTTTCAATTAAAAAAAAACTCAAACTTCATAACACCTTCTACTAACTGGCTGCAAAAACACGATCTTGTCCTTCCAACACCCGCCTTAAAAAAAATGTTGAAAATCGACCTCTTTTTTTAATCAAATCCTTATGCTCAATGCCTTATGGTTTGGTGCCTCAAACCTTTTGAGTGCCTCAAACAAATTCCTCCGGACGCGAGAACGAAGTACCCGAGTAGTTCCCTCAAAATTTGCATGGGCTTTACTTGCATCCTCGTTTCTTCCAACTAATCGTCGCGGTATCGAACGTTCATCGAGAAGACCCCGTCTTTTGAAGTGCTCTGAGCGCGCGGGCTCCCGGTCCGATTTTTTCAACCCCAGGTCGTTCCTTCCAGTCGCTCGGCGCCCTCGTAACCCCGTTGTGATCGAACGGCTCGGAATCTCAAATTCTCCCGCTACGGTCTTACATCGTCCTCGGCCCGCCTTCGAAACGAGGAACGAAGGGAAACAACGGAGAGTAAAAGGAAGGAAGAAAAAGGAAGAAACGAAGCCGATGTTTCTCCCCTGCGGAAACGATTCCTCGGGCAGGACTCGTAAGGGGGTGGATGGAAGAAGAGAGCGCGAAACGGTTTCGTTTAATTAACACGGTACACACCCTTCGCGAAGGATGGCGAGGAGGTGTCTCTCTACTCCCGGCGAGGAGCGCGCGAAGACGAGAAAAGAAAAAGGGAGAGGCCCGGAGAAAGAGGAAAAGATAAAAAGAAGGAAAAAAAAGAGCGACGCAGACGTTTCGGAGTAATTAAAAATGTTGCGTTAAATACGGGGGGTCAGAGAGTAGGGGTGGTTCTTTAATTCGCGCCGGCTCATATTTATGTCCGGGGCTCTCTACCCGCAGCCGGGCGCGAGAGAAACTGCGCGGCCGGGCTTCTCGCGATCTTTTAATGCCCGACGGGGCTAGCTCGCCAACGCGTTGCCCAAGCACAACACGAGGGCAGCCCCCGGAGCCACGCCTCGAGATTCTATAATTACTCGTTTAATTACCGATCCTGATGTACGACAGCGATAGGCCGCATTAATTAATTGAACGGATAGTTCAGCCAGCGCTCGGCGATATCGCGTCCGGTTCGTACGTCTCTCTTGGTCCTCGTCGTCTCGGAGAGCAACGTGTTGTCTTCCGATTCTGAGCAATTTGGATAATCGAGGTAAGGCGGAAATTATTAACCTGATGTCTATCCGAGCAAAAAATTTAAAAAATATAATTAAAAATTGATATTTTCCGCAATTGTTTATTTTTTTATTATTATATTTTCTTGCTTATTGGTAGTGTGCTCGGCGATATCGCGACCGATTCGGACGTCTCTCTTGGTCCTCGTCGTCTCGGAGAGTAACGTGTTGTCTTGTCAAAAGTTGTCCAGCAAATTATGTTATTTAGCAAAAGAATTAAGTTTTTTTTTTTATAAAAAATTGACATTTTCAATTTCTTAATTTTGCATTTTATTGATATTTTTTTGCATATTGGTGGAGATCGATTCGAGTGACGTGAAAATCACTTCGACGTGGAACAAGTGCAGAGGTGGTATGGAGCGAGGCCGAAAGAAACTGCAAAGGTACATAAATCCCACTTAGGGGCGGGATAGAGAGAGAAAGAGAGAAACGAGCGTTACGGATGTGAGGGGGTCGGTTATTCATAAGCAACGGCCCATAAATAACGCAATACGCGCGGCTCAGTCACTGAAATATTGAGAGCGACTTGTACATATTTTATCGGCGACATCTCTCTCGCTTTTTGCTCGATATACTTGTTTGAGTTTACCGCCGTCGTATCTACATGCTGCTCCCGATTTCGGCTTCCGTATAGCGTGTCTTGTGCATCTGGGTACCTTGAGACTAAATTCACGTTTCTCATAAGCATCCGATTCAAAATTTATTTTTAAAATTAAAAATGTCTTGTTTTTTTGAGATACCGAAAACGCGATAAAACTATTTTTCGCGAGTCACCGTGGCAAATATTAAATTACTTGCCGGTGCAAAATCCTACACACCGTGCCTTGCCCACCTGTGTACCTTAAGATAAAAATCACGTTTCTATCAATTACCTGATTTATTTTTCTGATAAAAATGTCTTTTGAAGTTCTCCTTTTGAGATACCGAAACGTTGATAAGACAATTTTGCTCGAAGCACTTTGGTAAAGATTAAATTACTTATCGGTGTAAAATTCTACACGCCGTTTCTCGCACACTTATTTACCTCTAAGAAAAATGCGCGTTTCTATAGTCATCCGATTTTTTACTATGACTTTTTTAAATAAAAAATATCTTTTATAGTTTCGCGATATCGACAACGCGACGAGGCAATTTGTCTCGAGTCGCCGTGGCAAAGATAAAAATTACTCTTCGGTGTAAAAGTGCAAGGTGTCGTCGGGAGATCCGCGATGTAAATCTTTCTCTCCTCTCCGCATCGAAAAGGCGATTTGCCCGAATGATTTCCATGAATGTTAATCGAAAGTGGCGCTCGAACTGAAGAGAGAGAAATGAGCACGTTGGGTGTTGCCAATAACGTTCCGTGAGCGCGAACGGTGTGCCCGCACGACGATCACGTAGGGTGTAACAGACCGGCCGTATCCCCATTATGATACTTTCAATCGTACCATGTAAATCAATAACAACGCACGGGCGATATTGCGACTCTTTTTCCGGCGCGTGAAGAAAAGGCGGAAAGAGAAGCGTGGAGTTACACTGGAAAGGCGTCGCGGGGTTTCCGTGGAACGTGATTAGTTCGTTCCGCGTCCCACGATTCCTTTATACCAGTTGTAATATAAGTCACCTTACGGGAGTCTGTGAGAAATAAGAAAATAAAAAAAATCATAAAGGGACCTCCAGAAAGAAGCAACTTAGAGTTCAACGTCACAAAGAGGCTGTCGTTCCGGTGATACGAATAAAAATAAATAAAAATAAAAAACAGTAAAATAAGAAATAAAATAAAGTAAAAATAAGAAATGAAATTAAAACGTTTTAAATCGTCAAGGGACGTAATCGTCAAGGGACGACAACCGTAACGCGTTACGGTGATAAAATAGAGGTGCATCAACCCGCGATTCCTTCTCACCAGTTGTAATATAAGTCACCTTCCGGAAGTCTGTAAGAAGTAATAAAAAAAAGAAAAATATCATAAAGGGACCTCCAGAAAGGAGCAGCCTCGAGTTCAACGTCACAAAAGCGGGTATCGCCCTCGCGATGAGAATAAAATAAAATGAAAATGCATGTATTTAGTTATTTATTTATTTATTTACAGGCTCTGCCCTTTTACATATTTTTAAGTAGTATTGCAATCACGATAAGAAACACATTTTAAATATCTCCATGTAAAATAAAAAGAAAAAAAAGAACTAAAAAAAATTCCGTAGAGACGTCACGTGTTACAGTGGTTAAATGGCGGAGCCTTAACCCACGATTCCTTTATCCCAATTGTAATATAACTCACTTTCCAGGAGTCTATGAGAAAGAAGAAAACATTAATTTTTTTATCATAAAGGAGCCGCCTGGAGTTCACAAAAGCGGGTATCGTCCCGGTGACGAGAGTACAAAAAAATGAAAGAAAAATGAAAGAAAAATCCCCGAGAGACGTAACGCGTTACGGTGATAAAATAGTGGAGCATTAATCAGAGGAGTCAGGGATATCGTTGAGGAGCCGGTAGCGGGACGAGAAGGAGAGGCTGTACACTCTAACGCGCGGAAGGGTTGGGCAGAATTGTTCGCGCGGCAATCTTGTAAAACATTATTCTAACTAAACTGTCGTAAACGGGAGGAAATGAAAAGAGCTGCTTAATAGCTTATGTATGCAAATGTGAGAAGCGGCGGCAGATTGGTGAGACTGCCTCTGGGCGCTGGGTTGATGCTGCTGTTCGGTTCGCAGCGACTGCCGCTACAGTGAGCAAGCAGTGGAGAAGGGCGATGTGTAGGCGAGCTCGTCTGGTTTTCGGGTCGAAGGGATGTATGGAAAGGGTTGGCGAGGATCCGGCTTTCCCGTCCAACCCGTCCGATCAGCCGAACCTTGTCGATGCAAATTCGAGACGAGAACGCGTACAATCCACCAATCCAAGAATTTTGTTACCGTAACTCATTTACCTGCTTAACATAGGGACAACAAAATATTTTGCTGTGGCAGCAAATATTTTTGCCGCGACAACAATAAATTATCACCGATCTACATTTTATTCGAGAAACCGAACTATTTTTCTCCGTGCGGTTCCACACTGAAATAATGATATCATGAGCGCTATCGCGCGATCGAGCAGTGTGTGGTACGTTCGATCGACAGGCAATTATAAAACACTGTCGGCTACATACCCTGTAATCGCTCGATGAAGGAGGTTGTGCGTGGGATATCGGTACGAAAACGAGTCGATATCCCCGCGTCGGTCCTATGAATATTCATACGACGCGACCGGAGATCGGTAAAACTGTCGAGGGCCCACTCCGTCGCTACCGAGTTTACGGTCGCGATACTCATCGCCCCTCCCCCTTGTTTTCATTATAATATTAATCCGCTCTCCCAGCTTCGTGCATCCTAATTTCGACGCCGGCACTGTGTACCTCGTTCCCGCGAGATACGCATCGTCGTGAACGAGGCGAATCGTTAGTTACCGCCAGGGTGACATCGACGCTCCGCGGAGGGCCGAGGAGGTCGACGAACCTTTCACTAATTCCTCAAACAAATTATAAGAATACACCGGGATTTGCTCGCGACGATACATAAACCGAGCGTGAATTAATAATTTGATTGACGAAAGGGGTGCCCGAGAGTCGTTCGGATGCTCGATCGTTTCGTCCCTTCTTCCATTCTTCCTTCGACCCGCGTCAACCCCCGCTCTTGCGGGAGCTCTCGACGCCTCCCGCAAGATCCGATCCACCCTTATTTACTCAATCTGTATCTCATAACCGGCGGTGGAGGAGGGAGCGGCGGTTTTCGAATAATCGCACACGATACCGAAAGTGTCCCCGGTTATATCGCGACACGGACGAGAATACAAACATTATTTGATGCGCAGAAAAAAGTTATGGAATGTTGATGCCTAAATTATTCTATATTGTTGCATTTGGTTAAAAAAGGGATGGTACAGTGTCCGGAAATTGGTAGAAGCATTATTTACATATGCGACCCAATAATCGAACAATTCGAAAAAGTTATAACTGTAAAAAAAATTCGTATGAAGTTTTGTGTATCGGACAGACATTAAATTTACATTTTTTTACAGTATAGTTTAGCCAGCTTTCTACGTAGCTTATCTTCAGTATTTTTTCGCCTAAATATAAATTTTTTCATTGATTTACTTAATGAATGGTAAGGAAATTGTGTTAGTTCATATGAACTAGTTGAGTCCGTACATCAGAATTCTCGAGATCTGCACTGTAAAAAATAATTTCGTAAAATCGGAATACGAAGTTTCGTAAAAATAATTTTGTTCAATAAATAACAAACTCGTTCGTTAAGGTTTGAATATAAAAACCTGTCCTTTTACTTCCCGCGTCCTTAACAATTTTAGTTTGTACCTTTGTTCGTAAAACTAGAACCGGATGGTCGGATCGGAAAATTAACAAATAAAAAAATGATGGCCCTTCGCGGACAATACAATTGTTGTAAAAAGAACAAACTTTTTTGTACTCTCAATGTCCGAAACATTGGGACAAAAAGCCCCGTTATTTCTTCCGTAATTGAAAAAAAAAAAACATCTTTTTGTGATTAATCGATGTCTTTGGGAAACAAGAAACTATCAGCTTGACATTGGCCTCTCGTCGCCCCGCGCAAGATCCGATCCACCCTTATTTACTCAATCTGTATCTCATAACCGGGGGGGAGGGGGTTTCGAATAATCGTACACGATACGGAAAGTGTCCCCGGTTATATTGCGACACGGACGAGAATCCCCCCCCTGAACGTAATTAAACTCGGGCCTCTGGCTCTCGCTTCTGTAACCCCTCCACGGCGAGAAGCTGCTCTCGTCGAAGGAGCAAACTCCCCCCGACCATCCCGACTTCTTGATCCAATTAACGTGGCAAAATTATCCTCGCGGTCTACTATCCGTTAAAGCGAATCCCCGAGAGCGCGAGCGTGGTTTTCCCCAGTCCTCTCACACTCCGCGTGCTCCTCTCGCAGCGCGTATCTCTTCGCTCACCGCGCGTCTCCGCCGGTCGCGATTCTCCCGGGCGCGAGTCTCCTTGTCGCATCTGATTTGCATAATAAATAATCAAACAATTTCCCTTTGACATTTAAATTGACGGTCGCGTGAACGGTAACGAGAGAGCGCAGGGAGCGCGCTGGGAGTGCGAGGAGTTACAAGACAGCCTCGCTACGGCCTGAAACAGCGCGTCTGTAATTTTCCCAGACACCGATGAACCGTAGACAATTAAACTAATTCCACGAGCTAATTTCGTCGGACCGCGTATTCTTCAGATCCGGCCTCGCGTTGCTTCCGACTCGTTGCGCTTCGCTCCTTTGGTTCTCCTCTCTGCCTACAGGGCGAAGGAATTCCTACACTCGTTTTGGAGTTCTTGGAGAAATTTTCCGTATCGTTCCTCGGCTATTGCCGTCCGCCGGATCCGGCGATAGAGCGGCCCCGGTACAATTGAATCCTGAACCAGCTCGGGCCGTCGAGTGGACGATTCTTATGTATGAAATTCACTGGAGCTGGCGAAGTTTGGGCGGTGAGGGCGGTGAGCTTCGACTCTTCGCCTGCGATCCTATCCTGGAATATACGCACGGTGTACTATATTATGTCCAGAAGGTCCCACGGATATATTCGTTATTGTCCGTAGTTATGGGAGGTCGAGTGTTCTCGGCCGGAGTTGTTTCGGGAGTCCGACGATCGTTGGCCGTTCGGCGAGATCCCATTGCGCTGGATGGCATGAGGGTTGAGTCCTTGATCGGGCGTTCCAGGCGGGATGGCAGGGTGCATCTGGGTCCGGTCACGAGGCGACAGGAGGGCGGGTGCCCGGCGAGGGGGATGAGGCTGGCAGGGGGGGGGGCGAAAGCCCAGGCGTCGTTATGCAAAGGAGATGGTCAGTTCGGTAATCCGGGCTTCCCAATGGGCAAGAGGTCACCGCATTCCGGACATCTTGCGTGGTCGTTTCCCGCGGGAGATTCCGGCGATCCAGCCGGCTCGTCGTAGTGCCCTCGGGAAACGGAGTTCCGAGGCTCACCGCGAGCGGGAACACCAGATCTGCGGCACACTCGATTTCTCTCCAATCCCCCCACCGCGCCATTCTGCCCCGCGCAAAGTCTGATTGATGCTACGCGTTATTGAAAACAATATCCACGAGCCACCCGCGCGCAATAAACTGCCCACGGTCCGCACTCTACTCGCTCCTGATGGCTATATGTGCCACGGAAACGACCATAGGTTTTCTTTTTTTTCTTTTGTCAGAGTCCGGTTATACCTTATCGCTGCTGGATGGCTATTTTGTGGCCGGTAAGTTATCGGAAGAAAGACTCACGTCAAGTCGTACCGGTAAGTTCTCATGGAAAAACTCCCGTCGCGTCGTAGCTTGAGAGTCCGATTACGCAGGGCGATTCGTTGGGCTGATGAAGCTGACGAATCCGGAATCACCGGAGTCTTCGCCGGCCAATTTTTGCTTGGATAAGGAACGATCGATTGAAAACCGATGATGCAAAACGGGTGTGCTTTATCGTCTACTCTCTCCTTGCTCCTGGTAGTTATATGAGCCACGGAAACGACCATACGTATTCTATTTTGGTCAGACCAATCCAGCTATACAGCTACTCCAGCTATACAGAAAAAAAAATTGGTGGATTAACCAAATTCGCGGCCACATACGTTCACAGCTGTTATTTGGTTGGTACAACTAAATCATTCTTTTGTTGAACTATTATTCACTTCAGGCGAATCAAAATATTTCGATTCAATCAAAAAAATTTATTGTACCAACTAAATAACGCCTTTGAACGCGGGTGAACGCACCTTGATTAATCCAACATTTTTTTTTCTACGTGTAGCTATTTTATGGACGGTAATTTCTTTTTAGAAAAGCTGCACCTTTTGAGAAAAACGCGTACCTTGCGAGACCGATTACGCAGCCTGATTCGTGTGGCTGTATGACACTCCAGCATTGCACATATGTAGACAACTCGAACGGATAGAAAAATATGGATGACGTTAGGGCATTGGTTAGCGCTTCTGCTTAGGAACCGACCAACTCGGGTTCGAATTCCAGCGAAAACCACATTTTTCCATCATTCAAATTTGGACCAGCCGTCACATCATTGACCACGACAAATCCTCCGAAGTCTCAACCAGGTCGTTACAGCCTAATCTTACGAATCCTAAATCGGTCAATTCATCGCCGTAAAAAACAGCACCCAATTTTTACTCTTAAAATACACAATCGATTGAAAACCGATGATGCAAAGCGGGTGTGCTTCGTGGTCCAAAGGTTACTTTCCCGACATCGCGATGCGTCGGGGCGCCAGGACGGATTCTTCTCGTAGCAGGGATCTGGCTTTTCCGGCTTAGCGTAAGTGCGAGCCCGGTACATTCGAGCCAACGACTCTCCGGCGGGGCTCTCATGCTCGTAAGGCCGGGGAGAAGAGACCGCGGGCTCGTAAAAGGGCTCGAACGATGATGACCCTCGTCTCCTTAGCACACCAGTGCTCCTCCGACACGCACACCGTCGTGCGTCTTCCGCCATAACGCCGCTATGTACCGCGTCTACGAAGTCTAGACACACGTTCACGGGCTACGTTTGGAGTTCTTGTGTACCTTCGACATCCACCTGCACCAACATCGACGCCTCGTCGTTACACCAATACCGATACAGAAAGAAGAAAAAAAAATAGCCAGAAGGGGCGAAGAGGCAGGATCGGCGGTGGCCGCGCAGAGAAGCAGGAACGGGAAAGGCCTCGCCTTATCGCATCGCATCGTATCGTATGGATGAATCATTTATCGGGACCATAAGCCCGGACGCCGGTCAGCCGGTCAGTTTTATGCCCGAGCAGTAGAATTTGATCAAACTTCGTTTTGCGGCCACTCGGGGAGCAATAAGAGGGTGAGAGGCGGGGGCTCCAGCTGGAAGGAAACACGGTCCGCTCTCCCCGGCGCTCGCAGCTCTCTCGCCCCTAAAACTCCGGCCCCGAAGGGCTCGTACGGTCCGCTCGCTGATGAATCAGCCCAGGCTCGAGCCTCCTCGCCTCTGTACCGACGCGATCTCCGTGCAAACCCACATCCACCGTTCCCTCTCGCGATCCCTGGGTCACCCGCACCGTCGAATAATTACCGATTATTCCGCGATTAGAGTGTAATTGCTCCTACGTGATTTCTAATTCGTCCCATTATCGGATTCGAGAGATCTTGGAACTCGGGCTCAATCGCAATCTGGCTCTGGTGCCGCGGAACTTATTGTTCTACACGTGCTCTACCGCTTAATGTCTTTAAGATATATCTGCAGCGTATGCAGGGAAGAGTGGGGCAAAATGGACCTCTGTTTTGGGCATCAGGTCTTTTTTGTAATATGCAACGGACACAAAATCCTAAAAAGTGGTCCGTTTTGCCCCGCTCTGTGCCCCCACCAACGGAATAATTAATACCACGTTGCGCCCGATTTATGGAACCGATGAACTTGTTTAAATATGAATGCAACTCATTAATGAAGCGACCGTTAATTTAATCTATCCAACGCAGGAGTGTTTCGCATCGACGCGCTATCTTTGGTATGCAATCTGGCCCTGGTGCCGCGGAAATTATTCTTCTACACGTGTCCTACCGACTAATGTCCGTAATATACATCTTGTAGCCTACGCCGAGAGAGCGGGGCAAAACGGACCTCCGTTTTCACTTGGGACTTTTTAAAAATATGAAACGGAAAGAAATGGTAAAAAAATGGTTCGTTTTGCCCCGCTCTGTGCTCCCACCCACGGAATAATTAATCCCACGTTGCGCCCGATTTATGGAATCGATGAACTTGTTTAAATCGGAATGCAACTCATTAATGAAGCGACCGTTAATTTAATCTATCCAACGCAGGAGTGTTTCGCATCGACGTGCTATCTTTGGTATGCAATCTGGCTTTGGTGCCGCGGAACTTATTCTTCTACACGTGCCCTACCGCCTAATGTCTCTAATATATACCTTGCACCGTGCGCAGGGAGAGCGGGGCAAAACGGACCTCCGTTTGTCCTTAAGACCTTTTTTTAATATAAGTCAGAAAGAAATGGTAAAAAAAAATGGTCCTTTTTGCCCCTCTCTGTGCCCCCACCCAAGGAATAATTAATCCCACGTTGCGCCCGATTTATGGAATCGATGAACTTGTTTAAATCGGAATGCAACTCATTAATGAAGCGACCGTTAATTTAATCTATCCAACGCAGGAGTGTTTCGCATCGACGCGCTATCTTTGGTATGCACCTACGTTACTCCCCGTACAAGTTTCGCGGACGGACAACGATCCGTCGATTGCGTTAACGTGTCTCGTCTCGGTGAAATAATTTGCCCTGTCGAGCTCCCCCTCCCCGGGCGCAGGAGCGTTTCCGCGATAGCGCAGAAACCACGCCACTACGATGCCAGGGACCATTAGCGTCACGGCCGTTTAACCGCACGTCCGGACTAACGAGTCGCACGCGACACGCGCGGCCCTCTCCCGCCACCATGTGTAAATCGCGCTCGCTCCACTCTCACGCGTCCATAGAGTTTTCAATTTAACGAGCGCTCGTTGAATATGTCCTTTCTTTTTTTTTCTGGAAAAATTCAGAGTCGCGAATCCCGCGCCGTCTCGGGACATTATTATAGAGTCGAGCGCGTTAGTCACGATAGAACGAGTGCGCCTTTCGGTGCACGCACGTAGCGCTCTCTCCACTATACGACACACTTGGAATCGATAAAATAAACCGCTAATAGAGAGCAAACGTAATTAAGTACACGCTCTCTTGGAGGAACTCTTGGGAATGTTATTTTCATCAGAATTTGCCGCGCATCTTCTTGCTTCGCCGTCTCACTGGGAATTTCTTGGTTTTTTTTTTTTTTTTTTTTTTTCCTCTTCAAGTACGGGGTACTTATTCTCCGGAGAACGTTATTAAAGATTCAGGATTCCTATTGTACCCTGGGAAAGGGCTCATAAACCGGGGTGCCGGGCGCCCAGTGCCGGACGATTCTTTAATTTGTTTAAGCGATGAGAGAACGTGGCGGGCGAGCGAGGGGCGCGCGGAGGAAAGCGGCAAATGTGTGTGCGAGGGTGCGCTGGTCGGAGAACGAGGGAAAAGGAAAATATAAGAAAGGAAAGAAAGAGGCGGGAGAGCTCGATCTACTTTTCTCGCTCAACTGCTTGCGACGAGTCGCGCGAGAGACGCGTCGACTCCGCCGCCGTGCGACATAAAAACACCGTAAAAACTTCCTTCTCCATAACTCGGAGCTTATGCCCAAACCCCTGGCAGTTCTTGCAAACGCTCTTTTTTTTACCCCCCCCCCCCCCCCCCCCGGACTCTTTACTGCTCTTTTTTTCGCCTTATTTATCGCTCATACGGAAGGCAGGGGGAATCTTACCTGACATATCTTTTCGGTGCGAATACACGCCCGACGTCAGTTTGTTTCCTGCTTTTGATTCTTACTTTCCGGCCGAGGTGGGAAGGAAGAACTCGGGAGTCAAGGAGGGGTTGATATTTTAGGCGAAGATGTTTTTTTTATCGTTAAAAAGAATTTTGTAAGTTTGTAGAAAATAATTTTATAGAAAAGTCATAGAAAAATCTTCAGGTCATAATATTTAAAAAATTGTAGGAGATATATTTTGGAAAAGTACTAAATATGAACAAAAAGAAAAAAATTCTTTGACTTCTACAATTTGCAAATTGTAGAAGTCAAAGAATTTTTTTCTTCCCGAGACTCGGATACATCATCCCGAGGCTCGGATACATCATGATGTATCCGAGCCTCGGGATTTTTTCACACGATCAGATTACGAACAATCAGACGGCAATCAGGTTTCTGGTAGACTGCTGTTCATGAATGGATTTCCTTGCGTCTTGCTGGATGTCTTGCGGGGAGGAAAAAAATTGTTGGGACAACAAGAATTTTGTTACCGTAACTGATTTTGCTGTAGCAACCAAATATTTTTGCTGCCACAACAATAAATTATTAACGATCTACATTTTGTTAGAGAAACAGAACTATTTTTCTCCGTGTGCTTGGTATCTTCGACGCCGTTAAGACATAGAGCAAGATATCCAGAAAGATTAAGAAATCACAAAAACGAGGCATTCGTGAATAGCCTGGTTCACGAACCAGTGTACGTCATTTAAAATATAAATCACGTTTTTTTTATTGCCGAAACCTCCTCCTCCCTCCAAATACGGTGATTCTTACTTTCCGACTGAAGTTGGAAAGAAGAACTCGAGCGTCGGGGAGGCAGGTTTCAAATTTTCGGCAAAAAAAGGTGTTTTATTTATTTTTTCCATAGGTAAAAAGAATTTTACAAAAAATGCATGTGTTTGTTTATTCCTAAGGCTCTCTAGATCATTTAGAAAAATCTACAGGTCCTAATATAAAAATAGGAGTTCCTTTTTCGATGACTACAAAAATATCAAAAATATATATACATATAAAAAATAGAACTCCTACAATTTGAAGGACTATACACATGATCAGCTTACGAACAATCAGAGGCGCAGGATTTTTGGTGCGTCATAAAAAAAAACACGTTTTTTTAAACCCGAAATTGCCGAAACGCCCTCCCCCCAAAAAACGCCGAGGCCGAAAGGAGGAATCGGCGAAAAAACGTTTGCTCTCGTCCGTACATACATATCGAGTCGCTTAAATTTATATTACACCCGTATATAATGGCTCCGGCGGCCATTGATCCATACTTTCGATTCCAACGTTGCGAATTCCAATGTTTACAAGATGTAAGAATTCATGGAGCGTGCCGATTCTCTTTCGCAGCGATACAAAGAAAGATCGCAAGAGCCGCTGTCCGTATAAAAATATATATATAGCGTATATGTATGTGGCCGATGGAAGATCGGGGTTCGGATGCGTAGCACGCTAGGCACGCAGCACCGCTCCGATGCATAATGAGAAGCGGGGAAGGAGAGCGACCGATCGTTTGACGTACCGAGAGTAATTGGTACAAATCCATCATATCGTTCTCGCAGGCCACCTATAAGTAGCTGTACGACTGTGCCACACACGGAGACACGCATACATACACGCGCCCCGGTAAGCGGTATAGTATCGACTCGTTGAATAATACCCCGAATGGACTGCATCTGTCTTGGCGAGTTTCTTCTTGACTTCGCCGGTAGACAGCCGCTAACTTTTTCCTTGCTTAACCATCCCGGCGTATCCGTCTTTGATGCGACGATCCTTCAGTATGCCCGAGGAAGATTAACCAGAGGAAACGTTCGTCGACTTCTCTTTCGAGTCTCTTCCGGATCCCGATGGCTCGCGTTTCGTTTTCCCCGCTGCGAGATCCGAGGATCTCGTCACCACTTCGGAGCACCACTCCGAGATCCGAGGATCTCGTAGTGGTGCTCCGAAGTGATCTTTCCGGGTGTGCAGAGTTCGGCTGCAACGGGAACGAGAAATGGATGACAGCAGCGTTGTGCCCTGCACAGCAGGCGATAATACTTGAATCCAATCAATTCCTGAATCCAATCAATACCACTTTTGTTTTTTTAATATGTGACGATCTTTCACTATGTCAGGGAAGATTAACTAGAGGAAACGTTCGTCGACTCCTCTTTCAATCCGCTTCCGGATCCCGATGGTTTGATTTCGTTTTCCCCGATCCGGTCGATCCGAGGATCTCGGAGTGGTGTCCTGAAGTGATCTTTCTGGGTGTGCAGAGTTCGGCTGCAAGAGGAACGAGAAACGGATGAACGGCGTTGCGACCTGTATAGGCGGCGAAAATACTTCAATCCAATCAATTCCCAATTCCAATAAAGTCCACTTTGATGCGGCGATTCCTCAGAATGTCAACGAAGATTAACCAGAGGAAACGTTCGCGTACTCCTCTTTCAACGCTCTTCCGGATCAGGATGGCTTTGGTTTTCTCCGATCCGACCGATCCGACGATCTCCGACCGGTGCTCCGAAGAAACTGGAACCAGAAATGGATGAGAGCAGCATTGCGACCTCTGTATAGGCGGCGATAATACTTCAACCCAATCAATTCCACTTTGATGCGGCAATCCCTCAGTATGCGATGATCTCCCACTATACCGAGGAAGATCAACCAGAGGAACCGTTCGTCGACTCCTCATTCGGCCCTCATCCGGATCCCGATGGCTCACATTTCGTTTTCTCCGATCCGACCGATCCGAGGATCATCGGACCGGTGCCCCGAAGAGATCTTTCCGGGTGCGCAGAGTTCGGCTCAAACGGGAACGAGAAACGGATGAGAGCGGCTTTGCGGCCTGCACAGGCGGCGATAATACTTAAATCCAATCAATTCCCGAGTGCGCGCGTTATTCCTCCGCGTGAAGCCGCGGATCGAAAACAGTACGGTAATGATCGGTAGAGGGTATATCGGAGGGTACAACGTCCCGCACCTGCGCGAGATCGCGGTGGATCGTCGTGAAGCCACCGAGCGAATCCGAGGTCAAACCGGTATATCCTTGGGTCCCTGATGTTGCTGCCGTGCTCGATCCGAGTCAGTCCGAGGGAGCGGGGCCCCAGGAGATAAATATAAAGGAGGCGATCTGCACGACGAGAAACAACGCTGCACTTCGGAAGTTTCAGGCGGTCCATGCTCGGGATCGTGTTTTGCGCGTTTTGCCGCCTCCTCTCTTCTCTCTCCTCTCCTCGTCTCGCCCGTGTAATTGCCAGGGCGCGCACTCGAAGGACCGCGCGGTCTGCGATCCTCGGGCTCGGGTACAGCTGTCGCGTTATGCGCCTATTATACCGATCGATCCTTCGGCGAACGAGTTGCGTCCCGAGGCTCGTCGGTGTGTGAGGTGCTTTTTCTATCCGATGTCGATGACCTCAGCGGCCCGGGGATGAATCCGCTGGTATGAGCTCGCCGAAATTTAGGGTCCTGTCCATTATCCTTGTATCCATATATTATCAAAAAAGTAAAAATGGTACGCCATGTCCTTGAAATGGGTTTTCTCCTTCAGAAAATATATTTATCAAAACAATCTCTTTAAAAAAAAAATAATAAAAAAAGTAAATGATATTCTAAAAATAAAAAATCTAACAAAACAGATGTTTATTAAAACATTCTCTTAACACAAAAATTCTACAAAAAAACGTTCATCAAAATAATAAAAAAAAGTCGAAAAGAAATCAAATGAAATCAGTTAAGTAGTAGTACATATAAAAAAATTCTTCAAAAAATCTGTTTATCAAAACAATATAAAAAAGAAAAATACAAGATGCAAAAAATCTTGCCAAAACAAAACTTGGCGTGCCAGTTTTTTTTTACAATAGCTGTCGTACATGGTTCATTCAAATAATCAAGGGAGAGGCAAAGTAAGTACCGAAGAGTTTGCCCCAGCCCTGACTCTTTAAATGTATTTTTAAAGGGTCTTAATACTCTAAACGAGTTTGTTCGCTCGCATAGAGATTCGGGCTGGCCGGTAGCATGCCGAGAAAATTGGTCCCGTCGATTATTCAATCGGTTGGATCCAGTTAATGAATCGGTGTGCAACCAAATGATTCGTTGTTACCCTCTATACACTTTTTGGCCCGTCCGATTTTTATAAGAGTTCTATAAAAGTTTTATAAAAGTTTTATAAAAGTTCTATAAAAGTTCTATAAAAATGTTATAAAAATTCTCACGAACGCCATAATTTTCTAACAAATTTATTACAATTTTTCCTAGATTCTTCTTCCACTGAAGAAGAGCTCAGTTGCTGCCGATTTCCAAGGCAGACAAGAAATTGGTTTTGTCAATCATTGAATCGGTTGAACCAGTTAATGAATCGGTCTGCAACCAACCGATTCCTTGATCCACCCAATATATTTATTGGCGCTACCGATCCATAGTCGACTCTAGGAACACCGAGAAGTTGGCTGGTTGCAGCCGATCCTCCTCTTCACAGCCCGGTGTAGACTTTAACGCGAATCGAGAGGGCAACTCGTGGCAAAGCACACGCGCGAGCAAAGAAACATATTTCAAGTGTTTCGCATTCGAGAGTGCACCGAGTGTAGGGAGGAAGCTCCCGCGAGAGATGGAATGAAAAGGTAAAGAGGAGTTATAGCTTCGCAATCGATAATCGTTCGTTTGAGTTATTGAGAGATCGGCCCCGGGGAGAGCGTGTAATTACGATGAGCAAAGTGATTCCGGGCAAAGCGCATGGACGGGAAGACGATCCGCGCGAGAAAAATAAGAGAACAGAGGATAGCAGCGAGTGGAGAGTAGGTGTGCGTTACACTACATGCGCCGCTCTGCCAGCCCGAGCGAACTCGCTCGCTCTCCTCAGCTTCGGCCGGTCCACGAATCCGTCTCTCTCTCCCGTGTACTTCGCACACTCATAAATCTAGAAGCAAATAATTGCTCGGGCCGTGGCTCTCTCGGTCAGATCTCGCGCCCGGGACGAGCTGCTCTCCGCTCGCGATGGTGTTGATTTAACGCCGCGTTCAAAGGTCGAACGACCCCGCGCGCTGACTCGCCGAAGATTCACGGCAGTTCGATACGGGAATAACAGCGAATCTTCCTCTCGTAGCCCTTTTTCCTTCCGGTCGGAGATGCGTAGGCAAACTTTTTGAAAATATGGACGTATAAAAAAAAAAGCAACGGAAAGCGATCGAGAGACGACTGGCTGACTTAGTCGGTTCTACGAAGATCAGCAGCTCAACCTGCGGTCATCCCGGTTCTTATCAAATGATTGCAACTTGGGGCTTCCTTTTCCCATGCAATGACTCGGCGCAGATTCACTGCAGTTCCGTACGGGAATAACAGCGAATCTTCCTCTGCCCTTTTTTCTTCCGGTCAGATATGCATACGTAACATTTTGGGACAAATGGAATATTAAAAAAAGAAACCGAAAATGTTTTAATGAATGTTTGAAGAAACATGAACAATAGTTAAGGTTTCATGTTCAGCAGGTGTGGTTAATAAACCACACGTGCTGTGTACGAAATTTCACACAGTAAAAAATAATTTCGTAAAATAGGAGTACTGAGTTTCGTAAAAACAATTTTGTTAAATAAGTGACAGACTCGTTTGTTAAGTTTTGAATATACAAACCTGTCCTTTTATTTCCCGTGTCGTCGAGAATTGTAGTTTGTACTTTTATTTGGAAAACTGGAAGCGGATGGTGGAATCGAAAAATTAATAACTAAAAAATTGTGAACGTTTCTCTTCACTTATTTAACAAAAAAATTATTTTTACGAAATTTCGTATTCCGATTTTACGAAATGATTTTTTACTGTGCAAGGTCCTGGTGAGGCCTTTAGCCAGACCCCCTCCGGACCTTTTCAAGGCCCGATGTAACGCTCTAAAATTTATACCCAGGCAGCTTTCCTTCCGCGCGCTGACTGGCCGCAGATTCGGAAATAACAGCGAATCTTCCTCGCACCTCCGTCCGTCCGGTTGAGGAAGCGTACCAAAACTTTTTCGAAAAACGGACCCGAGTAGAGCCCGAGTAGAAACTTTCGAGCGTTACATCGGGTCCTGATAAGGCCTGACAGAGGCCTGAGAAGGCCTTATCAGAACCCTATCAGGGCCCAATGGAACACTCGAAAATTTCTACTCGGCAGATTTTCACGCGTTCCATCGGGCCCTGATAAGGTCCTGAGAAGGCCTGATAAGGGCCTAATAAGGCCTTATGAGGACCCTACCAGGGTCCGATGTAACGCTTCAAAAATTTCCACTCGGGGAACATCGCAAAGAAAAAAGTGCAACGAAAAGCGATCGAGAGACGACAGGCCTACAAAGCCAGTTCCACGAAGACCCCGCGCCCAGGCAGCGGTCATCCCGGCTCTTATCAAAAGGTTGCACCTCCGGGCACCGGTCACTCACCTCCCCGTTCGCCGCCGACACCGCGTTCTCATCCACAAGCCCCCTCGCGCCAGGAACACAACTCCTCCGAAACCGCAGGCTCGCGCTCGTGTTAATAAAAAGAAGATTAAGAATGATCAAACGCCGCGCGAGTCCGCCGGTCGTCCAGTTCCGGGAAGTTTTCTTCGGCTCTCCGGGCCGCTCGGACACTCGAGACGAAACGCATAGAATAAAGACGGCGCGAAGGAGCCCGGAGAGCTCGCACGAGACGCGGAGTGTCGCACTCTGGCTAGCTCGCGCCAAGAGCAAGTATATTTTCGGCATTCTCTAGCTCATCCGAGATGCCTAGCGAGAGACCGCGCGACATATCTCGCCGCCGAGATCGTCCGGCGAGATGAGCGAGTGGCTCTTTTCGCGGTAACGGACGGTCCGGGAGATCCAAAGACCGCGGAGCTAGGCAGAGCTCCGCGCCGTGCTAGACCTCTTTCGCGCTTAGTGCACTCATATTCCGGGAATCGCTGACCCTTGGCGAGCTCTCCCCGGGTCCACGGCCGACGATCCGCGAGGCCGCGAGGAAAAACTCGCTGCCCGGCCCCGCACGCCTCGCCGTCGAGCGGGGCAAAATGGCACGGCGTGGCAAAAGGGGAAAAAGGATAATGAGACAAAACGGAATTTTCCAATAACCTTTGGATGGTGGCGATGGTCGTGTGTGGGGCAAAACGGGTTTGAAAATCCGAATGTACACTGTAATCAAATTTTTTTGAAAATTAATGAACAGTACTGGAAGCTTTTTTACGGGAACCGTTTGTGAAATTTCAAACACATGTGCGTTGCAATTTTACGGTAGAATTTGTATTTTTCATGAACATTTTTGTTAATTTCAAGCAAAAGATTTGTAATTTTAATATCTGGTATTTTTATTTTACACGCAAGGTACATTAACGTTCAATTAATATGAGTAATGTTAGCAAATTTCAAGTTCCAGTACATTAAATTTATTTATTTACAATTTATTTTTACAGCGTATCGTTGGGAAAAAATTGGGCATCTAACAATTATTGGACAATTGAATTATTGAAAAATTATTACAAGTGAATTATTGAACAATTATTATAATTGAATTATTGGACAATTATTGGACAATTGAGTTTTGCCCTCACTGTCCCGTTTTGCCCCGCTGTGCCATTTTGCCCCGGTCTCCCCTATATCAACTTGCTCTCGCTTGCGGAGGGGGAGAGTTCGACTGTACGAACTCGGCGGTACGTATGGGCTCTAGCGTAATCTATGTACCTCGCGGACGGTATAAATTCGCGTGGCCGAAGCCCCGTGCGTACACGAGCGCGGCGAGAAAATTTCACCGCTTCAGCGCGGGGTGCGCGAGCATTGGCGAACCGCCACGGTTTTATCTACTCCGTAATATGTTGAGTCTGGCAGCGAAGCGCTGCATGCACTTTTCAGAAACCTCTCCGAGGCGGACATAGGCGCCTCGCGCGATATCATGAGAATTCGTGTTGCCGTGAGCTGCGAGCACGGGCTTATCGTGTATTACCCTCGTGTATACCCGAGGTAGTGAGATTGCGTCTTCCTATGCGAGCGTTTTTTTTATTACTGTAATATCTGGCCGAGGCTCCGACTCTTATACACGTGTCCGGGACCGTGAGCCCCGCTGCAGCTCGAGTCCGGTGCGCGTTCCTTCGCCCAGAGTTGTGTCTCACGGGTCTCCAAGTATGAGCGGGTTTTGATAAAGGTACAGCATTACTGGCGATTCTGAAGTGTACCGTATTCATCCAGTAACCATCTGATGTATAAACCGCTCCTCTGCAACCCTTGTTGAACATAAGGCGATGATTCGAGGGTATTCATTTTTGCGATACTCGATTGAATTTCGGCCAAATTTGATGACGCCATGTCCAGAACTTCCGAGCTGAGGCTTATCGTGAATTACCCTCTTGCATTCCCAAGGTAGAGAGATTGCTCCCATGTGCGTTCCTTCGGCCGGACCTGTGTCTCACGGGTCTCCAAGTATGAGCGGGTTTTGATAAAGGTACAGCATTTCTGGTGATTCTGGAGTGTACCGTATTCATCCAGTAACCGTCTGATGTATCAGCCCCTTTTGTGTCCTATATACTTGTTGGACATAAGGCGATGATTCGACGTTAATCATTTTCCCGATACTCGATTGAATTTCGGCCAAATTTGATGACGCCATGTCCAGAACTTCCGAGCTGAGGCTTATCGTGAATTACCCTCTTGCATTCCCAAGGTAGTGAGATTGCTCCGACGTGCGTTCCTTCGCCCAGAGTTGTGTCTCACGGGTCTCCAAGTATGAGCGGGTTCTGATAAATGTACAGCATTACTGGCGATTCTGAAGTGTACCGTATTAATCCAGTAACCGTCTGATGTATAAACCGCTCCTCTGCAACCCTTGTCGAACATAAGGCGATGATTCGAGGGTAATCATTTTCGCGATACTCGATTTAATTTCGGCCAAATTTGATGACGCCATGTCCAGAACTTCCAAGCTGAGGCTTATCGTGAATTACCCTCTTGCATTCCCAAGGTAGTGAGATTGCTCCGACGTGCGTTCCTTCGCCCAGACTTGTGTCTCACGGGTCTCCAAGTATGAGCGGGTTCTGATAAAGGTACAGCATTACTGGCGATTCTGGAGTGTACCGTATTAATCCAGTAACCATCTGATGTATCAAGCCCTTTTGTGTCCTCCTTGTTGAACATAACGCGATTATCCGCGGATCATCATCTCCCAGATATTTAATTTCGGCTACCATTAAGAGAGTCGCGATGTCCAAGTCCGAGCTTTCCGACCAGTTAACTCCCATCGTTCTTACCCTCCGCTGTTTCCGTGTACCGAAACGCCTCGACTTATTGTATTTCGTTCCTCTTCACCGTTCGGTCTCCCGGTCGGGGAGTCGTTTAACGAAATGCGCCGCCCCGGCGAGGTCAATATTTGTAGTACTCGAGGAGCTGAGCCTTCTCGAGGACTTCTCGATCGGACCGCCGGTGAAGAAGGGAGCTCTCTCCGCAGTCTTCCTTCCACTGCTATTTCTTCTCCAGTTGAAGCCGCGTGGTTATATGTTTAGGTAATACGCTGCTCGGACCTCATAGTCGAGTTGAGACTTTGGAGAACAAAAAACAAAAAAAAAAACAAAAAACGAAGGTTTTGTAAAAAAAAAAAAAATTGTCCGGCTATCGCGTGTCTAGATCACTCGTGCATACGAGTTCCAGAGCGGCCCGGTGAGCTCCGCAGCGCTCGGGCTTTCCTCTAAAATTCATACGTCGTTATACCTACCTCGGTATTATTATACTACTCTCCTTTTGTCTCTCGTCCTGAGGACCGCCTCGACGCGGGAGTGTAACGAACTCTTTCCTTTTTTTTAGTTCATTTTTTTTTGCGCATATCCTGGCCCTTCCGACTATATCTTCCACTCTTTCCCTCCCTCCGTTCGGCGGTCTTTTATTATTTTTTTTTTTTTTTTGCACCGCGTAGTATCTCGTCGTCGTACCAGCCCGGGGACAACCGGAGAGCCCACACGTCTCTTGTGACGCTGCGCGGCTCGCGAGCTTCGTCTTCGTCGGCTTCTCCGTGTGTTCCCGTGGGGCGTGTTTCTCCCGATGTTTGTCCGCAGGCCAACTCGCTCCCGAGGCTCTCTCCCGAGGAGACGAGGAAAAAGAAAATAATATAAGCGCGGAGCAAGCGAGTCGTCACCTCAAACTGCCGGGAAACATCGCATCGTCCTCCTCGTCCTAGTATTTTCTTCTGTCCTCGAACTTTGGTCGCGGAGCTCTTATTTCAAGGACGCACGCGAGTCACCCAAATTGCGCGAAAAAAATTCCGACATCCTTCGCTCGTCCCGCAGGGGAGAGCGGGGCGAAATGGGGCAACGGGGTAAAACGGGGTTTTTGGACAAAACTAAATTTTCCAATCATTTTTGGATCGGACAAGGTGGCAAAACTGGGCAGAAAAGCCGGATGTATCCGACAGGGCGAATTCGGGCATCCAAAAATTATTCGAAAATGACGTTTTGCCCCGTTGGCCCATTTTGCCCCGCTATACCCTACTGCTTTTGGTTTCGGAGCATCGGAAGAAGGCACACTGAAAAAAAATTCGCTTGCGGGCTGTCGATGAAAAAAATGTTTGTTTCAATTCTACTTTCAATTCTTACAATTCCATATGACATTGAAACAACGACAGCAAGACTGTCAAGATGACATGTTATCGCTTCAATCCGGTATGATATTGTACGAATTCAGAGTAGAATTGAAACAACGTTTTTACTTCATTGGCAGCCCGCAAGCAAATTTTACTTGATTCAATGATATTTTTTTTTCTGTGCACGAACTCCGGATGAGTTTAGAACGTAGGCGTTATTACATCTCTCACATTACTTCGTGCGACCGCATCGGAAAAAAAACGGGGTTGCTGCCCGCGATGCAACAACCCCCGTTCTCGCGTAAGCCATCCGCGAGTTTACGACCCCATATAGCGCGACCGAGTTCACTCTTTTATTACAAATAACGAATACTCAGGCGGTCCATTTTCTGCACGCTTATACACACTTTCGGGACTTGGTAATCTTCGGCTGGAAAGTATTGGGGGAAAAAAAATCATAAGCGAGTAATATCGAATAAAACACATGAGTCGTATGTTTTTACGACGATCGTTTTGTCTTTTGAACGACATTAGTTACGTGGGTGAGATTATTTTTTTCAAACTGAAGGTATTCGATGATTTATCTGGGACGATGGGTTTTTTTCGCGGATCGAGAATGCGCGTGGATTATTGGGCGGGTTCGGAGGGGTTAACTGGGAAAGTCGAAGGTATTCTGCGTATGCAAAACTGTGAGGAGAAGTCCCGCGGTAAAGCAATGCCGTGCGGCTGTTGCTGCCGGCGCAAGTAGGCGCCTGATTCGCGTGCGTAATAACCGGCCATTCGTGGCATATAACGAATACTCAGGCGGTCCATTTTCGGCACGCTATACATACATTCGGGATTTGGTCATCTTCGGCTCAAGAGGGGGAAAAATCATAAGGGAGTAACAACCAATAAAGCATATGTGTCGTATCTTTTTACGACGATGGTTTTGTCTTTTGAACGACATTAGTTATGTGAGTGAGATTTTTTTTTCCAAACTGAAGGTTTTGAAATTTCCATGATTTCCATGATTTCCATGATTTCCATGATTTCCATCATTTCCATCATTTCCATGATTTCCATGATTTCCATCATTTCCATCATGTCCATCATTTCCATCATTTCCATCATTTCCATCATTTCCATCATTTCCATCATTTCCATCATTTCCATCATTTCCATCATGTCCATCATTTCCATCATTTCCATCATTTTTTCGCGAATCGAGAATGCGTGTTAATTATTCAGCCGGTCGGAAGGCACAACTGCAAAAGTCAAATATATCCCGCGTATGCAAAACCATGAAGAGAAGACCCACGGCAGAGCAATGCCGTGCGGCTGTTGCTGCCGGCGCAAGTAGGCGCCTAATTCGCGTGCGTAATAACCGGCCATTCGTAGCACGTGCCTCGAGGGTTTAATGCAACACGCCAGTCCGGAATTGGCAAACGTTACACGTATGTGTGGGTTCGCGGCTTTGCGAATGATTCGCGGTGCGCACAGAAATACACTGATGCGCCGATGAAGCGTGCGGATTCTCGTCCCGTTATTGTAATTTCGATTATTACATCACGGTCCCGCTTTCGTACCCACGAACTCGATCGATCCTCCGTTTCCGATTATTCATCATTTTTTTTTTTCTCATAACATCTCGAACACGACTGGACGAAGAAACGCCATAGCTCGTTCGTATTTATAATGTGAAATATCGCGAGTCTGGTACTTGTGGAAATGAGGGATGACGCGGCTAACTCAGACGTCAGGGTCCAGATAAGATCTTCGGGTTCCCGTCTCGCTCGATCTCGAGTTACACCACCGCGACGCGAATGCCGCTCTTGCGCGTCCGTGTGTTGATCCTCGGGTCACAGCGGTCCCGGTTTCGTCACACAAGCGTTAAAAAAAAAAAAAAAAATTAACCGGTCCTTGTATTCCCAGCACTCTCGCTTTCTGCGCGTGCGTCCACCTGCGACTGTCGAATTAAAAATAAAGAAATGAATAAAAATGAAATAAATAAATAAATAAAGTAAAAAAAGAAACAAATAATTCTACATAGCAACGAGAAGGTTTGTATGATCGATTGAATGCGATTAAACGATCGGCGATTGACATTACAGATTCTCGTTCTTGTAATCGTCCCACGGAAGTCACCTCACGTATCGAGCAGTTCATTCCTCAACTCGTAGGAGGCTGGGAGGACGGGAATCGCGAGGATCGACACGCACCGCGGACGAGGACGAGGATCGAGAGAGATCTTTTGCAGCTCGGACGACGGAGGCTTTTCAGGTCGTCAAGGCAGCGGAGCTATCGCAAGAAGAGGAGGCGTTCTGCCTTAAGGGGCTCCCGCTGCTTTCCCGGTACACGCTGCCGACGAGAGACGCGCCCGGTCCCGCGCAGCTATCTCTCTGCTCGCGAGCCTCTCCTCTCCGGCTTCGCTCTTCGCCTCCGCCGACGAGATTCGTCCTTCGTCGAGCGACACACACGCCCGTATACGCCCGCAGATTTTCTTCCTATAGACGCACTAACTATTCCACCGGAGTCTTTTAGCGAGATCTCTGGATGCCTTATTTCTACACCCCCGACTATGGATCAATCCTGTTCCTCCCGCCGACCGGGAGTTCGTTGAACTTGGACATATCTGTAGCTTCCGTGCGTCAGGGTTTCGTCCTTCTTGAGGTGAACTCCTCGGTTTCCGACCGGGGATCAAGGATGGACGATGGACCATGTTGTGGCGAAACTGTTGTAGATATAGTTGCGATGCATACACTGAGAGAAGGGTCTCGGAAAAAGTGCCAAGTCATGTGGCGAATTTCGACCAGGCGACGTGGGACATCAGCGCCACTGCTAGTTATATGCGAAATTTTCACAGCGGCCGCAGCAATTTTTACCCAATCGACATGGTCATTTTTTCCAGAAGTCGGTTTGGTAAAATTAGATAAAATTGGATAAAACTAAGAATTTCGTAGTTTCAAACTAAGAATTTCATAGTTTTAAACTAAGAATTTCGTAGTTTTAAACTAAGAATTTCGTAGTTTTAAACTAAGAATTTTATAGTCTTAAACTAAGAATTTCGTAGTTTTAAACTAAGAATTTCGTAGTTTTAAATTAAGAATTTCGTGGATAAAAGTAGGAATTGCGATCATGTTGGTATATCCTGCAAACATAAGACAAACGGTTCGCGATCACGATTACTATATTTGCTAATAAGAACTTACACTCTACCGAAAATTACGGGATATTCGCGTAATATCTGCGACAGTTTATGCGTTATGTTTAATACAAATGTTGGCCAAGATCTTGCTGTAGTTCACATATACTGTTAAAAAAAATTGTAAATTCAATGTGCCGGATCGAAAGTTTTTATACAAAAAAACTGGTACAATAAATTTTATGTACAATTAAATAATTAAATGCGTCAAACTCATGAAAAATGTATAGACTTTCACAGCAAAGTTAAAGTTAATTATTAAAAGTAAAGACCTTCTAAAGTTACTAACGTAATACTGGTTAATTTTTCATAACAATTGTACATGAAATCTAATATACCAGTTTATGCATAAAAACTTCCAGTACCAGTACACGAAATTTCATACGATATTTTCTTACAGTGAATACCTGAAAGTTCTGTCTGTTTTACCACATTTATGGTAATTTATATCAGATCCCTCTCAAAGTGCAGATATATTTTGACGCGAATTAGTCAATCGCTGGTCCATGGTCGGAGACTGGGACGTTCACCTTATCAGCATCGCTGATAAGGTGGGCGCGAATTTATCGACGATTATGTTTTATTTTATTTTTAAGTAGACCTTCTGAGCATTGGTCTGTGCAGTGCGAGCCATAATATTGCGGAGGCGGTGATCGTGGCGGATGACCGCAGATGAGTTTTACGAGTTGACTGAGGCACGTCTCGTAGCGGCGCCTCGTCGGAACGACGAGCGTTTACGCGCCCCTGGACAGCGGTCCGCCGGGCCTTCGGACCACAGTTTCGTCGGCAGGACTCTCGTTCGACTTTGCAGGACCCCGAGAGCTTGTAATTGATTACGACGTTATTAATAACGGCTCGGTTATACGGTTATACCCTGTACCGCGCAACGGTGCGGCTCTCGGTTGCCTTCTCGGACGTCGCGGACCTTCCGCGGTTTTACGAGGCAGACCTCACGTTCCGCTAGAAATTACATAAAACATTTTGCCTCGTGCCCTCCCAAGGGTCTCCGAACTATGCTGTAACTTTCTGCCGTCGATCGACGATGCACTCCTCCTCTTTACGGCCAAAAAATTTATTGGCCGGGTCGACGAATCAATTAGCTGCGGACTAGTTGATTCCCCGACCAACCAATCGAATAGCGACCAATTCCTCGTCCGGCAACAAAAAATGGACTGCGGCTACTCCTTCGGTATATTCCATATGCGCAATTTTCATCCCGACCCAGTGTTGTCAGCCTGCCGGGTCGACGAATCAATTAGCTGCGAACCAGGATTCCCTGAATCCGAGTTTAAGCGCTTAAAACGCCTTAAAACGCCTTAAAACGCCTTAAAACGCCTTAAAACGCCTTAAAACGCCTTAAAACGCCTTAAAACGCCTTAAAACGCCTTAAAACGCCTTAAAACGCCTTAAAACGCCTTAAAACGCCTTAAAACGCCTTAAAACGCCTTAAAACGCCTTAAAACGCCTTAAAACGCCTTAAAACGCCTTAAAACGCCTTAAAACGCCTTAAAACGCCTTAAAACGCCTTAAAACGCCTTAAAACGCCTTAAAACGCCTTAAAACGCCTTAAAACGCCTTAAAACGCCTTAAAACGCCTTAAAACGCCTTAAAACGCCTTAAAACGCCTTAAAACGCCTTAAAACGCCTTAAAACGCCTTAAAACGCCTTAAAACGCCTTAAAACGCCTTAAAACGCCTTAAAACGCCTTAAAACGCCTTAAAACGCCTTAAAACGCCTTAAAACGCCTTAAAACGCCTTAAAACGCCTTAAAACGCCTTAAAACGCCTTAAAACGCCTTAAAACGCCTTAAAACGCCTTAAAACGCCTTAAAACGCCTTAAAACGCCTTAAAACGCCTTAAAACGCCTTAAAACGCCTTAAAACGCCTTAAAACGCCTTAAAACGCCTTAAAACGCCTTAAAACGCCTTAAAACGCCTTAAAACGCCTTAAAACGCCTTAAAACGCCTTAAAACGCCTTAAAACGCCTTAAAACGCCTTAAAACGCCTTAAAACGCCTTAAAACGCCTTAAAACGCCTTAAAACGCCTTAAAACGCCTTAAAACGCCTTAAAACGCCTTAAAACGCCTTAAAACGCCTTAAAACGCCTTAAAACGCCTTAAAACGCCTTAAAACGCCTTAAAACGCCTTAAAACGCCTTAAAACGCCTTAAAACGCCTTAAAACGCCTTAAAACGCCTTTAAAACGCCTTAAAACGCCTTAAAACGCCTTAAAACGCCTTAAAACGCCTTAAAACGCCTTAAAACGCCTTAAAACGCCTTAAAACGCCTTAAAACGCCTTAAAACGCCTTAAAACGCCTTAAAACGCCTTAAAACGCCTTAAAACGCCTTAAAACGCCTTAAAACGCCTTAAAACGCCTTAAAACGCCTTAAAACGCCTTAAAACGCCTTAAAACGCCTTAAAACGCCTTAAAAACGCCTTAAAACGCCTTAAAACGCCTTAAAACGCCTTAAAACGCCTTAAAACGCCTTAAAACGCCTTAAAACGCCTTAAAAACGCCTTAAAACGCCTTAAAACGCCTTAAAACGCCTTAAAACGCCTTAAAACGCCTTAAAACGCCTTAAAACGCCTTAAAACGCCTTTAAAACGCCTTAAAACGCCTTAAAACGCCTTAAAACGCCTTAAAACGCCTTAAAACGCCTTAAAACGCCTTAAAACGCCTTAAAACGCCTTAAAACGCCTTTAAAACGCCTTAAAACGCCTTAAAACGCCTTAAAACGCCTTAAAACGCCTTAAAACGCCTTAAAACGCCTTAAAACGCCTTAAAACGCCTTAAAACGCCTTAAAACGCCTTAAAACGCCTTAAAACGCCTTAAAACGCCTTAAAACGCCTTAAAACGCCTTTAAAACGCCTTAAAACGCCTTAAAACGCCTTAAAACGCCTTAAAACGCCTTAAAACGCCTTAAAACGCCTTAAATCGCCTTAAATCGCCTTAAAACGCCTTAATCACTGAACCGACAAATCGAATAGCGACCAAATTCGCGTCCGATAACGAACAATTGAAATGCGGCAACTTCTTCTATATACAGTAGAACACCGATTAACTGGGATGCTCGGGACCGAAGAGTCCCCGGATAATCGAAATCCCGGTTAATGCGAACTTAAGCCGGTTATTCCGGCCAGCGAAATTATATAAGCCTATAATGGCTAATGATACAACTTTATTTTGACTAGTTGCAATGACATTTGGTACAACTTGCACTTTCATTTTTAAATAGTGTGAACTAGAATGTAAAGTCTTTGGATATTTTTTTTTATCCATAGTACGTAAGCTAGTCTTTTTTTTAAGTACTCAGTGACTTTGGTTTGCTCCGCGGATAAAAAAAAAAAATACCTCGGAAGCCGCTCAGTTAATCCGCTTTCCGGTTATCCGACGTCGGTTAATTGGGGCTCTATTGTATTCAATTAGCTGTGAACCAGTTAATTCCCTGGACCAACCAATCGAATAGCGACCAATTTCTCGGCCTACACCAAGCGGCAGCTTCTACATATTCCATACACGCAATTTTCATCGCCAACCAGTGATGTCAGCCTGCTGTGTCGACGAATCAATTACCTGCAAACCAGTTGATTCGTCGACGCAACCGGCTGACAACACTAGCTCGCGATGAAAACTGTGCGTATGGAATCTACAGAAGAACTTGCCGCAGTCATTTTTTCGTTACCGGTCGAGAAATCAGTTGCATTCGATTGGTTGATCCGGGGAATCAACTGGTTCGCAGCTAATTGATTCGCCGACCCAACCGGCTGTCAACACTGGCTCGCGATGAAAATTGTGCGTATGCAGAAGAAGTTACTGCACTCAATTTTTTTATCACCTTACGAGAAATCGGTCACTGTTCGATTGGTCGGTCCAGAGAATCAACCGGTTAGCCGCTAATTGATTCATCGACCCAGTCGGCTGCCAACACTGGGTCGGACCAGTTAATTCCCCGGGCCAACCAATCGAACCGCCACCAATTTCTCATCCGGTAACAAAAACCCGACAGCGGCAACTTCTTCCACACACTCCATACGCGCAATTTCCATCACGACCCACTGTTGCCGAAGCGGGAGCGATAACTGACGAGTGTATCATAGTTCTCTCAGCGGCATTGCGAAACGGTAAATGGACGAGTGGATTCGCCACCGTAGGAGACGAGAAGGAGTGTGTGTCTATCCGTCCGTGTTTCGATCGACAGGCGAGATAACGACCGGCAGGGCGACGCGGGAGACAGTCAGAAATGAATTTCTCATCCGCGCTCCCTCGGCTGCGCCCGCTCGCACCCATGCCACATCGGTGGCACCAGAAGTGATCTCGCGGGGCTCCTATCGCGCGCGCAGCCACCAACTTCGCCCGACGGTAATCGCGTGGGAATAGAAAGCAGCGACTCCTACGGCACGTTGCCCCCGCCGAGGAGGATCTTGCGATCGGTGCGATGGTTTCGTTCCTCGTACGCTGCACGGCCACGATATCATTACACGCGGGATGCAGCGGGATGCAAGGCATGTGTGGCTTAATGTGGCATACGTGATTCATTCGCGTAAATCGCCCCGCCGTGAGAGCCCGACAGACGACACAACTTCTCGCACGAACCCAATATAGACCCAGCAATAGAAAACCATAACATCGGACCCAAAGCCGACCGGAATGTATACACGATTATCAAACGCTATCACCGATCGATGAGGTAGTGTCATCGAGGGAGCGGCGATCGGTGAAGTCTTGGCGCCGTCTCGATTGTGGACATTCCCTCGTAGCGACTCTCATCTTTCATCGCAAACGATTTCAATGTATCCAAAGATAGCGGTTCCCTTTGCTGCCTTAACCGTACGTCGCTGTAACGCACGATCCGCCTTGGCTGTCGGCATCTCCGATGACGAGGCGGCTTGATCGCGAATGCGAGCGAGTCTCTCGCCATGAGAGCTCGGCCAGCGTAAACAGGATTGCGTATGAACCGCTCTTCGCGAAGTACATTGGGCGGAGCACAATGTCCATGGAATTGCTGGAATCGGTACGCGTGCATCCGATCCGTGCGACGCTCCGATGACGAAGCGACGAAGAGTCAAATTTTAAGACGGCACGTTTGATCGCTCTTGAGATTAAACTTAAAAGCGAAATTTGGGGCAAACTTCATGTCGTGCTTAAGATCCAGCTTAAGTTAGAACTTGATTTCGTCCTTGAGTTTGATCTTAAGTTTCAACTTAAGTCTGAACTCAAATTCGATTGTTGGTCGATTGTCGAGTTGGATATTAAGCTCGAACTCAGGTTCGAATCAGGTTCGAACTCAGGTTCGAAAAGATCAAACTTAAGCACATAATCGAGTTCGAACAGAGTTCTTAAGTTCTTAAGTTCGACCTTACGATAGATATTAAGGACTCATTGAAATTCGGGCCAATCTTCGATCTTAAGTTCGATCTGAAGAAGCGATCTTAATTTCAAACTAACGTCTCAGCGTCTTAAAATTCGACCCGAAGACCGGAGACTAAGAAGCCAGACAGAGGAGTTTGACGCGCGAGATCCTCCGCTCGTCGATCGCGCCTGGGATCGAGTCCATCGTCGTGAGACCTCCGCCTCCAGCATAAACAGGATTGTATATGAGGCGCGCTTGGCTCCGTACACTGTACGGAGCACAATGTCCATCGAATTGCTGGAACCGGCCCGAGGGCCTGGGAATCTCGCACCGCCGCTCACCCGTTTCTCTCGCGCGCTGGTGCGTCTACGCGCGCTTACCTGGAACGAGGTGCAAACTCTCGCGACGTTCCCGTAGGCTTCGCGGACAGTTATAAGTTCCGCGAGTTAGCGGATCTACGTCATCGCACGATGGCATGGACCGTCTTTTCTGGATAGGTGTTTGTCGCCCGAGCGCCGATTCTCGCCGGCGCACCCGCGCATGCGCACGGCCGCCGGTGGCAAAAGCGCGTGCGCGGCTGCCTCCGTGTCTGGCGCGTCGACGCACGCGTTACCCGGTTCACCACACGCACCGGCCACGCACGCACGCACTCGCCGCAACGAGTGTAACGCTGCTCGACTGGCCGTCGCTGACTCCTCGCCATTAATTACGTTTATTCAACTATACTAATATTGGATGGGAGCCAACCTCTCCGAGGAGGGACGACAGAGAGCGAGAGACTCTCGGCTGAAGTGGGCATAGGCGCGATGAGACGAGATGAGAATGATGTCACGTCGGTGAGGGAGCGAGAGCAAAGTGGTGAGTACTCTCGAAGTATCATACACAGAGCTCGAGAGACACTCGAGAGAAAAAAAAGACACCCGGTGCCATTTATCACTCACCGCGTACACGGAGTGCGTGCGATAGATGAGCAAAAATTAAATATGATACTAGGAAAGTGACTGGATTTTTTTTTTTAACCAGGGCATTTTTTCGCCGGAACTAAAATTCGCGGGAAAATGTCACTTGGGCTTAAAAATAAATAAATATATATTTTTTTAATTGGAATTAAATTTGTAGATGAATTTTGATGCCTAGATGCTCGCCGAACAAGAACATTTTTCGATACGGGTAATGAGCAATGACATAATCAGAGTCCTGAACGTTACACAGAGGATAATTACGGGTTAGACTCGGCACGGGAAATTTACGAAGGATATTACTCGCAGCATTTACACAGTAACAAAGATTTGTACCTTTAACAAACTTTCTTGTCCACAAACGTCCACAATTATTTTCTTGTTGATTTTATAACATATATTTGTAAAATTAATACACATTGTTATAAAATGTATAAAATTTTAAATCAAATTTATAAAATTTATAAACATTTATAAACATTTTTATAAAATGAACAAAGCTTGTTTATAAAATTGTCAAGAAAATAATTGTCGACGCTTGTGGGCAAGAAACGTTGATACCAATTTTACTGTGTACGCCGTGCGTGCTGTAGATGAGAAATATGAAACTCGGAAAGCATGTCGGCCGGGTTTTAATTTCTTATTATAAAACAAAGCACTGCCTTCCCCGGAACTAAATAATCCTCATAAAAAATTTTCACCAAGCCACAGAAAAACAAATTCAAAAAATTAGAATCAAACTTGTATTACACATCTTGATCTATGGACGTTCGCCGAGCGAGAAAATTTTTCGATACGTGTAATGAGCGACGATATAATCAGAGTCCTGAACGCTACAGAGAGGATAATTACGGGTTACACTCGTTACGGGAAATTTACGAAGGATGATTAAGGGGCGGGGGGGGGGGGGGGTGAATATTAATACGTGAATCCATTAATCAACCGGCCTCGCTCGCTCACGTTCGGCGATCCGCGCAAGAGGAGAGCATAATGACGAGTCTTTTGCATCACATAACGTGCATAAATATCGCTATTGAATACCGAAGCTACAGACCGGTGTGTTGCAACTATAACAGCGCGTCCTACCTGTACAGAACGGTCGAGCAATTATACAGCGTTGCTGAAGCGCTCAACTCCTCGGTGCATCGCGTATTAGCCTTTTGTCCATCTCTCTCCCGGGAGATCGCTACGATGATTAACGATCATTGTTTAACAATTAATAACCCGGGCATCTTGCGAGTTCTGTTTTATCGCGGGTGCGCGCGCATGCGCACGAGACTCACCGCTGGTCGCTTAATCTCTCAGCGCGTACGGCCGTAATGCTCTCCTCTAGGTGCAGCTTGTATGCGTGATACTTTAAACTCGAGGGGGCCCCGAGAGTTAAAGAGCCCGGGCTCCACACAGCACGTGGGTATGAGCTGTGGCGAGACTCGCGTACACGTACTTAACGCCGCACGATAACCCGCGAGCATTAAGATCACCTACTCATCAACCATAGAGAGTATATAACGCGCGCGTCACAGACATGAAAAAATAAAAACATAAATGAAATAAAAAAAACATCGGGATGTTAAACGATCCTCTCTATTTATAAGCTATCGCGAAAGTACGCGAGTACATATTAAAGTACGTTAGTTATATCGATAGTGGAGCTCGTACGCTCTGTAATGAATCTCCCTCGAATACGCTTCCTCGACGGGCAGAGTGAAGCGAGTAATTTAATAATTTACCTATATGTCATAAACGTTTCGCTCTTTTTTTCTTTTATTTAAAAACATTTTTTTTAGGTTGGAGGGAAAAAGAGAGATGAACATAAAAGGCGCAGGGTAATTCATTCTTCGATAAATTTACCTGCGCGCGTTACCATCGCGCCGCATATGTGGAGTGCGTGAGATAGACGAGAAAAATTTAATATGAAAGGCGGAAAGCGTGGTCGTCGCGATTGTTTTTTTTTCTTTTTTTTTAACAAGGGCATCTTTTTGTCCACGGAACTAAGCAGCCAACGTGGAAATATTGCACTTAGGTACAGAAAATAAATTTGAATCAAATTTGCAATATACATTTTGATGTATGAATACTCGCCGAGCGAGAAAATTTTTCGGTACGTGTATTTTCGATACCCAGGAAAATCATTTATTTGACGGGCGTCCTGTAAATAAATATTTATTTAAACCAAATAAATATTTACTTAAACCAAATAGATATTTATCGCGGATATATTTTTTTTAATCCGGACGTTAAACGATCCCCTTTATTTATAAGTGCTCGCGAAAGTGCGCGAGTACATATTAAAGTACGTCAGTTATATCGATAGTAGAGCTCGTTCGCTCTATAATGAATCTCCCTCGAACGAATGCGCTTCCTCGACGTCCCGAGTGGAGCGAGTAATTTAATAATTTACCTATATTTCATAAACGCTTCGTTCTTTTTTCTTTCATTTATTTTTCTTCTTTAGGTCGAAAGGAAAAAGAAAGATGAAAATAAAACGCGTACCGTAATTCATTCTTCGATAAATTTGCCTGCGCGCGTTACCACCGCGCCGCAAGTTGCGCGAACGCATTATCTTTAACAACGGGCGAATCGTCGAGCGCACGTGCATAACTGGGAGAGAGTCGGGGAGGAGGAGAGAAAAAAGGAGAGGATGCATAATATTATCGGAGCCATCGTGCGGGGAGGGGGAGCTTAATGATGGTCCGATCATCTCACTTGTTTATGGCCACGCGCTTTGCTCGCGATCCCGGCCGAACCGTAATTAATTTGACCCGCGTTCCCGTCCGTCGCGGAGAGACGAGACTCCTCGCGGTCCACGGGACTCTCCCGGCTCTCGGGAGCGAGCTCGTCGATGCGATTCGAAACCGCTGATCATAACCCCGCGGTGCACCTATATCTTGCCGTACGGATCCACCGCGGCCGGTTATGCTTCACGGATTTATCATCGACCTCGTTTTTCTCGCGTTCGCTTCTCACACAACGAGTTTGATTCATTCTGAGAAACATTTATTTATTTTCTTTACTTTGAGAAACAAATATAAATTTTTCATCTCCGATCTGCCTTACCGACGCACTTCATAACATATCGTTGGTGGTCGATCCGACTTAAAATTATTATTTTTATTTTTTATGTTAAAAAAACAAACATAAATTCGTCACCTCCGATCTGCCTTACCGACGCATTTCGCAACATATCGTTGGTGGTCAATCAAACTTAAATTTTTTAAATTCTTTTTTTAACTTGAAGAAAACAAACATAAATTCATCACTTGATCTGCTTTACCGACGCACCTTCCAACACATCGTTAGCGATCCATACAACTCTTTTAAAATGTATTTAATTTTGAAGTTAACAAAACGAACATAAATTCTTAACCTCCGATCTGACTTACCGACACAACCCGCAGATTATTGTTGGCGATCGATCCAACTTTAAAATATATTCTTTATTTTTTAAGTAAAAAAAATAAACAAATTCTTCATCTCCGATCGGCCTTACCGACGCACGTCGCAAAACATCGTATGTGGCCGATACAATTTTTTTTTTTTTTAAGTAACGTCAGATTTTGCTTTACGTATTAAAAAACAAAGAAACCGAATAACCCATGGAAGCAAAAAGGGAGCGAGGGCGAGAGTGAATCGCAGGTGGGCGCGCACGCGCTAAAGCGCAAGCGCGCGTGCCCTTCTCGGCTCGCTCGGCTCCGATCCGCGCTCGCCTCGGCTGCTGCTCCGCTTCGTCTCTCGCATATCCACTCGCTAAATGCAAATTGCAAATTTCCTGCGGTCCCGACCGCTCGGGGCCTCTCTATCTCTCAGCTACTCTGCTACCTTGCTCCATCCATCTCTATGCACTCGCGCAATATCTCCCGGCAGGCTGTTGATCCCGGTGCCTCGCTCCCTCTGCCTCCCCCGTACGCGAAAAAGGCTCTTGCCTCCAATGATTTTTCCACGACCACAGGTGGGAGGGATATGTACCTCTATTCCGCAGCGAGCAAAAATAAATTCCCGCATTCGTCGCTACTCTCCGACCGAAAGAACTCGTGTTTCTATATTTTTCATGAACCATTCATAGTTTTTTCATGAACCCTATAAAGCTTAAGTTAAGGGTCTCGTGCACACCGAGCGAGACTGTTTTCTTTTTTTTTCTTTTTTTTTTTTGCAGCTCCCTCTCGTTATTACCATTAAAAAAACTTTTGGCTTCAATAATTTTTACCGAGATGGATTTCTATTTCGCAGCTACCAAAAATGAATTCTCGCATTCGTTGCCACTCTCCGACCGAGATCACGTTTCTTTATATTTTTATATTTTTATATTTTTATATTTTTATATTTTTATATTATTATATATTATTTCATGAACGTTGTAAAGCTTAGGTTAAAACTTAGGTTTCGTTTCTGTGCAGCTCTCGCTTAAAAAGACTTGCCTTCAATAATTTTTCCTCGATTCCGCAAATAGCAAAAGAATGAATTCTCGCATTCATTGCTACTCTCCGACCGAGAAAACCCATATCTCAATATTTTTATCGACTCGTTCCACTTACGCTTTTTTCACGAACCCCATAAAGCTTAAGTTAAGGACCTCGTGAACACCGAACGAGGCTGATTTTTTTTTTGGGCGCAAATCACGCTCACTTAACCCTCACAGCCAAGTTACGATTAATAAACTCGTGGCGTTGAAACTCTTCGGGATCCCCGCGAATATACCTACGGTATAGTTACAGCAGTACCGTTAAATTCGTGGCTTTACTCCCGTTCGTGTCTCGAGGGTGCAGGCGGGAGGATGCGGAAACTCTGTATACTATTACGCAAAAGCCAAAGCCCGTCGAGTGGAGTGTCAGGTAACGCGCGGCAACAAGGTACACGCTTTCGCCCCGAGGCCGCCCCGCGCCGTACCGGGGTGCGGCTTAAGCAGAGGGCATTAGGGTGGTCGGAACAAGAAACATTAGTGAAAACTTGGCGGTTAACTCCGACGAAGATGCGCCCTTGGCGGTCCCGTTAGTGTACGGACCAAAGCGCAAAGGGGTTCTCGCGACCACTGTTGCTCGGCTTTGCGCTTACTCCTCTTAACGGCTACGTTAAATCCTCGTTCTAAAATCCTTACGGTACTCGTCCGGTGCGCTGCTACTCGGGCACGTGCGAAACCGCGCGACTCCCAGCCCGCGAGACAAAATTGCATCGCGTCGTAATACTTCGTTCCAATTGTCACGAGAATCACCTCCGCCAGTTGTTTCTCAAAATAAAATAAAAAAAAGATTTTAATAAAAATGTTGAGGTAAAATAAATTTTGTCTTACCTCAACATTTTTGCCTATTGACGAGAATACGTTTTCAACAATCACTAGTGTCTTACTTCTTTTTCGGCAATTTTATTATTACATTTTATTACAATTTTATTTTACTAATACATTTTATTACAATGTTGTTTTACTATTACATTTTATTACAATGTTATTTTACTATTACATTTTATTACAATGTTATTTTGAAGGAAACTGGACCCGAAACCTGAAGCGATTGATGAGAAAAGAAAACATTTTCAGCAATCACCAGTGTCCCGCTTTATTTTCGGCCGAAAATATTTTTTTCGGTCATGTTATTTTAGTTCAGCAATGCAGCTACACTAAAAAAAATGGTTTACGCTAAACTTAAAAATACACTAAAAACAAAGTCGCGGTGCAATACGTTCAAAGCTGTGATTTGTCAAATCACCTGCTTCAATATTTGCTTCGGCATTGTTTTGTTAATCGATAATTTGCTATAATCGATTCAAAATTTGTCGATTCAAACCAACATATTTGTTGTACCATCCAAATGACACCTTCGACAATTTCTTTATCTCAGTGTACCGACATAAAGATTCCAATGTACGAGCGGTCTGTAACTGTACAATAGAGGACGAGAGTATCGTCTTCGCGTTAGCGACGTTTCCACCGCGCGCTTTTCCCGAGCGGGACGAAACGATACGCCGGCAAAGTTATAAGTATAACGTAGCGAGAAGCCAAGAAGATGTGACACGATGACTCTCGGGGGAGTGATTTCGTAATGAAGGCTTCTCGCCCGGCGTCTCCGGGCTCGCGGGGACGACACGACGAGACACCCTTTTCCAAGAGTCAGAACCAACCCCACGCATTACTGGATTAGGTGAAAGCAACTCGGTACCCCCCCTCCCCCTCCCCCTCCTTCCCTGTAAGTGCACCCCTCGTATACTTCTCGCAGACGTGCCTCGGGGACAACTGCGCGGCCAAGGTGCACAATACACCCCCTCGCCCTCATTACAATATTATTAGATCCATTCTAACATTTTATTTATCGTTTCGGTTCCAGGTAAGCACACATCGCCTACTCTAGACTCCCCGACTTCCCGCACGAAGCTAGTGAGTACAATCGCAATTTTCTTAGCTGTAAAAAGATTGGCGAATTCACAGAAAAAAATGTACTTTTTTCCCCGACTTCGGTAAAATAATTAGGGTAGAGCGGGGCAAAATGGGGCAACGGGACAAAACGGGGTTTTTGGGCAAAACGTAATTTTCCGATAATTTTTGGATGCCCCAATTCGCCCTATCGGATACATCAGGCTTTTCTGCCCAGTTTTGTCAGCTTGTCCGATCCAAACATTATTGGAAAATTTAGTTTTGCCCAAAAACCCCGTTTTGCCCCGTTGCCCCATTTTGCCCCGCTCTCCCCTACATTCCTTGGGTGCACCACGGGCGGAAAATGGCCTATTGACCATTGATGATTATTGACCTGTGCACATGCATAGTTTCTTTACTGCGTAGGGAGTAATATGGACTAAAAAAATTTTGTACTGTTTACAACTTGTCGATAAACACCCACAATTTTTAAATTTTATTTTATTAGTTTTTAAATCAAAAGTACAAACTACAATTGTTAATGACACGAGAAATGAAAGGACAGATATTGTATATTCAAACATGAACAAACAAGTGTGTACTTATTTAACAAAATTCTTTTTACGAAATTTCGTATTCCGATTTTAAGAAATTATTTTTTGGTGCTCATGATTCCTTATGGAAAGTCTGTTAGCCCCGAGTCAATAATGAAATTGTGGTTATTTTAACAAAGTCGGAGAAAAAATATCGTATGCTACTCGAGAGGGAGCAGGTTTTCATTTCCGTGTGATTTCTGCCCTCGTTTCGCTCAGACAGCAAACGTCACACTCGGTGAAAATCGCGTACTTCATTCCCGTGAAGCAGAATATACTTCTGCGATATCAATGCGAAAAAGCGGTCTTTCAACGAGGGCTGTGAAGTTGACTGCACGTGCCGGAAGCGAGCCGAGAGCTAGTGTTGGCCGCAGTAGCACGAGCCGAAGGCTAGTGCTGTCTCTGGTACGAGCTGAAGGCGAGTGCTGTCTCTAGTCCGAGCTGAAGGCGAGTTCCCAACCGTCGTCGGGAGACCGCTTTTTCATACCAATATCGCATACTACTTTTTGTAACAAATACGCAACGACTTCAACTTTTTGTACCCGTAGCGTGACGAAAGCGTGCGGAAAAATTCACTGGAGTGTTAAAAAAACGTCACAAGAAGTCACTAGATTGTTCAAAAAGAACGTCCCAAAAAGTACACTGAAAAAAGGATCTAGTAAAAATGACTATATCGCTTGAGAGATATTACCATAGCACATGGTAGTAAGGCGCTAAGTAGGAAGTATCAGATTTATAAGAATTTTTCTTAGATATTATGGTAATAATTCTTGGATAATCTGAGACTATTTGCCATAGGTGGCGCCCTGGCGCCCTACTACTACGTGCTATGGCAATTTGTCTTAGATGATCGGTAATTTCGACTAGATCCTTCTCTCAGTGTAGCTAGGTTGTCAAAAAAGTGTGCGAAAACATAACTAATGTGATCTGCGCATGCGCACTATTTTTCACGCCTTAAAAAGCGCCACTTTCGCCACGCATTACGCGAAAAAGAAATGGGACTTTCCGTGCATCCGTGACGAAAGTGAGGTGTAGTTTCTCAGGATCGTTACGAGGATAGCGCAACAAATTACTTAAAACTCGAAATCGTTCGGCCCTCGAAGAATCGAATCGATGCCTCGAGCACGTGTGTGTGTGCGAGTCTGCGCGCGAGCGCTGTGCGCGGAGTTGGCAACGGATTGGCGAGGGACAAACGGATGCTGGACATCGCGGTACAGACGTGCCGGACACCGGAGCACATATAATACCATAGGGACTTTTGCCGGACGGACGCATATCGCAGGCATATACGTAGCTGCGCGCGGAGCCGACGCGATCCGCCGAGGCGAACCCTCGCCGCCCCTGTAATCACAATTGAAGGCTATTTTCTCACCGCTCTGATGATGCGCTCTGATGATGCCTGCTGCAGCTTCTCTCGCGTATAACCTCGTAGGATCATCTCCATGGAGGCCCTCTCGCGGGAAGACCCCCCCCCTCCACCCCCTCCCCCCTCTCGATAGAGAAAAGAGTTTGCGCTCTTCTCTCGGGCTTAGGTCTTCTCACCGCGCGCGCGCGCGTTTCTGAGCACTCTTCGCCAGAAGAGACCTCTCCGCCGAAGGAAAGAGGATGGGAAAGAGACGGCGTCGATGCAATGCCGCGCGCGGCCTCTCGGTGGTCGTGAACAGAAAATAAGTGTAGAAGATGATGGACGCTCCGAGTAATTCCCTCTAATAATTGAAATATACCCGCGAGAGACCGCTTGGCCCGGCTCACTCGGCTTGCGGTATACGCGAGAGCGGCGCTTTATATATATATAGATATATGGACATATATATAGATATATATATACGATACCCTTACGATTGCGTACATATGTGTATGGTGTATTGCCACATATCTTCACATATGTACTCGGAATGGAAAGTCGTCTTATGGGAATTTCGATTGACATACATATATGGACTATATATTGATATATATATATATATGTCCATTTGTTGTGAAATCTTCGAGGCTCTTAATTTGGCCATAAAGTAAATGATTATTTTTCCGCGCCTGCGCAGACGTAATACACTTCATCTATATTTTGGAAAAGTATGGACTCGTTTGGTGGTTTGTCCCCTCCATTGTGGATTTCTTTGTTGGTTTGGATGTTGGCCCTCTCCACACCCTCGCAGTTAGCCCCTTTTTCGGAGCACCCCCATTCGATGAAGCTGACACCCCCCGATTTTCATAGCATATGGAATCGAATTTGGAATTCTGAAATCCATCCCATATGCTATTTTTTCGAAAATTTGGTTTTCATAGCATATGCTATGAACCGGGCGATCCATGCAAGCGCTCGAGCCGACATAACAGCTAGTACAGTGTATACTAGCTATACTATATATACTATATATTATTAACCCACCCCCCTCGATTCTTGAAACGGCGGCGGCGATGAAATATTTTCATATTATAGAGAGATATATATATATATATAGATATATATCTACATAGAATGCATTTGAGCTCTTCAAAGTTCTTAATTCGGCGATAAAGTAAATTATTATCTTTCGCGCCTGCGCAGTAGAGTCGCTTTCGAATGAATTACGGTAGGGATTGTAAATACGCTTACCGGCCGCACGATGCGTACGTGAGATGCAATTATTAATTAGATTGTGCGAATCGAAAGATAGCCCCCTGGGATAGGAAACAATTTCGCAATAATTCCCCCACGTGAAAACTTCCTTATACGAATGATAGGCGAGATACAACGCGTGTGTGCCGCGATACGGGAGATGCGAAAACGCCGAAGTCCAGAAGCGGCGCGCGCGCTCGGGAGAATTCGCATCGGACAGCTTCTCCGTAGCATTGAAATTACCGGCAAATGCGGTGTGTGCATAAAGCGCGCGGCTCGGCACGGTACAACACCGTGCAGTTCGAGCTCTCCAGGAGTCTGCGCCTTATCATCTTTCGCCGCGCGGATGCTGGACGAGAAACACCTGTGTACGCTCCACCGGGTGCACACGTTTCGCGGAATAATCTCTATCGAATAACGCGCGTCCGTTAGTGAAGAGCGCGCGGCTCCAATAACGAGAATCAACGTTCGCGCGAGGCTCGAACCTCTCATCTGCAAATTGTGCATGTGGAGAGCGTACGGAAGGTCTCATTGCCCGGCGAGAGGCGAGAGAGCGATGCGAATTAGACGCGGTGAAACGCATCGCGGATACTCCGATCACTGGCAGCCTACGAGGGACTCCCGATCTGTGCCGATTGAGACATCTTCACTCTTCAAAAATTATTACAATTATTCATATATTTTCAAAAGTATTTTTTTATTTTTACGGCGAGAATTAGAAAACTAAAATGTATAAAAATTAATTTAACTTTTTTTTCTTCTAATAGTTCATGTTTCATGTTTCTTCGGTGCGAAGACACAATTTATTGAATTTATTGGTCATAGCGAATTAAGCTCGATCCAACATTTTTTAAAGTTTATTTGACTGAATTGTATGCCCGTATCGAAGAAACATGTTTTGGACTATTGGAAAAGACGTTTTGTTGATTTTTCTACATTTTATGTCTAACTGTACAGTGTAAAAAAACGTTTATTTGAAAATGAATGAATGATATTGGAAGCTTTTTTACATAAACCGTTTCTAAAATTTCAAACAAATGTGCGTTGCAGTTTGACCTTAAACAGTTTATTTTTAATGACAATGTTCGTACATTTCAGGCAAAAGATTTGTAATTTTAATATCTGGTATTTTTATTTTACTGAAAAAGTGCATTAATGTTGAATTAATGTAAGTAATGTGAGCAAATTTCACGTCTCCAGTACATTAAATAAAAAATTTATTTTTGCCGCGTATTCAATTAATTTTCTCTCCGTTACAATTTTAGCGAAAACTCCACGGACCACTGCAATCCGAGAAACTGAAAATTTCGTAAAGTATAAGTGACCCTTTAGAGCCCAAGTTGAATTGCATCTTTCCCGTTGGCTTTGAAGTTCGAATAGGTTGGCCGACGATCGCAACAGCCGATAGTGAGTCGACCGGGCGAGAGACGGAAAGAGGCGAGCGAGCCCGATGCGATAGGGGTGATGTAGTAGGTGGGTGGCACCGCCAATATGCCGTCCTCCATACATCACGCGAGAGAGCAGGGCTACCCCGACAAACTGGGGAAACCTGACCAGAAATATGATGTCATTTATATGGTAATACATCGGAATCCCGTCATTTAGATACTTGGATGATTAATGCCCTCGACAAGACACCGCCAGCTGGTGTCCCTTCTACTTGTCGACCTTTTGCTCGACTTCCTTCAACCCCCCCCCCCCCCCCCCCACACCCCGCCCCCCAAAGCCCGCTCGTCCGGCATGCTCGATCGCTCTATCTGCGACTAGGATTCTTCATGAACTCTGGCAACATTCCAGAACACTGCGTTGCGTAACCGGACGAGACTCATCCAATCTTAATGAACTGCGCAAGTTGGCGAATCTTTCGGTCGCAATTTATTACCCCATGGAACTCGGAGATGCGCACTCTTTAATTCACGAGATAGCGATAAGCCCGAGTAATAAATTCGTCGGTATCGCCGATTCGTTTGCGCCGGAGGACCATTTTTCTTCGGGTCCTTCAATCGTAGGCAAAGTGCTGTACACTCTAAAAATAAGGTAATGAAGAAGAGAAGAAAAAAGAAAGGAATTACAGTAGGTATTTTAGTGTCGACTGATTCATAGCGAAAATTAGCTGCGATAGACGGTGAAAAGGTCAATGATGATGGAATATTTCGCTGAAATTTCGACATGGACAACCATGCTTTTTTCCGAAAAGTCTTCATCCGTATGAATTCGCAACGAATCGTAACAAAACACACGGTTTATGATTAAAAAAAAGACACGGTTTATGATAAAAAAAAAGACACGGTTTATGATTCAAAGATAAACTGCTCGATGCATTTTTTCCAGTTATTTTTTGTCGATTCGGAGAACATTCGACAGCAAGGAAACGCGCAGTCACGTGATCGCCGTTAAACGCGTAAGGTAACAGTACCGATGCTCGGACACGTCCCAGTCGTCGGACACTCCTATGCATATTTGATTTATTCGGAATTTATGTCTTAGAAACACAATTTGTCACTTGTAATCGTTATACATGGTTCAAGCCTGAAGTTATACAAGTTATACACGGTTTAAGCCTAAATTATTTTCTATTGTTGCATTTTGTTAAAAGACAGACGAAATAGTGTCCGGAAATTAGTACAAGCATTAATACGTACGCGACCGATAATCGAGCGGTTCCAAGAAGTTCGTTCAGCCAGCTGTCTACTTAGCTTATATTGAGTTTCACGTAAATATAATTTTTCATTGATTTAATTAATAAATGGCAAAGAAATTATTTTATTTAATGTGAACTAGCTGAGGTTCGCAAAGCTCGATTTTATTTTTTAATGCGTCCGTAATAATATTGTCATGTTATTTTGGAAAAAAATGCTGATACAGTAGTCTGGAAATATATATTAAAAAAAAAAAATGTTACTTCTCTCGCTGCACCATGTGCAGCACATGCTAATTGCCACAATTTTAAGCTCATGTATCTCGAAATCCATGTGTCGAAAAAACTATTATAAATTCTTTAAACAAATCTTATTCATTGCTTCATAACATTTGTGATTTTTATTTCCGAAAGTATAAAAGTCGTTGTGTGACCCTTAAACAAACAAAAATCCATTCGACGCAATATCCGTTTGCAGCGAGTCGATTCTCCTCGCAGCAGGACGAAAATTTTCCGTAGCGCGGATCGTAATTGGTTCCTGCGTTGACCCATCTCGAGGTGTCGCGATGGCTCCGCTAATCTTCCGGCGGAGGGAATCGATGATCCCCCGGCTCGGAAGTCCGAAGCCGGCCTACGCTCGGATTGCGTCGTTTACCTCAAAATCCCCTCGCCGGCCAGGGTCCGAGGAGCGTCTCTCGATTTCTCGTCGGGAGGACATCGCCGTCTCGTGTCGCGTGTGTCCCCCTCGTGACATCGAGGAGCCGACGACGGCGAGCGTCGCGGCTCGACGCGGATGGCCCTACGCGGAGCACCAGCAGCCCTCATTGGTATTCCGGTCGCGCGCTCTTGCCTCCGCGCCACTTTGCGAAAAAATGTGAACTTAATAAGAAAAGCCGTAAGGAGACCGGAGAGCTTTTGTCGGGCTTGCTTTTGCGCCCTGCCCGTCCCCGGCCCCGCGAAGCGTCGCTCCGTTCGCGGCCGACGTCACCGACGCTCTCTTTACCTCGCTCGACCCCGTCGATAATCTATTCATATTTTTCCGGTGACTCCCGGATTTTTTCTAAGACAGCCCCCTCGCAGCCGTTGAGAGGTCGCTCAACCGCGGCGGGGAATCCTCAATTTTTTGCTTTCTCCCGAACAAACTTTGCCCGAAACACCCGGAGAACGTGTCGGGATCTCAAGATTTTTTTTCGTTTTTTTTTTCGTTGCTGTTGTGCGGTGAACAATTTAATTTTCTTAAAATTCGTGACGCGCTCCGCGAATAAGCCGGAACACGGCTCTCGGCAAAGTCTCGCTAAAACGTGACGGCGGTCGAGTCAAGTTTGTTGCGAATCATTGTGCGGTCGGGAGAGCCGGCTTTCCCTCCTCCTTCGCAGAGTCCCCTACTCCCTTTTGCCTCCTGCGGTGTAATGAAGGAGACGTCAACGAGCCCTATCCGCACTCAATTAGCGTGGATTATACGTGACCCCTCGCCACTAACGATACCGCGCCGTCGCTGCGAAGCGCGATTCCCCGGAACGCTCACTTTCTCGGGCGAAAATGCGATCGATTACGGAAAAAAACGTCTCGTAACTTTATTGAGTCGGACGATTGGGACACGATTATCCTCGATCGTTGATCTGAAAACTTTAGATAGAGGCTTTGCGATAAATCATTGTGTTCAGATAAATTTTAATAATTTTTTCTACATAAATTTTTATAATTTTTTCTACATAAATTTTTATAATTTTTTCTACATAAATTTTTATAATTTTTTCTACATAAATTTTTATAATTTTTTTGTACATAAATTTTAATAATTTTATTTTCTACACAAATTTTAATAATTTTATTTTCTACACAAATTTTTATAATTTTTTTTTCTACATAAATTTTAATATTTCTTTTTTAGCTAAATCTTAATTATTTTTGTCTACATAAGTCTTAATAATTTTTGTTTATATAAATCTTAATAACATTTCTTTAGATAAACCTTAATTATTTTTTAATTCATTTTAATAATTTCGAGAAAATTTATAATAATAATTATTATTTAAGAGAATGATTTTATCGTTGCTGAGACCGAAAGACGTATGGAATCCCTGCTGAACGGAGATCGTCGGCCACCATGCGGAGAAGAACGGAGCCATCGTTCCGCAAGGAGCGCGACGTTGTCGGTACGGCAGTGGCCTCCTTTAGCCGGTGGGATAAGAGCAGATTCCTGACAGAGTCGGTAACCGATAGATGAATCGTCGCTGGTTGTAGGCGGCTTGTGGCCAAGCTGAGAAACGATCGTTCTTTTAAACAGGTCATTCGGGATATTATTTTTTATTAACAATCCGGTGCTATTGCATAGTTACATTTTTTTTTATTAGAACGATTTCGCCCACGAAACTTTTTTTTTCGAAATAAGGTCAAAGTAGAATGGTTCAAGTAGGGAACATCAAAGTTAAGTATGGAGGTCAACGAGGCGATATATATTCGAGGAATCGTCAAGGTGTGTTGTACAAGCTCGGACATTCGGATTGCTCGAATGTTCTCATTCTCGATTTTACAACTCACCGAGACGAACCTTCCGCGTGTAGTTGCGATTCAAGACAGCGCCTCGATCGAACGCTAATATGCAAATGTCGATTTGTATTAATGAATATCCTCGAACGATTCAACGTTTTTTTGTATTTTTTTTATTTTTATTTTATTTTATTATTTCCCAGCATCGTCGTCGTCGGATGTGAACCTGTCGACGTTCGGAGCCGCGTCAAGTCCCATCTTGCGCCACGGTGACGGGCGAGCTTGAATAATTCCGTCGGAGTATCGCGCGGGACTCGTAAAAAAAAGAAGAAAAAAAAATCGTATAAATACCGGAAGCAATCATGCATTCAATCAACGATTTCTTTGTCGAAGGGAGAGACGTCCCTCGCATGCTGGGAGTGTCATACCTCCCCCTCCGTCCCTCTCCCTTTCACCCACTCTTTTCTCTTTCGCGTCTCTCTACCATTTTATTCGTCCCTTCACTCCCGCAGTCAGCAACCTTTCTCATTCTCTCGTTCCTCCCTCTGTCGCTATGCAGTATTCATTCGCCGGACTTTTTATATGTTAAATAAATATATATATATATATTTTTTTAAATATATAAATATATAAATATTTACAATCTTAATATATATATAAATATATTAAGAAAATATATACATATATATATCAAGTTACTAAATGTACTGAAAAATATTATTTAAAAAAAATGTTCAGCGCGGCGCTACCAAATATTTATTCTCCAATATGCCGGAAGTGGAATCTTTCAATTGATGTTATTTGTTTATATGTTTTATATATTTATATATATATACTAAAAAAAATTGTTGAATTAACCAAAAGTCGCGATGACGTACGTTCAAACCTGTTATCTGTTTGGTCAAAATAAAGCAATGGTTTGTTAAACGATTTTTCGCTTCAATCTATTCAAAATTTGTTTAACCAACTGACTTAATCTCTTTGAACGTGGGTAACCGCGCATTGATTGATCCAACAATTTTTCTTTTTTCAACGTATAAAATAGCGCATTACGATGCTAGTGCGATAAAACTTTTTCTGACAAGTGTAAATCTCACGAGTTGAGAGAACATTTTTTGCACGAGTATCGTACAAATTTTATTTTACAAGGTATGAAAATGGAAAACGCTATTTTCGCACCCAGTGAAGTAAATGAACTATTTCTCATGTTTCCGATTTATATAAGGGAAACATGAACAATTGAAGAAAAAAAACTTTCAAGATACATTTTCGAGGGATCAATTGGTAGGCAGCATCAAATCAATATGGGCAATCATTCCAGTTCATCGACGTCAAGGGGGCTTCGGAGCGGCCGAGTGCGGGACACACGCGCCGCCGGCGCACACGTTCGACCGCGTATACGTTCCATTCATCGTTTTCATTCATAACTGGACTCGGCCAGCCCCGGGACGTCTTACCTGGTGCGGGGGGCTCTTGCAGGCCGTGTGCGTGCCTCGCGTCCGTTTGAGTCCCACGGCACGAACCTACCGGCGGAGGAACTCTATCCTATAAAACTTGTACCAAAAGCCACACGCGTGTCGGGCCTCGACAATGAGGCGCCATTGGAATTTTCCCGGGGCGCGAGAGTGTCAAGTTGTTCACAATTTTTTTATCCCAGAAAAATCCGAGATCTTCAATCCAAAGGATCCGAAAACCATCAGTTCAAGATTATTCATTGGGAACGGCGGTGAAGTGGTTTCCGGCCGCGACTACCGTAATACGCGAGATAAAGCGCTTGGAGCAAACACTCGAAGAGGCCTCGAACGCCTTTGAGACGATAGACTGTAAAAAATAGTCGTCAAGCCGCGTGTGCAAATGGTTAATTAACGGACACGTCTGACTGGCACTAACCGGAGGGCGTGCGCCGTCGAGAGTCGTAATGCTTTCGAGGAAACCACTCCAGAAGGCATCTTCAGACCCGTCGGGTCTGAACGATCATATCCGAGTGTCATCGAGTCTCGGCTTTCTCACTCGACGACTTACCCGCACCTGCGATATCGTCCTGACAAAAAATCCCCTCTCCCACTCCCTAATTCATTTTATCTTATTTTAATATAATTCATCTTATCTATTAACAACTACACAGTAAAAAAAGTTTGTATTTTTTACAACAACTTATTGCCGGCAAGCTTTCTGCATCAGTCACAAAACAGTTTACACTAAGTGGTATAATCTCTATCACACTATTGTTATGTTAAAGGGCATAAAAATCAAATTTTTTTAGTTTATTTTATTTTGCTATCTTTACTCTTATTTCTTTTATCACGAGGATTGCATTTTCATTTTATTTTCGTTATATTTTGCACCATGTTATTTCTTACCGTACGCTGTTCAGCCGTTATATTTTTATTTTAGTTATATTTCACATATCAGATCTTATTATACAGTGATATGCAGTCTTATATGCAGTTTGTCTCCACTTATCTGCTGTGATACTCAAATACTTCTTTGGACGTGAACATATGCCAAGTTCCGAACTTACATTCCCGTTTGTTAGTTTCAAATGCTTCTTCATCTCTCATTTATAATTTTTTCCCATAAAATCAATCAATCAATCAATCAATCCCCCGGAGAACGATCCATGTATATCGCATACACACTCTCTATTATTTTTAAAATTATAAAAAATAATAAAATAATTTAATAAAAAAGCGGACGTGAACATTAGCCAAGTTCCGAACTTACATTCCCGTTTGTTAGTTTCAAATGCTTCGTCATCTCTCATTTATAATTTTTTCCCATAAAATCAATCAATCAATCAATCAATCCCCCGGAGAACGATCCATGTATATCGCATGCACACGCTCCGAGGGTCCGCGTATGAAGAAAAATCGCGAAACGTTTCGGATGCCCGCGGTGCGCACATCCCGCGAAGCTTCTCATAAATATTCGCCGCTTTGCGCAAGACAGTAGCAGAAGAAGAAAAAAGGCGATACGCGCGATTCTCCAGCGAGCTGCGGGGGTTCCTTCGCTCCGGTAAAGAGGAACGAGCTGCTGGGCGGGGATGTCGCGGGAAATCGGTCGGAAAATATGTAACGGCCGTTTAAGACTGTTACTGCCAGGATCAGAATGTTCAGCAGCAGATGGGCAGAGCGACGGAGAGACAACCGCGCTATTTCTCCCGGTTGTATCCTCTTATATTAACTCGCCTGCTTCCTCGAGGAGCCGGATGGGGTGGCTCGATCGTGAAGTTTAAAAAGCTATTTGGCGCTGGTAGAGACGGGGGTGCATCTGTTTTGCGGATCTCGGCTCGGGATTTTAAAAGAGTCTGAGAGAAGAGATCCGTGCGGATCGTCCCGCGTGTACGGCATAGTCGGAAGCTCAAGTGGCGCTTTTGCGGCTGAAGGGAGAGCGTCGGAGCAAGGTAGGAGGCGAACTTGTCGCTCGTTTTGGGGATCCGAAAACATCCCCCGTCTTCCGCGGCTAGGTCTGAGCGTGAAATTCGTCTCCGGAGCTGCGGGAAGCGCCCCTTTTGCCACCTCGCATTGTCGTTCGCGCCTGACGATTCGGCAACAACCATAACGATTCGCGACAGCGAGGCGAACTTCTCCACCGCGGAAAATGTATAATTGCCTCGAACCGGGTTTGTTCGCTGGCGAGCGAATTTTAAGACCGCGGGTGATTTTAACGACACGCGGCAGGGCAAAGGGTCGAGGACAAAAAGTAAGCGGTCGAAATCGATAAAACTTTTCCACTCAGCTCCGTAGTGTCTACGTGAGAAGGCGAGATGGGATTCTTTACGATCGGCGAACGTAGCAGCGGGCGGAGTACTGTTTTTTTTTCAACCCCATCGGGTTGAAAAAAAAGAAAATCTCGAACTCATTTTCGGAGCGGTTCGCAGTTTTGCTGCATGCGACTGCGTTGTCGCTCGTCCATCCCGCGAGACCGTCGAATTCGGGCGGAAATTTTCGTCCGTAGTGACGGTTGAGCCAAACAATTTGCATTCGAATGGAGTGACGAGGAGACTCGACAACTGGGCCAGCGCCACGCCGTGCCCGGGCCGTCGGGGTGCCAGCGGCGAACACCAGCGGCACGCGGGAAGCTCCGTCGACGAGCCGGCTACACGTAATTCGGGTATTTACCGACGTTTGTGAGACCACAATAGACCAACGTCGAGTGCTAATCAAGCCGGCGGCAGATTGTACACAGAATCGTACATCTCCGGCCTATCCGACCGGTAGCGACCGCGGCGAGCGTGTGCGGCTTCGCAAAATTAATTAATTTGATAGAAAGCCAAACGAGCGCGGCTTGTTTCGTCCAAGGATCCTCCGAGTTCCATTGTCCTCATCGTGATTGCGTAATACATTTACGATAATAGATCAACCGCGAGTCGGATGAACGGACCGGATTCTTTTTCTGCGCGTCGCACATCCTCGAGTCTGGGGCTCTTCTTGTTCTTCTTCAACAATTTATCCGGCAATTTTGTATCGTAGTAAAGTGGAACCCGATTGGCCACCGGTATAACCGCGTCGGCCGATTTTAACACGCGAACAGTAAAAAAATATTTGTACATTTGAAAAACCTTTTATGTCCACAAACGTCCACAATTATTTTGGTGTTAAATTTACAAAAAATATTCGTAAAACTGACAGACATTTTTGTAAAATCCACAAGATTTTCTTGTAAAATTAACAAGGAAAGAATTGTGGACGTTTAAATATTTAACTAGATGTAGCTGGTACACTGATCGATACATACGGTTGCGTCAATCAAAGATTCGGGCAGGGACGTTCAAATAAATATTTTGTTGCTGCACTTAGAAGATTAATTAGTTCAACAATTTTTTCGACGATTTCACCAAAAGATTTTGGAGACATTCAAATATTTTGTTCGACCAATCAAATATTTATTTGAAAGTCCTTGCTCGAATCTTTAGTTGATTCAACCGCATTTGTTATCAGTGTATATGTGGATTTTTTAATTGGATCGATTAACCAAATCGTGTCACGAGCTTCAGCCCGAAGAAGAATTTTTCTAGTGTTTTTTTCGGACCCTTGGTGTGCACACCTCTATAGCGAATCATTAATGTTTTCCATCAAATATCTCGAATACCTCGGTAATTATGTACTTTTCGAAGAATGAAGTCTATAAAGACGCCGTATGCTCCCATTACGGTCCGCATATTTCAGTCAGAGCGATGAGCACGTGATGATGGTGACGATGTTGAGTTATGTTCGATAACTAATCGGGCATAGATGCAACGCGGTATAGGTCGGTGATCAGGCCTTAGATAGGTCACTATATCGGCTATATGACAAAATGGTAGGACACTAAATGGGTCATTTACAACGATGCGCATATTTCGAGTTTATTATTTTTTTAAATATAAAAAATAATAAACTCCTCTTTAATATCACTTATTTCAATACCTCCACCATTTTTAACAATCATTCTCAATGGGGGCTTCGGTGGTCAGTAATTGGGCCGTTCACCTTACAGCGCAGCAGTAGACCGCTCGATCCCGAGTCTACCGGCCGGCATCCGTCATATCGATAGTGGCGGCAAACAGTCGCACCAGCCCGCTTCTCCTCCGGGTTTCCCTGTCGATGAATCCGCGACGGAGACGCCGGGGAGCGAGAGCTCGAGAACTGGAAGCCCGGAGGGTTTTGCTCGATGGGTCGCGCTCCGGCATAAGGGGGGCTCTCGGCTTGCGCCTCCGGCTTCTCCCCTCCGTCCCCGGTAGCGCGATGGCCCGCCATAAATCCACTTTCGATTATGTTATCTAATGGGAGTATTATGCAACATGATTGCTGGCTTTAAGGTGCCGCGGGTTCGCTCGTACGATCTCAGCGTGCGCACACACCGAAACCACCGGCGTGTAGACCCTCCGACTACAAGACGTTCTCATCCGCCAGCGCTTTCTCGACCTCGTCACGTGACCAGCCCAGCGGCGGCTACGACCCGAATCCCAGAAAATCTCGGTAACGCGAGGTCTTTATTATCCGTCGAGCGAACGAACCTAATTTCGCCGCCATACTAATGACATTGTAACGATAATCCGGCAAAAGCCTCGCACTCACGCTTCCCACGAACGAATGTCACCAAAAATAGATCCGGCTATCCTCGGGATCCGTCGCTGGAGGACTTTTTCTCGTTAAAGTTAAGCCCAGCTCCGCTCGCGAGAACGAAGGTGTTTGCGCCATCGGCTCGGCGAAGCTGCCGGAATGAAAGTTTTTTGGGCGTCGAGGAAGAAGACGTCTTGAGGCTGGGATGGCTGGTTGGAGCGGTCGAGAGGGTGAGCCACCCCGAACGGGACAGCGGAGTCGCGGCCCGGTGAAGGGTTAATTATTAGGGTTTGTCCGGCGTTCGGAAGGAGGGTTGCGCGAAACGGCTCCCTCGCTCCACGGGAACTCTTATCTGATCGGGGGTGTCTTGTCGAGCAGTGCCGGAATGTACCGGAGCAGGTAAAGACGAGACAACCAGATTCGTACCGAAGGTGCATCCACTGAAAAAAAATTCGCTTGCGGGCTGCCGAAGAAAAAAATGCTTGTTTCAATTCTACTTTCAATCCTTTATACAATTCCATATGATATTGAAACAACAACAGAAAGACTGTCAAGGTGACATGTTATCGTTTCAATCCGGTATGAAATTGTACGGATTCAGAGTAGAATTGAAACAAGGTTTTTACTTCTTTGGCAGCCCGCAAGCAAATTTTACTTGATTCAATGATGGATAGATAGATAGATAGATAGATTTGTTTATTTCGTGTTCTAGGGCCTAAGCCCCCTAAGAACACCGTGCCACAAAATACAGATCACAAGTAATCCAAAAACCAGCATAAATGAAACTGTGCAAATAACATAAGGTAATGCGAAAACAATAATAAAAAATATTACAACAAAAATAATGAGATAATATTATTATTGATACTTTTTTTCTGTGTCGGTATTGAGCCGCGATGAACCTCCCCGACGCGCACCGAGCTCCGGAAACGTCCTGCCCCGTCACGTTTCCACATGACGAGAAACTCCTTGCGTGTTTTGCGACTCGTAATTACAATTACCATCGCGCTCTTCTCCGCACTATGAACTTTTCTCTCCGAAATGAGCTACGCGCCGCGTCTGTGTTCTGCGGTTTACTCGCGCATGCGCAGTCGCGCTCTCGTCTCTTCTCGTTATTATAATATTATACAACATCGTATAGTACGGAAATCGCGGCGGCGCTCGCCTAATTAAATGTGTATGCAAATTTTCGGCTATGCGAATGCGACGTACAATAAACCCGCCGAGGGGGTTGTAGTTACGTACGTACCCGGCGATATACGTATCGTAACAGGACACGAGAACGCATGCTCGTACGCCGGTGGCCCATCGCGGATTGAGATTAGGTCGGTAGAATTATGAAGCGAGTTAAATCAGAGGAGAGATTAGATCGTCCGCGGTTGCACCCTTATCTGCCTCACTCCCGTCGGTCCCTTTCCCGGTGGTTATACTCGCTACCCCCCACCCCACGCGACGCAGATAAGAATTCGCCCGGTTAACGTCGACCTTCCGTACCGACTTACGGAACCCGCAACCAACCTCCCTCGAAACTGCGATCCCTGCGCACATAAAACGTATAGCCCGATCCGGAGTACCCAATGCTATCGAACTGGAATTTGTTGTATAGCGGTACCTGCAATTTCTGCGATTTCGGTTTATCGTTACTTCGTTCGATCATTACAACTGACGTATCGTTTTCTGAATTTCAAATTTAGGATTTCTTCTTTTTTCTTTCAATTTTCAAAAAAATTACATGACCTCCCTGGTGGATCCGGAGTACCTAAAGCTATCGAACGGGAATTAGTTATACAACTAATTCCACTTCGATAGCATTAGATACTCCGGATTCATTAGAGATATCATGTTAATTATTTGAAAATTGAAAAATAAGCTTGTAAAAATCTTGAATTTGAAATTCGAAAAACGATACGTCATGTATAACGATTCAACGAAGTGACGGTAAACTAGAATCGAAGAAATTGCAAGTTTCGCAATGCAACTAATTAGAGTTCGTTATCTGCAATGTCTTCGATTTCAGTTTATCGTTACTGCATTGGGTCGTTACAAATGACGTATCGTTCTTCGAATTTCAAATTTATGAACGTTCCTCATTTTTTTCCGATTTCCAAATAATTTACATGACACCTCTCCTTCCTTCTCCACTTCACGAGTGCTCGACTACGATGATACGCCGATTTTTTTAACCCTCTTAATGATCACCAGGAATCTTATCTGCGGACCGGTCAGAGAACGCCGAAGTCACTCTCTCGGACGATACGCTTGAGCGAGGAATAGGCGAGCTTTGAAAGAGAAGGGTTCGAATCTATCGAAGCTTTTTGCCGATTCTTCCTGCTCCATCCCTTGGCCGAGGGTCAGCGAAAGGGCGTTCGAGTGTAAAGGTATTCGAGGAGCCGAGGAAGGGACGACGCTCACTTCTGTCGCAGGGTCCATGACGCCCGGGGGGTCTTCCCGAATCCCGGAGGGGTGCTCCGAACGCGAAAGAGGAAAGGAGACTCCGCGTGTACAGCTAGCTGGTCCATGCCTCTTTCTTCGCGGAGGAGAGAAACGAGCATCGACTCTTTCCCCGGACGTGGAACTCGCCTCTTCCTCCGGCTCCGGCCCCGCTGCGCGCCAGGGTCGTGCGACACCTCATTTCCTTATCTTTAACAGGCCGTTACTCTCTCTCGCGTACTTCGTTTCTCCTCCACTTTATACTTTGCTGAGGACCTCTTTTATCCGGCAGCCCGACGGGGACGTCCGCTCGGTTCCTCACTTTCGCGTTACACCGTTCACCCCTCCATCCTCCCGTATTTCTCTCGTTGAGCAACCCTCCTTGCCAGATACTCGTTCGAAAGAAGGGTTCACCAAAGTGCTCGCGCGGATCTTCCTTCTCATCTCTGTGATATACACTAATTGCGGTAGTTTTCAAGTTACACCCCGTTTGTGAGATCATTAACATATCTACCGGGAAATAAACTAATACCCTCTGTACATTGCCGGTCATTGATGCCTGGTTTTTCTGGTTTTTCTATCGAGATTCCAAAACCAGAAAAAACTGGATATCTTGCTCCAGGCCTTAACGACATCAAAGATATCAATCAAGACATCTAAATGTCTTGTGTTGACTGTCTTCTGTCGGATGTCTTGTACTGAATGTCAAGACATCGAACAAGAATCCAGAAAAAGCACAGGCATCAATGTCACCAATTTTCCTCAAAGATTCGCGCTGCACGAGGATCGATTTTTGCATTGGTCCTTCCAGTCTATATCTACGTGATATACACTAATTGCGGTAGTTTTCAAGTTACACCCCGTTTGTGAGATCATTAAAATATCTAGGGTAAAAGTGGTGAATATGACCCACCTCGATTAATACGTAAATCAATGATATATGGACCGGGCCACATTCCCCACTTTTACCCTACCCGAAAATAAACTAATACGGTGTGCACATTGCCAGTCATTAATGCCTGATTTTTCTGGTTTTTCTACCAAGATAGAAAAGCCAGAAAAAAAACTGGATATCTTGCTCGATGTCTTAACGACATCAAAGATATCAATCAAGACATCTAAATGTCTTCTGCCGGATCTCTTGAACCGAATGTCAAGACATCGAGCAAGAACCGAGAAAAAGCAGGCATCAATGTCACGAATTTTCCTCTGGGATCCGCGCTGCATGAGGATCGATTTTTGCATTGGTCCTTCCGGTCTTTTTCTCCCGGAAGTGCAGGATAAATTGCTCGGCGAAAATTCGCGTGACCAAAGCCTCGGGTCTTTGGCAGAACGCTTCCCGACGCCCGCTGGATCCGATGCTATCGTGGTCTCTCATCAGCATATAGAGTGCAGCAAAGAGCGAACCGGGTCACGTATGGATGGAGCGTCGGAGGCACCGGCGCGAAAGCGAGACACGCGCGCCGGAGAGCGCACGAAAGACCATCAGTCAGTCAGGAGAGACGCTCCGGCATGGAAAGAAGAAAAGACGAAAGAAGGTGGAGGCGGAGGAGGATGGAGAAAATCGCGCGGCCGTCGCTTCGGAGGGGCGATGTCCGTTTTCTCTCACTCTTAGCCGCCGGCCAATAACACCACCCTCACAGGCTGCCGCTGCTGCCTGTCTCAGGATAGCGCGACCCCGCGCCCGCGCCGCCCAAAGTCAAGTCACCCCGTGAAAAATGATCGCTCCTAAATTGCCCGCTTACATGATAAATATACAGCTGCTTCGTGTATCCTCGAACTATATATATTTCAGCAGTCCGGACACGCCGGTCCGCGCTGATCCCGATCGCCCGCGTGGGATCCTTACCAAAGGCAGCTCCCGCATCAGAAGGACTTTTGTTTACTATTTTTTATCCTCGAGTCCGTGGACACAGGCGAACCATGCGCTTTGCCTGCGTTCTGCGTCGCGAACGTGTCCGAAACGAAAGTCAAACACCGCTCCGGCGAAAGGGGAGATCGATTTGTCATTTTTTTAGCTGTTACTTCTCTTATCCGTAACAGAGAATCGGGTGTGAGCCCAATACAGTTTGGAATCTCTTTAACCATAGAACGTCGCACGATGAACGGACGGTAAAGTTGCATTTTTCGCCGTTTTCTCACATTATACATTTTTGTTGAAAGTGCTGCAACTTTCTAACGAACAATGTTTTGGATTCACGGCTCATTCCTATCGGAGTCCGGCGTTTCGATTTGTTTCGATGGTATTTTTAATAAAAGTTCTTTAAAAGCACTCAAAGTATAAAAAAGAACTACTTTAAAAGTACTTAATGTTACATAATATTTGCACTGAGAAAAAGGATAGTATTTTCTACTATACCAATAGTTCCCAAGGGGAACGTCGATATAGATAGTTTTTGATAGTATATATTCAATTGCTTAAATTATAGTTATTGTTACAACCATGATTTTTTTGTCACTGTCATAACTACAAAATGTAAACGTTCCTCCTGGGAACTATTTTTTATGGTATAAAGTCAGTATTGTTATTATGTTATTTTTTCTCAGTGCAGACCATTAAAAGGGCTACGATAAATAGATATAAAATTTGTTTTTATTGTACACAGCCAGCGCCATATCGAGATTACTGTATTACTAAAGTCTTCCATTCGCAATTCCCAGAAACGCTATTTTTTGTGTAACAGCTATGACGACCCAGGATCAAACTCCCGTTAGAGTTGGCATTCCGGTAATGACAGTGCGTGTGACGTTTGACATGCAGCGCCGAGCCGATTCGGAAGGGGCGAAATAAGAAGTAAGGGACTTCGGCTATTCGTTCAAATTAGTAGGCGACCTTGGCGAGGACCCTCGCCCTCGTTTCTCGCACGCTGGCCCCGGCTGCCCCCCCTCGCTTCTAACTGTATCCACAGAGTGCAGGATACCTTGACGCGTTCCAAATCCTTGGAGAGCGTTCTTCCCCGGACTGTTCTCGGGCTGCTCCGTCGTCGCACCGTTAGGGGGGTTAAGATCTCTCGAGCCGAAGGGAAACGAATCGAATCATTTCAACACCCCTTTCTCTTATTTCTCTCGGTCATTCTTTCGTCCCCATGCTCTCCACCCTCTCCACGAGAGCGGTGGCTCTCGCCGCGTAAAGAAAATAAATAGCCCCGCTCGCAATTGCGCCGCGTCTTGCGTCGCTTCTCCGAATTAAATAAACGTTAGGAACATTAGAAAAAAAAGCTAAAAAAAAACAAAAATCGAAAACTCATTGGGCGGCCATGGGTCAGGATCGGGGAAAGAAAAAAAAATCGTGAAAGCGATCGACGGGCACACTTCTTCCTGGAAAGATCAGAAAGAAAGCTCCGGAAAACAAAAGAAAGGAGCCATCCTATGGCGAAAAGTACGTAGGACAGTAAAAAAAAAAAACCCAAAAAAAGCCTAAAAAAATGTCAGGAGATTGTCGAAGAATAGAGAATGAGATAATGTGGAACTCGTGGGTTGACGCGGAGGAAAGTGAGATGTCCCGTGGCGAGCGCAAGGTGCGGATTTCTATCTCGGCCAGTACCGATGGATCGGGGGTGCCCGTCGTAAGGGTATCGATAACACGGAAAGGGACGGGACCAGCTAGGTGACAGGTAAACTTTACGGTTGTGGCCTCACGCCTCGCCACCGAGAGATTATCTTCGCCATCATATCGTCTTCTGGGGCTCGAGTTCCTCGGACTGGACACGCAGCCCGGACACGGTGCTGCGTGTCCGGGTCCCCCTCGATCCGGTAGCGACGATTCGAACGAGCCGGAGGGAGAGAAAGTGGAGAAAAGAAAGGGTAGCTGCAAGGGTTCGAGTCTCTGGGATGTAAACAAGGGTCATGATCAGCAGGTCCGACCGTAAAACTTGCGGCGCTACGGCGGCGATGCGATTCCTTGTACCTGCGGGTCCGCGCTGCATCCAGCAATGCTCTCGTCCAGATACAGATATTCCCCGCAAGGGATGCATAAATACAAAAAATTATTTTAAAAAAGATCCTATTTGACGTGATTTTTAACTCCGGAAGGAGACACCGTAACGCAACGGATACCGTACGTCCTTCGAGAGCCTCAATGAAGCTGTCATGTTGCATCCACTATTTGATTCTTATCTGGGAATTCATAAGGAATTCATAATTCCATCCCGTTTTAGAGTTTGTTTTTTACTGCATTGCAGCTTGTACCTGCGGGTCAGCCCTGCATCCGGCAACGCAGATATGACAGATACAGGATTTCCTCCCAGGATTCCCTCCCAGGGTTCCCTCCCAGGTTTTCTTCCTAGGATTTCTTGCCAGGATTTCTTGCCAGGATTCCCTCCCAGGTTTTCCTCTCAGGATTTCCTCCCAGGATTTCCTCCCAGGATTTCCTCCCAGGATTTCCTCCCAGGATTTCCTCCCAGGATTTCCTCCCAGGATTTCCTCCCAGGATTTCCTCCCAGGATTTCCTCCCAGGATTTCCTCCCAGGATTTCCTCCCAGGATTTCCTCCCAGGATTTCCTCCCAGGATGCATAAATACAAAAAAATATTTAAAAAAAAGGTCGTGTCCGACAACATTTTTAACCCCGGAAGAAAACATCGTAACGCAACGGATACCGTGCGCTCTCCGAGCTCCTCAATCAAACATCCTGTCCCATCCACAATTTGATTTTTATCTCGCAATTCAGAAATTTCCATCCCGTTGCAGAGTTAGCTGTTTTCATCTGCATTGCACACACCTCCGCTACGACGGGGATGGGATTCCTTGTCCCTGTGGGTTAGCGCTGCATCCAGCGACGCTCCCATCCAGATACCGTTATTCCCTCCAAGGGATGCATAAATACAAAGAAAAGGAATTAAAAAAGAGATCCTCTCCGACGAGATTTTTAGCTCCGGAAGGAGACATCGGATCGCAACGGATACCGTATACGTCCTCCGAGCTCCTCAATCAAGCGATCCAGCCTCATCCGCAATTTGATTTTAATCTCGGAATTCATAAGCTTCCATCCCGTTGCAGAGTTTGTTATTTTTTTTTTGGTTCCAACTGCATTGCAGTATACGTGTACAGTTACTCGAAAAAAAGGGGGTGAAGAAGAAGAAGATCGAATCTGTTTACGGTTGAGGCAGATCCCGGGATACGGAAAGAGACGTTACGACGTGACACGACGAGGTAATATATCGTCGGACACGGGTTACCGTTACACGTGGGGAATCGTACCTGTGTCTCGCGACGAATGGTCGATCTCCGGGAGTGCGAGAGACGGAAAGAAGTCGCGCGAGGACGAACGCAAGGGAAACAAGATCGGGACCCGAGATTCCGAGGACCCCGTGCCGGTCCAAGTGGAGCAGCGGGAACGAGGCTCGTTTCTGGAGACGCGCCCGGTTGCCGGTCAACCTGCACGAACGGCGGTGCGGGGAAGGACCTGCGGACTCTGGAACGGTGTCCGCAGGTACAGCTCCGGAGGAGACAAAACAAAGGAGAAAAACGAACGAGGCGATTGTTCTTCCTGGTGGAAAAACCCTGAGCGGACAATTCGGACCGTCAACTATTGTGTCGCTGGGATCGCTCGCTCTCCGATCGTTTTCTCGGCAAATCCTTGAGAATCGTCGACGCTTCTTTGAGGCCACTTCCTCGGGATATCGCCAAACGGCCTCCATATAAATTCGGCAGAGATCCTTGACTCCGGCGCATCTCGGGGAAATTAGACCGAGGGCATAGAAGAACCGGGGGGGCAGCGAAGAATAGAAAATTGCGAGAAAGTAAAAAGGACTCTTGATGCGAAGTCCCGGCTCGGTCGTGCCCTGACGGTCCGTGTGGTTTTGCGGCTGCACCACGCTCCGGTGGACGGTGTAACGATACGACGGACCGCGCCGAGTCAATCTCGTGGTCCACATACCGATGTGTATAATGCAGTGTATTATGCGCGGATTGTACACGCGGCCTACCGACGATACTAGGAGTCTACTCGCTGGATGCAGAAGAACCTTCTTCGTGCAATTCCTGATTTCCTGCTCGTCGGGCGCTACCCGGCTCTTGCCAGACGTGTTATTTTATGGACACTTGAAAATTGATATCGCCAAAAACAATGGCTTTTTTCTTTCGTTTTCTCGTCGATCGGAGCTCATCGCGAAGAGCTCCCGGTTTTAGTCTCGGATGAGAACCGATGAGCGGACATTTTTGGCACATGAAAACGAGACCGTAAATATTTTTCAAATTTTGACACAATGTGTAAATAAAGTCATTTTGATGTAGTAAAGTATGCTCTTCAGTCAGTTAGTTTTTCATTTCAATTGAACAGAAATTACCAAAGGAAAATGCTACATTTTATCGTTTTTGAAGTTAGATCCAATCTTTCCCATATTAAAATACGTAACTTTGAAATTACGTTTCAAAAAAACTAGACCGTCAAAAAATCTTAAAAAATTCCAACAAATAAAGCGTGTTTTTTTTCTGTAGACCACATAAGTGTGATCAAGATTGAGCAGAAACGACTTTTGTTACGGATATCCTTAAGAACCGGACATTTTTTGGGTGTTAAATCCGGACATGTTAACGACCGGACATTTTTTGGGTGTTAAATCGTGATCCGATAAGGTCCAAAAAGGCTTCCGATTATTTCGATACATTTCCTAGCATCAATTTTTTTGCCGCAAACCACACCCGTGAGCGCCACAGGCAATCGTCGTCGCTATTTAAAAATATTTTCTGTTGAAAGTTCAACCGTGCGTGCGCACATACGCGATCGGGCAAAGCCCATGGCGGGTGCGCGGACAGCGAGCCGGGCAGAGAGAGGATACGTGGACAGACAAGCCACGGGGCAGTCAGCTCGACGGACATGCTCGTAAACAAATCGGCCGCGTTTTATTGGAATGTCAAAGCTTAATATTGGTATTCCACGCGTCGACTCCCCAAAATATGTAGGCTCACGGGACGCATGCTAATGCTCTCCGCCGTCGCTCCTATACCCAGCCGCACGTCGAGGAGGGAGACTCGGCCGTCGATTCCCTGCGTGCGAGCGAGCAAACTCGCATCCGGTTTTCGGGCAGTTCGTCAGTTCGCAGTCGACGCATTTCGAGTTTCCACAGCGACGTCTCTCTTTTACAGATTCGAGACTCATTTTTTTTATTTTTTTTTATTTCTTTCACTTCCTTCGGGTTTCTGATGTTCATCGAGATAAATTTCGATACTACATTTTAGGTACCGACGTCGATATCGCCACTTTATCATTGACATAACGGTAATTGTATCGACGGATATAAACATTTTTATTGGGTAAAAAATTATATTTATTTGCAAGAACCGTGTGAACGCAGTCGCAGTCGCTCGAGTGGCAAAAACTGCTACGGGCATTTCTGGATCAGATTTAACGGATGATTCTCAATGCCCCTCCTGTATACTATACCGGCTCTTCGTTTATGTACCGATGCCATGAAACATCGCTGTGGTGGAAAGAAAGTACCCTTTGCACTGAGAGAAAGATACAATAAAAACTATTATTTTTATCGTAATATCTACAAAAAATTCTTATAAAATCGTTACTTCCTGTGATAATTGGCGCTCTATTACTATGTGCTATGGTAATATCTCTCAAGCGCTATAGTCATATTTACTAGATCCTTCTTCACGTTGCTATTATTGATATTTTATGTTCATCTTTATTTTTCATTTCGTTGTTATTATTATTTTATTTGCATCATACCCTTTTATTAATAATTGGGATGATCATTTTCTGTATGTGTGTGCCTAGAGGACCCTTGCTCCTACCGTACACTATACATACATATATATATACGTACAATACATCACTCCATTCATTCATTGAGTGTGTATTTACCCCATTCCCTGGCACACTGTTTTTTTTCTTTTTTTTTTCACTTCCGTCGGGTTTCTAATATTTATCGAGTTACTCAAGTTTCTTACACCTCGTATTATGTACCGACGTCGATACCGCCACTTTGTCACCGATACCCCGGTAATTGTATCACCGAATATAAAAATTGAAATTGATTCATAAAAAAAAAATAAAAACAATTTGCATAAACCGTGTGAACGCGCTCAAGTGGCAACGCCGGCCACGGTCACCGATACGACGGTAATTCCATCGACGTATATAAAAATTGAAATCGAGTAATAAAAAAAAATGTTAAAAAATAAATTACAAAAACCGTGTGAACGCACTCGAGTGGCAACATCGGCTACGGGCAATTCTCGACAAGATTTATCGAAGGAATCTCAACGCCGCTCCTAGATACGGTTCCGGCTCCCGCTCTATAAACCGATGCTATGATACATCGCCGTAGTGAAACAGCACCCCGTGTATTTGCCCGTTCCCCGGCGCATCGTTCGATTCTCTCGGTATTCCCGTTCTTTTTTGTCTTCTCGCGACGACGCGTCCCGATAGAAAAGATCCCTCGAAGTCCGGATGACCAGCGAGGCGAGAAACTCGGGCATTGCGAGCCGCCGCTGGGCTCGGCACTGCTACCACGCTCGCCGGAGGAGAGTGAGCGATTGGCTATTTCACACCACATTGGACCCCTTTCCCTCCCCGTCTCTGCCTCACTCTGCCGCTTCGGTCGCGCGGCGCATTCATCCTATTTTATGCAACAATGCGATTTAACGCGGTCACCCGATTTCTTGCGTGCGGCCGAGTCGACTCTTCACCCTTGCCCATTTTTCTTTTCCTCATTTTTATTCGGATTCTCCATCGCTGTCCGTCGGACCGCTCCGACCGTCGTCGAGATTGTTGTGCGCATTATTTAGAAATTATTTTTTTTTAAATATTGCGACATGGCGTTTTAGTGGCAAAAGCGAATACGTTAATGCTCATCGATCCCAGCGATCAGCTGTTTGACCCACATTTAATACTCATTGAGATTCTTCGCCAGCGCGACAGCGAGAGAAGGCGATAAAGGTTTCCTCCCTTCGCCGCTCCCCGGGGAATCCCCCCTCACCCTGCAAAATGTCACGGTTCGAGCCCCCGGCTCGGAGCATGAAAATTCTCCGAGCTCTGTTACTCTATCCTACGAACGATTCTATAATTTTTTTCTCTTTTTTGCTGTCATAAAAAAATTGACAAAACGCCAAATATGAGTTAAGGTAAACGTCCTCGTGACCGAACACACCCAGAAAAAAATTTATTTGACGGCCACCGTTTGTTTGGCTTAAGTAAAATATTTATTTGTTTTAAATAAATATTTATTTCATTTAAGTAACTATTTACTTAATTTAAATAAATATTTATTTAAATGAAATAAATATTTTACTTAAATCAAATAAACAGTGGCCGTCAAATAAATTTTTTTCTGGGGGCACGTCCCAGTTGCCGGACAAATCGTGCGTGCAAGAGAGACGGAAATTCGATTTTTCATACGAGTCCGGGGACTGCACTGTAAAAAAATTCTTATCAAACTTAATGTACTGGTAGTGGAAGTTTTTATACAAATTTAATATACGCGTTTATATTAAATTTCGTGTACAATTGTGATGAAAATTAACATACAGTATATTAAAAACTTTACAAATACTCAACGATTTACATTAATTTTACTATAAAAGTACTTCAGATTCAATAATTTACTTTAATTTCACTGTAAAAGTTCATTCATTTTTCATCACAATCATACCTCAAATTTAATCAATGTCTAGATAAAAACTTCCAGTCCGATGCATTCGATTTACCATTTTTTAAACAGTGTCTCTTAAGTGTCCATGCCCACTGGTATTTTAACTTACTAATTATGTAAAAAAAAAAAATAGTTTCATCCGCCCACGTAACGATTTTATTCGCGACAAAGTCGTCGGCGAACAACAAATCCGACGCGCCTCACTGGCCAAATTCCATTGTCCTCTCCCCGGCTGATTAATATATTAAAGGGTGCTCGGGTAGCGGCTCGGGCCGAGTGGCGATGCACGTAGGAAACATCGGTGGGGCGTGTGCGTGCGGCACCGGATAACCAAATTTTCGTAACCCGATCCCGTATGGTAATCCGGAGCGGCGCGACTCGCGGAACGAGGGATGCTTTCCGTCAGCCGTTCTCGCCCTGCCTCACCCGGAGCAGGTCGGGGGAGGTTCTCGTCTCTCGTCCACGCCCGACGAAACAATATTTAACCCGCACACCCGACACTGGGCGTATTGTTATTTTAAATAGGCTCAATTCGATTTTAAAGTTCGCCGAATGCCTCGACAGGGAGAGCTCCGGAGCTTTCCGATTCTCTTCCGCAGCGAGCCGAGCGCCGGAGCGCTCCGGTCCGAGCCCGGAGCTGGAACGGGGGTGCAATTTGATTGCTCCGTCGATAGGGTCTAGCCCCGTTATTTCGCATCCTAGCGGGAATCCCCCTTCCTCTTCACGCTCCCGAAATACCCGCTATTTTCCGACTTTGAACGTCTCGCAAGACTCGCGTTCTGCAGCATGTGTCGCATTAGTTTCATGTGTGTGTGTGTATGTGGATTGGTAGCGAAAAGCCCGAGGCTAAGTTTATCGAGCGCCGGAGGCCGAAGACGCGTGGCCTCGTGTATGGTGGTTGATTGGCCGCAAAAAGGGGGCGAAAACGCGCCCGGGCGACGAGGCCAAGGGCCCAGGACGGAAGGGTCGCGTTTGATCGAGCGGGATCGGAAGATGGAAGGATGCGAGTCTATGTTGGGTATGTGTGTGTGTGTGTGTGTACAGCGGTGGTAAACTCTCGGGCTCCGGTAAATAGAGTCTAATCAACTGGCGCGGGAGCCAGTCGAACGATCGGCCAGATTTTCTCCGCAAATCGCGTTCCCATTGTATCCGATGCTCCCAGGGAATCCGGCTGATTCCTCACGCCAGTGTCCTCGTATTGTGTGCGCGTTTGTTCGTTGGTAGCAAATTTTATTCTTCCAGATGTCGGGCCGACGTCGGTAGAGATAACGAACACTGATGGAAATCTTGGAGCGTTACATTGGGGCCACGTCAGGGCCTGACGTAACGCTCCGAAGTTTTTAGCGGGCAACAACTGGGACTGAATTTGTCAATGACAAATCGGTAATGCAACGCTGACGGTGGAAAACATTTCTTCACGTGCCGGCGAGAGAATGAGAAACTTGGAGCGTTACATCGCGGGCTGAACAGGCCTCGTCAGGGCGCGATGTAACGCTCCGAAATGTTGCCGGACAAAAACCGGGACTGAGTTTGTCAATGACAAATCGGTATTGCACGTTGGCGGTGAAAAACATTTATTTACGTATGTGTGAGAGAATGAGAAGTTTAGAGCGTTACAACGCGGCCCGACGAGGCTTCTTCAAAGACTGATGTAACGCTCCTAAATGTTTACCGGGCAAAAACCAGAACTCGGTTTGTCAATGACAAATCGGTATTGCACGTTCGCGGCGAAAAACATTTCTTCAGGTATCTGTGAGAGAACGAGAAACTTGGAGCGTTACATCAGGCCCTGACGAGCCCTCGTCAGTGCCTGATGTAACGCTCTGAAACTTTTCCCAGCCGACGACCGGAACTGAGCTTGTTAATGACAAATCGGTATTGCACGCCGGCGATGGAAGACATTTCTTCACGTACCCGAGTAGAAATTTTCGAGCGTTACATCGGGCCCCGATAGGGTCCTGATAAGGCCTTATCAGGCCTTTGTCAAGTCTGCTCAGGACCTTATTAGGGTCCAATGTAACGCCCGAAAATTTCTACTCGGGTATTATCCTGTGAGAGAATTAGAAGCTTAGAGCGTTACATCGCGGTCTGACCAGGCCTCGTCAGGGCCCGATGTAACGCTTCGAAATGTTTACCGGACAACATCCGGGGCTGAGTTTCTCAATGGCAGGTCGGTACTGCAACGCCGGCGGTGGAAAATTTCTTCACGTATCCGCGAGAGAATGAGAAATGTTGGAGGAGTCACCGAGAGAGACGTGTCAGTGACTTCCTCGGGTAATTCTCGGAAGAATTTGCAGGTACTGCAAGTGCGAACTCCGTGTGACTCGTCTATTCGAGCGTGAGGCTCGAGACACGCTTGCATTCTTTTTTTGTGCAGACGAGAGAACGCGTCGGACGGCGTCCGAGTGTTCGCTTTTACCGGCAGAGGAGCTGCGGTAAATCTGCGCTCCTCGCGCTGCGCCGGTGAGGAGCGCGACGCGGAACCGGGAGTTCGCGAATCGACGGCTCGATTGTTCGTCTCTGACCGCTGCACGCTCGAAACGTGTGTCCGTACTCTATATATAAACGTTATATGTTCCACGGTCTGTAAACACTCGACGCGAACGCCGAACGGGGAAACACGCGGCATTCCAATTAGACGGCTCTCAACGCTCCGCCGTACCCTGCGAATTGATTCGCGAACGGCGAACTCGTACCGTCGAATCTCTCTCCGATTTGCACGTTCCTATCGGCGTCATATGCATGTCGCATGCGGCAGCCGGCGCACAGATGCGTCGAGACTGGACGGGGATCGCCGATCCCGTTTTGGAGTCGCCGGATTAGCTCTTCCGACTAATCACCGGCTAATCGGCAGTCGTCGAGCGATTGTCGTCCAGTATATCGATGGATATCGATTTGATTCGTATATTGGACCATGAATTACTCCTAAAGTATTAGCTGCAAGACATAGTATCGTGGAACATAAAACGTTCCTTACGGTGATGTGAAACTAGGTTTCTGTCGCTTTCTCTCTCGCTCCACCGTAAGACTGATGACCTCACCCAGACAAAAAATGTATTTGACGGCCACAGTTTATTTGGTTCAAGTAAAATATTTATTTGATTTAAATAAATATTTATTTCATTTAAGTAACTATTTACATAGTTTTACAAAAATTATTAACGCAGGATAGAAAAACAAAGTAAATTCATATTGGGGTGGACAAATATTTTAATAAAATTGATCAATTAGCTCCGTATATTGTACAATGAATTGTTTCTAAAGTATTATCTACAGCAAATAGTATCATCGAAAATAAATCATCCCTTAACGAGATACATCATTCGAAGCAGGAAATAATTAATGGAGGATAGAAAAAAAGTAGTCATGTTGGGGTAGATAAATAATTTTATAAAATTGATCGATTACATTCGTATATTGTACCATAAATTGTTTCTAGAGTATTATTTACAGCAAATAAATCGAAAATAAATCGTCCGTTAACGAGATACATCATCGTGGAGCAGTCAATTATTAAGGGAGGATAGAAAAATGTCGCCATATTGGGGTGGTTAAATATTTCTATAATATCGATCGATTTTATTCGCATATCGCACCATGAATGATGTCCAAAGTATTATCTACAGCAAATAGAATCGTAGAACGTAAAACGTCCCTTAACGACCCATCATCGTGGAGCGAGAAATGAATAACGGAGGACGGAAAGAAAGTAGAGAAGACACCCCCGCGTCGACAAGGCCGAAACAATGTTACAAGGGGACGGAGCCAACATCATTTTTTTTTCTTTTTCTTTCTTCGGCTGAAGGAATAATTAAGTGAGTTTCACGCGAGGGGTGGCTGGCCCAGATAGCAGAACCGAAGCTCCGAACCGCTTGTCTTCCGACGGAAAACAAGTGAACAGAGAGGCGTTCCTCTATCTATCCGAGAGACAAAAAAAAAAGAAATTACACCAATATCTGCCAGCCACCGTCTGCGAAACGAGACACCGGTGCGTGCCGAAAAAAACGACTAATCTTCCGGCGACGACAGGCATAATTGAAGAAAAAAGAAAAAAAACCTAATTATAATAGAGCAAGCCTCGCGATACTCCCGGAGTTGCTGGCGAAGGGCAGGACGAGGGGAGTTCCGCAGGGCTCGCGAAAGTAAAAAAAAGAACCGAAGGGTGGAAGAGAGACGAGACGAAAGGGGACTCGCTCGTTATCCGTAGGGAAACTCGCTTATGGAGAACGTCATGGAGAAAAAAAGACCCGACGCGGGGTCGCTTACGTTCGGTGCATCACATTTTCCTTTTTTTTCGTCTATGTCTACGTTACGTTACTCGGTCCGGCTGGTGCAACGGAACATCGATCGCGCCACCTTGCACCCGCGGTCGAGTGAAAGAGGAAAAAAAGATAGATGGAAGCGGGCAAGGGTGGGGACGAGCGGACCCCATCTCACCCCCCAACCCTGACGAATCACGCGGTCTGTACGTGCGCACGTTTCCCGTCCGCAAAGTGAATTATCTACTCGTGGCTCTATGACTGTAGCTGGATGCACGGAGCTCTCTCTCCGCGATACAAAAAAAAAAACTGTCCGACGGCAAGCGGTATTTGCTTTTTACATCTTAAGGGAATACGTCACACAGCGACTTTTCTGTTTTGGAAATATAAAAAATCACAAGTGTTATAAAGCAATGAATGAGACCTTTTTTAAAAGAATTTCTAATAATTTTTTATCCACATGGATTCCGAGATATGTGAGCTTGACGTTGTGTCAATTAGCATGAGCCTCGTATGGTGCCACAAGGAAAGCAACTTTTTTTAAAAGAATATATATTGTTGGACTGGTTCATTATATATATATATTTTTTTTTTTAAATAACATTACAATATTAGAAGGGACGCAACAAAAAAATTAAATTGGACTGTGCCCGTAGATTTTCGAAGATATTACGATTTGAAAGATGGTCGAGTCTGCATATGAGTGAATATTTGCTAGCAATGCCCCCTATCATTCCCACCATGTAGAAACGGCGAACACACTGTAAAAAAGAAAAATTGTAAATTTACGGTACCGTACTGGAAATTTGTATTAAAAAACTGGTACATTAAATTTAACGTACAATTGCGATGAAAAATTGATATATTTTTTCATCGCTATTACACTAAATTATAAAAACTAAAGTACTCTCATAGGTAAATTAAAGTAAATCATCAGAAAAATAAAGTATTCTCAATGTTTTCAATACACTAAACATTAATTTTTCATCACAATTGTAAGTTAAATTTAGTAAAACAGTTTTTTGCATAAAAACTTTCAGTCCGGTACATTAAATTCCATACGAATTTTTTTTACCGTGCATGTGACTTATTCCCTCAACCAAAATATCGTCGCTACAATTATTACACCTACTCCAGCTCACTTTTGAGTTATTAATGATTTCATAGAAAAATCATCAAATCGATTAAAATGTGTGTTTTTTTTTTAAATTTCATCCCACGATAATTACAGCAAACGAGTACAGTAATTACCGCAGAAAAAGTTATACATATATATCTACCCGAGGTGCCAAGGTGTCTTGATTTATGCGAAGCGCGTCGCAGTGGCGACTGGTGGCTGCGGCCACTGGGGAGACACGAACGACCGCAAAATATTTCACGGGACCAGGGAGAGGTTTATCTTTTCCCGGCACCACCCCCCCCCCCCCCTCCCGCTATCTCAGCCAAGTTTTTTTTAACTCCATTTATTTCACGCCGCGGGACGACGATTATTCATTCGCTTGTTATTATTTATCGTCGCCACTCGTCGGTCGACTCCCACTCTTTCTCGCTTAATTTCATCCCTCGTGCCCCTTTCCTCCCCCCCCCCGCCCCTCTATCTCGTCAAGGGCGCGTAATAATCGCCGACAATAAAAGTCGAATGGTACACTTGATTATTATTATTATTATTGTGCTCGACGGTTCCGTCCTTTATCCGTGTGCAGCATCCGAAGCTCGTCGAATAACTTTATCTCTCGTTAGTAGCCATCCCGCGTGTCGCCTTCTCGTCGTCCTGCGCTCCCGAAAAACCTCCGTCGATTCCACACTCCCGTGCGACTAGGGGAGAGCGGGGCAAAATGGCACACCGGGACAAAATGGGGTATTCAAAAATCATTGAAAAATTGAGTTTTGCCCACACTGTCCCGTTTTGCCCCGCTGTGCCATTTTGCCCCGGTCTCCCCTATTACACTCGGCTCCGAGGGTGGCGAGAGTCCCGAACGGAGGGCTCGAGACGGCTTCCGTTTCTGTGCAGTTCGCCGAGCGGCTTCGTCGCAGCTGTACAGCGCGACATACGCAGAATCTCCCGAAAGCTCCCGATGTAGCGACGGTCCCGGGGCACGCGAGCTAGGGGGATGAATGACTGCGATGCAATTTGAAAAATTACAGGCCGCATACGCTTACGGGGCTGCAGGGGGTGCGCGCGTGTAGCGGAGGGCTCGGTGTTTTATTCGCATTCCACGACTAGCCTCGGGGGTTTCTTCGGCTGAGCCGCGTATCCTCAAAAAAATTCATGCCGAAACGAGACGCGGGACACTCTTCGTCGCCCGTTTCTTCGGTTTACACCCTCCCGCTTCCTGAGAAGCGACGTTTATTTTTTCCGCCCTCCTCGCCCCCGAAGCAGTTTTTCTTAGTCATTTTTCTTAGACCCTTTTTTTCGTTCCGTTGTTGTTTTCGCTTCCCGGGAGCTTCTGTGGCTTTTCCTGCGTGGTTTCCAGCGGTCCTTGAAGTCCTCGAAGTCCTGGAACTGTCCTTGAATTTTGCCCGTCCTTGAAATAGTCCTGGAATGCCCTTGAATTTTTTATTTCCGACCAATTTTTCGCTTGTTTCAAAATTTATATTACTAGCGACCGTCCTACAAAACGTGTATCTGAGTTTTGCTGAGATACATATGCACAGTGCATAGTGAGCAGTTTTCTTTTCTGAACCGATTCCACCCTAAACGAAAACGGTTATCGAACTAAATGTTATTTCGTACGTCGCGCCCGATATGCAGATTTTAATTTTTTTATAAATGTCTCCACACAGCCTGGAAATGTCCTCGAAATTGCCCTTGAGTGTATGGGAATTTCGTAAGGACTTTTTACTGAATGTTATGTCCTACTGAAACTCTTCGGCGCCCGTTCGGTTTACACCTTCCCCCCTTCCAGAGAAGCAACATTCTCCGACATGAATTATTTCTTAGTCATTTTTCTTCCCCTATTTTCTCTCCTTTTTTAAATTTTATTTTTTCGTTTTGTTGTTACTTTCTCTTCTCGAAGCTTCTCTGGCTGAGCCCCCAATCCTCAAAAATGTCCCTGCTGAAATGACACACGGGACATTATTATTATTAAGGACTTTTTACTGAAAGCTACGTCGATTAACACGTAAATCAACGATATATGGACCGGGCCATATTCCCCACTTTTACCATATATACACAGAGAAAAAAAATCAATTGAGTCAACAAAATGTGCGCTTACGGGTGGCGAAACAAATGTTTGGTTCATCGAAATAAATACCTCGTTGATCGAACTAACAGGTCGTCGATTCAAATGTTTGTTTACTTAGTACAACAATTATTTTGTTCGATCAACCAAAAATTTGTTTCGCCACCCGTAAGCGCTCATTTTGTTGACTCAATCGATCTTTTTTCTGTCTATATATATTTTCCTCTCGTTTCGTTGTTGTTTTCCCTTCCCGATTGCCGCCTCGCGCCCGAAGATTTGTGGAGCAAAGAACGGCTCGGGTTTAACCGTGGCTTGTTTCGAGAGGTTGTATGCCCGATAGGGATCCAACGTGGTTCAGTTCCCTCAGGTAACGGGCTCCGCTCGTACGCCCCCCTACTGCCGGTAATACGTGATCCTGCTGGTCCACGGCACCGCAGCGGGCCGCGGAGAGGATTAGCGCCGAGCAAGAGAGCCACTTTATTACGCGCACGTGGAGCCCCCGAAACAGGAACAGGTCCTCCTCCCCAGTGCAGGATAATACGTGTAACCCACAGGAAATCCTCCGCACCCCTCTTTTACTCTTGTCTTCGCCGCCGCGCGTATTCCGCGCAGTGAAGCTGACTTCGTTTTCCAACTGCTCCGGCGAATCGCCAAAAGGGAGTTCGGTAAAGAGGCCGACTTTACCGCGCGGATGCTGCGGAGTTGTTCTGTACACAGTCGCAAGCTACGACAGGACGACTGTGTATTAGGGCCGAAGCTTGCAAGATAGGCTGCGGAGGATTTCTCGGTCTCCGGTTATTGTAGGTACGCTTTCGTGCCTAAATTGCCGCCCTAGGCCGAACGCGCGCGCACACACGTACGGAGCGGTGGCGGCGGTAAAAGGTCCCGAGCGACACGGTAACGGTACCGTCGTCCTCCCGACGGCTCGCTAACCGTGCCGGACCAATTAACTTTCAATTAGAGAACGGAGATAACTCTTATCGCGTTCGCGGGGGAAGATTTTATGGGACCCTTCTTCAGCCGCTTGGCGGGGCTGCGGGGGAGAACGGACGACGTTTATGCGAGCGCTGATGCATGGGGCTGCCGGTTTCGCAAAGGGGTGAGATACCGATCGCTCGAGTGAGAGTCGCCTCTTCGCTCCGGCGTGGTGCTTTACGGGTGAACGGGCAGAAGTACAAATACTCTTGGCATTATTCGCACCGCTAATTGCCAGACACTGCGAAGAAAGATCGTTCCTCCGATGATCGGGTGGAGGTGGAAAAATCCGGCGACTTCCGGGCGGGCCATCCAGATCTCTGGGCGGCAATTGTGTTGGTTCGGAAATTCGGAAACATAGTATTTGCACTGTGAAAAAATTCATATGTAATTCTGTGTACAGCAACTGGAAGTTTTTATCCATAAAGTGGTATATTAAATTTCATGTACAATTGTGATAAAAAAAATTACATACAGTATATTAAACACTGGAAATACTTTACTGTTAATAATTTACTTTAATTTCAATGTAAAAGTTCATTCATTTTTCATCGCGATTGTACGATGAATTTTATGGAGTTGTTGCATTAAAACTTTCAGTCCTCTACATTGAACTTAGCATTTTTTTAATAGTGTGGTTTTTATAAATAGGTAGGATGGAAAAGAGCGGAGCATCTGGTCGGCGATATTGTTGATCAGGAAAATCGCAAACGTAAGGTAAACGTACCAATGGCCGGACATTTAAGGCGATATCTATTTTCAATAAGGCGATATCAAAATTCAGGATTCCGCGTTCCAGTGTCGGGACACAAATATTTACAATCGCTCAAGCAAATGTAACAATTAAATTATTATTTACGCATCGTGTATGCCGATCTTTTACATGCATATCAATTATTAATTATAGATCCTATGTTAACAGTAATTACAATTTTTTAACCATTATATTCGTTGTAAACCTAAGTCTGCGAGCCAGTTGTCCGGTAAGTGGGACGTGTCCAGTTATTGGTACGTTTACCTTACTGTTTGGTTCTTCGCCGATATAATGATAATAGGTACGACGAGGGTGGAGGTAAAAAAAATAACTATTTGGTCCTTACAATCTTATAAGAACCGATCCAACAAGTAAAATTTGTGTTCAAAAATCGACTCCAGAAAGTTTCGAGGCCCGTTAGAGATTGTGTTGTCTCTGCGTCTGCGACATACTCGTACGAGGGCTGTTGGGTGAACCGAGCACACCGATAGGCGAAGAAGCTGCGTTCGCTCCTCGCCTGCGAATTATCTAATTTGCTTCCGCACCCGGAGCGTCGAGACCGGGGAATACGCCTTATCGACGTTGCCTCTCGTCACGCTGAGACAGTGCTGTCGACGACGGGGCTGATTAATGTGCATAGCTACAGCTGCCGAGGTCGGGATATTCGGATATCGCCGCTGTGGATAGGGAATCTACGTCTCACCGGAATCCTGCGAATCTACGTCTCACCGTGCGCTTTTTGATTCCATAATTTTGTCGCTCTTCTGGCAATAATTTTAAGAATTATTTATTACTTTTACACCCAGAAAAAAAAATTATATGACGGCCACCATTTATTTGGTTTAAGTAAAATATTTATTTGATTTAAATAAATATATATTTCAATTAGTAAATAGTTACTTAAATCAAATAAATATTTATTTAAATCAAATAAATATTTTCCTTAAGCCAAATAAATATTTTACTTAAACCAAATAAACGGTGGCCGCTAAATAAATTATTTTTCTGGGTGTATCGCTCTATTGGCAATAATTTCAGCAAGAAGTTAAAAACGATGATAAACATAATTGTTATTGTAAAAAAAATGTTATCGTAGTCCGCGCTGTCGAGGCCCCGAGACTTCGGGACGAGGAGTCGTCCGCCGTGTGCGAGACGAGAGGAGCGCGAGTTTCAGGAGGTTTGGAAAGCAGAAGTCGAGGGAACGTCGCGGCTCGGGCGGAGTGGGGAATCGAGCCGAGTTCATATTTGTGCATTACGCTCACGTGCAACGATACAATAAGGATTCCTCGGTATCGGGGGATGCATGCCAAGTATATACGGGAGACGCGACCGGGACTTCGCTCCTCACGTTGTGATGGAGGGAAGACGGTACGGTGCAGCGGGGGACCCGGGGGACGCGGACGTCGCCCTGTCGTCTTCCTCGGGCGCGCACATGCACCCCGCGCGTCCAAGACCTCGAGGTCTCTTGACTTCGGCCAGCGAAGACAAACGACACGAGTCCTCCGATGAACAGCCAACAAGTATGCAATCGGAACCGTTCATTACTCGACAAATGGACTTTTAATTGAAACGAAAAAAAAAAATGTGCTTTTCGAAAATCTCGTTCATCCTCAACACTGCTGACCACGATAGTCTTCTTCGGTCGTGGATACACTGATAAAAAAAAATACGGTTGACTTAACTAAAGATTCGGTTGAATCAACTAAAGAGACGTTAAAACAAATATTTTGCTGGAACAACTAAAACGAGTTTCTTTTCTATGATTGCACCAAAATATTTTTGTGTCATTAAGATATTTTTTTTCGACCAACTAAATTTTTTTTTAACATCCCTGTCGGAATTTTCGGTTGATGTTTTATCAGTGACATAAAAAAATCCCTTGACTTAGGTCAGCGAAGACAAACGACACGAGTCCTCCGAGCGATTGCAAACAAGTGTGCAACCATATCTGTCCATTACTCGACGATCTGTCTTAAAATTAAAAAAAAAACAATAATAATAATTCGTTCGGAAATCTCGTTTGTCCAAACGCTGCTAACCGTCGTCTTCTTCGGGAGCGCACTTGCGGCCCGCGCGTCAAGACCTCGATGTTCCTTGACTTCGTAACCGTCCATTGTCATAACTGACGATCATAATTGTTCATTACTCGACGAACCGACTTTTAATTGTAACGAAATAAAAATAAAAAAAATGGCTCGTTGGGGAATCTCATTTATCCTAAACGCTGCTGACCACGATACGACCCGGTGAATTAACGTCCCCGGACCGCCTTCTTGCTGCTCCATCGGGCGCAGCATCGACGAAGCAGCCGGTGGGAGGAGGCTAATCTCTAGGCATGGAATAACTTTCCCTCCGCGCTGTGCGCGGCCAGATTCGCATTAAGATCGATCGTCCTCGTAGATACGCGACCTAGCTCGGGGTCCGCTGGCAGTGCTGCTGGGTCACGAAACTCCGAGTCGCTCGAATTCTCGTTCGTTCCTCTGGATTCGAGGAGGGAACGCGGCTCTCCCGCTGTGACGAGAACATGCGTGGAGATCTAATTAGCATTAAATTCTGACTGTTTATTAATTAGCGCGGCTCTCCATCGCAACTTCTCGGAGATTTTTTTTTTTTTTTTAGAGTAGTTTATCGTTAAGAATTTTTAGCTTCGTCCTGCCGATCAGCGGTTAATAAGCTATGTTTCGGGACATAGATTTGTTTTATAGGTCGATGCACAAAATCGGGTAGGTATGGGACGGATATGGACGGATGGAACACTGTTAAATAAAATTGTAAATTTAATCCGTTGGACTGGAAGTTTTTATGCAAAAACTGGGACGTTAAATTTAATGTACAATTGTGGTGAAAAATTGATGGACTTTTATGGTGAAGTTAAAGTAAATCATGGAATTTAAAGTACTTATATAGTAAAAGTAAAGTAACTTATTTATAGTAAAGTATTTCTAAAGTTTTTAATATACTGTACGTTAATTTTTCTTCACAATTGTATACTAAATTTAATCTATCAGTTTATGCATAAAAACTTCAAGTACGAGTCCATTAAATTTCATACGATTTTTTTTTCAGTATCACTGTAAAAACAGCATAGTACGTGCATTGTAAAAAAAAAATTGTAAATTTAATGTAACGCACTGGAAGTTTTCACACAGAAACTGCTATATTAAATGTAATGTACAATTGTGATGAAAAACTAATACACTTTTTCATTGAAATTAAAGTGAAGTATAAAAATAAAAGTACTTTCATAGAAAATTAAAATAAATTATGAAAAATTAAGTATTTCCAATGTTTTTAATACAATCAACATAAATTTTTCATCACAATTGTACATGACATTTAATATACCAGATTTTCCATAAAAACTTCCAGTCCATTACGTTAAGTTTCATACGATTTTTTTCACAGTGTGCAGAAAATCGAAGTTTCCATCGACAAAACTCGCCGATGTGTGCGCGTCTTTTCCCGGTAGCCGTATACATAATTCTGAAACGTGCGGCTGCGTCGAACACATGCGACACGCATATGTGCAACGATGCGCTGACGTTATATAATCTACGGTGGGGAATCAGCGACCGAATCGCAAACGAGCAGGCCACGTGGTCACCGAGTGAGGCGACGACGGGCCTCTTTCCGTATGCACCATTGCAATCACGATCCTCGGACGCCTCGTCTCTCGTACCGCGCGAGGAATTGCGAAAGACTCCGTACTCTACGAGGTTTGCCCGACAATTTATTCCCGACGAAACCTCGTTGATTTCACGCCTCATCGTCGCCAAGTCAAATGCAATGAATTAGCGACGATAAATACACGAAGCTCCCTCGCGTGTTGGCTTCGAAATTTAATTGCATCTAAAAAAAAAAAAAATGAAAAAAAGTACGTAAGGCATGTTCTTTGCGAAAGACTCACTCCTGATCTACGATTTGCCAACAATTTATTCCTGACGCGACCTCGTTGATTTAATCAAAAGTAGCGACAGTAAATACTCAAAGGTCCTTCACACATTGGTGTACTACTCCAAAAAGTAATCGTTTCTAAAAATAAATTGTATATGCATATCTCATATATATTTTGAAAAGTTATTTGTTTGTTTGACCCATATATATATATATCTCATATATATAATATAATTTATCCCGTCGCCTAATAAATTTCTATCTATCTACCTACGATAACTATTCTCATATTATACTATTATGGTTCTATTCTGTGCGTTTAGGTGAATTGTGCACAACCTATTGCGAAAATCAAATTTTTCGACCGGAAGTGACGCATTTCCGGTGTGACGTCAACTTCGGGTCTAAAAAAGAAACTTTCAATCTCGAAGTGACGTATTTCAAGTGTTAGTCTCAGTCCCATTCGAAAAACCAGATTTTCAAACCAAAACTGACCTATTTTTAATTTTCCTCAACTCCCCGCAAAACCTAAATCCCCGGTCCCAAATTCCATAATCCAAAACTCGAGCTCAAAGCGTCGAAGCCACACAAACCCGCTCCAACACACCTACATAAAAAAAAAAAAAAAAAAAAAATAACAACACAATCTTCATCTCCGTTTCGCAACGCGACCCACCGAACGTCCATCCCGATCCCAGGAGCCTCGCAGCGTCTCCCGCTCGGCTATCAGCTGCCCGCTCGCTAACGATGATAAATCTGCGGTAAAAGTCGACGAAAGCTCCGCGTATGCGAGCTGTCCAGCAGAGAAATGCACGGGATTGCACGGTTCATACGCGGAGCCTCTTCTCCGCAGCGCAGCACGTGGCGCGTCCGCGTCCCGCTCGTGCGTCCCGCTCGCGCGTCTCCGTCCGCAGCATCTTCCTCGTCCGCGCCGTCTCTCCCCCTCCCAGCCTCGGTGCTCACCGCGTGGCGTCGCGAGCCCGTGGGCGTGCTCCGCCCGCGTGTTTACAAACGGGGGATTCCCCGGCGATTCCCTGAACGCGGTGGGTGGGGCGAGGCGCGAGCCGCGGCCGCGATAACGGCTAATCGCGCCGATCCTACCCCGTCCGATTCACCGAATCGCCGCGGCTCTCGCCGATCCCGCCGATCCCATTGGGCGCCGTGGGTGGAGCCTGGGACGTCCCGACCACACCCGTCAGGCGGCGCGCGCTCCCGTTTCCCGCTCTCTTCTTCCCGCGCCAACAATTTTTCTCTCTTCCACTTTTCGTCCCGTCGCTCCGTCCCCGTCTCACCCGTTCCTTCCTCTCGCGCCGTCTCGCTCCGAAAACTCTCCTCGCCGACCCGAGGGGCTCGCAGCCGCACGGCAAAAGCCCGGCTCGAAACAGTCCCCCGTTCTCTAGTCACCCGCACGTACCACGCAGAGACGGACGGACAGACAGACACCGATAGAGACAAAGCATCCCCGTCCGGCTCTCCGTCGAATCGCGCGTTTTCGGAAAAAGTCATCCACCGGTCGTTTAGTTCATTCCTTCCGTTCGTCGTTCGTCCGACGCGTGCAGACCCCTCGCACGGTGTCGCTCGAAGGGCCGAGACCGAAAAACATGACGGCGAACGCGATCTGACCGACGAAAAACCGCCACGGACTACTCCGCACCGGTTCGAACGGCCGTTCTTCCAAGTTTTTGCTTTATTTAAGGACTGTGTTGGTTGTTTTTTTTTTTTTTTTTTTTTTTTTTTGTGGGGACGAAGTGACGGCTTTGACTAATCGTGTATAAATAAACCAATCGACACGGATCGTTCGGGAATCGTTAATGGACTCGACTGAGCTGGCACGTCGGCGATAATGCGGTGCGGTGGAGAAGCGCACGAACAGCGCGTGCGATGAGGTCTTCTGAGTTCCATCGCGGAGCCTCGTCGTCAGTGAAACTCCTTCGCGAGGGTGAAAGTGCGACGGAGTTATATCAGTGAATTCGGGAAAAGATTTAAAAAAAGGAAATTAAACAATCTTTCGTAGTTTCTCGATTGGCGGCGGATAAGTTGGGCCGATAAGGAAACTTTTTTTGTATTTTTGTTGTTGTTGTTTTGACTGCGGGAAGTGAGACGAAGATGTTGCCGTATCAAGTGGCGATGGACTACGGGGGATTTCAGCGACAGAGTCCTGTCGGAGTCGGTGTGGCCGGGGTCGGGGTCGGCGGACCCCATCAGGGCGCCGCCGGAGCCCTCAACATCAACCCCGCGTTCACCCACTCCTGGTTCGTACCGGCGGACCTCTGTGTCCCGTACAAACAGAATCAGGGTCCTCTCCTCGAGCCAGGGCATGTTGTTTCACTTATACTTATTTCTTATAATTCGTACAATTACTGGTTACCTTGTTATAGTCATTAAAAAAAAAAACATAACATTTTTCGTCTAAGAAACTTTTTAGGGACGCTGACGGAAAGATTTTTTTTTTGTCTCAAGTTAAAAATAATAATGAAGAGATCGTCGTAAATACTGATTCCGAAGCGCGCGGGAGGGACTCGGAGACTTTAATGCTATTCACGCACTGGCGAACGTTGCGGGCCCAACTCGCGTGTCTGACGCACGTGGATCTTTCCTGGAGCGCGTGGCCTTCGTTAAATTAGACCTCTGTGCATCGATTGTATATTTATTCGCGTATTTATGGCACGGCTTTACGATAATGGTGTATTTACAGAGGAAGGCACCGGAAGCATTAATGCGGGGTGACTCGTTCGTTATAGAACGGGGCATACTTTGGTTCGGTTAAAGTGTAAGGGTAAAAGTGGTGAATATGGCACACTCCGATTGGCACGCGCATCAAATATATATAGACCGAGCCATATTTACCACTTTTGTCCTACAGATATAACGCTGGTTTTGGGAGAGTCAAACTCGAACCAGGTAGCTTGAGCAACGAGCCCGTTTTCGTAATTTTGTAAATTTCTTAAAGTTTTTTTTCTTACTATAACTTTCGGATAGCTATGAAGCGTTGTGACGAGGAACGCACCTGAAGTATTAAAGCCGGGTAAATCGTTCATTATACAACGGGGCATACTTTGAATCAGTAAAAGGGGTGAATATGACCCACTCAGATTGGGTCATATTCACCCCTTTTACCGATTACGCGAATCAATGATTTTGGACCATTTTACCCTTTAGATATAACTGTTTTTACGAGCGTCAAACTCTTCGCGGCTACGAAACGTACTTCAAGGAGGCAGCTTGAGCAACGAGCTTGTTTTCGTAAATTTGTAAATTACTTAAGTTTTTCGTTCTTTCTATATCTATCGGATAGATGTAACAATTATGACGGTAATAACTCATTTTCGCCGAGCGAGGAACGCACCGGAAGTATTAATGCCGGGTGACTCGTTCATTACACAAGGAACATACTTCGAATCGGTAAAAGTGTAAGGATAAAGGTCCTGAATATGTTCCACTTGAACAACGTTAAAAAAATAGATTTGACTCAACTAAAGATTCGAATAGGGGCGTTCAATTATATATATAGTCGGCACAGCTAAACACAGATTAGTTCAACCATTTTTTTTGATTATTTCACCAAAATATTTTTGAGGCATCCAAATATTGTATTCGTCCAATGAAATATTAATTTGACCGTCCCTGCTCGAATCTTTAGTTGATTCGCATTTTTACCAGTGGATTAGCACGCGAATCAATCATATATGAACCGGGCCATATTGGCCACTTTCACCCTATACATATATCGCTGTTTTTACGAGAGTCAAACTCTTCGCAGTTCCGAAGCGTACTTCGAACGAGGTAGCTTGAGCAACGAGCCTGTTTTCGTAAATTTGTAAATTTCTTAAGTTCTTTCCTTACTACATCTTTCGGATAGATGTAACCGTCGTGACGATAAAAACGCATTTTGCCCGAGCGGCGGTTCTCTTGTTCATGCTCCCGATGTCACGAGCAGATAGAGTCTCTGATTCCGTAAACACGGTAGAGTCGTCCGGTCATATTTACTGCAGTGGAAAGAGTCGTCGCGCGCGCACGGCAGACTTATGATCCGGAGAAACGGGTTGAGCTCGTGCCGTTTAGCCGTTCCCGACGTCCCTCGACCAGCCGCTACCTAGAATCGGTATGAAACATGAATGGGTCGCCGTTCCGCTCTTGATATTTTTTTTTTCTCTTTCGTTCTGACAAATAAAAAATTAGACGGCCTAGGTCAGATAAGAGATACATGTATACCTTGTACTGTGTGGAATCGTGGTAGCGTACGCAATGCCCGGCCAGTTAACGATCGTTGTGACATCCGGTGGTCCGCCGCCGGTAGCTCACGGCCTTTTTCTTCGTGCTCCTTTTTGACTGTCGGACACCAAAGTCAAGGAAGCATAATCATATCTCGCTCTCCAGTGAAACGCGTTATGTAATTTTTTTATTAAAAAAAATGCATAATAAATACTGTACAAATTCAATGGCTCGACTATAAAATAGCCCCGGTACACTGACAAAAAACCACCGACATGCATTCTAGTGTATAATACGTTGTTCGGTATAAACCGAAGCATTAATTTATTTGGCAATAATTCGCTTCTTGGGAATTAGAAATTATGTTTAGGCGATAAACGGCTTTTCTAAACAAGTAACGAGCCTTCGAATTTCACTGCATTTCACCGTGGCTTGATTTAAGCCAAGCATTTTTCTTTCTCATATATCTTTTTTTCTTGTAATCTATCTAACGGTAAAAGTGAGCGACCGAGTAATGTCCGCCAGACTAGTTTTGCCCAAGTCACAGAACAGAAGTGCCCTAAACATGAAGGCGTGAAGCATGGCGAGCCGGATCACGGTAGAACCGACTACATTGAAACGCGTTATATAATTTTTTTTTATTCATAAGAATACTCTACAAATTCCATAACTCGCCAATAATATTGCCCGGAACACAGAAAACAATGGTTGGATCAACCAAAGGCGTACCGACATGTGTTCAAACAGTGCGTTTAAACTGAAGCATTAATTTCCTCGACAATAAGTCAGTGCCCGCGGATCGAAATAATGTTTGAGGCAATAAACATCTCTGTCAACCAAGTAACCAGTCTTCGACCGCATTTCACCGTGCCTCAGTTTAACCCAACCACTTTTCGTCCCCAGTGCCATGAGCCATCGAGCTATCGGTCGGTAAAACTGCGCCACCGAGCGGTACATGCCAGATTAGTTTTGTCCAAAGTCGCAGAATAGACCAAGAGCCCTAAACGCGATGGCGTGAAGGCACGGGAAGCCGGCTCAGAGTAGAATCGCTACAAAGTGCGAAGAAGAGACGAAAGGGTTTAACCGGATCGTTGATTTCTTCGACAATTATTCGCTTCCTGTGGATTAAAATAACGTTTAACGCGATAAACATCTCTGCCAACCCAAGTAACCAGCCTTCAAACGCATTTTACCGTGCCTCGGTTCGACCCAACCATTTGTCTCTCTCATTGCAATGAGCCAACGAGCTATCCGCCGGTAAAAGTGCGCCACCGAGCGATACCTGGCAGGTCAGTTTTGTCAAAAACCGTAGAACAGAAGTGACCAAGAGCCCAAACACGGAGGCGTGAAGGCACGCGAAGCCGGCTCAGGGTAGATCCGCTACAAAGTGCGAAGAAGAGATGAAAGGGTTTAACCGGAGCATTGATTTCTTCGACAATTATTCGCTTCGTATGGATTAAAATAACGTTTAAGGCGATAAACATCTCTGCCAACCCAAGTAACCAGCCTTCGAACACATTTTACCTCGGTTCGACCCAATCATTTGTCTTTCTCACTGCAATGAGCCAACGAGCCATCCGCCGGGTAAAAGTGCGCCACCGAGCGACTCAACCATTTGTCTTTCTCACTGCAATGAGCAAACGAGCCATCCGCCGGTAAAAGTGCGCCACCAAGCTATACCTGCCAGGTCAGTTTTGTCAAGAACCTTAGAACAGAAGTGACCAAGAGCCCTAAACACGAAGGCCGGATGACGGTGGAACCTTCCGCAGGGCGCGGAGAAAAGACAAAAAGGGGGTGTCGCTGCGAGTCCCCGGAGAGCTCTGTCACGGCGAGTGGATAATGGGGATGGTGATGGGTCGGTGGCGTAAGAGCCAGCCGGTGTGGCCCGAACAGGGGAGTCCTTGGGCGCGTGTTCCTCTGGCAGATGAGTACGTCACGCCACGGCCGTAAACCCGATGCGATCACAGGATCGCTGACGCTGACGGGGCAACCCGGGGAGCCGTCAACACCTCCTCCATTCTCTCCGCAACCCTCCGCTGCTCCCTCTCGTTCTTCTTTTATTTTAGCCTGTCGCCGGCTCTCCATCTCGCGGTGACCGGTCGACCCGTCCTCCCTCTCGCCACCCCCTTTTCTACATTTCTCCGTCTCACCATTCCCCACTTCGCACCTAGGACGATTTACCTCCGGTGTTTCCCACCGAACCATCTCGCCATTACGTGATGCCGTTACGCCGTACGGCACTATACTGGACCATCGACGCTCGGAGAACTGAGAGGAATTCCGTGTCATAGGAAAGCAAAGTCGTATAACATTTGCTCGCCGTCTGTGACATGGAGCGTCACCGGGCTGTGCGGGACTTGCGTCCTTTATTCAAAGTTCGCAGTACGTATCGTCCGGAACGCTCGGCAGCGCCGGCGAGAACGGCACCTGCGAGGACGTGATCCTGTCGACGGGTCGAGAGAGAGATCACTGACCGGGTGAGCGGTATTATTGCTCGTATAGGTATCGGCCACCTCGTTATGATCCCGAGGGCCTCGAGTGGGTGCCGGCCATACAGCGGTGTCTGGATGGAGGTGAACGCCGGCGAGTTACGGCCTCACGTTCCCGGAAGTTGAGACGCTAGAATATCCGGATATGAAGCGGCGAACGTGACAAGTCCCGGCGTCACACAACCGCCTCTCCTATGTTTCGCATATTATGGCGCCCGCTCGTTGTCGTCGTCGTCGTCGGTCATTGACAAAGCCATATGTACAGTGGATCCTCGCTTATCCGACCTTACATCGAGCGAGCCTCCGCGCACTGAGAAAAAGAAGATGGTTTGAGGAACTGAAAGTCGCGGTGAGATACGTTCAAAGCTGTTGTGTGTTTGGGAGAAATGAAGCATTGTTAAACGATTATTCGCTTCAATCGATTCAAAATTTGTCGACTTAAACAATACATCTTTGTTGTACACTGAGAGAATGATCTAGTAAATATCACTATATCGCTTGAGTGATATTACGATAGCACATAGTAGTACGCCACCTATGGCAGGAAGTACCAGATTTATAAGGATTTTTCATAGATACGATGATAAAAATTCCGGGAAAATCTGGGACTTTCTGTCATACTTGGCGCCCCAATTGCGTACTACACCGAAAAAAGGGTTTGGTAATATCAAACTGCTGCGCTTGCGGGTGGCGAAAGAAATATTTGGTCGATTGAAAGTAATATTTAGTTGATTGACCGAATATTTAGTTGTTTGACCGAATATTTAGTTGATTGACCGAATATTTAGTTGTTTAACCGAATATTTAGTTGCTTCAACAAATAGTTACTTGGATTTAACAAACATTTTGTACAATCGACCAAATATTTCTTTCGCCACCCGCAACCGCAGCTTAGTTTGATATCATCAAACCTTTTTTTCGGTGTACCATGAGCTATGGTAATTTTTCTTAGATGACTGGTAGTTTAAGTAATGGTACTCTATCCTTCTCTCAGTGTACCAAACACCTTTGAGCGTATGTCACCGCGCCTTGGTGAATCCAAGCATTTCTTTTTCTCAGTGCGCTCAACTCATCGGAGTCCTGCGCGTTAACTGAGGTGTGGCTCGGATAATACGGAAAACTCGGATGAAAGGGATGAAGCAGCAATGTCCGCGCGCGGAGTAGTTCTGCACCCAAAAAAAAAATGTATTTGATGGCCACCTTTTATTTGGTTTAAGTAAAATATTTATTTGATTTAAATAAACATTTATTTAAATTAAGTAAATAGTTACTTAAACGAAATAAATATTTTACTTAAACCAAATAAACGTTGGCCGTCAAATAAATTAGTTTTTTGGGTGTGTTATCCGAGATTTCACTTGCCCGACGAACGCTCTCCCAACATTACCTCGGATAAACGGGGTTTCTACTGTACTTGCGACGCCACTCAAGAATTCACATTGGTGCGAATCGCTGAATTTTTTTTAATGTCGGGAAGCCATCCATCCGTGAAACAGCGGAGACTCTCGCGCGATAAAAATATGACGCAATAAACCGTTCGTCATCCCCGCGGGCGAGCCGTGCCCGAAAGTTCTCAGGCCTCGCGACGAATATACGCTGCGGAGATACGGCGGAGGAGAAGAAATCGGAAAGCCCATCACGTAGACTTTGAGCCCTCCCTTATCTACGCGTCATCGGGAGAGCCGAGCGGCGTCCTCTTTCCTCCACCTCCTCCTTCCCCCTCGCACACTCGGTCTCTCCCTCTCTCTCGCGTACATCCTCGTATCGTCCCGCCGAACTTCTCTTTGTACAGAACGAGCTTTAAGGTACACCCGTCGCCGGTCATGATTTACGCCGGCGGATGTTACCGGACGTGAGTTTCTGGCCTCCTCGCCGAGCCGCGGCCGGTTGACCCTCCTCAGCCTCCTCTCTTTCATTCTCTTCGCGCATTGTTTCACATGTGTTCTCTCGGTCTTACGCTGAAAGTTCTTCACCAACTCCAGCCGGATCATAATTCGGAGACACCGAATCGTTGTCCGTAGATTCCGGGTATTCTTCCAGCGCTATAACCCTGAAGATATCTGCATGTAACCAAATTTCGTCAAGTTATAAGGTAACAGTGGTGAATATGGCCCATCTCGATTAACACGTAGGGAAGAGCGGGGCAAAATGGGGCAACGGGGCAAAACGGGGTTTTTGGACAAAACTAAAGGGTAGAAAAGCCTGATGCATCGATGGGGCGAATTCGGGCATCCAAAAATTATTGGAAAATGACGTTTTGCCCCATGCCCCGTTTTGCCCCGCTCTACCCTAAATCAATGATATACGGACCGGGCCATATTCCCCACTTTTACCCTAACGGTTGTATTTTGCATCGGACAAACTTTGCTCGAGGAAGTTCACTGGAGATCAAAATTCTATGTGAACAATTAGTTGTTCCTAAAAACGTGCACTGATAGAGACTTGCCAAAGATGAAATTTGATGTCACGCAGATATCTTCAGGGTAATTCCACCGATTCCCCATCTCGTTTCCCTTCGTCGCTGAGGAGGCGTCCGCGATTTCACGGAGAGAATTCTGCGTACTTCAGCAGCGGATTCCAGCGTGTTTCTAGGAGTCCGCTGAGACTCGTACACAAGGGTACTTTGCGTCAAACAGTAGTTCGACTCGACGAATAGGGTGACGCGGGCGCGGTTCGTTACGCCGGTGAGGTGCGTTATCGCATCCCAGCGGCTGGTCACCGGAAATAACGTTTCGCCCCTCCTTTTGTCGCCGTACAATCGAAGCCTCGACGCTATAAAAGACGCGGAGTGGTTGTAGCAGTCCGGGAAAATGCACGGAGAAACCCGGGCACATATCGCCAGTGCGGACCGGCCAACCGATAGCCAACAGACGCGGTCTCAGAGCCCGAAAGGGCCGAGAGAAAGAAAATTATGTCGAAACCGGAGCCCCCGGTAACATTAGAGGAGCATTGTATCGTGGCGGGTGCGAGGCTACGGCCCCCTTGGGACCTTCCAGGAGCGGGGGTTGCCGAGAAGCCTTCTGCGCCCTCCGTCTTCGTCCCGTGCGTCCCGACTTCTCTGTTTCGCTGTACGGCGTAAGCTCGGCTTTCGCCGTAGCGCGGAGGGCTTTGGGCGAGAACGGGGCGAGTCGAAGGTGCTCCCGACGTTCCCTCGACGACGCTCCTTGGTCCCTCTCCAACTCACGTCTTCGGCCAACACCGTCGAGCGGGGTAACGTCCCGACGCACACCCACGCGGACGCGGCGCTCCGCTCCGGGTCGTCGCGGACATACACAGGCCCGACGACGAGCGAATGGAAAGGGACGTGCCCTCAGGTGCTGCTCCAGGTCGACCCACACGGACACTCCGAGTGGGCGCCGAGTGAATCGTTTAATTGAATTAGTCGACGAAGCCACGTCGCGACGTGCATTATAATTTTCGCGACACCCAGTCTCGCTCTCTCCTCAACCACCTCCTCCTCCTCAACCCGATACCTATACTGCCGCGGCTTCTAAGTAGTCTGTACGTGCCGATGCCCGACTCGAGCAGTTATGACTCTCATGCGGTATGCAAACCTCGAAAAGGCAGCTAGGCACGCGGAAGTATCCTCGATTATCGCCGCGGCAATTAGTCATGAGGTTTGAGTTTGTTGGCGACCAACGGAGACCTTTCTTTCGTCGCCTCGATAATCGTTGGAGATACTTACCCTGGTGGAAATTTTAGAGCGTTGCGCTGATGGGGGCCGGAAGCGGCCTGACAAGGCCTTTCTAGAACCTTGTCAAACCCCGATGTAACGCTGTATAATTTCTACTGGGGTACGATCGAGCATGGATTTAGGACAACCCGCTCTGTTTTCCCTGCTTTTATCCTGGAAATATCGACGGTAATTCCGGAGTGTTGACGATATAGGCGGCAGTAATACGAGAAACGCGAGGGACCGATAGACGAGGAGAGGCAAAACGTGATCTGTTGGCGAAGCGACGGTGCAGACCTCGAAAAGGCAGCACGCGGAAACATCCTCGATTATCGCCGCGGCAATTAGTCATGGGGTTTGAGTTTGTTGGTGACCAAAGAGACCTTTCTTTCGTCGCCTCGATAATCGTTGGAGATACTTACCCTGGTGGAAATTTTAGAGCGTTGCGCTGATGGGGGCCGGAAGCGGCCTGACAAGGCCTTTCTAGAACCTTGTCAAACCCCGATGTAACGCTGTATAATTTCTACTGGGGTACGATCGAGCATGGATTTAGGACAACCCGCTCTGTTTTCCGTGCTTTTATCCTGGAAATATCGACGGTAATTCCGGAGTGTTGACGATATAGGCGGCAGTAATACGAGAAACGCGAGGGACCGATAGACGAGGAGAGGCAAAACGTGATCTGTTGGCGAAGCGACGGTACAGACCTCGAAAAGGCAGCACGCGGAAGCATCCTCGATTATCTCCGTAGCAATCTGTCATCGAGGTTGACTTTGATGTCGACCATAGAAACCTTTCTGTCATCACTGTTAACCACCTATGATAACCCTTGCGAGATACTTACTCTGGTCGAAATTTTAGAGCGTTACATCGGGTCCTGACAGAGCCCGGAAGAGGCCTGACAAGGCCTTTCCAGGATCTTGTCAGGCCCCGATCTAACGCTCTAAAATTTCTACCAGGGTACGATCGAGCACGGATTCAGGATACCCGTTGTTTTCCATGCTTTTATCCGCTCTCAAAAGATCGACGATAATTCCGGAGTGTGAACGATACATACAGTAAAATAGGTACAAACGTTTCATCTCCACAAACGTCCACAATTTTTTTCGTGTTAATTTTTCAAAAAAATCTTGTCCATTTTACAAAAATGTCTGTCAATTTTACAAAATTTTTTTGTGAATTTGCGAACAAAATAATTGTGGAAGTTTGTGGATAAGAAAGGTTTGTTAAATGTAAAAATATTTTTGTGTGTATGCGGTAGTAATTCAAGAAACGCGAGGGACCAATCGGAAGGATATAGACTAGGATAGTCAAAACACGATCTGTTGGCGAGTCGTCGAACGGTTCAAACCTCGAAAAACCAGCCCGCGGAAGCATCGCTTATCGCCGCAGCAATCAGTCGCCGAGCTTGACATTGCTGGTGACCAGAGAGACCTTTCTCTCATCGCTGCAAACCACCCTCGAAACCCGTCGCAAGACCCTTGGATTCAGGATGAACCGCGCTGTTTCCCGTGTTTTTCTCCGCTCTCAAAAGACCGACGGTAATTCCGAAGTGCGAACGATATACGCGAGAGTAATTCGAGAAACGCGAAGGGTGATCGGAAAGCGAGGCAAAACGCGATCCGTTGGCGAAGCGTCGGCCGGTAACCTCGTCATAGTCCGCTGCTGAATTATTGATGCCCGGCACTCAAAGCCCACCCCTCAGGAGCATCGAAGCTGCCCGGGCCGGTTTGCTCACTCACCAGTCGATACTCGGGCAGGCCCTTTGCCCGCGACTCTTTACTCCTGCCCCCGAAGAAACGCAACTATAACAGTGGCCTTTCTTCTTCCTCCTCGTTTTTCCACCTCCACCCCCTGTTTACACGTACGCCGACGTGTCGAATACCTGGGCATCCTCCCGTCGGCGAGGGAACCGCCGATCATGCGGGGATGCTCGAGTCAGCGAGGGTCGTCCGTTCTCGTCACGGGACGTGTATGCGTGGAAGCCCGAAGAGGAAGCCGGGACTCCAGGCAGAGAGAATCCCATGGGACTCGGCCCAAAGGCCCTCGCCCGCTTGTCCGCTATAACAGAAGCGGCGACGTCCGAGAGACTCTCTACCCGCCCAATTTCAACCAATTTTACCGAAAGTTCGGCTTAATTTTATTTTCACGCGTCTGCAGTCTGCCGATCCTCCGCTCTGTGTACACGCGGTCTTCCTCTCGCCCCGGCGAACCGGACGTCGACTCGGGGGTGCGAGAACGATAGCCTTTATCGACGACTCCGCACCGGAGGAACTACGTTTGTTCTTTTTTTTTCTTCTCATCGCCTTCTCCCGTTTCCTCCGCTTTTCTGACGATATCTCTCCGGCAATGAAAGAAAGGGGGAGAGAACCTCTCGAGGGAAGTGGAGAGATGCGCTTCGCTTCCTTTCCGTGTTTTGCGGATGTAGTACGTATACGTGTGGTACTTGCCAACCCTCTTTCCTTTTATCTTTGCACAATCAGCACCGGAAGGTTCGAACTCTAATCGCCACCTATCCGACGCTCGTCGTCCACTCGGTCCTCGCGCACTCGATTAAATAAGAACCGATCGTCGGAATTTCTCGGGACAACCGCAGTCTGCCTGTAGACATTTCTGGCGATGATTGGCCGCTTTTTTTCACCGGGATATGACAAAGCTGAGCGATTAGAGCTGACCTTTCTGGCGTTGTCTTTACCATTGATTGATCGGATTTCTGGACCAGGACGTTTCTGTGGACTCGTTTGATACTCGTAAGGCAAAAAACGCAAAGCCTGTGTCGTTCAAGATTGAGGCTGGCGATCTCTGCATGACGTCAAATTTCATCTTTGGCAATTGTCTATCGATGCACGGCTGGAGGAAGAAGAAGAACAATTTTGTGATCGTAGAATTTTATTCTTTATGCGAACTTCCCAGAGCGAAGTTTGGGCTATGGAAAACACAGCCGTTATACTTGATGAAATTTAATCTCTCGTGCAGATGATTCGATCGACGGGTAGAAGCTAGGGTGCGAGAGGAGCTCTTATTTCCACTCCTTGGATGCTAATACCGCAGTACACGAGTTGTCGTGTCCACCCACGTCGCGAGGAATCGCCATAATTGCGGTGCGATCGGAAAATTAACGAATAAAAAATGGTGGATGTTTGTGTCTCAATTTCTCAATTTTTTTTCACCAAGATGTGAGAAATCTGCCCAGTTTGTGCTGTCCTTGTCGTTGTCATTCGGTTACCATTGGATGACCATCGATACAATCGTATTCCATAGTCAATCACACCGAGAAAAAAAATTTATTTGTCGGCCACCGTTTATATGGTGTAAGTTAAATATATATTTGATTTAAATAAATATTTAAAATTAAATAAAATGTTACTCAAATCAAATAAATATTTATTTAAAACAAATAAATATTTCACTTGAACCAAACAAACGGTGGCCGTCAAATAAATTATTTTTCTGGGTGCAGGAAAAGTCGTTTGATACACGTGAGACTAAAAGCGCGAAGCTTGTGTCGTTCAATCGTCGGCCCAGGGCTGCGAGAGTAGCTCTTACTTCAACTCGCTGGATGCTAATACCACACTATACGACTTGCCGCGCCCACCGGCGTCGCGGGGACTCCCCGTAACACGATTAAAGCCAGAAAACGAGAGTGCGGGACTAACACTTGCTTTTACCCACAAGCTTCTTTTTTTACTGCATTGCCATCCACCGACCGTTTCCCTGAGATTTTCCTTACGCCTACGAGCAACAACCCTCTCCAGCGCTCTCCACTCTGCGTGCGCCTCGCCTCCGCCATAACTGGCTGGCAGTTTCCCCAGGGAGACGTTTCAATCGCTACGAGCAGCTCAACGCGCCACGCATACGCACGCACTTTTTCCACTTCAGGCGCAGCGACGCCAATTTCCCTTAACCGATCAATCGAAAAAACCAGACGATTAACTTTCCTCGACCGCGACGAACTCCTGTCGGGGTCAAAGGGTTGAGGGTCGAGGATCATTGCCAAGCTGCAGTCGAGAAGCAAGTTCCGAGGGTCTTTCGCCCTCGGTCTTTCCGGAATCTCCCCTCGCCCCCAGTCGCTGGAATAACTCTCCTCGCGGTGTCTCTCACCGACGGACGAGCCTTCGGCAGGGAAATTGGCTGTACTTGTGTCATTGTCCCTTCGGGACCGCGCGGGACAATTCGGCTCCCGACAGGGAATCAACTTCTTTCGGAACATTCCCGAAGTCTCCGTTCTGGCGAAACTCTTCTTCTTCGTCTTCCGTTGATGGCAAACCAGGAAAGCTACCGAGAGCCGCCTGGAAAACCGAGGGCCAAAACTCTTTACGAGGCCTGCGTCGCACCAAGACCGTCGCCGTTGCGCTCGGCGAAGCCGGCCCTTACAACGCTTTCGGGATTGTATTAAGGGATCTACCCTAATTAGACGGGCAACTAAAGGCTATTTTCACGAATTTTTTTGACCGGTATAAATTATAAATATGGATATAAAAAGTGCCAGGCCTAAATACACTCTTGAAATACACAAAAAAAAAAAAATTTGTATTCATTTTACTCAGTTTTCGTACAGAAAAATGGGGGAGAAGACAGGTCCAAAAAAAAGATGGGTGTGCGCTGTTGATAAAATCTCTGGAATGGATGATCTGAGAAAAAAAAATGGTTTTAGATTCAGTAGGTAAATGCCTATGGCGCATATCATACGATTTTTGATTTTTTAAAAATGACAAAATGCCGGTCATTTTTCCAAAAACTACCAAAAAGCACGTTTTTTTCATCGTTTTTTGCAAAAAAAAATAGTTACACTCAAAATTTCAAAACTCGTATGATATGCGCTATAGCTATAGTCATAAAGAACATATGGTAACATTTTGGTAAGGGTCGGTTGAATAGTTCCGGAGATTTTATCAACGAGCCTTCCAAAAACGTCATTTTGAGAAAAACGCGTTGACGTTTTCCGCGGTAGCTAAGTAAACGTCGCTCAAAAGTACACTCAGACTGCTCGGATCTTTATAAAATTTTAGTATGATACTTTCAAATACGTATACTTTCGAAAAATGCAATAAAAAAAAATCGATTTTTTGAAAATTCTAATTAGGGTAGACCCCTTAAGCGCACTTTCGTGCTCGAAGGGGGTTCGACGCCGCGTCTGGGGCCGAACGAGACTGAAAAGTGCCGAGGGTGCGGTTGCCTCTCCTCCCTCCGCGGCACTCATTTTACAGTCGTTGAGCGTAACAGCGCGAGAGTTCCTTCGCCCCAATAAAAAGCCATCTTGCTTTTTAACCCTCTCGCGACTTAAACGGTCCGTTTAATCGCCCGAGACATCTTCCGAGGCTGTACACACACCCTCCTTCCTACGCCCTCTTTACGCCGTCCGTGCGCTTGTCCCGGGCGTTAAGCCGACGCGATTTTGCTGCGAGACGTCGCCCGAGAGATCAGCGGTAGGCGGCTTTCGCACCCGCGTCTCATACCGCGGGACAAACGAAGGGCTCCGCGGTGTGTCGTTTCGCGGTACGTGGCCACGTTTTGCCCCCTTACCGTTCTTCTTCTTCTTCTTTTTTCTTATGCTCCTCGTCCGACTGTCCTTCGCTCGTTCGCTTGAGATTCGTAAGGGGTTGCTAACCGTCGTTCGGTCTCTCTACGCGACTCGAATTCAGCTCGGGGTGGCAACCAGACCACGCCGCCGGGACGCGGTGTTCGGGTGTCTTATCGGTGGAGTCGATTTTACGATTCTTTCCGCAGACGAGGCCATAAGGCATTCCCGACAAATTGCTGTGCAATTATCCACGAGGTTCTCGCGCGAGATATCATTGAAGCTTTTCCTATGGTACATCTTCGGGCTTTATGTTTGGTGTCGATTAGGTCCGGGATGGAACCGAAAAGGCCTCGATCTAAGGCTGCAAACATTTATGCAGGGAATACACGACAGATTTTTTTAATTGGTGAGGATTTCGGCGATCGACTATTGCTAATGCAATCGGCTTCATCGTGTTATGCTTGGTTCATAAAAGCCTTTGCGGCAAATTCATCAGGTCAATGACACCGGTAGACGCGAGGACAACGCATGTTTTTTGGCACAAATTTTGGGGCGTTACACCCGACTCTGTTAAGGTCCTCAAAAGGCCCGAAAATGCCCCAAACTAACGCTCCCAAAATTTCTTCCACGGAATACAATCCAAATTTCCAAAATTAGCGACGATTTCCGCGATCGACTATAGCTGAAGCAATCAGCTTCGTCACTTTTATCGTCCGTTCATAAAACCCCAAAAAAAATGCCATCTACGTAATTGCGGCAAATTCGACGGGTGAATAACCGCAGCATTTTCCCTGGTACAAATTTTCAGGAGTTACACCCGACCCCGTTAAGGTCCTCAAAACGCCCGAAACGGCTCCGATCTGACGCTCCAAATTTCCAAAATTAGCGGGGATTTCAGCGATCGACTGTAGCTCCAGCAATCAGCTTCGTCACTTTTATCGTCCATTCACAAAAACCCCCCCAAAAAAAAAAAAAAAAAAAATGCCATCTCCGTAATTGCGGCAAATTCGACGGGTGAACGACCGCGGCAGAGCCGAAGCCGAGGGTATCGATACGTTCCCTCGCGAAGGCAACGCATGCGGGCTGCGGCTATTTTCATCGGACAGCGGCAATTCGTTGCTGCACGTACGTACGTATACGTGCGTTCGAAAACCGGAAGCCACGGGGATGCTGGTGCTCGACGGGCGCGGAGAAGGACGGAGCACCGAGGGCGGGGCCGATGCGCCGCGAGCAACGAGGTGCGTTTACCACCGCAGAGAGAACACGCTCGCGGCTTCGGTAAACATCGCGCCTGATAGCGACTGAATAATGTATGCTATTTATGCGCCTCGGAACTATCTGTGTCTTTATCTCACCGGGGTTTAACGGTGCCCGGCCCGGCGGTGCGCGCTCGCACGCTCCCGCAATTCCACCGAATTGACTCGCCACGCCTCTGTGCACCGGCTTTACGCTGATAACCAGTTTGCGGCTTTCCGAGCTTTCACAATGAACCTCGCCCGATGCACCTGTGCGCGTACTCTGCACTACTGTAACTGTACCTCCATAAATGTAGCAGCGGATACAAAGCGTGAAATTTAGTCGAAGAGAAAAACCTCCCACATCGACTAATTATTTTTTATCATTGTTTTTATTAATTTATTTATTTATTTACCTATTTTTTTTTTTTTTTTTTGGCCTTTTGGTGGTGCCTGAGGGAACCCTGCGTAATGTTCGTTTTGCTCCGTGTTGTTGCAGCTTGCTGGAGATGCGGAAGGAAAAGAGCAGGGACGCGGCGAGATCGCGTCGCGGCAAGGAGAACTTCGAGTTCTACGAGCTCGCGAAGATGCTCCCGCTGCCCGCTGCCATCACCTCCCAACTAGATAAAGCATCGATCATAAGGCTCACCATATCTTACCTCAAGCTTCGAGACTTTTCGGGCAGAGGGGATCCACCCTGGAACCGAGACGCTCCGCCGTCCAATAAAATCGTCAAAGGTAAGAGCGGCAAACTAAAATATATATATATATATATTGTAACGAATATCGTACAATATATATATGTATAATAATAATATATAAGCAGTATATGATAGATGATTATTCTCGATAAACGGTCATGAAGAACCGCTCGGACAGTAGCGCCACTTGACGAACGAACAAGCTATCGACTTATCAGCGACCGTAGATTTGACAGTCAGTCTGTTTCGAGACCTGAACACGAACTGGCGGATACACGGTTACTTGACGTTACGAAATATCGCTCGAGATAATAAACATGTCGCATATTGTTCATTTTATAATACGTAGTGTCTTTTCATTCCACGAATACGTTACAATATATTGTAACGAATATAGAGATGAGGATGAACCGAGGAATACGATATTACATAGATGACCGGAATAACTCGGTATGACGAATGACAAACAGACAGATTATCGATTGAACCGATGACAACAGCCTTCATCGGGCTTTTTGAGAGAACAGACGTGTGACGGCTCGTGCTCGAGATATTTAGGTGCAATTGTGCCAATAATATCCGTCCCAAAACTAAATACGCGCGTTATTTATTCCACGGGAACGTAACTATATGTTAAAGATATATATATATATATATATATATATATATATATATAATCTTTCAATATATGTATTTTTTTCATCCCCTTTATGGTAAATCGATTAATCCCGCGCGTTCGGAAGTCCACCGTCACGTTTCCTATAGATCGCCATTAGCAGGGAGGACACGTATTATCGAAACTTTGCTTCTGTATAACTACTCATAGTATCCGGGCATCCCGGAGCCTCCGCGTACACGTATAGGTATCAACTTCGAAACTGTGCTTAGCTCGGCCAGAAATTGCTTTCCGAGCACGTAGGCATAACTTTATTGCGAGACATGTGACGCTAGATTGTCACTGTCGACGAGAGTTAGAGGGACCGCGGCTCGATGCGCAATAATGTAAGTTAATTCAGCTCGCGCGACGATTCACTCGGCCGGTGAATGATATTTAGAGTCTGTTAAAAATCCTGAACGGCTGGGACGGACGATACATTTTTTATACGGGTCATTTCGATTCTTTATCACTCCTTTCAACGGTAATGGAGCGTTTTCGTGCGCTCTTTCACCGACCCACCGATTGGACTCTATAGTAAGAGAAACTGATCTACGAGACTGTTTTCGAAACTTCTGTGGAAAAAAAAATTATATCGAAATATTAATAATAAAAAAATATTAGTAATAAAAAATCGGCGTACACGAAGTCTGCTGTATAGTATATTGATGCATTAATCGACTTGTACACTGTTAAAAAAAATTGTAAATTTAAAGCAGCGGAATGGAAGTTTTTATGCGAAAACTGGTACATTAAATTTAATGTACAATTGTGGTGAAAAATTAATGAATTTTTACAGTAAAATTGAAATAAATTATGGGATTTAAAGTACTAATTTTGTTTTTAACGTTCGAACGTTTTCTCTCACAATCCCAGATGTTTCATCGACTCTCGTGCGGTTTTCCGAGAGACAAACAAATCGTGTCTGATCTCGCGTACACCACCCGTTTCAATAATAGATACGATCGTCGCGAGCTTCGGCTCCGTCTGTCGATCAGCGATGGCGGTCGTAATTCGTCGAGGAAAGAAGAATCCGCGGAGACGTCCGTTCCACGTCGATTTTCCTCGAGCGCACGTAGAGCGTACGTACGTCTCTAACTAAATTACCGGGTGGTGTGTGCCGGTGCAGACAACGGACCGCGAACCGAGCTAACGGAACACGGACGTAGGGGGTTGGAGAGCTCAAGTTGGGGTAGCGGCGGAGTCGGGAACACACGGGCAAGTGTACGACTGGCAGACCGGCAATGATGGAACGGAGCTTGAAGAAGGATTCCGTTGATTGTCCCTCGCGTATACGAACGTCCGTCAATCCACGGAAGGACCAAACTCGGTTATCCTTCGGCTCGGATGCTCGAGGCCCGCGCCCGTTTGTACTTTAGTCCGTTAACCCTCGCCCCGAGCACGCTAACGCGTGTACTTTGGCCCTTCCTCCTACCGGTTCGCCTCTAATTTTCGTATCACGTACGACGTCACTGTGCAGAGCGACAAACAATGAGATGAAATTTATTTTATCGCTCCACGAGGAAGCAGACAATAAAAAAAAGTTTGTACTTTTTACAACTTGTTGTCCACAAATGGTCGGAATTTTTTATGCGTTGATTTTACGATCGCAGCATCCGGCTCTGATTTTACGAACAAAAGTACAAACGGAAATTGTTGATGACACGGGAAATTAAATTGACAGGGTTGGATATTCGAATCTGAACATACGAGTTACTTCGCTTAACTAAAAAAATTATTTTTACGAAACTTCGTATTCGGGTTTTACGAAATTATATTTTTTACGTTGCACTAATCACATCTCGGTTGTGATTAGTGAATAAAGTACACAAATCGTGAGTAAAGTACGAGAATCGTGCATAAAGTGCGAGAATCGTGCGTAAAGTGCGAGAATCGTGTGTAAGGTACGAGAATCGTGCGTAAAGTAAAATCGGTTCGATGTGCGCATGCGCCGTGTCATTACTCTACCCATGATCGTAAAGCGCCACTTATGCCACTCTCGACAGTCACGAAAAGTAGCACTTTTCATGCATGAGTTACAAAAAATATTCAATTCCAGAGCGATTATTGCAGATTTATTAAAAACCGTTTTCTAGAACAAAAGCGAGGTGGACCTGTGGCTTACAACAATTGGAAGAGAATAACAATTACACCCAGAAAAATAATTTATTTGACGGCCACCGTTTATTTGGTTTAAGTAAAAATATTTATTTGCTTTAAATAAACATTTATTTAAATTAAGTGAATACGTATTTAAACGAAATAAATATTTATTTAAATCAAACAAATATTTTACTTAAACCAAATAAACGGTGGTCGTCAAATAAATGATTTTTCTGGGTGTAAACTCGAAAAGTCGTTGAAGGTGACCAAACACGGTTTTCCTTCGGCTCGGTTGATCTGAGCTTGCGCACGTTTGTTCTTCAGTCCTTCACCGCGTGTACAGTGGCCCTACGTCCCGCCGACGGGTTCGCCTCTAATTTTCGTATCACGTACGACGTCACTGTGCCCAACCGACGAACAACGAGATGGAATTTATTTTATCGCTCCACGCGGAAGTACAAACTACACCTCCGTTTGCTCGCGGTTGTCGCAAGACGCTTTCGAAAAAAAAAAAAAGAAATTTCATCCATCGCCGAGAACCGCTTTCTCTTGCCGGTTGTGGTTTTGACGCTACGCGCAACTATAAAGGCGGGCGTCCGGTACAGAAAACTGTTCCACGGTCGCTATGACCGTGCGCATTTATTGGCTACGTGCATCGAAGTAGAATCGTCGTGCGGCTCTGTCGGCGATGTTTCGTGATAGATCGGGGCGGTTGGAGGGAACGCGGCGGTTCCGGACAAAGACGATCGAGGAGTCCGAGCTTCGATTTCGCGATCGACGCGGAACGAAAAATTCAACGAGAGACGCGCTGGAGGCTTTTGCCAGGCGGGGATGCCGGGAAACAGGCTTTTCCTCTTGCGTTCGCCAGAGATCAATCGGAATTTTAGATTGAATCGCCCGAACGAAACGGGATTTTATGGATCGTTAAGGCAAGTAAGCAAGAGAGCCATCGGCGCTGTCGACGCGGTCAGTCCGAGGCTCACACCCCCGAGCCGCTCCGGCTGCTGATTGCAAAATTCAATTATCCACCGGCTACTTTTTTTCTCCGTCGGCCGCCGACGGAGGGTCGTCAAGGGGCGAACATAAAAAACGCTTGCCGGTCGCCCAAAATGGAAATACATCGAAGCGAGCCTCGATCGGAAAGAATCTTCTGAATCCTCTGAAGTAAGTTTTCCGTAAGAACGCTTTTTTTGTTAACTCCCGACTGCCCGTCAGAGCAAAAGACGGGAGTTATGCGTTCCATTGACGTCCGGCGATTTCGCTGTTTTCGTTGTCTTCAGTGTTTGTCGAAATAGTTCAATGTCCCTTAACGGAATTTGGCACATTAGCTACGTGCATTTGGGAGTGTATTTGTAGCGACAGATTATGTTATGTTATGTCATGGTTATAAAAATAAAGCGGCAGAATTGGAAGTGAACGGATTAGGAAAATGTTTGTGAAGTGGCGGAGATAACTTACTTGAAAAAAAAAAAACGGACCAAAAGCCTATTCAGATATATCGAAAGGCAATCGCCGTTATCTACTTTGAGGTTATTTGTCCTCTGGTATACAAATTCTGTAGTCTGTGTGGTATACTGTAGTGCGTTGAACTCGCAAACAATTCTATAGTTCTGCAGTCCAATTTTAAATAATTCTGTAGTTCTACAGGTGAAATTCAAATAATTCTACAGTTCTACCGTTCAAATTCAAACAATTCTATAATTCTAAAGTTCAAATTTAAACAAACCTATATTTCTACAGTTTAAATTCAGACACTTCTATAGTTCTACAGTACAAATTCAAACAATTCTATAGTTCAACCGTTCAAATTCAAACAATTCTATATTTCTACAGTTCAAATTCAGACACTTCTATAGTTCTACAGTACAAATTCAAACTATTCTATAGTTCCACCGTTCAAATTCAGACACTTCTATAGTTCTACCGTTCAAATTCAAACAATTCTATAGTTCTACAGTTCAAATTCAGACACTTCTATAGTTCTACAGTTCAAATTCAAACAATTCCATAGTTTCACAGTTCAAATTCCATCACTGTGGAGTAATCTCATATTCTAACCTAGTGTTTCCCCGATAAGACTTTCTACGAGTCGTTTCTCACCGATACAATTTTTTTTTAAAGTTGTAACGTTGATTCTCTCTGTCCGTGCATCTGTTGCGGATCAGGCAAGGCGCACGCTCGATGAGCCGGGAGCGTGCATTCTCGGTGAATTATGTCGCTGCCAGTGATCTCTCTGCGCCCCTTGATGGGACACGGTGAAGTTGTTACTGTCTCGTTGCTCGCGGTCGCTAACAAAAAAAAAGAGTAGAGTTGTCGAGAGGCATGGATAAGACGGCGAAAAGCATTGACCCGACGAGCGGCACGAGTGCGACGTTTCACGAACGCGGGTAGTACTTCTCCTCGTGAAGCGAAGCGTTCCGGCGCCTTCCAGCCAGCTCGCTTATGCATTCCGCCCTTAAAAGAACTGCGCCACGACCCCGATCGAACGGGGACCCGCCGGAGCGTGATGTTCTTGCGCGAGACACGTGTCGCAGTCCCCGTCGCCTGACAGGATCGCTATCGGGACGTTATAACTTCGAGACACTCGGATAATTCGATAAACGATTGGGCTGCGCGCTCCTCCGCCCTTTTTTCTGCCTGTCACTCGAACCACTTATTTTTATTTTTTTATCGTCCTCTATCGCGATATGACGCTTTTCTATCTATTCGCAACTCCGACTCTGTCGAGGATTAGCTGAATGTAATCCTGTGGATAAAAATCAATTTCATTCAATGTATCGAGACACGAGGAACTTCCATCGCACCGTAAAATTAAATAAAAATATGTTTTGGACATTTTGGCAATGTACATCTCAATCTTAGGTAAAAATTGGTACCTGATCCTTGCGATTCAGTGCGACAAAAAAATGCATGAAAATTTGTAGTTCAAACAAAAATTTGTGTTTATATAAGAAGTGTTCAATTTCGCCGCGGGTCTTTCATAAATCCGGTAGATATATTTTGGCAAGCAGAAAGCAAGAAAAAAAACGGCCCACTTATTTAATTTTTTTATCGCCCTGAATAGCGGTATGAGATTTTCCTATTTATTCGCGACTCCGTCTGTCGAGGATTCCCCGAATATAATCCAGTGAACAAAAAAATAAATTTCACGAAATGTATCCAGATACGATACTGTGTGAAAGAGACTCCCATTGCGCCGTTAAATCGAATAAACAAATGTTTCTGGCAACTCGCAATGTACATTTCAATCTTGGTCAAAAATTGGTACCGTGGCCGAATTCAGCGTCCCAAAAAAAATACACGAAAAGATGTACCCGAAAAATAAATAGTATCCATTTATGTAAGCGGCGTTTAATTTCGCCGAGGGTATTGTATAAATTAGGTAGCTATATTTCGGCGAAGGAGGGCCATAGGTTAGCGGAGAGCAAGAAGAAATAAAATAAGGTGACTCGACGAAAGCCGATGATTTCGGTCCGCTCGACGCGTCGCTGGTCGAGGGGTTGCTGCAGACCATTCGCCGTCCGTCCGAGCCATTCGGGGGTTTTTCCGGACGAGTCCGCCCTCTCCCGCTCGCCCTCCCTCCCGTTTACCACCCCATTCTCGAAGGTTTCGAGAAAAAGCGTAAACAGAGAATAGGGCTTGGCCGGCGATAGATTGCACTCGGCGATACTCTTTATAAACTCGCGAGTGACCACGCAACCGGCTAGAGATCCGCCGGATACATAGTAATGGGGAATTGTCGCCAATAATCGAACGGATAACATCGCGATAACGTAGTCCGGCGACGTCGCCTTTGCCGGGACCGCCACCGGGTCTCTCTCAGCTCTCCACGTGAATTAACTCTCACCGGAACAATAGAAGGACCGACAGTCGCTGGACCAATTTAGAAACCTCGTACCATCACCAACGACTAAATAGTTCTGGGGCGTCTCCCCAGATACGTTACTTGTACACGGTATCGACTTCGCTTCCACCGACTCCATCCAGATTTACCCGTCGCACGATCGAGCAAACGTTGGACAAATAAATTGCGAATCCAGGACGACTGGGGACAAAAATTAACTCGCGTCCCGTTAATCCGATAGTCGAGCGACGATAAAGTTCCTCGATAGCGAGTCTGGTTCGAGCATGGCAAATATCGCGAGCTAGAAATTCTGGAGCGTCACATCGAGCCCTGGTGAGGTCCGGAAAAGTCTCAAAGGGCCTAATCCAATGGTCCAAAAGATGTTACTTGCGCGCCACGCGACTACAATCCTTACAAAATTAATCAAGGACCTCGTCGACCTGTGCGACCTAATTCTTTCTCATTCCTGCAGAAAATCGGATTGGAAAACATTGCGAGCAAGAAATTCTGGAGCGTTACATTGGATTCTGATAAGGTCCGGAACTGGCCTGGAGGCCCTGACGAGACCCCATTCCAATGGTCCAAAAAAACATTACTTGGATGTGGTCCTTGCAAAATTAATCAAGCACCTCATCGACCTGTGCGACTTCGCCTTAGCGCAGAAGGCGCATCAATTCCTGCAGAAAATCAGTTTAGCAATATTGCCAGCTAGAAATTTCGGGACGCTACATCGGGCTCTAATGAGGTCCGGAAAAGTCCCAGAGGCCCTGAAGAGGTCCCGATCCAATGGTCTAAAAAACGTTGCTTGGATGCTGCAGACACGCAACGCGGTTGCGGTCCTTGCAAAATTAATCAAGCACCGCGTCGACCTGTGCGACCTCAGCCTGGCGCACGCCGCGCATCAATTCCTTCAGAAAATCAGTGGAAGCGCCGCGCCCTGCCCCGAGTTAATATTTGCAGAGAGAGTGAAATGCGGTCGATTCGGGGTCTCGCTACAAAAGCCTAGCTGTATGTATCCAGGCCGCGCGCATCCCCTCGTCATCAACCACTACCCACATGTAAATCTAATCACGACAGTCCCGGTGCACACTCCTCGCGTTACCGGCCCGCCGATGTAACTAAACTAACCAAATCGAGTTAGGACCCCGAGCGTGCGCTCACGTTCACCCTCTCGAACTCAAGAGACCCGCGTTTCTCCCGAGTCTTTTCAACCCCCCCTAAAGTAGACCGCGACTGCGACGAAACAGTCGCGGAGGAGCCTCGCAGCTCCACCGCGACGATGAGCCCGGAATAAAACCGCGTCCGCTTCCGTCAAAAGCTAATTCCCCGAAGAAAGAAGAAGTGGCGGTTCTCGCGGGCGGGGCTTCCGGTATGCAAATGGGAATTAACCCCGTCCAGAAGAGACGCCGGAGAGCGTCCTCGACCCCGAAGGATTCGTTTCAACGCCGGGAGACGAGCCTCGGAATCATCAGCGAGGAACTTCGGTTTTTTTCCCTCGGCAACGTACACCACCCCGGAGTTTCTTGTTCGGCGGGGAGAGAACGGGAGGGAATACGGAAGGGGAGTTTAAACCACTGTTTAACGCAGTTGGCGGCTAGTTAACGACGGGGGATCGCCTCGAAAGCGGGGTGCAGACTTAAACCCAGGGGTTCTCGAGTCTCGAGTGACGGCCCATGAATCTCTCGAGCCTCGTGCCATTTTAATGTTACCGGCGGACCGTTGTCGTCTCCGCGTTCGGGAAGCACCGCTGCAAGGCGGCCCCTCGGCGAGCCGACGCACAGTCCGGACGGAGTGAGCCGGCTAATGAAATACGGAGGGATTAACTAAACACACCTGACTAATTAAGCAGCGCTTAACCGGATCACCGTCACCAATACCCCAATCAACGCCTCGTTAGCATCTGCCTATTTGCATCGGGCAAATAACATACCGGGACGAGTCTTTCGATCGACGTGTGCGTGTGTCGGGGTTTTGTTTCGCCGCTGCCAACGAGAAACTATGGACGCGAATAAATTGCCGATGGATTTTCATTTCAATTGCGACGCAACAGGCACGTATGCCTGACTGCGTCTGCTGCACGGGAGCGGAGTTATGATTGAGGCTCTGTTGTTACTCGCGCCTCGATCGACTCTGTCAATTTCGCTTCGGTCGTTGGACATTCTGCCATTTACATATTCATATGATTCGATTTAGGGGGAAAATGGAATTTTGCTGAATGTTATGGCACTTCGGGCGGGGACGACCATAATTGGTTACATGGTCGGTGCAATCATTGCCGCGCGCTAATCTGCTTTTATCGGGGAGAAATAGTGCAGTTCGTTTTATAATGCTCACACTGTATTAAGGCTATTTATATTCTAATATTAGCTCAATCTATTTTATTACATTCTATTCTTGTCGAACAGAAGTATCAAAAGATAGATCGCCAAAATGTCAGCAGAGATGGGCAAAGTACCGAAAAATACTTCAAGTGCAAAGTACAAAATAACACAAGATACTTGAAGTACCAAGTACTTTGTGTGCTTGAATTATTTCTCAAGTCGTTTTCGTATTTGAAGTGTGACTGGAATACTTTTTCCAAATACTTTTCGCAATAAGGTTAAAAAAAATATACAAAATTGCACATGACAATGTTACAATTTTGAGCATAACTTTCTCTATGAGAAATTTCTTTGATTGATTTTGACTTCCTTATGCGCAAAATTGTAATAAATGAAGAAGCCATGTGCAAATTACTTTGTACTTTTTTTGTAACATAAATAAATGTCTGTATCACATAAAATTGAAACGGAGTAAAATGTATTTTCGCTAAATGTAATACCAAGCATTGTACTAATGAAGTATTAGAAATACTCGTGTACTTCAAATAGTACTTGAAGTACCAAAAAAGTACCCCGTGTTTTAAATACGTACTTGAAGTATCAATCAAGTACTCCGTGTTTCAAGTACTGGCACTTCAAATGCTGGTACTGCAAGTACTAGTACTTCAAGTACTGCCCAGCTCTGAATGTTACTATCAACTTGCGCCGGTGTATCGTGGAAACGCTATCCGACATCCGAGCGAGTGCCAAGACAATAAAAATTCTCAGTCTGAACCCTGCTCGGATATCCGTAGCGTTTCCACGATACACCGAAAGAAGCAGATGGTAACATTTTTGCGATCCAAATTGTTTGATGTTTTCATCCTTCCGTTTGAATCGAATAGAATATAACAAAGATGAGTTCCTTTGACTCGACTACTCGCGATACCCTTGAGACTTCCGTTTCAAGCAGATTCTCCAGTTTTTGCCACCGCGAATTCATCTTCTCTCCCGGCATCGTAACAATTCCAATTTCTCATTTTTGTCACGAGTCATACATCGAGCGAGGGATGCCTCGGAGGGCGTTACCGCACACGAAAAAAATAAAAGAAACGGAGAAGAGCGCGGGATGAAAAGTCGGAAGGGGAAGATCGTGCGTGGAAAATTCAGAAAATCGTCTCGCGAATGGGGACGGGCAGAGGCGAACATGTGACGACGTCTTCCTGAGGTCGGATTCCCGGATCCTTCGAAAATATCATCGCCGACGGAATCACGAAAATGGACTCTACCCGGACCGCTCAGGCTCTCGAAGGGTTCGGAACGCCCGCATCGACGGGTCATCCGAGTAAACGAATTTCAAATCGGAAGAAACGTCCGGCTCGTCCCCGAAGGTTCCAACCTTCCGGCTCGTCCCCGAGCCTCTCGCCTCATCCCGATCGCAGAGCTAGGGTAAAAGTGGTGAATATGGCCCACCTCGATTAACACGTAAATCAATGATATATGGACCGGGCCATATTCCCCACTTTTACCCTATCTCAGGAAAAAAATAAATAAAAAAAATGTCCTCGACAATTACGCGGTAAACGGCACTCGCTTCCGCCGTCAGCGGGACGTTACGACGCGGAAAGCGCGACGACTTCCTGGCAGGCGGCGCGTCGACCGGCGAAGCCCCCGGATAATGAAACCGGAACGCCGGGCAGGGAATTCACCCTGGGAATGGGCTCTCGAGGGGTTCCCGAGTGCCCGTTTGATGGCCCATCAATGTAAACCAGTGTAAAGTCTCTGACGAGATGGAAGTGTGGGGCGAGCACGAGTGTCACCGGCTGGCGCGAGTTCGCGGGGCACGCACACCCGCCCCTCGTATTCCCCAGCGTGAATCCACACACCCTCGCGGTTTACATCCATAATGTACGCGCCCCGCCACCTTTTCCGTCCCTCCGCCCGGCGCCTCGCAATCTTCCCGGCGAATTTCACCGAATACAGATCTCATGCGATTTCCGCTACCTGAAAGAAATTTTTTTTTTTAAATCGCCCCGATAGCGTTAGGTGCGCGGTCGGTGTGTGGCTTTGGCGGTCTCCCGAGTCAAGCTGCTTTGCTTGCGTCCAGTAGATGGATGGGTGACCGCTTAGCCGTACACCGGCTTGCACATCGAATGTTGAGTGGCAGGACAGTTTTTATGAGTTCTCGATCTTAAAACATCGAGGAATCAGAAAAATATAGGGCCGTCTGTACCGACACGGGTTTTCCGCAGTTTCCCCGTGTCCTCGGCAAATGCGGTACAGTGTAACTAAGTCGGCTGCGGACGCACTGGAAGTTAGGTAGCTTAGTGAAGTGTGGGTAGGGAGCGATAGGGGGGAAAGGGACGCGTTACGTAAAAATTCGAGAAGAGTATACGATGGAACATACAACAAATAAAATAAAAAAAAATAAAAAAAATCGCTATCCGGGAACAACGATTCGTTAGAAGAATCTCGAATAAATTTCGGAATCGCCCCGCGAGGAACCGAAGGAGTTCTCTCGGTGCAGTGTGGCGGAGTTACGGTACATAAATATACAGGCCGTATAAATAATCCAGATGCGTACGTGCGAGGCTCACCTAACGCCCGGTCGCTCTATGATCCGCGACGATTAATCTTCCTGCACGGAACGCCAGGAGAGTTGCGAGAAAAAAAAAAAAGATGGAAGGAACGAGAGAGGAGCGAAAGCCGGGGAGTATTGGAGGCGGGAGTGGAAGTCCCGCAGGGACCGGCAATATAACGTTTCACTCGAATATCTCGGGGTCTTTCGCGCCGTCCCACAGCTCGGCCGTGCTGCGTCCAGAATTCCGGAAAAGACGGAATAATAATAAGTGATCTCGTATTATTTTCCCGGGGGGGGGGGGGGGTGGGGGGGGGTGAGGTGCGCGGGGGTTGTTGGGACCGGACCGAGAAATACCGGGGCGAGCAGGGTGTAATATTATTAGTCGTCCGGTCATTTAGCGACTATAACGTTACCGAACCCCGCGGGATACGCTCTCGGTAAATTTCTATCCTTCTATGCTTCCTCGGTCCTCCCGGTCGGTTTCCCCCTCGCAGGGCACGAGCACGCATCGGGGCCGTCTGGTATTCGGCGATATACGTAAATGCCTCCCGATTATCGCCAGGATTAATGACTCCTGGTCGGTGTCTCTTAATAACATACGCATGGTAATGCGCCCGTACGTATATTAGTGTCTGGTGGGGCGCGGCGCGGAGGGTGCGGAATTGGCGTAACAGTATGCGATGTGTCCACACCCCGTCGGGAACCCGGACCCCGGCGAGAAAAATCGTCGTCGTGTCATTTGCACTGCGATACGGATACGCGCAGTGGCCCCGCGACCCTACATTGACCGGGATACATTCCGCGTTGGCGGTGATCGGAAAACACGATGAAAACATTAGTAGGATCGTGTGAGGCGTCTTAGGGGAACTGTTGATGCGAGGAAAGCTTAATTTTCTGTCATCTTTTTTTTTACCTTTTTTATTGGATTGGAATTTGAAGAAATATTCATTTCTTTTAAATTTCGTGCTAATTGATAGTCATACGGCAACATTTCGTGAATCACGATGAAAGTATTAGTAGAATCGCAAGAAACGAGTTGGGACACTGAGGAAAAGGATAGTATTTCGTGCTATAACGAATAGTTCCCAGGTCGAACGTCTGTACAGATAGTTTCTGATGGTGTATGGTCAATTGGTTAAACTATAATTGTTGTTGCAACTATGATTTTTTGGCATTTTTTTATGGTAAAAAGTCAGTATTGTTGCATTTACAATGTAATTTTTTCTCGGAAGAACTGTGAAAGGGAGAAAAATATTAATTTCCGCTCGTGCTATTTTTATTTATCTTTTCTCATTGGGAAGAAATTTCAAGAAACGGGGAACCTGTTTATGCTTGGAAGGGAAAGGTGGATGGAAAAAAACACTCGACGGATACGACCTGAAGAGTGCAAACGGTCGATACTCAATTTCCCACAAATCATAGAAAACGTTCGCGTGTCTTCTTTTATACACGAGGAATCTGCATCGGAAAGGAAAAGATGCACGTGCGAGGTGTAACGAGGGCGATATTTCAGGTCGAGATACATAGTATGACTTTTGTTGTGATACGGATACGTATTATACTCTTCCCGCGACACTCCATTGGCCGTGCAATATTCCGTCATCAATTATCATGAAACACGCTGAAAACATTAAACGGATCGCAAGAAATGTCTTAAGGGGACTGTGAAAGAGAAAAGAATATTAATTTTCTCTCATATTAAAAATTTTTTAATTTCTTCAGCACGAAATTTAAAGAAACAAGTCATCCGTATGCTCGATACTCAATTCCCCACAAATCATACAAAACGATCGCGAGGCGTTTTCGTATAATGGGAATCAGCATCGGAAAAGAGAAAATCCACGTGCCCAATTATTCCGCAATCTTAAATAATCAATATCGACAATCGTGAAGCACGTCTTAAGGGAACCGTTAAATCGAAAACAATATTAATTTCCTCTCGTATTTTTATTTTTATTTTTATTTTCGTTATCACAAAATGTAAAGAAACAAGAAATCCGCTCATCGCAGGACGCGAAAGGTAGAAAAACGCTCAACGGATACGACCCGAAGAGTGCGAATGCTCGATACTCAATTCCCCACAAATCATAGAAACCGATCGCGCCTCGCGATACGATGAATCTGCATCGGAAAAGAGAAAATCCACGTGTATCGGAGGGGTTTCGTGGGCCGCGCGAGGGGCGAAGGGATATTTCAGGTCGAGATACACAGCAGGGACAGGGGGTGGCCTCGTAAATCGTCGCGAGCTATTTCGCTCGATCTTTTTTTTTCCCGTATTTTTTTTTGTCCCCTCTGTTTCTATTTCTCTCTTTGGCGGGCTCTGCCGATGCGCGATGGAACTTCACGGTGTCGCAGCCCCTGCGGCTCCATCTGCAGCGACTCGGATGCTGCGGAACGCCGCTTAGACGGTGGTTGTGCGGCGCGCTTCACCTCCGCGGATAGATCGACCGCCGAGAGACGAAAGGGCGTAACTCCGACGTTAAAGCGCGCGAGTTACGCCCTTCTCGTTCTCAACGCTCTTGCAGATGTACAGGGAGGGGTTCCGGCCACGAGGGGGTGAGAAAGAGACGCGGGATGCAGCATATGAGGAATATAACGTAATATCACGCCCAAGCTCCGACGGTCCGGTCGGGACTCTCGGGACAGGGATTTAATGAAAAATCGCCGAATTTGTTGTCTCTGTAGCGGAGCTCGTGTAGCGAGTTACCAGCCAACCGGCCAGGGGGAACGCGATATGCTTTACGAGATAGCCGAGCGAGGCGATACTTTTCTCGCCCGATTGCTCGGACCCTCTCGCACTCTCTCGCGCGACGACTACCGTTATATTTCATTACTTTCTTTCTTTTTTTTTTTTTTTTTTTTCTTCTGTTCCTAGCGTCTTCGCACCTAGCGATAGCACGGCCGTGGGGGATTCCCGCGAGACGTATAATATCCTACATTGTCGTTTAGTTATAGCAAAGTTGATTTAATTTTCCTCGCACGATCCTCCCGTATATAGGAGGAGCGATGGGGGAGATCGGGACGCGACTGGGCAGCTGGCAGATAAAAAACGATCGCGCGGGTTCCGAGATGCGAATTGATTTTTTTGTTTACTGATAACAATAATAAAATATTGGTAATTCTTGGTGTCGGCAAGAGAAAAGAAGTGAAACGTAAATTATTTTCTTTAAATGGCTTTCGACATTCTGGACTTCCGCCGAGCAATACAGTTTATTTTTTTTTTATAACTTCTCCGGAATTCGCATTGACTATCAGGTGTTACGGAAAAAATGCATATGACCGGTGGTTTGCAAATAAAAATTTATGTGAATTGAGTAAATATTTATTTCAATTAAATAGATATTTATTTGAAGACCGCCTGTCAATTAAATTACTTTTCTGGATGCGAGTGAGTTTGGCGCTGCGAATTCATTTTTTGTTTACTGACAACAGTAATTTAAAAAATCATTCATTTTTCTTGTTCGCAAGAGGAAAGAAGCGAAACATAAATAGTTTAAAAAGGAATGCATTTCGACATGCTAAACTTTCGCCGAGCAGTACAGATTAAAAAAAAAAACTCCAGAATTTACATTGACGATCAAGTGTCGAACGGCCAAACGAGTTCGGAGCTGCAAATGGTTTTTTTGTTTACCGACGATAATAATAATAAATTCTTCTTCTTCGCAAGAGAAAAGAAGCGAAGCATAAATAGTAAAAAAAAAAAAGAACGCCGCTCAACATGGTGAACTTTCGTTGACCAATACAACTTTTTTTTTGTAACTTCCTGAATTATCTTTGACTATCAGGTGTTACGGACACTCGAACGGCCGAGGCGCACAGACTATTTTTTCGTCTCCGAAAAAAAAAAAAAAAAAAATATCGGGGTGAGTTATGGGCGCGAGGAGAGCCCATAAAACACGCCTCATGTATTTATCAAAATATTGTGATAACCAGCCGCGGCAGAAATAGGGGGAATCGGGGTGGTACAGGATTGTACGCCACTGCTGTTGCACAAGCTCGGGGAAACTGTAGGGAAGATTTACCGAGGGGCTCCTCTTCTTGGCAGCTGACCGACGGAAAACACGTATATAGATGTAAGCCTACGTCGTTTTCCCCGATAACAACCGGCTCCCGAGAGTATCGGCTTCTTCGCGGGGCCTTCTTCTTGTTCTCATGTCAGGAATATTAGTCCAACTTCCACGCCCTCGCATCCGTAATACGCCGCGGTCGGTAACGTTATGGCTTCTGTTCCCGAAACTCATTGCTCCATTTTTATTATTCGTTTTGAATTACGTCACTTCCGGTTGGTCTATGCGTCTTTCAAACCGGATGCGACATATTTTCGGTATGACATCATTTCCGGTCGAAAAATAGTTTTTCAAACCGGCATGCGACACATTTCCGGTCGAAAAAGTAGTTTTTCAAACCGAAAGTGACATATTTCCGGTATGACGTCACTTCCTGTCGAAAAGTGACTTTATGTCACTCGGTGCGAAAATGGCAGTTTTACGCACGCTTGAAGTAAAATTTGGTACGACACTCGTGCGAAATACTTTTTCTTAACTCGTGTGATTGCAACAAACTCGATCGAAGAATTCGTTTTTCAAGCCGGATGTGACGTATTTTCGGTATGTCACATCCGGTCGAAAAATTAGATTTTCGATAAAGTACATTATTTGTACTCTATCAATAAGCAGATAATAATAACAATTAATATTATTATTGCTACGAGTGTTATTATTTTTATTATAATAATTATTATTGGTATTATTATTATTATATTTTTATTCTGGTCATGATAAAGAATCGTAAGCGTTCGAGCCCGGTTGAATCCAGACGGGAGTTCGAGCCGGGTGAATTTCGAACCGATATAACTGGACAAAGAGGTTCGTCAGTGAGTTGCGGTCCGATAGGATTACCGTGGGATTATTCCCGATACACGCCAGAAATATCGGAATAAACTTGTTGACCGTGGTCGACGGCAGAGTGGAAAAGTATATACGAGCAGGAAAAACGTATAAGTGAGGGTCAGCGCGGGTGTAAGTCCAGTACCGGGCGCGCGGGATATTCGCCTCATCCCCGACGGACTTACCAGATTAAGAGGCGAGCCGCGCGAGTTTGATCGAGTCTCTTCCAAGTCTTTCATTAAGGGGAGAAAACGCGCCCGGCGCGGAGTCACGAGGGTGGGAGGATTATTATTACCGTATAAGAAGGAAGGCCCTGTCTTGTTTGCCAAACGAGGGCTGAAGAGGGCGGAAGGAGGGGGGGGGGGGAGGGGGAAATGAAAAGGGTGAAACGGGTTGCCGGTGCTCCGACTGTGTGATTCATATCGACTCGGTGGACGGGGAAGTGAATTCATCACGAGGAGCCCGAGTCAATCAAGCGACGATCGAGAGAGAATATACCCCGATTCCCGAAGCACCCGCGAACGGTGCCAAAAGCAACGGGAGAAAGAAAAATAATACCCCTCGGGCGTGTTACGATGCGGCGTTTCACCGTCTCGCCTCGCAAGGGATTCTCCTATTTCCCAAAACGTCTCCCATTGTTCGATCGACGAAATTGTATTTTTTATGTGGTTTTTTTTTCTTTTTTTTCTTCAGCAGGAACAAAAAGGTCGAGGCTGACGTCGACGCCGTTCGCTGAGGACATGTTCGAGCAGCATCAGGGCACCCACATTCTGCAAGTGAGTTTCCATCGATCGTTGTTGATAAATTCGCAGCCTCTTGTTGCGGTTTTTCTGTGGGTTTTTGTTTTTTTTGTTTTTTTTTAATTTTATTTGTTTGGTCGCGCGGATCTTAACGAGCTTGTACGTTGTCACGAGAATCGGAGAAACAGTATTTAGATTCGTATGTGGTAGATCTTTTGTTTTGTTCTATTTTCTTCATTTTGGTTTCGTTTTTTTTTTTTTTCGTGCTTACGCTTATGCTCATATAGCTGTTTTTCAGGATATATCCAAACGTCCCGATTTTACCGACGGATTTGAGCGGCATCATCATTTTCAGCTGAGTGAGGCCATGATAACGGTATAATGGCTTATATTCAAGCTTTTTTTTAATTAGGCTACGACATTCCATAGATGTACTAGCTGTATACGCGCCCCGATGATGATCCGGAAGTTCTTAGAGATGTCAAGCGACAAAAACAATCCCAAATAATAATCGTGAAAAAAGCATGATAAAGAATTTTTTTTGTAAAATTATAGGATTAAAAAAAGAAAATATCTGTTACATATAGACTCATGTATTATTTTGCGCTGAACACTGAGAATAGATTTTGCGATAGGATTAGAAGAGGACGAAAAAGGAGTTTCATAAATCAAAAATTGACAAATCCACAACGCGAGTTAGTCATTTTAAAAACATGATCGAATAGCAGAAATCTTAATATTCACCTTAATCGGCTGCATTCTTGTGCTCAACGAATGAATTAGAAAAACACAAAACGCAACAATGGCATAAAGAGTAAGCTCACGAGCGAATACATCTCTCGTTTCACAGGTCCTTAAAGAAACATTTAAAAAAAAAAAAAAAAAAAAAACGAAAGCGGGTAGAAAAGAGCAGAAAAGGGTGCTTCATAAATTGAAAGTCGACAAAACGAGATCGTCAGTAAAACAAGATGATAGAGTAGCAGAATTTTTATATTATCCATTCTACTCGAGTCCGCCTAATCTGATTGTTGTATTCTCGTGCTCGATGAATGAAAACAAAAATGTGACAGTGGTATAAAGCTCAGCAGCGAATATATTTCTCGTTTCACGGGTGTTTGGTCTAACATAAAAAACAAAAGAGGGTAGAAACGAGCAGAAAAAGTAGCTTCATAAATCCAAAATTGACGATCGCAATATTGGCAAGAGCGGGAAAAAGAGCTTCATAAATTGAATCGTCAGTAAAACAAGATGATAGAATAGCAAAAATTTTCGTATAATCCATTTTACGCGAGTTCGCTTAAACGGCTGTATTATCGTGCCCGGTGAATGAATTAGAGAAACAAAAGCTCGACAATGGCATAAAGAGCAGCTCACGAGCGAATACATCTCTCGTTTCGCGGGTCCTTGACGTTACATAAAAAGAAAAAACGAAAGAGGGTAGAAAAAGAGTAGGGTTGGTCGCTCTTTTCTGCTCCTTTCACGAGGTTCTTGACGACCCCGGTGGCACTCGGTGCGAGTCGTAAACGCGAGGGCCGCGTACTCGGATCCTGCGAGCTACACAAAAATGCATACACATCTCCGCCCGCGTATACTGCGTATCTATATGTATTCTTCGTATTTCTATGTTACAGTCGCTGGACGGTTTCGCGATGGCCGTAGCCGCTGATGGACGGTTCCTGTACATTTCCGAGACCGTCTCCATTTACCTCGGTCTCTCCCAGGTGAGTTCCCGTGTCTCATAATACGTGCGGGTCCGTCGCGGTTCTCCCACACGCGTCACTATAAACAATCCTACGAATATCCCTCGCACAGCGTACCCTATCTTTTCCACATACTTATATGCGCTTATAATGACGTCGCTAAGAGATGCACCCAAAAAAAAAATTTAGTTGTCGGGCGCCAAGCAAATAAATATTTATTTAAATATAATTGTATTGAAATAAATATTTATATTAATAGTAGTAAATGTATTTATTGACATTGGTGTTTATAATATTATTGTAAACACCAATGTCAATAAATTATTGTTTGGTTTACGTAAAATATTTATTTCATTTAAGTAACTACTTAAATGTATTAAAGTATTTACTTAATTTAAATAAATATCTATTTAAATCATATAAATATTTTACTTAAACCAAATAAACGGTGGCCGCCAAATACATCTTTTTTCTGAATGTACATTTGCATGTGATGTCTCACACATTTGCAAACAATATGCAATACATATAATGTCAATGGACCATCGACCGAGGTTCTTCAGCCCAATATTCAATTAATTGATATTAACATTTATATCAATTAAATAAATATATATTTAATAAAAATAAATAACCGCGCCGGAGTTCTCGCACAGCGTAGCCAATCTTTCGATACGCGCGTTCATCACGACGTCGCCGAGAGTCCGCCAGAGGATTGAAGATAAAGAAAGCAAGCCATAAAAAAAAAAAGAAAAAAAAAACAGTCTAATAAGAAAGGAAAATACAGCGTCACGGCAAGACAGCGAAGGTGGAAAGCCGAAGGGAATCTCCCGAGGAGAAAAAAAAAAAAAAAAGAAGATACGGTGTTATACGAAAAAAGCGAGGTCGGTACTCCGTACTACGAGAAGCGAGCATGCGAGGGGGTTTGGGCACGTACGAGAGAGGGGGGTTCGAAGGGGGTAGGGGGGGGGGGTGAGAGTGAAGGTGCAAGGGTCGCTCGTTGCTAGAGAAACCGCCCCGGCTCTACGAAAATAGGAGCTAAGGAAGAACGGAAGAACACAGCAGGATCGCGGATACCAGCGAGAGGATTCGAGAAAGCGAAGCCGCGAAGTTGCTCCCGAAGAGGCGGAGAAGCGAAACATCGCGGTACAGAAGCGGCTTCCAGAAGTCCCCGACTTCTGGAAGCAGAAGAGAGGCAGGAATGAGCGAGAGGAAGAAATAAAGAGAAGGCGGTCAAAGGAGGATAAGAGGAGCGAGCGAGAGGCGAGGTTGGCGGCCATGCTGGCTGCTGGTTCTGGCAGCGGGCGGCCAAGCACGAACGCGTAGACGCGGGGGTGGCTGGTGAGGAAAAGGGGAACGGGAGAGTAGCGAGCGACGGCTCCGGCTGCGAATGGAGACGGGGGTGGTAGCATGCCGCTCACGTAGCCTCTGCACGGCGGCGTGTTCGCCATTCCTAATGCGGGCCGCGCGAGCGCGAGGCTGCTCCGAAGGTGGACGGGGGGGGCGGGGGGGCGGGAGGGTGGGGGGAGAGAGAAAGAGGGATCGGCGAGGGATACGGATGGACTAACAGAACGAACCGAGGAGGAAAAGAGAGTGGGACGGATAGACGGGGATGTGGATGGAAAAGCTGCGAAGAGGAGGGTGGGGGGGGGGGGGGTGAAAGAGGAGGAAGTGGAGAACACTCCGGGCGAAGAGGGAGAGAAAGAACCGGGGAGGTTCGTTCGGCTAGGTCGGAAAGGGGGGTCTTGGGGCACGGAGCGCGCCCCCCCTGAAGCTTCGCCCGGACCCGCGAACGCCCCGAGTTGGCTCCGCGGCGAGGCAATCAATAGGGTGTTTCGGGGATTCTGGAAACTGCCTGGCGGTCGCTCGCCTCTCCGGTTCGTGCAATTGCCCTGGTATACTGCCGGTCCATAGAGCTCTGTGTATCGCGGCTGCAGGGAATATAACTCTTCTCGGCCGTGGGGAACGGGCGAGAAAAATCGAACGGCCGGTTCACCCGAGGTAGGAAAACTGATGTGGCAAAATGCGTCGGGTGGGGGGCGGTGATCGACGATCGATCGACGAGTGCCAGCGGGACGAGGCACGGGACGGAGGATTTATCCTCGATCGTAAAATCGGTACGTCTCGAGACCGGCAATGGCCGCGCACCCAGAAAAAAAATTTATTTATCGGCCACCGTTTATTAAGATTGAGTAGAATATTTATTTGATTTAAATAAATATTTATTTCATTTAAGTAACTATTTACTTAATTTAAATAAATATTTATTTAAATCAAATAAATATTTTACTTAATCTTAATAAACGGTGGCCGTCAAATAAATTTTTTTTCTGGGTGCGGAGGGAATTGTGCTTGCACAGGCCTGAGTCATTGCTCACGACTATCGCAATCGCATATTCGCATCGGTGGGCACGTCCCATCGGCGGTTTTGCAACGAGCCGCGGCCGATTTCGTTTCTCGCAGCCGTTATAGTTACACATACGCGTGGCCGGGCGGAGGACTCGATGGCACGACGAGAGTCGCGTAACTCAGACGACTAAGTTGGCCCAGCAGAAGCCGCGAACACGTCACTGGACGATCGCAAGGAGAGCTCCTCGACACGCCTATACCATAAGAATAAATTAGACGAGCTCGCGATATCGAATCGCGGGTGCGTACGTGGCGAGGATACGCGGCCGCACCGAGCGGACCGCGATTAAACGGCGTGTTCGAGCCTCGAGCTGCTCACCCTACGACGCGGCCGAGCAATGCGGACGCCTTGGAAATTTCACTCGCGAATTAAACGACGACGGAGACCTTCGCAGAAACTATACGCGAGGTCACCAAGCGAATTTTTATAGAGCGCCTCGGGCGACCGCGGAATGCACCACCGCAATGGGACTCGACGGATGGAAACGCGCTGACGATGAAGATGTCTGCATGACATCACATTTTCGACTTCGGCAAGTCTTTGCCAATGCTTTAGGAAGAAATTTAAAATGTTCACTTGTAGAGTTTTATTCTGCGAGTGAACCTCCCTGAGCGAAGCTTGTGTCATGCACCCAGAAAAATGATTTATTTGGCGGATACCCCGCAAATAAATGTGTAGGGTAAAAGTGGGAAACATGGCCCGGTCCATGTATCATTGATTTACGTGTTAATAGAGGTGGGCCATATGCACCACTTTTACCCCATTTAATTTAAATAAATATATTTAAGTTTGAATTTTTAAATAATGGGTAAAAAAAAACCAAAAAAATAGAACTAACATTGTAAGGGAGGTCAATAAATGTCTTTTACTACTAGTACTAAATATGTATTTATTTGAATTAAATATATATTTATTTACGGGTTACCCATCAAATTTGATAATTTTTCTGGGTGAGAAAAATGCAGCCGTTATAGCTTGATGAAATTTAGTCTCATGCAGATATCTTCAGGGTTATAAGGTGCTCTGTTTCTGGAGACGAGTCTATACGATTTGTCGGAAGGCCTCGATCGCCTCGACCATTAGGTTACACCCACCGGCGACGTCCGGCACGTTTTGCTCACGCAAACGATCAATTGAAAAGAGACATATTGCGAAAGATCCGATCATGACCCAATTTCCTAACATCTTGGCGCGCGCCATTAGAGTTAAAGTAAACATTTGTTTGTCTCTTCGCAGGTGGAAATGACGGGATCGAGCGTATTCGACTACGTTCATCAGCAGGACCACGCCGAGGTCGCCGAGCAACTCGGCCTGGGATTGACCTCGTCCTCCAGTTCTTCGGGCCCTCATTCCTCGAGTTCGGGACTGGCGTCGCCCAGCAGCGCCGCTTCCGAGGAACACGGCTCGGCGTCTACCGCAAATCCTGATGGTAATTAGATAGATAGATTGATAGATTTCTTTTTTGGGTACTCGGATGACTCCACTGTAAAAAAAAAAAATTGTGAATTCAATGTACCGGTCTGAAAGTTTTTATGCAAAAGCTGGGACTTGAAATTTAATGTACAATTGTGACGAAAAATTAATATACTTTTTCATTGAAATTACAATATAATATAAAAATTAAAGTACTTTTATAGTAAAGTTTAGGCAGATTATTGAAAATAAAGTATAACCAATGTTTTTAATACACTGAACATTAATTTTTCATCACAATTGTACATGAAATTTAATATACTAGTTTTTGCGTAAAAACTTCCAGCCCGATACATTCAATTCCATACAATTTTTTTTTACGGTATCCGCTAAGTAACAGGCAGTACAGAAGGCAATGGAACAACCCAGTGTACAGAGAGCCCAGTGTCTGAGCATACGCCGTATAATAATAGTAGATAGTGTAGTAGATACGGTCTGGTACCAGAGTAAGAGCGCTCATGAATTAGGCAATATCACAATATTTAATACTAGATTAGAAATTCTTCTGCTTCCGCACTGTAACAAAAAATCGTATAACATTTAATCGGGACAGTTTTACCCGTATTCCATTTCGTATCTTAAGTTCAAGACTGTACACCCAGAAAAAAAAATTATTTGACGGCCACCGTTTATCTGGTTTAAGTAAAATATTTATTTGATTTAAATAAATCTTTATTTCATTTCCGTAACTATTTACTTCATTCAAATAAATATGTATTTAAATCAAATGAACGGTGGCCGTCAAATAAATTTTTTTTCTGGGTGTACAGATCGTACGTTAGATTCTCGCTGCATCGTCTCCTCTCCCATCGTCCTCCTTTCGCGTCCTCCGTCCCATCCCGACGTCCATCTGCGGGGGTTCCTCGTGGTTCGCCGTCGCCGGCGGAACGTCCGACTCTCGTCGGGTGCTTGAATGAACGCGTAACCCGGAAAGCGTGACCGAGGCCGAAAGTGGAGCGAGAGCGTCGGCGAAGCCGGCGCTCGAAGCTCCGCTCAGCGTTCTCCACCTTGGCAACTCGTACACACACCGAGTCCGTATCCGAGGCCGGAACGCCGTGGCCGACGCAGAAGTCGGCGACGGGAGGACACCGTGAGAAGAGCGAAGCCGAACGAGCTCGTGAGCCGAGAGACGAGGACGAACCGGGGCGTCGCAGCGGTGAGCGTCGGGGACGTGACGAGCGCGGAGGAATGAAGAGGTCGAGGACGAAGAGTACGTATGATCACGTGAGAGCCGAGCCAGCGATGGCGACGCTCCCGTCGTCGAATGGACGTGCCGTGCAGCCACGGACGTGCCCGTTCGCATCGCCACGTGGTTTTCGACTGATTTGTTTCTGCCACTGTGCTCCGGGCGTTGGTCACGAGCCGGCGCGAGAGCGTGCGAGATGTGAGCAGAACCGGAGCCGAAGGGAGCTCCGGGAGCGGAGAGAGAAGTCGAGGGCATTCGTGACGGGGTTGGAAACGAGGACTCCGATGCCAGCGAGAGGGTCGAAAGCGCGCCGAAGAGAGCGGAGGGCACGCGTGCTTCGGCTGCTACCGGCGAACCGAACTCTCCTCACCCGATCCTCTCCGGGTACTCAAACTCCTCACTATTCCATCCCGGATTCCGCTTATAGCGGGCGGTTCCACGTCGTGGTTCACGGTCGGGTCGCCGAGTCTGGAGCGCGACGACGAAAGACGACGAGGACCGCGTCGGCTCGTGGCGAACCCCGGCGAGCTCTCGCTCAGCCATCGCGGACTTCATCCGCTGGGCTCTCCTTCTCGCACCAGCGCTCATACGTATTCGGGATCTCCGCGATTTTCCCCAATTGTTATTCCGCGAGGCGACCACCGGCTGGCACGTCTCCTCCCTCTCCTCGCTTATCTTCCCTCGCTCCCATCGCCGTTTTCTTCTTCTTCTTCCTTTCGCTCGTCCCTTTCCCACCGATTCGACCACCACGGTTTTCCGTGCGTCTCGCGTCACGCTACGGGCCGCCTACTCTGCATTCGGGAGCGGTGGCGGAGCTCTCCTGCACGATGCGCCCATCAAATACTCGACTCGACTGGATTCTCGGCCACTGCTGTCCCGTCGCTACCGCTGCTGCAGCCTCGATGATGTTCGTTCGCTATCCTCGAGGATTCTACGATCGCCTCGTGTACGACCGCATGGGATTTTTAGGAGAGGATATCCTTTGATATCCTCTTTGGCTTCCGGTCTCATTTGTCAGAGTGGAGAAACACTTTTGGTTGCCCAACGGGGTGCAGTGCTGGCTTATAGCGTATCGCGTACAGCCACGAAAATTTCGGAGATATTTATTTTATGTCGGGTGAAGGAAATAAATGTAGAAATGCTCTTCGATAATGGAGAGTCGTAACTGGGCGAATGGGAGTGGATGAGACATATCGAGCGATCGTTTTCTGCGAATGAATTTTAAGAGAATACAATTTTTAGGAGAGGATTCTTTCGTATTGTCTTTGGATTCCGGTCTCATTTGTCAGAGTGGAGAAACACTTTTGGTTGCCCAACTGGGTGCAGTGCAGGCTTATAGGGTATCGCGTACAGCCACGAAAATTTCGGAGATATTTATTTTATGTCGGGTGAAGGAAATAAATATAGAAATGCTCTTCGATAATGGAGAGTCGTAACTGGGCGAATGGGAGTGGATGAGACATATCGAGCGATTGTTTTCTGCGCATGAATTTTAAGAGAATACAATTTTTAGGAGAGGATACTTTCGTATTGTCTTTGGATTCCGGTCTCATTCCGGTCTCAAATCGATCGATTGCCGTCCGCGTACGAATTTAATGAGAACGACAATTCTGTTACAGTTTCCTCAGTCATGTCGTTAACGGCCACGGGTCTCTACAAGGGATACGACAGAGCGTTTTGCGTGAGGATGAAGTCCACCCTGACGAAACGTGGCTGCCACTTCAAGTCTTCCGGCTATCGGGTACGTATCGAAATTTATTATACCAACAATAATTTCCTCAAAAGCTGCGATGCCCCCGAAGATATCTGCACGAGATAAAATTCTAAATTTCATCGAGTCACAACGGCAGGAATTTACTTCGCTGAAATTCCCGTTTTTGATTTTTTTTATGCCCAGAACTACGGAACTGTCGATGCAATCGCCTTATGCTAAAGAAACACAATTTCTAAACGCAATATGCTAAAAAAAAACCTGTAAAAACTCACTGACCCACCTCGAAGTATTCCTTTTCTGACAACGCAGAAGAAAATTTATTATGTACATTCGTATTGTATTTCTGCTTCAAAGAACCGTTTGCTCTCAGCAAAAAATCCCCGGTACTCGAAGGGTTGATAATACTTCGCGATAACAGCGCTGCCTCCAGTGTTGACCTTTAATATTTTCCGTCGCTGCAAAAAATTGAAGGCAATCAGAGCCCCCCGGCGCATAGCGCGGTACGAGAGGTCATTTAGCGAAGTTCACTGGTCGGGCGAGGGAGAGAGAGGGGAACTGGAGGATTCTCGTCCGGTCGTTCATTAGAGCCGGACAACCTCAGCGAGAAAACCAAGAGCCCCCAGAACGAACGTTTTGCTGTCCGTTCTTGGGCTCTGGACTAAGCTCTCGCCAAACGAAGTTATGGGCTAGCCGGAGGCGCGTTAACTGCCACCCCCGTCGCTTCCCCCGGCCTCCTCGACGTCTCGCCACCGACCGGGCGATCGTTGATTTTTTCCCCCCAGCTAACATCGCACCTTCGTTATCTCCTATTAATATCATCGCGCCCCGCCCATTCCCTCCTCGGTGCCGTAAATAATTTGTTCTCTCGAATTGTTCGTTGCAGGTTGTTCTTCTGTTGTGTCGACTGAGGCCTCAGTATCCGTTCAGTCGGGCCGGAAAATCCTCGCCGCCATTGATGGGCATGGTCGGGTTGGCGATAGCGCTTCCACCACCGAGCGTTCACGAGATTCGTCTGGAGACCGACATGTTCGTAACGAGGATCAACTTCGACTTCAGGGTAGCGCACTGCGAGCCAAAGTGAGTGATCGGCGTCGGTGATAAACGACACGACGGAAATATCTTCGTAAATATCGAAAAAAAAAATGCAAATCAGGTCTTGTGTTTTGTCGTTTTTGATTTATTGAATTTTTTGTTATCGTTAATGTTTCAGAGTTTCGGAGCTGTTGGATTACACGGCGGACGAGTTGACCGGAAAGAGTCTTTACGCCCTGTGCCACGGCGAGGACGCGAACCGTCTTCGGAAGTCCCACGTTGATCGTGAGTGTCATTGAGAACTTCGACTTTTAGTACTTTCTTGTTCTCCCGCACTGGGGAAAAATTACATAGCAAAAGCAACGATAGTAACTTTTTACCATAAAGAATCGTTCCCGAGGGAAAAGTCTACATTTTATAGTTATGACAATGACAAAAGATCATGGTGGCAACCATAATTATAGTTTAACCAATTAAATATATACTATCAGTTGGGAATTATTCGTTATAGTTGGAAATACTATATTTTTTCTCAGTGCGGGTTGTTCCGTTTCCCTTCATCGCGTGCTACCATGCTAAAAGGCTTTCCAGATCGCTCGAAAATCTCTTTGGCTCCCCTTGCAGTAAAGTCACATATCCTCTAGAACCTCTGGATGCTAAACAATGTAGTAAAACCCGAAGAATTTTGATATTGTAAACGTTTTTGTCGTAAAGCAAAAAACCGCCGAGCAAGAGCGGTCGAATTGACGGGAAAGAGCATGTTCCCCGACTTCGTTAAAAGAATCACATTCCATGCATGCAAAGCGAGCGAAAAATCGCCTACTATTGACCAATGATCACTATTAACCTGTGCGCATGCGCAGTACTGTTTCGTTACTCCCTAAGAAGTAACAGTGCTCATTACTTCATCTGGAAGCCCCGTTCATTCCGGGATAGTAATGGTCATTGGTGAATATGACGATTTTACGACAAAATGAATGTGTTTATTTTAACAAAGTCGAAAAAAAGTATCGTATGCTAAATGGGACTGAGCGTATTTTCATCCCTTGTGATTTCTGCCATCGCGTCGCTCGAGCAGCAAAGTTCACACTCGTCGAAAAAATCGCACACTTTCCTCCCTTGTGGTATAATAGTCATAACAGTACATTACGACACTAGTGCGATAAAACATTTTCTAACGAGTGTGAATTAGCAGCATGAGCCAAAGGCTTCAGCTGCAAAAAGTTTCATCGTACGAGTATCGTACAAATTGTTACTTCTCAAGGTATGAAAAAATAGCAGTTTTACGCACGCGTGCGTAAAACTGCAATTTTCGCACCGACTGAACTGACACTATTACGCCCCGTTTCACGTTGAAAACCCGAACCGTCTTCGAGACCCCACGTTGATATCGTGACTGTCATTGAGACCTTCGACCCCGAATACTTTCTTCTTCTCCCGCCTTACCACGATTCCCCTCACCACCGCTACCACGCCAAAGCGCTTTCTCAAGTGTAATCTGCACCCCAAAAGATCTCCCTAAAAACTCTCGCTACACAGCGACATTTTCTCAAGACCCTCCCGACGCCCAACAATGTCGTAAATCCCGAAGAATTTCGATATTGTAAACGTTTTTGTCGTAAAGCAAACACCGCCTAGCATGGTAGATCGTTTCCCGCATTTTGAGGAGTAACGCGCCTCACACGATGCGCGTACCCCGCACAGTCGGCTGGTAGTCCGCCGTCTCTGTGCTCGGGTGGCGGTGTTCTCCGGTGCGCCGGTGCGGATACCGCCAGGATTAGGTAGTTGGTATGCAGGGAACGAGCCGGTACGCCGGATGCGGCATCTCCAGCGAGTTGTTACCTTCTCTTCCAGCCCCTGACCCGATCGAGCAGTCTCTCACTCTTCCCCTTTCGCTGTCTCTCCTGCCCACGCACGCCACCCTCTCCTCTCTCTTTCCATGTCTATCCCGCTCTCTCGCACAGGGTGTGGTGATGACGGTAGCAAAGGCGGTGACAGGCCCGAGTCGGGAGAAGGAAGAGCTATCGCGCTTCACCCGAACGCGTTTCCCTTCCCCCCTTTCGTCTCCTCTCCATCAGGAGTCTCTATATCTCCTCTCCCGGAGTTGTTACTCCATACCGTTCAGCCGGCTCTCTTGTTCCAGCTCCCGCTTGTGCACACACAAACAGTCCTCTTCCATTCCTCCCGGTACCGAGCTCGGCTGTTCCTCCTTCACCTCCTACCAACGACCTATCCGTGCTTCGTCTTCTCCAACCCCCGACACGGGCCAACGTTCAGCCAACCCCCTTCGTTCTCTTATTCCTCTGTGCTTCCTCCGCTCTCGCCCGCAATCGAGTCCCACCGATATAGTACACGCCCGCCTCGTTTCCCCAAAGTTTATTAACTTCGCTCTCTTGCCTCCCTCTCGCGCTCATCCACGCCACACCGCGCAGTTCCCGACCAAGCCACGACTTCCACCTAGCTGGTCCACGGGCTTTATACTGAAATATTCCGCAGTACGTGACTCGGATATAGTTCGCGGAGCGAGAATGCGTCTAGGGAAATATCCCGATTCTCGGCGTTGCGAGCCGTACGGAGAAAAAAGGTTCATGAGTCTACGAACTGCTGGATATGGTGGCTAAGATTTTCTGGTGATCTTGTTCCAGTCATTAACAAAGCCCATGTTCATATTGAAATGTTTTTGTCGTAAAGAAAAAAATCTACGAACTACTGGATATGTTAACTAAGATTTTCTGTTGATCTTGTTTCAGTCATTAACAAAGGCCAAGTACTGACGCACTATTATCGGCTGATGAACAAGAGCGGCGGCTACACGTGGTTGCAGACCTGCGCGACCGTTGTCTGCAACTCGAAAAACGCCGAGGAACAAAATATCATATGCGTTAACTACGTCATCAGGTAATTTATAATATTTTTTTAAAAAAGATATATTATTTTAAAAAATATATATTAAGATTACTGTGAAATGGGTCGCACCACTCACAACCTGCTTATAGTGTTCGCTTATTTTATTACTATTTTATTATTTGGTACTCATTTTTCTAAAGACATCGAAAGCTTATATTTTCGATTTATTTCAGTGGTCGCGAGTTCGAGAATCTGATAATGGACTGTTGCCAACTGGAGGACGGAGTCAGCGGTGTCAAAAGAGAGGATGCGGCCGGTAATGACCCCGAAAACGGATCGCCGGATGCCGATAGAGGAGGTACATAACGATATCTGCAGGACACTTTTATAATCATTTAGAAAATTTGTCGACGCAATGAACATATCGCAGCATCCGCTGGACAATTATGATCGTAACTGGGCGCGTTGGAAAGCTTGTGTCCAAATTATATCGTGAAAGTGTCTTTAAAATTCCGAACCGATATTTCGTTTTCAAATAATGTACTTTGAAAACGACGTTAATTTGAACTTTTAAGATCGCTCTTGAGATCGAATAAGATCAAAGTTTGGCTCAAACTTGAATTTGGGCTTAAGTTCGAACTTAACTCGAATTCGATTATGGGTCGAGTTCAATCTGAAATCCGAACTCAAGTTCGACTTTAAGACCAAATTTAAATACAAAATCAAGTTCGAACTGAGGATCAACGCTGCCGCGTCTCTCAATACCATCGTTTCTTCCGAATACGTTGCTCCTTTATTCACCGATGATCCTCGAGCGATCGAGGAATGTCTTTAGATAAAGTGTCCGAATTACAACGCTCAATTTTCAGTAGCGACTGGTAGCTCGTGGACGAGCAGCTTGTGTCCGAGAACGGTGATGAAAGGAAGACGTATCGGCGATACACGAGGAGACAGAGAGCCGGTCGTAGATCCCGAAAGTAAGAAGCCGCGACGCGTTTAGGACATCGGCATTCCCATTTGGACACGCTCTCGAAAGCGTCGAGCGAGATTGAGTGGCGTTACAATAGCCGGCCACGGTAGACTTAACGCGCCGGGACGCTTACAGTCGGAAGATACGAGTCGTCGTTACGAAAATGAAAACACTTGCCGCAGAGCGTTAGATTTTCGCCACGAATTAATACAAAAGGAACGTTATTTTCGTGGGTGGGCCCCGATTTATTACGTAAGCCGCTCCGCCGTTTACCATATGAAGGGCTCGCTTTAACGGGCCCGTCGAGGGAGCTCCGATTCGATACGCAAATTAGCGCGAACAGAGGGAACCGCGTGTGTGTCCGTGTATTGTAAAAAAAAAAAATTCAAAAAAAAATGAGAATCTCGTCACCTTCAAAGAAAACAAATCTATCGCCACAGCCCGGAGAGGCGACAAAAAAGAAAAGAATCCAAATTCTGTAAGGTCTCGGAGAGTACTGCGTATTAAAATCTGTAGCGAGTACATGGGCCGACTACCGGAGTAAATGGTGAAATATTTTCTCGATTTGTCAAAGATGAATTTTACACGACCGTGGAATATTCTCGATTTGCTATTGTAAGAACATCTCAGCGACAACTGTCTAATGTCGAGAGACGCGAGCGTTGAGCTTGAAAGAAAAGCGAAGTACATAAATTTCAGTACCCGATGCACGATAATACATTAGATTTATTTAGGAACAAGGGGAAAAAACGTGTTGCGTATTCAGCAAGAAGTGGTGGAGTGGAAGAAAAACGAAGGTCGACAACCTTAGGAGGGCGGGAAGAAAGAGAGATGCGAAAGAAAACATTATTTAATATTTTTATATATTTTATTACAATATAATAATCTTATATATATTTTGGAAAACAGTGGATTTGTTTGTATGTTGGTTTCGATGTTCATACCGGATACATGGGAAAATTTCATCCCATGCATGGAAAGTTCCACCCCGTATGAAAAAGGGAGTAACAAATCCACCGTTTTCCAAAAAAGATATATATGCCATATTTTCCACAATTGTGTTTTCACAGCATATGGAATGGAATTCGAAAATCCGAAATCCCATATGCTATATTTTCGAAAATTTGGTTTTCACACAATACGGAATGGATGTCGAGATCCCAAAATTCCATTCCATATAGACTGAATTTCCCCGTGCTATGAACCATGCGATCCAACACGCCCGCCAGTAACGTATCAACGAGCACCCATGTACCGAACGAATTAACAACAATGCAATTTCTCTATCCAGAAGGCCGCAACAGCGGTGGCCCGACGAACCAGCACCCGGAGAACCCTCACCGATCCCCGCCGGAGGACCGCGAGGACACGCGCGGTTCGGAGAGCGAGCCTCGAGGGAGTCGTCACCACGACAACGTGGCGCAGCTTCAGCAGGAGCCTCAGCCAGCGGTGCCGACGATCGGCGCCCTGACCGTGAAGTCTCTGACGCGCGGCCACAAGCGAAAATACGCTCAAGAGGAAGACAGCAGTTCGGGCGAGGAGGACGACGACGAGGAGCCCGCAGCGAAAGCCTCGACGGGTCCGACGAGAAATCACGCCCTGAGTCCAGCGTCCTCGAGTCACTCGGTGCCGGCGAGCGAGCAGGTGCTCCGTTCGACGAGTCCGAAGCTCCGAAGATCGGACGTCCGCGCCGAAGGCCCGGAAGTCGCGGGTGGAACATCGGTGAAGGATCTCGAGCAGGCGATGTCGAAGCATCTCCCGGGAGCGTCGCTGAGCAAGCCGGATTCGCCGGCGCTGCATCAACCGACGGACTTCAGCACCGACGCGCTGCTCAAGCAGCAGCAGCAGCGGAGCACGATACAGTGGATCGGCGCTCATCATCATCATCTGGGCCACCTGAGTCCCCAGCAATCGGCGACCGCTCCACTGCCGGCCTCGGCGCTGCTCCGGCAACTCTACGCGAACCGCGAGAGCGTCATCAGGGCGAACGTCCACGGCATAACCTCCAGCGGAAATCGCGCGCCCTCCGCTTCCGGCGGAGCTTACTACACCGGCGAGACGGCGCAGAGCGGTCCCTTGCCGACCCCGCCCGGCTCCGAAGGTTCCTCGACCTACGGCGAGCACCAGTTCGTCCTGGGGCACAATCAGAAGGGCGTCGCCGGCACGAGCGGCGCCGAGGCCTTCTCGAGCCTCGTCTCTTCCTACTCGTCGGCCGGCGGCTACGCCGTCGACTATCACTCGGCGATGACGCCACCGTCGTCGGTTTCGCCCCGGGACAAGCAGCAGCAGCAACACCAGCAGCAGCAACAGCTTCACTCGGCGAGCGTCGTCAGCAGCTACGAGACCTCGGTCTACGGCGATCCGGTCCTCAGACATCAGTACGAACCAGCGCAGCCCTTGCCCCTGAAGCCACAGGTCTACTCGGCCTCGGTTCATCCCAGCGCTCTCGACGCCGCTGCCGCTTACGCGTCGGCCAGCGTCAGCGAACAACCGCAGTTCTATCATCATCCCGCAGCCGGCGCGGGCTTTCACCTCTATCACCCGACGAACAAGGCCGCGACGAACGGCTGGTACAGCTCGGCGTCCTAGTGGCCTTCTTCCGGGTGCCTCACCGCGAGCGGCGCGTACTTAAGTAACTGAAAACGAATCCAAAGTCCCCAAACCCGCCCCAACGAGCATATCAGCGAAACCCTCTCGATCACCCACCCTTCCCCCCCTAGCTGCGATATCTTCGCCGACTTCGCAGAGCAAAACCACTATCGCTAGTAAGTAATTCCTCCCGTTCCCTCGCCCAGCCGTCCCGGTGTAATATAAAGAACTTATATATAAATTATTGTCCCTCGTCGGGGATCCACGAGGAAGACGCGAGGCGGAAACCTCGCTCGTGGATCGACGACCGCTTAGCGAAACCCCTCGGGCGCTTCTTCGTTGTTACTTCGTTTTTTTTTTTTTTTTTTTTTTTTTTAGGGGAGCGTTTTTGAGTAGAGGCGGAAATTCTTCAGTTCGGAGACGTTTGGAGCTTTTCGCGCTTCTCTCACGAACTCTGTATTTGTTGAAACTTGGTAGGAAAGGAAGGATTAAGATAGGGCGAGTACGACGAGAGTCCCGCGAATCGTTTTTGTTTTCTTCTTATTATTGTACTCTGTAATTATCGCCAGGACCGCTGCGTTTATTGTTTGCGAACGTCGATCCAAGGTTGACTGTAAATATTGTACAAATTGCGTCGAATTCCCCCAAGACTATCTCCGAATCCCTGTTCTTCCCACTAAAACTCCCCACATTTGTCATTAAAAAAATGTCATTATTGCGTTATTTTTACTCCGAGAGTTTAACGAATTATAATTTCGCATGTAGTTATATCATTGTGTATTGGCGATAGATAGCGGATAAATAAAGACGATAGCGTTTAGATAGAGATGACGATTCCGGTCTGAAACGAGGTGCCGGATCGGTTCGTCGCATGTAACGCGATGGCGAAATTCATCCGCGTTCTGTAGTTCGACGCTATGGGGATATTTGTTCGGCCCAGTGTGGATCTCGCGAAGCATAAAAAAAAAAAAATTATGTAACAGCGAGATCCGTCGTGTAAATAAAATGTATCGTCGATGTTTTCATCGATCTCAACGATCAATTCGTAGATTCTATATTGTATTCATGAATAAAAATCCTCTGAAACCCACTCGCTACCGGGTCAAAAAGACTTGATTCCAAACCACATTAAGTCCCGTTCATTCGCTCGTCGGATCGCGATCGGAGGCAAAAAAGAAAGAAAAAAAACATTATAATTTTTACTTGTGCAGCGAATAGTGCGATTTTTGCGAATAAATACGAGAGAGAGAGAATGAGTGCGAAAAACAAACCCAACAGTGTAACTACCTTGTCCTGCACGAACGAACCAAGCCAACGCGGCAAATTTGTATACATATTGTAAGTAAACGTTCACTATCGCGCTATCGAGCCGAGCACTAATAAATGGTAGTTAATTAATAAAAAAAATTTAAAAAGAAACGTCTATAATGTGCATTGCCACGCAATGTGTGATACAATATCGAAGCATCACGAATCCTATTGCCCGCTGATATGGAACGAAACGAGAATAAACAACGCTGATTGCGCGCCTATGACGACTCGCTCATTTCGTTGTCCACGACTGTACATATTTGATTTGACACGGTTAGATGATAATTATCGCAAAGCGATCGGCAGTGAAAATCTTTGTAACGGGACGAAAGGAAAAGCACTCGCATTGAATAATTCTTGGAGGTTTTCCTATCTACGTTTCATTAACAACAATAAAAGAAGACGACTCCGTTACGATTGGTATGAGATTCTGTCGAGAGCTACCACGCTTTTCACTACAAAATTATACCACCGTCAGGACTGTTGTGGTTTGCATATCGATCCATTTTCAAAAAATTGTCACTAGTTACCAATATTGCTTAGCACTCGAGGCCAAACGTTATAATACAGTGAAATTACAAGAACAACAAAATTACTCACGCAAATAAATATTCGCGACTTATACTTATTTCTGTGATGGTCGAGGGATGAAAACCGTCAACTTTTGTTTTTTATAAAACATTCAAAAGATGGAATCAATAATACATGGATTTTGCACAATCGATGTTAAAAAAGTCTTTGGCAACCTTGTCCTGTTCCCGGGATTCAGATGGAGTAATTAAAAATGGTGACGCAAAATGGGAACAAAAAATGGGGACGAAATAACATCATACCGGGAATGCATCACTTCAGGTTTAAAATCTTATTTTTCGACATGAAGTGACGTCATACGGCAAAACGTCACATCCTGTTTGAAAATCTCATTTTGCGACCGGATGTAACGTCATACCGGAAATATCTCGCGTCCGGTTGGAAAATATTATTTCTTGACCGCACTAAAGATGAACTACAGCATATATATTTTATTATTATAATAAAAATGTCGTCGTTTACACGTTTAGTACTGTCCACTATAAGCGTCTTCGAAACTTTCGTCGATAAGACATCTTGAGTAAAAAGGATTTTTGAACTATTGCCGTTCACATGAATGAGATCATTTACCGACAGTTGGAGATATGACAAGTCGGCAATGCAGATACCGACTTGACAAAAGAAGGTTGGTATTTGCCGAGAGATGCCATTAAATGTCAACGCTGTTTAGCCAGCGTTGTTTCAACTTATATACTATATATATTATAAATAAGATTCCAAACGCAAAGTAGAGCGTCAGTATGTTCTATAATTCCTTTCGATGACTCGCGAAGGAATGAAGTATTAATAATTATTATTATTATTAAATATTATGAAGTGTTACGTCCTGCGCCTCGGCAGGACCGCTTCATGGGTCACTTCAGGTGGAAAATTTTGAAAAAATACAAATTGCACGTATTCTGCGCGGAAATGGGCCACTTGAAGCCAATGGAGGTGGTAAAAATTCGATAAAATCTAGCAAGATACCTAAAATAAATCTAGCAAGATACCTTTGAAGACAATTTATTTCCAAAGTTCTAAAAAACATACTCGAAGAAACTTAAACGTTTCATAAAAAAAACACGTACAATACAATTATAATACAAGTATAATACAATTATAATACAAGTATAATACGAGTATAATACGAGTATAATGTGAATGCAATGTCATTTAGCAGAGGGTACAAAAATTGTTAATATCATCTCGCTCGAATGGAGCCGCAACACGGTACAAGCACCCAATAAGTTCCTCCTATGAATTGTATCACGGCTGCGAGTTGCAAGCAGATGGACGGACCTGAAAAAGTGGACCTCAATTATTTTCTGTCAAGGGTCATAGTAGAATCGTGGGGACACATTTTATATGTTAACAATAAGATTGCACGAACTTCTGATGAAGGAGAAGAGTAAAATGGCAACGCCGACCAGAGTAGAGAGAATAGTGTGAGCTTTTTTAGCTGGCTGGGCTCCCAGAGCATCCTGCAGAGCCGACTCGATGCTCACCGCCGAACCTCCGACGCTCACACCGCCCGCGAACGCGAGAATGAGGAGCCAGGCGTATCCGAAGTTTTGAGACAATCCTGCATCAAATAAATCTCTTTAGCGCACAGTCTACAGTAAATTATCGGTTTTTGGTTTCATACGAAAAAGTTCCACGTTATCGGTTTCTATCGAGGTTTTTTACGCAATATATAAAGACGCGCGTCTCGACGATAAGTACTTAAAAAAAGCGATTCTATTTATTGGAGACTCCGATAATAAACAGTACTTTGTATAAATTAATAACACGGTAGTCTTTAGTAGATCATCCGTTTTTGGTTTCATACGAGGATATTTCACATCATCGTTTTTTATCGGGTGCTATCTATCTTCTATAGTTTTCTACATATATTTTTTTAAGAAATATATCAAGAGACGTGGCAGCATCGTCGCGCCGAGTTCTTAATAAAAGTATTTTTTTAAGCTCCTGTTTTTATTGCAGACTCCGATTGCAAACCGTAATTTGAACTATTTGCAATTTAATAATACGATTGTACAATTTAATATTACAATAGACCATAGTAGATCACCAGTTTTTGGTTTCATAAACACTAAAAAATAATTTCGTAAAATCGGAATACGAAGTTTCGTAAAAATAATGTATATTCAAGTTTGAATATAAAAACCTGCCCTTTTATTTCGCGTGTCATTATGAATTTCAGTTTGCACTTTTGTTTGTAAAACTACTGCCGGATGGGTCGATCGGAAAATCAACAATTAAAAAATGGTCGACCTCTGTGAACCGTGACTTGTTGTAAAAGGTACACATTTTTTTTACTCTGCACGAAGACGTACCAAGTTATCGTTTTCTATCACTTTTTTATGAAAGACGTCAAGAGACATAAAAAAAACCCCCATTTTTTAAAGCGATTGTATTTACTTGCCCAACAGAACGAATCCACCCAGCCACGAGGCCCCTCCGAACCATAGACTTCTCCATCTCGCTGTGCTCGGCCTCCAGTAAGCCGCGGCATTGGGTACCAGAGTTCCGAGTCCGGCGAGGACGGACAGCGCGACCCCGTCCGAGAGGCTCGCCTCGCTGGTCCCCGTGACGACCAGAGTCGGCAGGAGAATCCACAGAAAAAGCGCTCCAGTCTTGTAGCCAACGCACGCGAGAATCCCGAGCCAGAACTTGAAGACTCGCAACACTTGGACCTCCTGTCTCCAGGTGAAGATGCTCGACCTCGAGGACGGTGCGACGAAGAGATCCAAGTCCTCCTCCGGATCCTGATAGTTGAAGATGTCGCTTCCTTGTTGGAAGAGCGAGGGTGGATCGTCTTTGCCGATTCTATGCGCCTCGGCGTACAGATTGTCGCCGTTTCCCGACGTGCCCGGCTGCGCTGCCCGGGTGTCCTGGATGATGTCCGCGGTCATCCTGGAAGTCAACTCGTTGTCCTCCTCGCTGAGCAGAAGCGTGTAAGGCGACGATCGGCATTGGAGCTTCGGACTGCGAAGGGCCATCGTTCCAAGAGCCGTGGGAGTGAAGATGCAGGCCATCAGGAGCAACCCCGTCTGCAGACCCGACTCGGACAGCAGCGCCAGGGCGAAACCCGGCGCCAGGACCAGACCGGCCGAGAGCGCGAGGCTACGCAGAGTCAGCGCCAACCTGAGGCGAGTCCTGAAGTGTCTTCGCAGTACGTTCTCGCTCTGAACGAGCACGAAGCTCGTGCCGATTCCCATGACTGCTCCGGCGCTCAGACTGGCCAGATAAGCGCCGACTCCGCCGGTCGCCAGGTAACCCGAGGCCAGGACGCCGATGGACAGCAGGCAAACCCCGACGAGGCCGACGAGACGCGGCACCGACGCCAGGCTCACGATTATTCTCGTCCATGGATCTGCACGAGAGCGACGTACGAATTTCACTCGCTTTCATCCAAATTTTCGCCTCCAGCTTCGAACGTATTACACACGTGTGTGTAAGAGATCGTTTGTGGTAGAGCATTAATTAATATTAATTGTATGGTAACGAAGGGATTAACAATATCGCTCCGGTTCGCTTCACCTGCTATGCTCCAAAATGCAGTGAATATTATCGGTGTCAGTGCGATTTTTTCGGTCCACATGTCGAACTCCTCTTCGGCGTCCCTCGCTAGATAACCCAGGACGACACCGTACATCGACGAGATACTCGGCACGGTCATCTGCGGCACATACACACGTGTCAGTTATGTGTTTGTCAATACAGATTTTCGGAGACTATGCACTGATAAAAAATGCACGGGTGAATCAACTAAGATTCGGGCAGGGATGTTCAAATAAATATTTTGTTGGTCGAACTAAATATTTTGATGACTCAAAAATATTTTTGTGAAATCAACCAACAGATTGTTGAACTAACCAATTTTTGAACTGTACCAACAAAATGTTTTGTTGAACGTCCCTGCCCGAATCTTAGTTAATTCAACCGTATTTTTTTATCGGTGTGAATTATACAGTGCAAGTTTTTTTGTACAAAAGCGTTCACCAATATTTTCTTGGTAATTCTACAAAAAAAAAAAAAATGTTGCGAATTTTACAAAAATATTGTGCATTTTACAAAAATATTTCTTGATTTTACCATATTTTTGTTGTAAAATTAACAAGAAAAGAATTGTGAACGTTTGTGGATACAAAAAAATGTGTTAAAAGTATAATTCTTTTTATACTGTGTATGATAAAGTCAGAGGTGGGCGATTAGCCTGAGTACTTGAAGTACGCATTGGAGTGTCAAGTACTGAGTCAGTGCCCAGTACTCTGAACTTCACCAATTCGGTTCTGCCAATATCACTACACAAAAAAATTGTAAAGTTAATGTACAATAAAAACATTAATATACTTTTTCATTGAAATTCAAGTAAATGATTAAAATCAAAATACTTTCATAGTGAAACAAAAATAAATTATAAAAAATAAAGAGTTCCAATGATTTGAATACACTGAACATTACATTAATTTTTCATCAAAATTGTACATGAAATTTAATATACCAGTTTCTGTGTAAAAACTTCCAGTCCCGTACATTAAATTTACAATTTTTTTACATTGTACGATCGATCGTTATCATAAGATTACTGAGTTGTATTTATTTTGTGCAGGTACCTGAATGGCCATCACGCCGACGAGAACGAGCCACGAATATCCACCATCGGGGAGCGTCGGTCCGAGTTCCGGTAACGAAGTTACAACTTCGTCCAGGCGAAGGCGACCGCCCAGGGCCATGTTAGACTCACTTTTGGGACGGCGAAGGAACCGTCCTTAATTTTTTTAAATCGTCTTTGTTCAGATAAATTTTTATTTTTTCTCGTAACTGAACGCCGTTCGCGCTTTGCGATGTCCATACAGTAACCGGACAACTCGCGGAGCGCAGATTGACAGAGCAGCGACCGCGCCGAGACGATGCCGGTTATCTAATCTTATCTCCACGAAGTCAACAACTCGATACCTACCCGTAGATAAGAGAAGGTAAAAGATAATTTTGCGTTGTACAAAGAAAACTCGACGAATTTTTTGTAAGCCGTCATCGATGCGGGATTCGCGCCGTGCAGACGATGTACTAGTGAAACCCGGGATTTTTATGAAATTCGGAGCGTCGACGCGCTGTTGGTGGATTGTGAGTCGCGGGAAAATCAGATCTGGTGGTCGCGCGTAGTAAACCTTGTGGGTGACAGATACGATTAGATGGGATCACAGAAAAATTCCCCCCGGAAAAAACACCCCCCCCCCCCCCATACATACACACACACACACACACACGCACACACGGGGGTATTTTTTCTGTACCGTTCAGATTTTTTTCGGTTGATTTTGCGCATGCGACGCGTTATTTTTTAGTAACGTATCGAGATGATTTTTTTAGATTGGTCATGAAATAAATGTTTATTGGTAAACGTACAAATGTATTCACGGATCTGTGTGTGTTTCCTATAGTATATATTAATATACTCGTCAAGCGACGCCGCAGCGTCTCGACGCAGAGTACTTAGGAGAAAAAATCGTTTTTAGTCAATTTTACTATAATATCGGGCGAACTTATTTTACCACATCTACGTCCTATACATATAAATATAGTGTCATAAAAATAGAGGGCGATCACATTTGCATCATTCATTAAAAATCTGCTGAGAAATTGTATCTGTCGCGTCGATCACATGTTTGCGTCATTCGATAAAAAGCTGCTGAGAAATTGTATCGGTCGCGTCGATCACACATTTGCGTCATTCATTAAAAATCTGCTCCGGGATATTATCGGTCGCGTCGAATAACTTTTCTACCCATATAGCACAAAATATTTGTAAAATATATGAGAATAATATTTAAAAATGTCTATCAAAATATTTCAACGAAACGTCTCTGAAATATTTCTGAACCATGGTGGAAATAGTATATTTCGTCCTCTCTATATTATGCCACAAGGTAGGAAAGTGCGTTTTTTCACCGAGTGTGAAGTTTGATACTCGAGCGAAGTGAGAGCAGAAATTCACACGAGGTGAAAATGCACTTCCTCCCTTGTGGCATACGATATTTTTTACCCGACTTCGTTAAAATAACCACATTTCTTGCGTCGCAAAATTGTCGTAATCGCCAATGACCATTACTCCCCCGGGAGTAATAGAGTTTCCAGATCGAGTAATGAGCCCTAGGGAGTAATGAAATTGTACTACACATGCGCACAGGTTAATAATGATCATCGGTCAAAAATAAGTTATTTTCCGCCCTTATTGCACGGAAGGAATATAGTTATTTTAGCGAAGTCGGGATAAAAATGTTTTTAAAACCGTTCATAAATATTTTTTACTATTAATAAAATATTTTCAATATAAAAAGAAAATATTATTGAAAACTTTCAAAAATATTTCCGTACGATGTGGGTACCGGGTAAGGTGGACACACTCACACGTTCTACATATATTCCGGACAGTCTATATATTATTATTTTTTAATTTGTTAATTGTCGAAGCCTTTCTCCGCGCGCTATTATAAATCATGTCGTCGTTTCGTTAAGTACACGCGCACGCGACTTACTCCCCGTTCCTTCGGCCATAAAATTTGTCTGTAAATTATTTTGACACCGAAGTATAATTCAATACACGGCCAAAACCGTAGAATACAATCACGCTTCGCTCTCCCTCGTTTCGCCGGTCGCTATGGAAGTGTATCTCACTCTCCTGTTTACCGACTCTATGACCGGACCCAATTTCTTCCGAAGGTCCTCGCGTTGCACGTAGATCAACGCGCAGATGAGAGCAACGAGAAGCAGAGAAAGTACGGTTATCGCCGCCGTAGTTCCTCGTTGGGAGTTCGCCGCTCCGAGCTTAGCCGCGCAGTTTTTCGTCTCTTCCAACTCTTGCTGCTTAACTCTTCCATCTGCAATGATACATAATGTTAATACAAATCTGACGATGTGTCGTATCAATTTTCGTCGAACTAACGCGACTCAAAAATGGCCCACAAGATATCTGCATGACATCAAATTTCATCATTGGCATGTCTCCATTCAATGCATGGCTGTAGAAAGAAAAAAAATTGTTCATTTGTAGAATTTTATTCTCCAAGTGAACTTCCCTGAGCGAAGTTTATGCGATGCAAAACGCAGTCGTTATAACCGGATGAAATTTAGTCTCGCGCAGATATCTTCAGGGTCATACTTAAAATTATGAATCTTTCACTCACGTTCCGAGCATCTCAGTTTATTTTTATTTCTCACGGTGATCTTCGTTCTCTTCATCCACTTGATGAACGGATTTAATTTGCACGAGCACTCGAAATGATTGTTGGACAGATCGATCATGACCGTTTGATTATGCTTTGCGAAGCTGTCCAGGGTCTTGAGGTCGCGATCCATCACTCTCGTGAAATTGTTTTTCTGCAGATCGAGGAAACGCAAATTGTGGAGGCACGACAAGTTGAAGTGAAGGGCCGTCAGATCGTTGTCGCCGAGATAGAGATCCATGAGATTCGGCAGGTCGCAGAATACGTTTGAATCACGAAACTCCGAGATTTCGTTCTGCTCCAGATGCAGCTTTTGGAGTTGAGTCAAATTGCTGAAAGATGTTAATTCAACAGTTAATCGACGGTCTCGCTTTGAGGATAAACAAAATTTTAGCGATGAACTACCTGTTGACATTCTTTTTTCTTATTTTTACTTCTTCATAGAGGAAGCTTTGTTTTGGTGGAAAGAAATAAAATAATAATAATTCGAGATTTTTTTGAAAATGTGTTCAGAATGTTCAAAAACATCGAAAATCACATTTAGAAATAATGTCCGGATGTATGTGTGTGTGTATGTGTGAATCAGACGCGAAAAATCAAACCGCATTAATTCGAAAATGCCTCGACCGATCAAGCTGAAGTTTCACACACAGCATGGGTGGTTAATAGTCGATGTTTCTTCAAAATTTAATTACAAAATGTTGACCGTTTTTTTTTGTACTCGATTTTTATTTTCTTTAAAAATGTCTGTGCGCACTCTAGCTCTTGCAATTTTTTAGCTGTCGGGACAAAAGGTTGTACACAGAGTATGATCGCTCGATGATTTCTATTAAATTTGGGGAGAATCGATCGAAGCGTTTAAATTTTGTGTAATTTTGAATCTTTTGAATTTCATGAAAAATTAATACTTTATTTTAGACGCTATTTTCCGTATTAAATATTCGTCTGTGAATGAAATAAGTGGTAGAATCGTGCTTTTTATATCGAATATTGCAAAAAATGAGTGATTTTGCGTATTTTCAAACAGCGAATTCTTTTCCTTCTGACGGCATCGCGGAAAAACCCAGGTGTCTATCATGTTCTACGGCAAGGAATATACAAGATGATGAATATAACGGAATTGAAAAAGGAAGATAAAGAAGTATCATTTGGATTTCTTGAATAAAAATCGAACGTGCCAAAAAAAATTCAGTAGTGCATAACGAAAAAGTTGTAAATTGAAATGTTCATATCGCTTTCTCATGAAATTTGAAAATCGAAATTTCCATATCGCTTTCTCACAATGTTCCTTTATGCGCGAAGCTTCCTCTGCGAGGAAGCCCGAAATACAGAAAATGCTTTCTCATAGATAAACGCAGAGCATGATAATAGAGGAACATTATGAGAAAAGCGACGAGAAAATTTTTATGTTCAACCCTTACGAGGAACCGATATGAAAATCTCAATATTCGGCGTTTAAAAAATATTCTTCTCGCTTTCTTTACCTGTTGACAAATATATCGTGAAGCGTAGCAGCGAGATCTGTCGGCCGTGAGGCCCAATCAGGTTCACTGCGTGTGGTTTTGTCCTCGAAGGCGTCGGTCAAGTGGAGCTCCATGAGGGAAATGAAATTCGAGAATACCCTCGGATGATTGGCCTGGGAGTCCAGCGAGAGCTCGTTGAAGTCGAGAATTAGACGCTCGACCTTCTGCACGTGATGGTAAGTCTTGCCGCGTATCTCGCGGAGCTTGTTGTTCGACATGTCGATTACTCGCAGATTCGGCACCGAACGATCGAGTTCGCCGAATACGTTCCACGGCAGTCTGTCGAGATTGTTTCCCGTGAATATCAGCACCTTCGTATTGTTGGGCAGATGCTCGAGAGGTTTGGTGTCGTTGAAGTTGGAGTTGGTGCAATTGACGACGTACTCATGACGACCGTCGTAACACGCCATCTGACAGTGGCAACGATTCTTGAACTCCGGGCCACACTCGAGCATCGACGACTCCGGCGTCTCGAGACTGTGCCAATTCTTGTCGTCGCACGTCGCCTCGTCGTTGTAGCAACTGGTCGTTGCGATCAACGCGCCGATTATCAGCCACGAGGCTATACTTAGGATTTCCGAGATCGGCTTCATCTTTATCCTGCGGAAAATAATGAGAGGTACATGAGAGAGCGAAGGGAAAGCTGAGATCATGCCGCTTAGGCCTATCCCGCTATAACGATCTCGGCTCGATGCCAATTTTCATCATGCAATCGTTAAAGATTCTCAAAGAGCAACATTTTTTTTTTTTCTTTGAACTTCTTTGAGTTTATCATTTTTTATTATGAATTTAAAGGAAACGTAATTACTGACGAAAAAAATGTAAAAACTAGTTTTAGACAGTAAAATAGGTTCGAACTTTTCTTGTTTATAAATGTTCACAATTCTTCTCGTATTAATTTTAACAACAAAAATCTTGTCTATTTTACAACAAGGTCTGTCAATTTTACAAATATTTTTTGTGAAATTGACAACAAAATAATTGTGAACTTTCGTGCACAAAAAAAAGTTTGTTAAATGTACAAATCTTTTTTACTGTGTAGTCTGTGCGCGTTTGTTTGTGCTGAATAAATCTTTTCGTGCCGCTTAGGTACCTCCCGATGTACCGATCTCGCCTCGATGCTAATTCATAATGCAAACGTTTAAAAAATTCTCATAAAACGTAGTCAAGTGGAGGAAAGCAAGACATTTTTTTATGCTCGAGTATCTTTGGACTCATAATTTTTATTATTCAATTTTAAAAAAAGATAATAAATAACGAAAAAAATACAAAAACCAGTTTTAGTCTGTACTCATTTGTTCGTGCTCAATAGATCACCACAGGCTTCTTAGGTACCTCCCGATGCACCGATCGTGGCTCGATGCCAAAGATAGTCAAACGGAGGAAAGCAAGACATTTTTTTTTTTGTGCCCAAGGATCTTTGAGCTGATAATTTTTTATTATTAAATTTAAAAGAACATCATAACTGACGAAAAATATCAAAAAATCAGTTTTGGTCTGTGCACTTTTGTTCGTGCTCCCTACGTCCGAGATCTGTTTCTCAGTGAACTCTCGATGAGTCACACAAGGTATACTCGAAAGTGGGGGAACCTACGTTCCTGCTTGTGTGAACGAGCTGGACGCAGCATAGAGATTTTCTTAGACGCGCTGTATCCAGCAACAGGTGAGCAGGGGAGAAGGATTAAATTAAATCCCTAGGGGCTTAAAATGAATCACGGCACGGAGGGACGAGATGAACGTCACGGTTTCTCCTTGAACGACCCACTTTTGTTTCAGGAGGTTGGACCGCTTCACACTAGTCAAATGAGTACTACATTTTTAAAATCGGTTATTACTATTATACAAAATGTTTCCGCGTCTATTGATATATAGTGCATTGTTATTTGTATTGGCATTGAAAAACATTAATTACAATAGATTTGTAAAAAATATTAACTGGTTTGTACTAAATTTTCGAGAAGGTACATATTCGTTCATTTTTTAAAAAGAATTATCCGTAATTTTTGCTCGATTTTGATCTATCACGGCTCTACGAATTCACCGTGTAGATATTTGATTGTATTTTTCGTTTAAAAATTACAGCGTTTTATTCCAAACAAGCACCCTCTATAATCAACGGGTGCGTTAAAGTTTGTATAAGCGACTTAAAAAATGTAGCACTCATTTGACTAGTGTGAACCGCTCCAACCTCCTTATACAGGATGCATCACACGTACATTCCCAGCCAAAAGTGAGATTTAGTGAGAGTTTGAAAACTTCCCAAAGGCATAACATCTGAAAAAAAAATCACCTGTATTAAAGGTGTCAAGAACATTAATTTTGCATAATAATAATATCAAAAAGTTATTAACAAATTGCTAAAAAAAATTGTTCAACAAATAATCAGTGAACCTTTTTTATTTTCAAAAGAATTCGTTGATTTTCTGGAAGCCTCCGAATGAGTTTCCTCCGATCTTTTTACATCTTTGAATTTTTTTTAAATTCTACAACTACGGAACTGTTGGCGCATTCGCCTCGAAACTTTTTGTGTACTGTGGAATCGAGGCTCTACATCGATTTTTCAAATTTTCTTTAAAAAAAGATTGAAATATAAGGAGATTCTGAAACAGAACTCATATCAGATTCTAAAAAATCAAGGAATTAATTTGAATTGAGAAAACAAAAAGGTTTTCTGATTTTTACCTTCCAAACAATTAATTTTTTAAATAATTGTTTTATAACTTTTTGACATTATTATTATGCGAATCAGAGGTCATGACATAATTAATACGCCTGATCTTTTTCAGATTTTTGGCAGATCGCGAGGTACAAAAATTTCTATCGACTAAAACTTTTCGTTGGGAATGTATGTGTGAAGCATTCTCAATGCGCTTTATTTTTTTTCAGATAAGAAAAACAATGAGCGTAGGGAGGGCAAAAAGGTGCCACGAGAAATCGTTGGCTACGCCAGAAGCCCGTTCAGAAACGTCCTTTGGATAACATAAAACGACGCAGAGAGAGTCCTGCACTGGTGTGAGTGTCAGAAAGAGAAGCTAGTTGCACCCAGGCCTGATTTCTGAAGGCGCCCCAGTGCGTATTCCTTAGTAAAAGACGATAACCACTTAAGCGCACGGCCATACACACACACACACAGAGGCGCACACACTATAAGCAAAGCGGCCCTTTGTCGTCGAGAGCTCAGGTATACAGAGAGCAGTTAGGTTTTAGAGAACGAATTCTTTCGAGGCTCCCCTGCACGTCCACCTCTCAACAGGTGATCTTGTCGAGACGGTTCCACACGAAACTTATAAAAAATCCTATCGCGAACTTAACACTGGATAGTCCGAAAAAAAAGAAATAAATGTGTGCAACTTACTTGATGAAAAGAAAAAGAAAATACCGGTTGTCCTGAATTTGCCGGCGCCCACGTCGACGATACAACTGAAAGGCAAAGCTTGTCCTCGAGGAACTTAAAGATTCGTCAGCGCGCTACATAGCTTGCTTCGCGAGCGAGGAAATATTTGTCGAGCCGAGTGCCTTCCGAGCGAGGCTCGCAGCGACTATGTGTACGGGCCGACGCACTACACCTATACACCGATTCCGACGTAGGAAACGACGAAGCGGGGGCCTCACGCTCGTTCACAATGAACAAAAAAAGAAGAGAAAAAAAAACGGATATTATCAGGTGATGTGAACGATGAAGACGGCGACGAGGAAGCGGCCACAAGGAGGCAGCATTGCGTAATTTCGGCGAGGTCCCCGGACGTCCAGCCCCGAGAACGTGTCGGGAATATTATAGCGATCCTACGTGAATCGTCGTCGATTTAACTCCCGGCCTTAGGCGGCTTCTCGTACGAGATAAAATTTATTTTATTTCTCTCCGTGTTACCGTGTCCGAACGTAGGCGTGTCGCGGCCGTGCCGATTCGGTTCAGGTGAAACGAAGAGACTGGGACCAGCGACAGGTAAAGCGTCCGAGTGCGGAGGAATAAAGGAAACGCGTAGACATTCCGCGGCACTGAGAACCGAACAGCGTTGTTTCGCCGTGTTGCGGTCCGGAGAACAGCAACAGGCCGAGCAGCATCGGGGCCGCACCTGCGACCCCACTCCGCCCGATAGCTTCGCCGGTCTCTTCCACCTCTCCTTCCTTCCGTCCCGCCTCTCCTCTCGCTCAGCTTCCTCGATCGGTCGGGTGGGTGTCGAGAGCGGGAGCACCAGGTTTTCCGGACCGACCGGAGGATATCGAGAAGTAAGTAAAGTAAGGTCGGCGCGATGTGCGCATGCGCCGGGTATTTATTGTTCGTGACTCTCGGGAGGCACGAAAAATAACACTTTTCATGCATAAGTTTCGAAATAGTCATTTTTGTAACAGATACAGGAGAAGTGCTACTCCGTGCCTGCTCATCGTGGCGCTGTACAGCTAGCGTTAAAGCACGTGAAGCGTGCGTAAAGTACGAGCGGCGTGCGCAAAGCACGAGCGGCGTGCGTAAAGCACGAGCGGCGTGCGTTAAGTACAAGAAGAGTGCGTAAAGCACGAGCGGCGTGCGTTAAGTACAAGAAGAGTGCGTAAAGCACGAGCGGCGTGCGTTAAGTACAAGAAGAGTGCGTAAAGTAAAATCGGTTGGATGTGCACGCGCCGGGTATTTTTAGTACACTTGGCTGTCAAGCGCCACTTACGCCACTTTCGGCAAGCACGAAAATAGCATTTTTCCTGCATGAGTTACATAAAAGATTAAATTTTCACAATTCATTGAAGAGCCATGTATTGAACAATTTGTGTTTTTTTTTGGACATTGGTATTATACAATGCAGCCTGGGAGTACAATAATTTATATAAAAGTAAATGCGCGTACTCTTCGGTTACGAAAATATAATTTTTTTTTGTTGTCAAAGGATATATATATATATTCTCTAACGCTACAGTATATAACCCACGAGGCTGTTGTTTTACACACACACGCACACACATATATATTTATATATATATATCTTTTCAATTCTTTCTTTGCGTCGTTTTGCAAATAATAGCGTATCGGTGCGAATTATATATATAAATGGCTAATGAGTCCAGAGACCAGAGACGTGCGTTTAATAATTAAAATGGGTCCCAGACACGCGCGTAGAATCGGATCTCGTGTCCGGCCTCTGATCGTAATAATACAGCGGTTGAATTTTTTTGCAAACTATAAATTAAATCATAACTTAATCTTAGAAGGATTTATTTTCAATAATATATTATTTAAAATCTTTGAAAGTAAGCCCGATGGGGCCGTGTACGAACTAAACGCATGACTCGTTGCATCGCCACGACTCACGCTCACAATGCTTTCGTACAATCTGCGAAATTACACGAGACGAACTGGACCTCTCGCGAACGAGAGCCGCTCGATCGATCGAACCGAACTCGTCGATAAATTATACGCATCGATCAATGAGAAGCATGAAACGGATGAATATAACATAGCATTTAAACAGCTCGCATTAATATTCGTGAATACACAATATTATGCACATCATTTGATAACGAGACTCTCGTCGATCTAAATCGACTCTCTTTGATCTACGTTTTTATTACTACAATATATATATATATATATTCATCTTTTTTTTGAAACATTAAATCTTTGTCATGGTTGTAAAATTATTACTTCGCGGCGTAACGCTGCCGCGACGCGCTAGACGATTATCATCGAGACTCGAAACAAACAAAACACCTAATCGACGCGTAAAGACGCACCCCGTCAGACTCCCGAACCTTACGTTTAACATCTACGATTCGAAAAAAGGTTGTTACTCGTTCGAAGACTAATTTGAACTAAAGACAATTTCATACCAAGACTCGAGTCTACCGAAAAGGTATTTTATGTAAAAAAAAGAACGTACACGTATCGTGTGTATATATATATAAATATATATATATATAAATTCAAAAACGATATATAAAGTTATTTTTGTAAAGTTTGCGCGCGTTTGTCCATATGGAAGTTGAACATCGAAAAATAACTACAAGTGTATAGAGATTTCAAGTCCGGTATGTTGGAGTAGACGTGTGTATAGTACATCGAAAGAGGATGGTATTCAGTTCGGAGTGTTTGCGACGAAGACACTGAAGAAATCGCGAATTACATAAAGTTATTCTTATAAAGTTTGCGCGCGTTTATCCATATGGAAATTGTACATCGAAAAATAAATACGGGTGGATAGACATTTCTAGTTCGGTATGTTAGAGTAGACGTACGTACACACTGTAAAAAAGAATTGTATATTGATAACCGGACTGAAAGTTTACATATAAAAACTGGTACATTAAATTGAATATGCCAGTTTTTAAATATAAGGATAAAAACTTCCAGTTCGGTACATTAAATTCCATACGATTTTTTTTTTTACAGTGTAGTACATCGAAAGAGGATGATATTCAGTTCGGAGTACTTCCGACGAAGACACTGAAGAAATCGCGAATTATGTAAAGTTATTTTTGTAAAGTTTGCGCGCGTTTATCTATTTGGAAATTGAACATCGAAAAATTATATAATATATAATTGTATAAATTAATTATATTATATAAAAACTATATAGGTGTATAGAGATTTCAGGTCCGGTATGTTAGAGTAGAGTGTGTATAGTACATCGAAAAAGAATGGTATTCAGTTCGGAGTGTTTGCGACGAAGACACCAAAGAAATCGCAAATTGATAGTAAAAAAAAAACAAAAAAAAATACATGAGATTAGTATTACTCCTCGAACGCTTATTAAAATACCGAACACAGTCGACAGCAAAAAAAATTGACGCTGTACCGGTACAGATAATTACAAAAAGAAAATGGGTTCGTGCTCGGTTAATATTAAAAATTAATACGTTTTGTCGAATTGCGCACAATTCCTCTGTCCACTCCTTGATCCAAACCAAGTTTCAGTCAAGTATCTACTATGGATGTATCGTCATTGAAAAGAAGCAGTCTTCGAGATTCCACGAAGCGACGGAGAAGTTCAACGCGAAACGAAACATATATCTTTGGCAGAGTAAAATCGTAGACTGAATCGTAATTCTTTTTTTTCTGTTTTCGAATCTTTCCATTCGCCAACCTCCCTGAACCCTTACACCGTCCGGAAGACCGTGCAACAAAATGTCTTGTACCCCGAAATTAATCACGAGCCTATGTTCGCGGACTCGTCACTCGGCAAGAGTCGTTCCAACATTTCGTTATATGACAACGGGACGCAGGTACTGAAGATTTTTCGACATGAATCTTAATCTCTTACTGGTTAAAGCGTTGTGCTATCAGGTTTTTGTTCATTTTTTTCATCGTAAATATGCAGGGAAACGCTTGCCCGCGTGGCTATCTCTTCGTCCCCGGAGGCGGGGACGGCCGGACAGTCGAGTACATCGAGCGGTTAGAGAAGACACTTACGCACACACAATTTACCCCACGAATCTTGGCACAGAAAGAAAAAATTATGAAATCAGTCATAATTCAGCGGTATTACGAGACGCGGGACGCTGAGGGCGGGGCATTTTGTGGGATGTTTGGCGATGTCGAAGAGGACGACGAATTTTAGTTTTACTTTAGCTCGGCTTAAGCTTTGTAACGATCCGACGAGCCGATCGCGCAGCAGAGGACCAGCGAGAATATGAGTCCGATCAGTTCGAGAGTTCCGACACCGATTGTGACCCCGAGAACGGTGCACGTCTGACTCTTCAATGCAGCAACGAGTTTGTCGATGCAGCCCTTAAAAAAAATCGACATTAATCAAAGGATTCGTTTACGTAACTCGCCGTGAATTGTGTTATTGGCGCAAGACGATAAATAATGTTATCGTGGCAACAAAAAATTACCAAAAATGGCCGAAGAATGACAAAAAACATCGCAGAAAAAAATACAAATAATCGCCCAAAAAATACAAATAATCCCCCAAAAAATACAAACAATCGCCCAAAAAATTACCTCTTGATAGATGTCCGCATTAATGGCATCAGCCAGTTTAATTCGGCGTGAACGGTTGCACACTTCCGGATCCTTGGTTATGCAGCAAGACTCGGGTATGTTGTAGGTATTGTCGGAATCCATGGTGACGGTGAGACTAAGCGGCTGGGACGTATCCTTGCGGGAATATTTACTTCCGGCCCAGTCGTCGGGTCCTTTGGCGCCGCAACAGCCCAGACTTGACTGGAAAGCGTTGACGATCTGGGTGCGAGACTCGATCTCCCCGTATTCTTTCTGAAACGGTATAACATTGGAATTAGTAACGTGTCCAACTACGGATAGAATGACGAATAGAATGGGCGGTAGCAATTAATGAGACCAATTCTAATACGAGTCCATCGACTTTCGGTCCGACGAACAACGAGGAAACTCACCTTGACGGTAACCATCACCGAGTCATTCAGGATACTTTCCAGACGATCGCTGTTGGTGTACAGCCAAGCCCCGGCGGCGATTTGAGCGACCACGACGACCAGAAGACAGCTGAAGAATCCGACGAGCATGCACTGAGACTCCCGGAAAGCTCCGCAACATCCCAGGAAGGAAACGATCATCAGGAGGCCTCCAGCGGCGAGGATAATGTAGAGACCTGCAATGTAGTTATGCTGTTGCTGCGCCAGGGACACGAGGAACGTCTGATCGGCCAGCATCCATATCGCGAGTACGGCTGCGGTTAGTCCAAGAGCCTGCAAATATATATATATATATATATATCTTGTGATTATCACAGGATGCCAGTAAATCTTGTCTATAGCAGCTTTGATATTTATTTTTTTGAGTCAGGTAACAAATAAAGGAGTATCATTTCGTCTCATTCTTTCCTATTTAAACAAAACAAAAATGCAAAAATGCCAGGAAGAGACAAATAATTATTATAGGACTATCATTGGTTGCAATTAAATCTTGTCTACAACTCACTTTAATGTTTATTTTTCGGCGTCAGGGAAGGAGTAAGGGGGGATCGTTTCATATCACCCCTTCATACTTAAAAAAAATATTGTAAAATTGCCAAAACCGAAAAATTATTATATTACAACTGTCATAAGATGCAATTAGGTCTTGTCTATAGTCACTTTAATATTTGTTTTTCGGCATCAGGGGAAGGAATAAGGGAGAATAGTATCAACTCACCCCTTCGGACTTAAAAAAAAAATGCAGAAATGTCTGAAGCTAAAAAGAATTATTGCCGGCGGAATTATTTCCCTGCTATCGTACGTGCTACGAAGAAAAGCATGTATGATTTGTAATATAAAACCGTCTTCACTCTTTCTCGACGGTACAAATAACGACTCTTCCGTTCCTCCTCGAGAGATCGTTCAAAGAAAATCTTATCTTACAGTCCCTTTATTATTCATTCTTCGGCTTCAGCTGAACGAATAAAGAAGTATCGTTTTATCTCTTCCCGTTCCACTTTTTAAAAAAATGTAAAAATGCCAGAAGCGAAAAATAATTGTTATCGGAGTTTCGCTGCTAGTTCGTGCTGCAAAGAAAACAATTTCCTTTGTAGCACGATTTCCAATATAAAACGTCTTCACTCTTTCTCGACGGCACAAGCAACGGCTCTTCCGTTCCTCCGCGGGAGATCTTTCCCCCTCCATGCGGCGATCCGCATGGCTATAAAGTTCAGAGCGCCAGCAGCGCCGCCCGACATTCTCCGACAGGCTCTCGAACGGGCAACACCATCGGATTTTCTTTACCGGTTCGGACTTCGAACTTCTCCCGATGGTCCATTTTTTAATAAAAAAATTATTTAAAAAGTTCTAATCAATGAGAAAGCAAAAAGTTCCTCTTTGACTAAAGTCGAAGTCTTCTCCGTATTTAATTATCCGCCATTCGCCTCGCCCAAGAGGTCAGCTGCAGATCGGCGATACACATAACCTCATCGTGTAACAGTTCCGCAGTAGGCGCCACGCTCTCGTGAGAGTGACGCAATAAAATGCCCTCTCAAGGCTCCCGGCCTTATTAAGCCACGCATTCTTCCTGCCTTATAAAAAGCAAGCGCATCCGTACCGCAGCACGAGCCTCGGGGTCGGTCAATTCTCCCGGTTAATTAAACGACCTCGATAACAATATTCGCCAAGATTATTATGTATCAACGCTGGGGAGGCTCGGGTAATTATTACGAAAGCACGCTGTCGGCATAGAACACGAGTTCACACATCCAGGAAGTCGATGACTCAATAGAGTTACGCGTTTTACGATCGTCGAGGCGACGGACCCCATTCGATTTTCCGAAAGCAGGTGGTCGCGCATGACTCATTTTTCTTCACCCTCAAACACCTGGCCATCCATTCGAAATATAACATAAAACGACGAGCCAGTGTTTACCGTGGGAACGCGTGAACGTTTGCATATCGACGAGTGCTGCCGTATAGTCGATATCTCGAAACGTTATTTATCATTCCATCTGTACCTTTCGTACACGATTCGTGTTGTCCTTAATTCACGCGTTTCCGACACTGGCTATATTCGAGCTCGATTCCATTTTCTCGAATGGTTTCACTTCCCGTCAAAAAAACGAGATTTCTCAAACCGGAAGTGACGTTACAGAGAATTTTCAAAAAATGTCTCTGGAGCGTATCTCAAATGCAGCCAAGTGGCAGAGACGGGTGAATCAAGGATCACAGAAAAGTGGGTAAAAGAACGTGCGCGATATCTCTCAAATATATTTGAAATTCATCTCGAATGTACCGAGCGACAGAAACGGATAAGTTAAGGAACACACGGGATATTCTCTGCCGCCCTAGGGAGACTCTGCAGAAGCGCCGGAGCTGTGTACACATCCGTCGAAGCTGATCGGATTTTTATTGAAAAATATTGGAAAATGTATCAGCTGCTCTAGTGTTCGAGCACTCCTCGCGTCTCGTTCGTAAGAGGCTCAGCGCCAACGGATATCCTATTGAAAAGCGCTCGAGAGCAATTTCAACGGCTCCGCACACGCTCGATGTTCGGCGAGTGTTCGAAGCGACTCCGCTGGCAAGTATACGAAGGGAGTGAATCTATCTGAATTTTATCTCGCTTCCTCTCTCTCCCAGTAAGTTTCGCACCGTGAATAAAGGTCATTGTAACGGTCGCACGTGTCGCACACGTGGCGTTTTACCTTTGAAAATGTAATACATTATATTTCGGTGAAAAACATCTGGCGGACTAGCTGCGACTCGACAAACGAGAATAACTCCAGCTCTGTTACTCGAGAGAGTCTCTCACTTCTTTTTCTTTCCGTCGCTCGGTCTTTCCTATCTCACTTGACCTTGCGTTGTCCGAACCCCTCGCCGTTGTCACGTCGAGTATTTTACGAGCTCGGCAAGGTCCTATCGAGGGTCTTTCGGGAAAAACCTTCGAAAATTCGTCGCCCGTAATTGAACATCGTCTCCCTACCTTATCGACCGGGTTTCCGAAGAAATTCCTGACATTCTAGTGTGCGAGTGAGCCAAGAATTTATATTACACGTCGATAATTTTTTTTTTACACGTTTATTACACGTTTATGCAATAACTGGTATTTTTAATATTTCATGTATAATTGTGATGAAAAATTAATGTTCAGAGTAAGTAAAATAAATAATAAAAGAAAGTGTAAGTAAAAACATTGGGAATACTTTATATTTAATAATTTACATTGATTTCAATGTACCAGTCTTTGCATAAAAACTTTCAGTCCGGTACATTAAACTTAAAACTTTTTTCACAGTTTGTGTCGATATTCTTCTCAGGCTTTCACGAAAACCTTTCGTCAAAAAATAGAAAAAAAATATATATATTCAGTGTTTTAAAATTATTGGGAATTCTTTATTTTTAATAATTTACTTTAATTTTAATTAAAAAGTATATCAATTTTTCATCACAATTGGACATTAAATTTAATGTACCAATTTTTGCATAAAAACTTCCAGTACGAGTACATTAAATTTGATACGAATTTTTATTACGGTGTTGCCAAACCCCTCGCCGTAGTCGCTTCGAAAATTTGTCGACCTCGATAAGGTCCTATCGCGGGTTTTTCGGGGAAAACCGTCGAGAGTTCGTCGCCCGTAATGAACATCGCGTCTCGCTACCTCGTCGAACGGGCTTCCGATGAAATTCCAGAGATATTCTAGTCTGCGAATGAGCCGAGAATTTTGATTACACGGAGAGTCGAAGTGGCTTCGTGCGAGGCATGCGGGAGCGATGCCGAGAGGGTTTCAGAAGCAGAAGCAGGATGTTGTAGTACTCGGGATATTTTGAGGGTTAAGAGGATGCCGAGTGAGATAAAAATTGACCGGATCGCGTCGCTGTGTCTGCGTGTCTCGAGTGGGCTCGAAGCGTACGCTCTACGCGAAGAAAGCTACGGGCTCGTGGACAATATTATTCAGACATACACAAAACACATGGGGTCCTTTGGGGAAGGGAACCGCTATGCACCAATACAAGATGGAAATACATATAATGACGCCTATGGGGGAATTGAGACAGGAAGCTCACTGTTTAATGTTTAATGGCCCCGGGCGACGCGGTGCACAGTGCCTATGGATCGTGTCATTCGTGCACGTTGCTCGAACTTTTTTTCCGTTCTTTTTTCTCTCCTATTTCGATGAAGGATTTTCGTGGAAGCTTGAGAAGAATATCGAGGCGAACTATAAAATAATTGTACATTCAATGTACCGGGCTGAAAGTTTTTATGCTAAAATTGATACATTAAATTTAATGTACAATTGTGATGAAAAATTAATATACTTTTTCATTGAAAGTAAAGTAAATTATAAAATTTTTTGTACAACCATTGTAAAATAAACGTCAATTATTAAAAACAAAGTATTCCCAATGTTTTCAGTACATTGAACTTTTATTTTTTCTTTTTTTCGATGAAACAATTTCGTGGAAGGTTGAGAAGAAATGCCAAAAAACGGGAAATGCTGAAATGAGAAAAATGTCATACTTCACGCTGCTGTCGAGATAGTGCCGAGTTCCCAATGCCCCATGAGAAGCCCGGAATTGTTCGTTATTTACAATCATAGTTTTTTATTTGCGCTTTTTTTTACGTTATCGGTGTTTATTAATCATATAATTTAATTTCAATGAAAAAGTATATTTATTTTTCATTAAAATTGTACATTAAATCGAATGTCCCAGTTTCTGTATAAAAACTTCCAGTCCATCAAATTCCATACGAATTTTTTTTACAGTGCAAAAGCGAGGGAAAGTGTCGCGTGGTCGACGGAAGCACGCACGAATGAACCGATTTGTAGGATTGCGAAATAAAGCAACGAGAGCCTGGAGGGTCCCAATTAAATGGAATTAGCACGCACTTTCAAGGTCGTCGTGGCAGCCGCAGTGCTCTTGGAAACGACAAAAGTGTCAGAGACTGTAGTCGGATCGCGGCTGAAAATAAGTCGGTTTGTTTAACCTAGACGCTACCCCGGAGCGTCTATGATTACCCCTCGCGTACCTAGGCCCCCTACACCCGTGACTCAGACACACCCGAGCGACACTCGTACAACGCTAAGTCGTCCCGTCGTAACTTACAGCTCGCTCGTTTCACCCAGAAATAAATGGACGTCAGACAAAATCTACAAAATACAAACGGTTAACTCGAGAAAATGTGATATTTTTAAGCCGAGTTTAGAATGTTTTGAACTCAACTGTAAAAATACCACGGGTCATTGTACTTTACGATCGAATTACAGCAATTCCACCGTTAATTCCGTTGTAAAGATAGACAGATAGATTATTTATCGTGTCCTGGGATAAATCTACGAAAGCCCATGAGGGACACAGACGCGCTGTGACACTCTGTATATCGAAATAACTTCATGCAGACATACCGGTCGATATATTCGGTTAAAATATGTACATTTCTACTCGGTACCTCTAAAATGAGCGATCCGACCCGTCGAATCCGCGTCCACAGCCGAACCGTATTATTAATACGTATGTCGTGTAACTAAAATCAGAAAGGCGTATCTCATATACTTATACACGGAAAATACGCCTTTACGATTTTAGTAACGCGATATGTAACAGTTTTATTGCGATTGTTATAGAAACCTTGGAAGTAGAAAAATCCCAAATCCCCTCGCCAACGAGGGGATTTGGATTAGCAACTCATATTTTTGCTTTGTTTATGTAAACTTAAGAGCATTATTTAAGTATCTTTATTTCTGTCGACTTTGATTTTTATTTATCGCTTGCGGGTTGAAACGAATATATCGACAGACAATATATTTATGAAGTTATTTCGATATACAGAGTGTCTCCGGTTTCCGTATAAATCCCCTAAGGACCAGGCAATACAAATACATGAAGCAAAGCGAAGAGAAGTTTTGAGTACAAAATAGTGCGCAGTTTACGCAGTGCATTAAAGAGGATTATAATAAGTAAAGATAAGTAGAGATACGTAAAAGTGAGACACAAAGTTTGGAAGGTGCAATCCACCTTCCAAATTTGGTGTGTTTTCTTGAGCTTTTGCAAATCCAGCGTAACTCATCGCTCGCTCGTTTCACCCTCAAACACATGCACGTCAGGAAAATTTGCAAAATATAAATGGTTCGGGAAAGAAAATGTGATATGTTGAAGTCGAGTATAGAATGGTTTTTTAAAACTAAAAACTGTAAAAATATTGCATCAAAGTTTGAAAGGCGAAATCCAGCGAGCTTTTGTAAATCCGGCCGTGATTTATCGCTCGCTCGTTTCACCCAGAAATAAATGGACGTTGGGAAATTTAGCAAAATATAAACGGTTTGCTCGAGAAAATGTGAAATGTTGTAGACCAGTTCAGAATCTTTTTATCTAAACTGTAAAAATATCTCATTAATTTGTGTTTTACGACCGAATGACGGCAAATCTACCGTTAATGCTGTTGTAAAGGTGAGGTGCAAAGTTTAGAAGGGGCGACCCAACGAGATTTTGCATACCCGACCGTACCGCCCACTGTTCCACCGAAGTTTTCATGCCATGTCCTTATTTGAACCGGCACTTTGATCAACGTAATTCCGCAAGTTTAGCAAGCGAGTTTATACACGCCTACGCGAAACTCGACGGCATTCAGCAGGGGGCAGCAAAAGGCGTTTTCTCCGTGTTCGCAACGTCGCGAGACTCGAAGTCTCTCGGCTGCAATCTTGTTGCCGGCGTAACTTCTTAATCGTCCACTTTCGCACGTGTTCTATTCTCAAAATCTTTCGCTCGGCCGCTCAGCATTCCTCGGAAAAATAGACCGCATAATATGCATATAAAGCATTCCCGACCATTTCGACCTGGATCCAACTTGAATTTAGCGCGCACCTTTTTATATGACTGAACTAACTCTCAAAAGCACTCGGATTTTTTAATTAGATTTTTAAAAACTGTTTACAGTTATTTATAATTAAAAAAATAAACTTATTGATCGCCACAATTAAAAAATCTGAACACGTTCTGAAAAATCTTGTGTCGTACATTAAAAAATTTAAGATTTGTGCCGAAGTCGGCCTGCGTCACCTAATTTTTAAATTCCTTTTTCGAAAAAAAATAAAAACAGTAAAAAAAATTACAACAAAAAATCAGTTTATTATGGGTTATCGCTTGATAACTTGATGGTTTCGAGATCACAGCCATTTCATTCGTACCTCAGAATCCGTGCTTCAAGATTCGCGTTACAGACCCTTGCTGGACCATCTGGAAGATGCGACAAGTCAAGCCAGGTTGCAACACTAGTTAATCGATAATGCGCCGACCTTTCTGTAAGCGAACTGCGTATTGTCGGGGTACGGAATACAAATTGCGTCCTTCTTGGGCGCACTGGCAAAACCTCCCCGAATTTAGTTAACATCGTTGGACAGTCTACTTTACACGATAATATTGTAAACAAGAGTCTGCGATCGTTATATATTCTCAGTGATTGCAAGCTTGGGATGTGCAACAAACTCGATAGCAGCCCATTTTCATGACACTTTAGATACAGATTCTCCTCGGCTATGTAGTGTTTCCGTTGGTTTTCATAATCAATCATGGGGATATCGCTCGCAGGTAGCTCGCCTGAAATATGCGATCATTCGTGTGCAGTTATCGAGTGTTCAGTTGGTAGTTCACTGTCTGCGATGTAGAGTTGACTTGGTGTACCGCCTATTTGTGGTCATATTTTTGGGTGCCAACATGCACGATACACATGCCGAGTTGTCTTCGTGTCGACTTCTTCTGTGTACATCTGATATACTGCCGAATTCAAAAATATTCGAGATATGTCCTCATGTATACGCAGCCGAAACAGGCGTTCTTATGTTCCAGTCTGCTCTGAGTTCAGGGTTTTATTATGACACATCTGCTCTGATAAGCGTTATTTCGTTATCAAAACGGACGAAATATATCCGGCGGAAAGATTCATATGTCTCGTTACAAAAAAAAAAAAAAAAAAAAAAAAAGATTAGGGATAAAAAAAAATAAACCACTCGCAGCCCAGGTACCAAAAAGACATCTGGTATGAAAAAGTGTTCGAACCGGGTTACATATGTCCGTCCGGGAGGTAAGTATAAGCTATCCAACCTACGTCCAAATTTAACATTTTGGATGTATGGTGACTTTCGGAAACTGTCCAGACGGACATATCGAACCGATTAGGATCACTTTTTGATAACGAATTTTTTTATGCACTACCTGAGAGTGGGCAGTCGCAAATAAAATAACGCATAACCGAGCAGATCTGCATTAAAGAAAACACCCATAAATGTCCGTGAAAATAAACGCAGAGACCTGGACCTACAGTGTAAGGTGGGTTCCAAACGACCATTCGCAGAAAAACCCCCTACATGGAAAAACCCACAAGTGCCGACCTGGGAATCGAACCCGGGCCTACTGCGTACCAGACGCGCTTCGATGAACTCTCGCCCAGCAATCCCCGCATGCAAAAAACCCCGATACGTCCTGCGCAACAATCCAACCTATTTCCGTAAAGCCTTTTTTTCAAGCTCCACCCCAACCGAACCCGTCGTCTTATTATATTCGTTCTAAATCGATGCTACGCTTTGAACTTCCACCTTTAAAGTTGAATTATCCCTGCCGAGAAATCAAGAACTGCGCGGATAAAGTGTGTCCCTCTATTACCGATACAGTTGCGTCCGCGGGGAGAACTGACCATGGGGAAGTCACCAGGCCATGACCCATATACGCGCCCGGAGATCGGGTCCTCCATTTCTCTCGGGCGCAGCGCGGAACCGTTAAATTTTAAACTCTCCCGACAGGACAGCCGCGGGAGACGGAGAGAGAGGTCGGGCGGAGCGAGCGAGCCGGGTAGACGAATGGGACGATGCTATAGGTGGGCTCCGCACAGCCAGATGCAATCGATACAGCCACCCCACGCCCGCCGGAATGATGCTTCGAAGGAACGGTCGAATGTGCTAACGAGAGGATTAAACCGACAGCGACGTACGTGCAAAAAGAGCAACGTTCACGACGTTCGGACGGGTTATCGATTTGTCTATTCGCCGAACCTAATAAATCATTCTCACCGCCCGGGGATAGAAGGTGTTTGTTTTTTTTACCCGATTTTGCAGGCTTTCCTGTACGATGGATGAATCGATGGACGAGGCTCTTGCGGCAAAGTCTCGGCGCTGACGAGAGAACAATGTCGACGTATTCAATCTCGTGCAATTACCCGAAGCACACTTTCCTCTGTGTGTACATGCAGGATGAAGCCCTCTCGGCACGAATATAGTGTGAGGTCGTGTACGAATATAGTGCGATACTATTATCTACGCATTACGAGCGTTGTCCCCAATAAGCCTGTGTTATTGTGCGTAATAAAACGCGGAGATTAATTAGTTGTATCGCTCGGTCGGTAATTTATCGACGCGCGTACTTCGGCAGAAACATTTTTTTACTCACTGGCGCGGAACATTATCAAGTGTATATTGTTTACGCTGCGTATCTGGCGGAGTTGATAATAAACGTTAACCCGCGAATGCGGTCGAGTCATTCGTGGAATTGAAATCGCCATGCTAGAAGCTGTAATCATTCAATTACTGGTATAACGGCTAGCCGTTGCATAGTTTAAAAAAAAACTATCCGTGGGACAATCGGCGGGATTGGAAAGCTGCGCGTTCGGCGCTCAATAACAGTGATATAAGGTCTCGCGTGACTGTCGATTTGCGTGCGGGATGCGGGACGAGTAAATACTATCGATTCCATCGTTCGAATGTTATTACAGCGAATGATCGGCGAATGGACTGCGCTTTGGATATGGAGAGCAATAAACCTCCGTATCCAAAGCGTATTGGTGTTATATAGTTTTATTTCATTTTAAGTTTATGATTTATTTTCAATGTATAATTTTCTGTGGCGCCGTTTAATTGCGATTCGACGTTGCGTGTTTGGGCACGGTGTCTCTTAGAGGACTCGCTTCAGGACACGAATAAAACAACAATATTCTATTTCATCCAAAGCGAATATTGTTATATAGTTTAATTTAATTTTAAGTTTATGATTTGTTATTTTCATTGCATAATTTTCTGCTCCCCAGTTTAGTTGTCATTCGTCATTGTATGTTTGGGCACAGTGTCGCGTTCGACGACTTGCCTCAAGACACGAATAATACAACACTATTCTAATCTATCCAAAGCCTATGTTGTTGAATAGTTTAATTTAAAATGTATGATTTGTTATTTGCATTGTATACTTTTCTGCTGCGCCATTTAGTTGTAATTCATTATTGTACGTTTAGGCACGGAGTTTCCTTAAGGGACGAATAAAGCAACGCTATTCTGATCTGTCCAAACTATCTGGTCGTATGTTGTTCTATAGCTTAATTTAATTTTAAGTTTATCATTTGTTATTTTCATTGTATAATTTTCTGCCGCGCCGTTTAGTTGTAATTCGTCGTCGGGTGTTTGAGCACGGTTTTTTATTACGAAGCCCGCCTCGGGACACGAATAAAATAACGGCGCACGCCGTAACACTATTCTATCCAAACCTATTGTCCAGATCAAACGTAACCGCGGGCGAGACCTTCCGCGATCAAAAGATTTCAGAGCGCCACGCGAGACGCGAGCGAGGGAAAACGCTCTCCGCGATTTTCACGCAGTCCGTGTGCGTTAAACACTAAATATAGCATACACCCTCGGATTTTAATACGCGTGATACACAGCGTCGTCAGCGTCCGTATTTTATAGTCGCCGTCAGCGTCATCGTACTGGCAATCGTAGCTTAAAGCGTCGATGATTAAAATCTGTCCGGATCGGCCGTACGGTTACATCGACATACGCATCATACCCGCACACAAATATCCGACCAGAAACGGCAGCGCTCTAAGAGACCGCTGAAGAGGCTTCATAAAGTCCGGTCGCGGGAACGTTACATTAAAAAAATGTTTGATCCGTTGAACCACGGAATTCAGAAAAAAGCTTCAATAATCAACCCATGGGTCTGAAACTTCATGCTTATAAAAAAAAAACAAAAAAGAATGTGTGCTCAAAGTGTTAAAGTGCGTGATAAATAATGTCGTAAACGCCCGTATTTTATAGTCGTCGACGGCGTCTTCGTACTGGCAATCGTAGGTGTAAGCGTCGGCGGTTAAAAATCTGTGCAGATCGGCCGTACAGTTACATCGACATGCGCATTATAAGCGCACACAAATGTATCCGAGGTGAAGCAGCAAGCTTCCGCGCTCTAAGAGACTCGCGGAAGAGGCTTCGTACGGGCAGACCGCGAAGAACGTTATATATAAGTATATATATTTTTTTCGGAAACCTTACATTTTTAAATTTTCGACCCTTTGAAGCGCGGTTTATCACCGGTGATATTACCTCTTTGAATTCAGAAAAAAGCGTTAATAACCAACCGATGTATTTGAATCTTCGTACTGGTAAAAAAAAACGATATATATATATATATATACATATCAAAGGGTTAATACGCGTAATACCCAACGAAAGCGCCCGTATTTTATAGTCTGGTGGGCCTCATAGTACGGCAATCCTAGCTGTAAGCGTCGATGATTAAAATCTCTTCGGATCGGCCGTACAGTTACATCGGCATGCGCATTATACGCGCACACAAATATATCCGAGGCGAAACAGCAGGCTTCCGCGCTCTAAGAGACTCGCGGAAGAGGCTTCGTACGGGCAAGCCGCGAGGAACTTTACGGTAGCCTCACGGATCGTGATCACGACTCTCCTAGGCAGTAAAAGTACCGTGGACACATTCCGAATGCAAATCGGGCGAAATAACTCTGTATAAAAGGCAAGACTCGACGGTCGCTTCGTGGACTACAATGCAAAACTTCGTTAGCACGGAGGGAGCCGAAGCGCAATACGGAAAGGCGAGGGAACGGAGAGGGGGGGGGGAGAAGGACTAAGAGAACACGAGCATCAATCTCATTTTTCACGGGAGAGAACGTTGATGAAAGAGAACAGAAGTGTACGTCGTCCGAGGGAGGGGTGGAAGGGTGAAAAAGCACGGGAGAACGAATCTATAAATGTGGAAGACCGAAATGAACTTACCCAGAATATGAGATTGACGAAAACGAGCGTGTACTTAATAACACCGTGACACTCGGAGAGCACCATTTTTTTGCCGGTTTTTTTTTTCTTTTTCTTTTTTTGTTTCCGTTTCGATCAGAGGCGAGGGATTGAGGATTTCGAAGCTGAAGACTCCTCCGGACCGCGGCGGTCTGTGTGTACTCGAAAGCGACCGGCGGGAATTATCGCGAGAGTTGTTTTTTTTGTCTACAAACTTCTTTATTTGGAACTGCCGTCACGAGAGGATAATTGTGCCGCTACACGCACACACGCCTCACTACGGTTCGCATACGACTGCCTGCTTGACGAGGGATCTGGCTTGTTGAGCCGCGGAGCACCGACGACAGCGCCCTCTAGGCTTGTACTCCGACTTACCTCCGACGGAGGATGCGTATGCACGATTATTACGCAGCCCAGTTAACCAGGTGCTATGCTATATATATAATAGATTTTTTTATTTTTATTTTTATTTATCTAGACGGGCAAAGCCCTTTTTTACAGAATATGCACAGTACTGATATAACTTGCCTCGTATGGAATGAAACATTTTGATGAAAAGTACTTGCACGATTACTACGCAGCCAAATTAACCAGTGCTGTGCTATATATATATATAAAATAGTGTAGACGGGCAAAGGACGGTTTACAGAAAATGTATTTTTTTGAAATATTGAAAATATTTTACCAATCTTACAAAATATTACTGACATTTTTTTCTAATAATAATATTCAAATAATTCAAAATTAATTAACAAAATTAATAATAATATTAGCAGATGTGTAAAATCTTACAAAATATTTCTGAAATTTTTTCAAAATATTTCGTACTATATGGGTATACTACGTGTATAATACATTTCATTTTTTTAAATTTCTTTATTTGTGCAGTCGGGCAAGGCCCTTTTTACAGAAAGTGTAGAGCACTGATATATCTAATATCTCTCTTCTGGAATGAAACATTTTTATGTAAAGTAGGTCGTTGAATAGCAATCGGGAATTGCAAATATAGTCATCTTTTATTATGCGAAGAATACGAATGACTTTCGAGACGTTCGCTCGTAAATGCAACCAACCGTAAATCATCAATGATGCGGTTATCCCTGCTTGATTGCGTGAAGCACGTAGTTCATCGCTGTCGAGTCCCTCCAGGACCAGTCGTTTTTCAACGGATTGTAAAACGTTCCGTGTATGAATTTCGTTTTGCATCCACCTGGTAACACAAAGCCTTGGTAGTTGTTACAGATTCCACAACTCGTTGCACATTTATAGATACGGTTCTTACCCTTTTCCAGAAGCCTTTTCGTCTCATCGGGAGAGATGAATTTCTTCCAATCGTGAGTCCCCACGGGTATCCGTTTAAACACGTATTCCAACCCGAAAACACCGCCGAGCCAGGATTGCAAAGTTTTGTTAAAAGTTGTCACGAACATTGACCCACCAGGCTTCAAGGTTTCTGCACAAGACTAAGAATGTCTGGAGAATTAATTTGATACCCGTTAAGATTAAAGGTTAAGAGCGTTCCCTGCCGTACCGACCACAGGCGTGTCGAGGCGAGCAACGAGCTCAGCGGAGGAAACGCGAGTCTACTCAGCAGCACGCGCGCTATAGAGTAAGCACGAGCTAGCCGAAGGTGATCCACAGCCGAGCGAGTACGTATAGCGAAAGCGTTTCAAATAAAGTATTACTTGTTCATACAGTTATCATTGGTTCCTTTTATTCGGTCAAAAGACCTGACTACCTCCAGTTTGCTTTTCCACACAATCAATCTGCTTTAACAATATCTGATGCTAAAAAGCTGTTCATTATTTTTTTTCATTGAATACTCTATCTTATATTTATTTTATTTTCTGTATCATTTGCGATAGCTAGATGGGCTAATGATGCACATCATGGTAAAAACGGCTTGTCCAGTACATACACAAAATAATAAATAATAAATAATAAATAAAACAAGCATCCCACCAATTGAGTACTCTATCTTATCTTTCTTTTCTGTATCGCTTCTGTTTGCCGGATGGGCTAATCATGCACTCTCTATGCACACACTCGTCAATATTATGGTAAGAGGACCTTCTCCCATATGTATACTAAGTAAATAAGTACATAAATAAATAAATAAATAAATGTAAGAATCATCGCACCTTCAAGAACACCTCTTGATTCAAAACATGCTCCAAAACCTCTGACGTCACGACAGCATCGAATGTTTGGGAATGCGTGATTGCCATGTCCTCGATCGTGCTATGAACATACGTCAATCTTCCGGAGAGACTGGGATTCAAAGCGGCGTGCTCTGTGGCTACACTTATCAGCTGCGAGGATGCGTCTACGCCCGTGACGTTGGCTCCTATTCTGGCCAGCGCTTCAGACAGAATTCCGCCGCCGCAGCCAACGTCGAGGATCTTCACGTCTTCCAGCGGATAAACGGGATTGGTTTCCTTGAACCCTGCATTCACCAGACGGTCCCTCATAAACTGGATTCGAAGAGGATTCAGGCTGTGCAGAAATCTCGTATCTCCGTTTACGACCCACCATTTGTCGCCCAAGTTCCCATGATGTTTCACTTCTGCGCTGTCTATGGTAGATCCCTTGAGCTTGACCGCTTGGGAAAGCTGCTTCACGGATTCCGTGGAGCTGGAAATAAATAAATCACAAATAATTTTTCAAAACTTATGTAAACTATTTTTAAAGAATGTTTGAGACATAAAATGATTGATAAATTGATCATTTTATGTCATGATAACCTTTAGAATCGTACGTGTTTTAAAATGGACCTGAAGTGAGATTATGTTTTCGACCGGAAAGGTTATCGAGCCTGGCATCGATAATTTGGTTCAATTACTACACTACAATGACAAAATAAACTTTGCATCGATAAGTCATTGAGGTTACATGGTAAAGTGCGGATTTCACATTTTTTTACATAATCTTTGATGCTTCGTTCACTCGAAACTATTTTTTCAACGTTGGCTTGATAGTAATTAGTAATATTTAACCCAGAACTAACCGACTCCAATGTTAGAACATAGGATGATACGATCAAGTAGTCAACTTCTAAATTGTATTGCAAATAAACTATACGTTTAAAATTGCTTAGACCTCGGGGATAGATGCATAGAGTGTTCATGTAGAACACATAAAAAGTCAGGGCTTAAATTCTCCTTAAATAGAGGAAAAAAATTGCTCTCACCTATACCGTCTCACACCGGCATGAAACCAGCTCCTCGCTATCAAGATCCTCATTTTGACGTTTTCCGACGAATATCACCGTTTCCTGTCCTGTTCCCGTGTTCCTCGGATGGTTCGCTGTCGTCAACTGGCGAAAAAAGCGACTATTTAATTCAGCAAGTCTGTTCCTATATTGCATATATAAAAGATATTACATGCTTGTGCAAGCGGCTGCGATATATTTGGATATTATCGTGGATGCAGCCAATGTCAAAAACAGATGATAAGGAATAAACGGGATTTAGGGTAAAAATCCGTCGTTTGTCGTTGTCCGTGGTTCGTGACGAATTTATGGAAACAAGCGATCATCCACAACAATGCATCATCAATTTTTCAAACAATGGATAATAGAGAATGCGCAGTTTTTAAAATGGATAATAGAGGAGAGGTCCATTACCCATTTTAAATAACAATGGATAATGGAGTTGAGTTTCATTACCCATTTTTCAAAGAATGGATAATGGGGCGAGAAGCATTACCCATTTTTTGAAAAATAGATAATGGAATCCATAATTCATTACTCTAGAAATGCATTATACGCAAACTCTGGGGCGTATATCTTTTCATTCGACGTTTGATATACGTTTTTTCATAAGCCGATTCTCGTATCATCAACAGAAAGCGCTATTATGTGGATATTCGATCCTCACTCGAGCGGCTTCGATGAACCCCTTATTTTAAAAAGGTCAGCAGCGCTCGCGGTCCAAAGTCGATGTCACTGTAGACCATTGACCTGTGATTCAGTATTTTTTTCTACCAGTATAATGAACAAGGTGTATGGATATGATACAAATATTTATTATCAGGTCGGGAGTCGAACATCGTAAAAAATTACGAAGCTCTCCTGCCTGGACGTTGCACATTACAAATTTAATGGAAAAATGATCTAACTCTAATGATTTAATAAAGCAAGGGATACGAGAAATGGATGGCGCAATAGACAAACTGTTAAGTTATTTTTATCTATCGCAGGGAATTTGTACAACAAATCTAGATTAAACGTAACGCCCAACTTTTACCGTTCTCAACAAAAAACGGATACTCTTTATCGGGAACAGAGAATTTGATTCAAGAAAAACAAGAAGCGAGGAGCGGATGGAGTACCTCGGCGGTTTGCAAGTAATTGTAGATGTCTGCGTTGTACTCGTCCACGTCGTAGAAGCTGCTCTTGAGAGTTCTGCACGTTTCCCTCTTGCTCTTGATATCCTGCTTCTTACCGTTGTCCAAAAACACCAAGGACACAGTTACGGTGGGAGAGAACAGATACTCGTCCTGTTTCTCCTTGGGCAGCGCGCGGCAGGGTTGAACTGACTGTACTGGGATTTAGACTTCAAAGGTCTAAAAAAGACTAAAAAATGCCGGATAAGTAGTTTGATATATATAAATTCTCCCATCGCGAATAGAAAAATTTCAATGAAAAGCTGATCGTCGAATCGGAGAATCGAAGAAAGCGCCCGCCTCGCAATCTCTGAATCGCGAATTACAAATATAATCATCTTTTATTGTACAAAGAATACACAAATGACTTTCTAGACATTCGCTCGTAAACGGCGGCCAACCGAAAATCAATGACTAGATTCTCCCTGCTTGATCGCGTGAATCGCGTAGTTTATCGCTGTCGATTCCCTCCAGTACCAGTCGTTTTTCAACGGATTGTAAAACGTTCCGTGTATGAGTTTCGTTTTGCAGCCACCTGGTAACAGAACACCTGGATGGTTACAGATTCCACAACTCGTTGCACGTTTATTGGTGCCATTCTTACACTTTTCTAGTAGCCTTCTCGTCTCCTCGGGAGAGATGAATTTGTTCCAATCGTGAGTCCCCAGGGGTACCAGTTTGAATAAGTATTCCGCCGCCAAAATACCGCCGAGCCAGGATTGCAAAGTTTTGTTAAAAGTTGTCACGAATATTGACCCACCAGGCTTCAAGGTATCTGCACAAGACTAAAAGTCCGTGGAGAATTAACTTGATATCCGATGGTAGAAGTTTGCTCATTCGTATTTTTTGTTTTTTTTAATTGAGTTCTCTTATCTTATCTTTCTTTTCTGTATCGCTTCTGTTTGCCGGACGGGCTAATCATGCACTCTCTATGCACACTCATTAATGTTATGGTAAAAAGACCTTCTCCCATTCATACACTAAATAAATAAATAATAAATAAATAAATAAATAACTTTAAGAAGCATCGCACCTTCAAGAACAGCTCTGGATCCGAAACATGCTCCAAAATCTCCGACGCCACAACAGCGTCGAAAGTTTCGGAATGTGTAATTGCCACCTCCTCGACCGTGCTATGAATGTACGACAATCTTCCTGAAAGACCAGGATCCAAAGTAGCGTGCTCTTTGGCTATAGTTATCAGTTGCGAGGATGCGTCTACGCCTGTGACATTGGCTCCTATTCTGGCCAGCGGTTCAGCCAGAATTCCACCACCACAGCCAACATCGAGGATCTTCACGCCTTCCAGTGGACGAACGGGATTGGCTTCCTTGAATCCTGCATTTGCCAGACCATCTCTCACAAGTTGGACTCTGAGAGGATTCAGGCCATGCAGGGCTCTCATCTCTCCTTTCAAGTCCCACCATTGTTCACCCAGCTTCGTATGATGCTCCACGTCTGTGTGATCTACAGTGGATCTCTTTGGCTTGACCGCGTTGGAGAGCTGCTTGATGGATTCTGTGGAGCTGCAAATAAATAAATTGTTGGTACATTAGACTGGTAATGCAAGAGGAGAATTAAACCTTCATGTACCAGGCCTTTGTTCGCTGAGGACCTAGAATATCCGAGGGCGCAACCTTCAAACGATTCGAATAACAAGTGAATGTGATTAAAAAAATCTGTGAAAATTCACAGACGTACCTTGAAGTGTTTAATTTAATTTATGTGACGGATTTGTCCTTTACAATCAAAATATAATATATAATAAATAAAAAACATAAGTGTTGTTTTTTTGATAATGCAGAAGGAAATTTACTACGAACTTCCGTATTGTTTTTGTGCTTAAAAGAAGGTATGGTCGTTTGTGATAGACAAAAAATTCCGGGTACTCGAAGGGTTAATAAATAATGGGAAAAAAAATTACTCTTACCTGTATCTTCTCGCACCGGCGTTAAACCAGTTCCTCGCAATCATGGCTCTCATTTTGACCTTCCCTTCGACAGTTCAATTACAGTTACCAGCTGTGTTTCTCAGATCGGTCCGTGTCGTGAACTGGCGAAAAAGCAATTTATAAATTCAGCAAGAGCCGTTCCTTTATGGCACGTATAAAAAAGATTACACACGCTTGTTCTCACAGTTGGAACGTGCCCAGATTTTATCGCGAATGCAGCCAAATACCACCAAATTAGTGATAAGGAAAAATCGGGCTTTGGCATAATAAAATACGTCGTTTATCGTTGTCAGCGATCGTGAAATAATCAAAACAAGCGATCGTTGGATATCTGAGAAAAACGATGTACGTCGTAATATTTTTATTCGACCTTGGACACACGCTTTTTCATAAGCCGATTATCGTATTATGAAGCTGAACGCGATTTTATGGGGATGTTCGATAACTTTTTCTTCCTTCGTATGGTTTTACGTTAAGGGAAAAGTACTAAGTTTGATAACTTACTCGTTCGGCTTCGATGAACCCTTTATTTTGGACGATAGGTTAGCAGCGCTGCCGGCACAAGGTCGATCGCACTGACACATGCGACCCGTGTTATTGTTTTTTTTTTGTACTAATATTTTGAACAAGGTATTTGAATAGGATGCAAATATTTGGTACTTCACTCGGTGCGAAAATGGCAAAACTCCCATTTTCACACATTGTGAAGTAAAGTTTGGAACGATACTCGTGCGATTATAGTAATTTACGATACTACTCAGATAGACAAGCGCCATGAAAAGTAGCAATATTGGCGCGATATTTGCGACGTGTGCGGCACATGGCTCAATTATTGCGCCAACTGCTACTTTTCTATCAGGGTAGTGCGATAAAACTTTTTCTGACGAGTGTGACTTGGCAGCACGAGCCGAAGTCGAGTGCTGCAATCACACGAGTTCAGAAAAAGTTTTTCGCACGAGTATCGTACCAAATTTTACTACAGGAGGTGTGAAAATGGCTGTTTTATACGCGCGAAGCGGGCATAAAACCATTTTACGACCAGTATATTAAACAAGGCGTGTGAATATGATGCAATTATTTATTAACGAACGACGTACTTCGTAAAAATTACCAAGTTCTCCGGTCTGGTCGAACACATTACAAATTTAATGGAAAAATTATCTAAGTCTAATCATCTAGGAAGGCAAGGTCGGGAGAAACGGATCGACCTTAAACGTACATGTTTTTCGTAAGCCGATTCTCGTGTTATGAACGGAAAGCGGTATTACGTGGATGTTCGATATCTTACTCAACCGGCTTCTCTGAACCCTTTATTTTATAAAAGTTACCAGCGCATCCCGGCACAAAGTCCATCACACTGTAGACAATTGCCCCTCGATTCTGTATTTTGGTGATTTTGTATTTTTTTTCTCCCGATATATTGAACAAGCTGTATGAATATGATGCAAATATTTATTATCAGCTCGGGCGTTGTACTTCGTAAAAAATTACCAAGTTCTCCTGCCCGGACGAACCACATTACAAATTTAATGGAAAAATTATCTAAGTCTAATGATCTAATAGGGCAAGGGACGGGAGAAACGGATGCCGCAATAGAAAAACTGTTAACTTATTTTAATCTATCGCAAGGACTTTGTATGATAAATCTAGATTAAACGTAAAGCCCGACTTTTTATTGTTCTGAAAAAAAAATCTCTACACTATGTACGAATGAATATGCGACAATTTCCAATGCGATAATTACGAAAAATAAAACTAAACGGTTATTGCGGAAGCGTTTGTGTATTTTGGCATTGAGACATCGGAAAACAGCTATGGAATGGGGGCGGTTATCAGACGTAGAATATTAATTTGTGGTGTTTCTAAATAAATAAACTGTACAAGGAATAAGAGACTTGTGTGCGTTTAAAAAAAAATCATGACATTCTTTCTTTCTTTACATTTTCAATCGAACGAATTATTTTTTTTTTCGCTATCACAACAACATGCGCGTCCAATAGTATAGTATTCAAATAATAAATACAAAAATCATTATCAATTACCGATAATTATTATCATATCAATATTACTATTATCAATATTATCATAGTGTATAATTTACTGTTCACTGGCAATGTAATTTAATCTTTATCCGTGCAATCGAAGTACCTGAATGGTGTGGATTTAATTTTTTTTTTTTCTTATTTAAATGTCGCGTTCAATCTTTGATTTAAAAAAGAGAGTTTCGCATTGTGCATTGTTCTAAACTATTATAAAAGTACTAACAAACGTTGAACAACGTGGGTTCCAGAGCCTCGCTCGTTAATATAATGACGCAGCTCCGAAGGGAGTTCGATAAAAAAGAATTTGTCGGCTGCCAACGAACACGTTGGTATATTCAGTAGTGGTATCGAGTATCGACGAAATCGGTAGCGACAGTGGGATAGTACATGCCGACGATGCATATGTACCTGTGCTACGTTACGCTGAGTACCGAGCTCGCGAATTTGTCGCCCGAATAAAAAGTGCCAGCCGAACAGACCACTAGCGTGATATTGTAAATTCATGCACACTTCCATTCGCAGAATGATTCGCAGGACATCAGTCTCGCGCTGATCCCCTCCTGGTGATTCTCTTCGAGGGAATCGCGTTTTTGGAGGTTCGTTAATGAGCCGCACGAGCATGACATATTGTATTCGTTTTGCGGGGTCGTTTAAAAAAAAAAATATGCAATCTTCCGCCCTATCTTCTTCGTTTCTCACCGAACCTTCGTCGTTCATTCTTCACGGCTTACGGACTCTCTAATTCGTCTTCGCTGGACAGAGCGTCCGTATTTCTAGGCAAGAGCAGGGCGACGTGTGCGTACCTGGAGTCCAGAAAAACAGACGATTCGTGTTAAATAACGAATACATTATTTTTAAAAATATGTAATTAACAACATTTTTAAACCTAAAAAAAATAATTTTTACTTGATTGTTTTTAACTTTAAAAAATAATTTTTAACTGAAGAAAATGTTTAAACTTAAAATTTCTCTTTAAAACTTAAGAAAATCTTTTTAAAATTTGAACAATGTTCAAAAAATTAAATAAAAAGTGGTCTGTAGAACGATAGATTTTTCTTGTGTACGTACTTGCTGCTTTTGTATTTCTCCTGTATCGCCTGCTGTTGGATATTCTGAGCATTGGAAAAAGTTTTGCTGAGGTAACCGACGCATCCCCGCAGATCTTTCATGCTGTAGCCGGTGTACAGTTCGAGTTCGTGCGGCCAGATCTCTTCTTGGAGTGTGTGCCTGGCCAAGGCAACGGCCGCAGCGGCCAAGTGACTCGGCATGAAGTTCAGATAGGGATCGGCTTCGAGCATCGACAGCTCGCACAAGTACTGTTGGACACAGACGGAATCGTGATAGGGACCGCTGCAAGCTTCTCTCGGTTTACAGAAATAAATGGAGTTATCTTGAAACCGGCTGTACGACTCACCATAGCCAGGAAAAGAATTTTCTCCGACAAGTTATTGCTAATGCAGTAGTCTCGGAGAAAAGCGAGTGGCGTCGGTACGGTGAGATCGAACGATAATACACGAAGTATGAGGTGCTCCATTCGTAAAACTTGCTTTTTCGTGTATGTGTCGTCCGTTATGTATACGAATTCACCGACGTCTGGCGGATAAATCTCTTCGTATTTACTGAAACACATCGAAATCGACCAATTTCCAATAAATACATAGAAATCAACTAATATCCAAAAAAATACATGGAAATCAACAAAATTCCCCAAAAAAATACATCTAAACCAACAAATTTCTCAAAAAAAATATATCGAAACCAACAAATTTCCAATAAATGCACAAGAGAAATCGTGAGTGTCGTAAAAAAAAATAGTTCCGAACACAATAGTCGTAAAATTTGTCAACTCACGCAGCGATGAACATCGCGGCGGTACCGACGAGTTGGAGTTTGGCGCGTACAACGCTCATGTAAGACAAAAATCGATCAATGTACGAAACAGCGAGATACAGCGTCTCGCTGTGAAGCCGATATTCCTCGGCGACCTCGACCAGCCAGTCCACGAGAATCGATCTCATTGAGTACGTTATATCCGGTTGTTTCTTCATGTACCCAGGCTTTGGTCTGTGCTGAGTCTGAAAGTACGATAAAAAACATCGTATAAAATTATGAACGTCCATATATTTCCTACATGTTATTTCCGCTTCCTGACAATGTACAATTGAGTTCTGCCTGTTGGACTTTATAATAAATAACTTAAATAATAAAAAATAAAAAATTAATTAATATTTTAATTCAATATTTTTTAAATGAATAAATCAATTTAAAAGGAGCGGATAGATTACCTCGGCGATTCGCAAATAATTGTAGATGTCCGCCCTGTACTCGTCTACGTCGTAGAAGCTGTCCTTGAGAGTCTTGCACGCTTCCCTCTTGCTCTTGATATCCTGTTTCTTTCCGGAGTCCAAAAATACTAGGGACTTCTCCAGAGACATAGGTACAGTAGGAGAGAAGAGAGGCTCATCCCGTTTCTCTTGGAGGAGCGCGCGGAAGGGTTGAACTATACTGACTGTGCTGGGATTGACTTCCAGGGTCGGTTTTTCGCGCTCCGTTTTCAACGCTATTTCCGTAACTTGTTTGATCTGTATCTCTCTCGTGTCTCTGGTCTCTCTGAGCACCACCGACGTCTCCTCGACGAGCTTGTCCTCGTAGACCTTGACGCTTCCTTCATCCTTCTCCTCGAACACTTTGAAGGGCTCCGGCTGAGCAGGCACGAATGCCTTTTGCTTGATGTACTTTTCATCTTTGCTACAGAATTCCTGAAAACGACGGGGAACACCACAGTGCCAACTCATATAGTTTATAAACACTCCAGGAGGATAAATCCAAGGAGGATAAATATTTACGGATAGGAGAGATTTTCGTTAGCGAAAAAAAAAAAAAAAAAAAACGCGGCATACTCACAGTTTTGGCGTTACGGTGGCAGTTGTTGTGCAGGACCGCCAAGACCGGCCGTTTGGTCTGTTGGAGAGGATGCCCTTGATGGCTTCCGAGCGCGGCCCCGTCCTTGATCCGTCGAACATCGCCGATACGATTTTCCTGATCCTCGTGTACGCGTATCGTAGCCATTGCCGTTAAACGTCGTACACGCTCGGTGGGGCCGCCAAAAATTCTTGGGCCGTTCGGGTCGTGCGAGTGATCTCTCTCTCGGGGCCTCGCGGTACTCTCTGTCGGTTTTTGTCGTCAACGGGACGGCGGTTCGTCTCGTCGATGATGCTCGAACGGAGGCTCGACGATTTACGGAGAAGAATTTTGAGGCCCCCGCGTATTCTTCTCGCGATCGAAAATTACCTCAGAGTAACCGTGGCCGCACGGGCATGGCAAGTGTGTGCGATATCCCGCCTCTTCTAGGATCGAGCACCAACAAACTTCTGCTGCTGCCGTTTGATTTCAAACAAACTTGACTCTTCAACAGCTGGCTATACGTTACAAGCGTTGCTTGAAACGGCCAATCGCGAGCGGCCGTCTAGCGGTCGTCCAATCGCCGACGAGAGTTTGAATCGAGCGTCCGCAAAAGCATCGACTTTCATTTTCTTTTTCCGTTCGAAGCGGCGACGGAGATCCCGAGAAGAGGGCCGCGAACGGCGGAGAGCTCAATCTCGCGGCTGCAACGAGAAAACTCGTCGAATCGCCAACTGTCCCGAGGTGTCTCGAGGAGCTCTCCGGATACACGGAATCACCTGTCGCATATGACGATTTAAGGCAGTACAAATACTTGCGAATAATGTTCACTCCGCATAAGTTTCAGAGAAATCGGGGGAAATTGCAAACACTTCTCGATGGTATAGAAATCTGAAAGAAATCAAGCGTATTAACGATGCTGAAACGATTAATTTTACATAATAATAATTCCAAAATGTTATTAACAAATTGATGAAAAATGAAATTGTTCAACAAACCTCTCGGAAAGATTACTTTTTTTATAATGAAAATTATTCGGTCATTTTTATTAATACGTATCAATTTTTTCAGATTTTTTTATTCACTTTGAATTTTGTGACTTTATATACGTTTTTCCCATATAAAATAAAATCTAAAGTGAATAATTTAAAAATCCGAAAAAATGCATACTTATTCAGAACAGAGAACGAAGCACTTTCATAAAAAAAACAAAGTTAGATTTCCGGGAGACTTGTTGAACAATTTTATTTTTCATCGATTTGTTAATAACATTTTGGAATTATTATTATGCCAAATTAATCTTTTCGGCATCTTTAATAGGCTTGATTTTTTTCAGATTTTTATACCATTCGGAAGTGTTTGCAATTCCCTCTGATTTCTCTGAAACTTATGCGAAGTGAATTCGCAAGGACTACCTTAAGAGCATGTGAAACACTAGGGAGGACGAGAGAGATAGCATCAGTGGCGCTTTCGGCAGAGCGAGGGAGACACGCTGAGAAAGTGTTTCACATGTTCTTCAAATATGCGATATTCCACTTCGTCTCCAAACAGCCAGCAACTTGCAGCCAACATTGAAACCCGCCTCTAGTTTTAATGTTGACCCTGCAAGCATGCGGTATTCGAGAGGTTACAAACAAAATTCCATATTTACGATTAGATGAAAAAATATGATGGGCAGCATCGACGCGGTTTCGGAACGAAAGTGCCTTCGTAAACAACGACGAGCCCAACACAGGCTCGCCAGGGACATGAACGTAAAGTGCTGCGATGAACCGACCGAGGTAATCACTGTTATCAATTATCCTATCTCACCTCATCATAACTTTAATTTTTTATTAATTGAATTTATTTTAATGTATTTGACGGATTTCTCAAACAGAATATAATATATAATAAATGATAAATGTTAGAGCTACAGAATGACAAGTTATAAAAGTTGAAAAAAGTTAATAACACTTAAGTCTGCGGATTATAAAGATTCAAAGCACTTAAGTTTATGACTTGTCAAAGTTTATAACACTTCATGTGAGACTGGGCATCTCTCTTTTTCTTTATTCTAAATTTAATTTATTTGAATTTAATTTAGTTTAATTAAATTTTGTATTGTAACTCCTTTCCCTTACTCATATCTTAGAGCTGTTGTTTTTTGCCAATTTTTTTTTAAGTTTCGTAAGACTCCGTGAAATTTAGTTCTGAAAATTCATTGCTCAGTCTAGCCATTTGTGAGATCGCAGAATTTCGAGTAGTGATTGTGTGACTGTTTGTAAAATAACATAATAAATTACCTATCAAGACCGACAATAAACTTTATGTTTTCAGAATGTAGTAATTTGCAATGCTGGCCTCGTGACGGGCCTCAGCAGAGAAACATTGGAGAATATTACAAAGGAAACGATACCCGATTACAGAATCGCAATGCCGCCTGGTAAATCGTATTGCTTTGTAAAATGCGAATCAAAGAATGACGCCCTCACTTTTTACAATAAACTACATGGTCGAACCAGTCTGGATGGACCGAGCGTGCCTTTGTACTTATCGTTTGTGGAAATGTGTAAGTCTACTTGATAAACGAGATACATTGGAGCTTTTCCATAACTAATCTATCAACTCTGGTTTCCAGTTCCTAACATGGAGAATGACACTCCTGCTGCAGATTCCGATCTTCCACCTGGCCTCATACTGATAGAGGATTTTATAACACCTCTGCAAGAATCAATGCTGCTGGACAGTATCGATTGGAGTAGCAATGGTAAATTGAGAAATTCCTTTCTCTCACATTTATGTAACATCATTTTATTATGTTACATTACATAACATGTATGTACCATTTATGTACCATTTATGTACCATTTATGCTACATTTATGTAACATTTATGCCCCATTTATGTAACATAATAAGCAGACACTCATAGCACGTTTTAATTTTCGCAGAAAACACATTGCCAGAGCTGAAGCATCGAAAAGTAAAGCACTATGGGTACGAATTTCGTTACGACACGAACAGAGTGGACCCCCAGGATCCGATCGATCCGATACCAAAGGAATACGAATTTCTTCAAGCATTGTTCGAAGAAAATGGTTGTGGCAAATTTGTATACGACCAGTTGACGATAAATCGTTACCTGCCCGGCCAAGGTGCGTCTCTCGTCTGTGCTAAGAAGCCGGAAGTTGTTGAAGCTCGTTGAGACGATAATGTGTAACGTGCATCATTCCAGGCATCCCACCGCACATCGATACACACAGCGTCTTCGAGGACCCGATACTCTCGTTGTCGTTGCAGTCCGCCTGCATTATGGATTTCAAACGCGGCGAGAGAAGAGTGAACCTTTTGCTGCCTCCGCGTTCGCTGTTGATCATGTCCGGTGAGTCGCGGTACGCATGGAGCCACGGAATATGTCCGAGGCACAGCGATATCGTCAATACGAGCAGCGGCATAAGTACCCGAGAACGCGCCACCAGAACGTCCTTTACGTTTAGAAAAGTACGCACGGGCGATTGCCTGTGTCATTACGACGAGTATTGCGATACGAAGGAGAATCCTTCGGGACACAACATAGGCAACTCTGTGGCACCTGAATTGGAATCTTCGTACGTACATCAGGTATTTTTTATTTATTTTCTTTCTAAAGAAACAAACAAAAAAATTCGTCAAGAAAAATCGATATGGAAGGGTTTTGTCGATTTGCTTTAATTATCATTCACGAAGAATTTTGGTCCTGCCGGAAATAACGAACATAATATTTCTTAAATACTACTTTACTTTTTAAATTAGCTAAGAAACTAATTTAAAAAGGAAAATAAACTAAATTAAATAATAAAGAGAAAGAGAAGCGCATTGTCACACGCGAGTATTATGTGGAGTGTCATTACCTTTTGCAAATCGTAAAGTTAAGTGTTTCAAATTTTTATAAAGGGTCGACTCAAGGAGAAGTGAAATATCGCGGTCGGTAATGAAAACTGTAATGAACTTTTCTCAACAGAGCTAATTTTTTAAAGAAAAAACCAAATTCGAGGTTGATGTGCACGGTAATTTTGCATCCGGCCCGAATCCATTTTTTCCTCAAAAAAAATCACCACCATTGAATAAAGTTAATTTGAAAATAGCAACGATCTCTCTCGCACTTCATAGTGTTTCACATGCTCTTAAGTTTTTTTAACGTTTTCAACTTTCATATCTCGTTACTCTGGAGTTCGAATATTTAGGATTTATTATATATTATATTCTGATTATAGAGGAGAATTCCGTCAAAGAAATCAAATTAAAATTAAATTAAAGTAAATTTCATGTGCAGGTGTACGAACAAATATCGAGCCACTTCGATGAGACTCGGCACAAACAATGGCCCAATGTGGCTAAATTCATCGACACGATAAAGCCCGGTGGATTACTGTTCGACATCGGCTGCGGGAACGGAAAGTACCTCGTCGATAGACCGGACATCTTCAAGGTATTATTGTACTGCGTTGAAGTAATAAGATGTCATTATTTGTATGACAAAGGTATAGAAAGGGAGCTCTTCACGAGGGTGAAAATGCCGCACGAGACGAGGGTGGGTACAGCATTTACATGAGACGAGACTCTCCTTTCTACGCCACTGCCATTCATATGATATTTCATAACAAATTCACGAAAATCACGGTTTTCATTTCTGGAAAGTGCGTGCTAAAAGGCAATTTCTCGCACTAGTGCGAGGAAAAATACGATATTGCGTTTGTAAGTTGTAATTTCAAGATCGGTCCCCGATATCTCGAAAATGAGTTGATGAATTTTTATGAAAATTTGTATCGATATACTTCAACGAATTCTTTAGTCTTTGCTGGTTGCATATTAAAAAAAAAAATGATATTTCAAAACAATGTAGTATTGAAAAATGGGTAAAAATTGACTTTTTTCAAATGGTCAGTATTTCGGCAACTTTTTTTTTCGTCGTCAAAAAATGTTGTTTCTGATCAAATGACAAGTTGAAATCAAGGACACCGCAAAGGAACTTAAAAAAAAAAAATTCTTCACGCCGACCAATAAAAAATATAGATAGTAACAACAAAATTGAATGAAAAAATTCCTAAATATTCTTTAATATATGCTTCTTTCACTCCAAAAAAATTGAATCGATGAAGCGTATACTTACCGAGAAAAAAAATCACGAAATATCCATGCGTTTTTACCTATTTACTGTGGCGTTAAGCCCTTGAAAAACATTTCCGCACGAGTATCGTGCAAAATTTGATTCCACAAGGTGTGAAAATGGGCGTTTGCCATTTTCAGACCTTGCGAAATAAAGATTTTTGTCAGATGATGTAACAATTTTTGTGTTTTTTTGCAGATAGGTTGCGACCGAAGTTCCGGATTGACCGCAATTTGTCGGAAGAGGAATTTCGAAGTGTTTCTATCCGATTGTCTGACGCTGCCGGTCATGAGTAATTCCGTCGATGCGGTCATAAGCATAGCCGTCATACATCATTTGTCGACGGAGGACAGGAGGAGGCGAGCGATCGAGGAAATGATGCGTGTTCTCAGAGTAGACGGAAGATGTTTGATATACGTGTGGGCAAAAGAGCAGCACAAGGACTCTATGGACTCGACCTACTTGAAATTCAATCCTCGAAAGAAGTCTCACGTGGACGAGAGTCCCGAAACTCTGGCAGTTGCGGGAACGGGTCTCACGCTGCCAGTCCATGAAAATCGAACGAATTTCACTCACAGTGACGTTCTGGTGCCGTGGAAGAGAAAAGGCGGTGGAGATTTTTTGCGTTTCTATCACGTTTTCGAGGAAAACGAACTATCGAACTTATGCTCAGGCGTGTCGAACGCCACTGTTGAAAGTTTATACTACGATCAGGGCAATTGGTGTACGATACTACGAAAAATATAAGCAGTCCATAGAATTTTTCACACTTGGTCTTCACTGAAAATCTAGCAATCCCCGTTCCGCCTTATATATATGACAATTATTTTTAATTTTTTTCTAGAACGAACCAACAAACTTATGCTCAGGCGTGTCAAACGCCACGGTCGATAGTGTATACGACACTATTATATATATATATATATATATATATATATATATATATATATATATATATATATATATATAATTATAGTGTAATTATCAGGCGCAATCAGGTACACTGCTGTTGGTGAATGCCTGGTTTTTCTATATTGCTGGATATCTTGCTCTACGTCTTATGCGGGTCGAAGATACCAAGTAAGACATAATCCATAAGCATCCAGCATGACGCAAGAAAACCCAGGCATTCACGAACAGCAGTGTACGAGACTACGAAAAATATGAGCAGTCCATAGTTTTTTTTTTCATACTTGGTCTTCGCTGAAAATCTAGTAAATCCGTTCCGTCTTATACATACGAACAAGTTCGATACACGTATTCAATTGTTTTCCTTTTTTCGAAAAAGTTTATTTAATCCCTAAGAGATATACAAATCAAACATTTTCTTTAATAACTATCATAATTTCCTATTACAACGCAGGAAATTTGTCATGAGTTTTGTTGTTTATTTTGTATTTTATTTAATTATCCATGTTTTTTTCTTCTGTTGCTCAATATTCGATTTTATATTTAATTATAGTTGTGATTATTTTGTCCATCGAAATTGATGCCTTTTCGTAACAGGACAATTCACTTGTTTTTTTTTTTTAACCAGCTATGTTAAAATTATGCACACCTGCAAATCAGTATTAAAATATTACAATTTCATATTTTACACAGTATTCGCGTTTCGTCTTATGTTGTTTCAACAAGAAACAGATGTTGCCGTTTTGTTTTTGTTTATCTTTTGTTTTTTTTTTTCGTATTTGTTCTCGCATGTATAATCCGTAGACTTTGAAAATCGTTATGTGACAGTGGTGCAGACGGAGCGGAGCAAGGCGGGTCGGGAGTGATCGAAGAGCGTGTTACGTTTTCTTTTTTTCTATAGTAAAGTGGCCATTAAAGAGACAGAGAGATATATGATTGACAAAGCCAAACGTTGTCGACCCGAGCCAAATCTTACAGACAGCAGTAGCATCCAGTGTTCCCCGAGGCAACGAAGCCTCTCGTCGCGCGGGGTACTTAAATCGGTTGATGGCTTAATATACCTTTCTCGTGGATGCAATAATATCCCGTTCGACATATCACCCAGCAATCCAAAGTTTCGGCTGATAAATCGGGGCACACACCTTCCCTCGCGGAGAACAATGGCTCTAATCTCGATCGATGATTAGAATCTGTACATACTAGGATCTAGGAATGTTAATATTACAAGGTAGCACAATAATTTATTTATAATACAGCCTGCTGTACAGCAGAACGGCTCGTGGCAGCTTGGCAGCAAAGTACACGCCTAATCGCATCCTGCGTACCCCCGACGGTGGCGAAGACGACGTCCACCCCAAAAAACGACGACTCTATCGTGGGAAAAAACACGACGAAGTAAAACGACGAGAACGACCAAGAAATCAAATCGACGATCGAACGAATGAACGAATCTTTTTTTTTTTTTCATCATTATAAATTTGTTGGGTTTTTCAAAGTATTGATTTTTATTGACGAAAATTTAATGTCGAAGACGGAGGATGAACAATGACGAGGGCGGGGACCACTTCCGTAAGCTAGCGATAGACAATTGCTTGACGAAATCAATGACGTACGTCGATCGCGACACACACACGCTTTCTCTCTTGAAACCTCTCATTCTTACACACTTTTTGCCGTCGCGACGCAACGTTCTTTTCTTCTTTTTTTCTTTTTTTTGCATTGTATTCTTCTTTTTTTTTTACTAAAATTCTCATCTAGCCAACGCAGGGACTAACTCCATCTCCCATACAACATAATTATTTCGGGCTTAATTCGCACACGAGATCAGCCTTCATCACACACGCTCTGTTATTCCGTATGTCCTCACGAGAGAGAGAGAGAGAGAGAGACGCAGCTCTATATTTCTTGGTTTTTTTTCTTCTTTTTTTTCATTTCTTTTTCTAGCCATGTGTCTGGCGAAAACAGTTTAATTGAGAGAACCGCGTAAGGCTCAATCACACGTTGGCTCGATAGAGAACTCGATTAAATTTAGACGTATCGCGATGACTCCGCAGTTCTTACGAAAACTCGCGAGAGCAGAGTTAGCAGTCCCACCGGTCGTCACCAGCCCTGGGACTGATTTTTTGTTTTTTTTTACAGCTAAACGATATCTGTGCAAAAGTGTAAATCATAAAAACGCATATTATTCATTTTTTTCTTTTCTTTTCAATATGCCGGCTACTCGGATTCTAAACGCGCGGGCGAATCGAACTGATAAATTGAAGTGAAACAAAAAACCATCACGAGTGGAAAGTGTCTCGGAAAAAAAAAAAAAAAAAAAAAATTAGTGCTGTGTATAACTAACTTCTTACACCTTCTCGTGCTCTCAATATTATCGCATTTTTTTCCCCCCAACTTGTCACTTGTGTAGCAGTATGCGAGTTGCATTCATCTTCCATAGTTATTACTTTTTTTTATCGTTAATAACTAAAATCGATTTGTATTTTTTTTTTTCGTTCTTCCATTTATTTTCTGTTTATTTCGTGTTGTTTAACTGCGAGCGGAGACAAAGTCAGCGATGATTGAGCCCCGGCGTATCTGTTTTTTTTTCTTTTCTTTTCGTTAATTCTTTTTTTGATCCACCCGGTAGAAGGTGTGAAGTAGTAGTAGTAATAGTGTAGTAGTAGTTAATAGTAGTTATAGTAGTAGTAGTACACCGTCTTCTCCTCATTCTCTCTATCCTATGCCACTTTACACGTGTACTATCAATATGTTAAAATACAAATGTCACTCACACGTTCTCCTCTCGCGATCACTCATACATACAATTTTCTTCTTTTAAAATAATTAGCATAACCGCGGGTAGTTTTTTGTTTTTCCTTTTTTGTTTGCTTCTTTTTTTAATCGATATCTTTTGTTTTTTTTTTTATATCGTAAATAATCCGTGGGAGACGGGAAGGATCGTTGGTGAGTGAGGGCGGGGTGAAGGATGGGTCGGGGGTATAAGGGGGACTGTTTCGTTAGTTATTTGTTCTCCTAGTGGTGTAAGTACGCTCACGCTAAGGTCAATGGTATGTACAGTAGGTGAGGTAATGCTTTCGGGATATTTTTGTTTTTTTTTTCGCTTCAAGGACACGGGGTGACATATGAGATTTTTTTTGTTTGACGTGCGTCCACTATTTAACATCCTCCTCAGCATTATTCTCCTCTTCCGCGTCCTCGTCACTGTCGTGCTTTATAGCATTTGCAGGCGCTCCCACTCCCGGCCCATCCTTCATTTTTTCATTTTGTACGCAGTCATTTCCTTTTAAGAAATTTTTTTTGATGTTCCACGAATAAGGCGTCGGAGTTCGACGACGGCGTTTTTTTTTTAATACGATGGAGTTCACGATACTTGGAATCGAGCGAGAAAGTGAATAAAGAAAAAAAAAACGAAAATAAAAAAAAAGAAAGAATCGACTCGTACGTCTCTAATTCTATTTGTGAAAGTCCCCGCAATGCGCTACAGCTCAGTGATTCATTAATCGAAATTCTGATCATAAAATGTCTCCCGTTGCGTCCGCCATTTTCTTCTTGTATGCAGTCGATTCCTTTAAAAAATTATATATTTCACCATTAATTTTCTGATCGGTCATTGCGACGATTATTTGTTATTGTACATTATTGGGTGGTGATGTTGCGGATGTAAAGGAATTATGACTGGGGCAACTAAGAGGTCGCAAACGCTCGCTCTGACCAGACACACACACATGCACGTTTGTTTATGCACTTTCATTGAAAGATAACTCCATCCGCGAAGGCGGATGGAAAACAAAAAATATATGAAGATTTATGAGATTTCAGTTGGGGATTTTTTTTAGATCGAAAAAATTTACGTACCCTTTCATATCGAGCTTTATCCTTTTCTGCCATAGCCTCGTATTTGGATTTGGTTTCGGGATCGGCATCTGACCACTTCTTGCCCAATTCTTTAGCGATATCACCTACTCCGTATTCGGGGTTTAGCATCTTGACCTTGCCGCGCTCATCATTACAGAACCAGAAGAAGGCAGACCTGTTTCGAAAAAAAATAGATAAATACCTACTGCGGATATAAAAAAAAAAAAAATTCGTACTCCACAAGCTCGTGATTATCGTAAGCGGGGGGAAAACTATAATAACGCAACGACTTCAGAGTACCAGTTCCACGAGCCTCGTTCTAGTACTTGGATGCTCCGAGTACGAGATAAAAAGTAACGCAAGAAGAACAGTTTAGGACGGACGATAATCGTTGATTCCCGAAACAACCAAAACTCACAATGATCTCTTCGGTGCATTTGGATCCTTGATGTGTTTGCGTTTCTTTCCTCGGCCGGTTGTCTTCTCTCCTTTCGGAGGTGTGTAGTTCTGCATTTCAGCGTCGTATCTCTTCTTGTCCTTCTCGGCCATCTCGTGGAAACGTTTCTTCTCCTTGTCGGACATAGTCTGCGGGCGGAAAACGGAATCAGAAAAGAAAACAAAAGAGGAAGTGGTGCGCACCGGTGTAAAAATTGGGGTTTTACGCACACGTGCGTAAAACTGCCATTTTCGCACCGAGTGAAAGAAATTTATAGTTCGTATAATCGAACGTGGGAGGTGAAGAGCGAATCACACGACTGAACGGAAGGTTTTCGCACGAGTATAGTACAAAATTTTACTTCGCAAGATGTGAAAATGGCAGTATTAAGCACGCATGCGTAAAACTGCCATGTTCGCAACGAGTGAAATGAATTCATATTTCGTATACCCGATCGTGGGAGGGGAAGAGCGAATCGCACGAATTAAGGAAAAGTTTTTCGCACGAGTATCCTACAAAATTTTACTTCGCAAGGTGTGACAACGGCAGTTTTACGCACGCGTGCCTAAAACTGCCACTTTTGCACCGAGTGAAATAAATTCCTAATTCATATACCTGATCGAGGGAGGCAAAGACCGCTCGGGGAGACAAAGGCAAGGGGAGGGGGTGGGGGGAGGGGGTGAACTAGCCGGAGTAAACCCGAGTGTCGCCGACAAACCGGTACGGTATCGGACCCATGTGTTATCGACCTTTCGTCTTTCCTCAATCTCCACCGTTGCAATCTCGGCGACGCAAAAAATCTCCGAAAATATATTAAATCACGTTCTTTTCGAAAAAAAATAAAAATAAAAATGAATTGCAAAAAATCATAGCGGAACCTCGGCGAAGAGGAGTCCGAGTGAAAAGTGCGGGTTGCCTTCGTCGGGTGGATATCGGCGGGTCCGTGTGAAAATTCAAGATGGAGAGAGGATCAGTAATGGTCGGTAGGGGAGAGACGTACCCCGAGGAGGGAAGAGGGCGGTGGTTACGTCGGGCGCGAGGAGCGCGCAAGTCGTGGCGAAAAGAGCGAGAGAGGAGCTCCGAGGGAGAGAAGGGCGAAAGGTATAGGGTCTGTGGCGGTTGGTCGATAGAAGCAGCGACGGGCCGTGGCGCGCAGTCACAACGCGGCGGCGACTACCGGCGCGCACATACATTTTCCCCCCACCCTCCCCTCATCTCTTCTACTCCTCTTTCTCGCTCTCGGCTGAGACTCTCCGGCCGTAGCCGCCATCGCCGATGCCGCGCCACTCCCCTACCCTGAATAACCTACTTTCTTTTTCCTTTTTTTTTTCTTTCCTTTTTTTATCCACCGAAAAACCCGTTTGTAGAATTCCGGGGTCCGGCGGGCATGAAAAGTTGGGACGCCCGAATTCCCCTCCCACTTTGCGGGCTCGCTGCATGCGAGGGCCGAACGCGGACAATAACCGACAACACTAGAGGCCCCGAGGAGCTATTTCCTTCGGTTCTGTTACAGCGGAATTTCACATACCGAAGTCAACGGGATCCTGAGGGATTGGGACACACGGACGCGGGCAGGTGCAGTTTCGAGCAGGTGGAACAGACACGGATGGGCATATCCTCGATGAGGGCGTGGGCGCAAGAACTTGAGCCCGTTCGATTCCGAGGGGTCTTTTCGCAAGCTGAATATAATACCTGTATTATGATGTACGGAGGAAGGAGGGTATGGGCGCCGGGGTGGGGGGAGACCCGTGTGCGTAGATTATAATACTTGGAAGGTAAAAATAAAAAATAAAAGCCAAACAAAGTTCCGAGGGCGATGAAGAGGACGGCTCGGCGCCAAAGATATGCTGACTTACCTTCCACCTCATGGCGCACTTCCTCGAGAACTCTTGGAAGACGATGTTCTCTTCCGGGTGCTTCTTCTTGTGCTCCTGGCGGCACGTTTGAACAAAGAACGCGTACGCGGTCATCCGCCCCCTCGGCTTCGTATCTGTTGCCTTTCCTCTCGGCATTTTGTTTTGTTGAAGATTATTTTGCTGCTGCGGTATCTGTTGTATCTGATGCTGCAATTAGAGAAGCAAAATTGTAGGGGAATATCGAAGAAAGACATAAAATGTTTCGCGTAAATGATGTTATATATGTATTTTTTTTTTATAATAGATTAGAAATATCTTTGTTCTCGCAACAAATAGCTGCCTGCCCGATTTTCTTTTTTCTCAGATATATAAATATATATATTTTTTTTAAATAAATTAGGAATATCGTTGCCCTTTGGAACGCGGGTCTGTGTCGAAGTTCGTGCAGCAAATGGCTGCATGCCCGATTTTCTTTTTCCTTAGATATATTTTTTTTTATATCAAGTTAGAAATATCGTTGCCCTTTAGCACGAGGGGCTGCGTCGTGGCTCGCGCAGCAAATGGCTACCTGCCCGATTTTCGTTTTTCTTAATTTTTTTTTTTTTCTTTCTTTTTTTTTAGTTTAGTTTTCGTTAACGCGCGCAGTGAGAGACTAATCGATTACCGCGAGTGCCGCACGCTAGAAAGATAATCGAAAGTAGGTGAATTGCCTGGCATTTCCTCGATAATTAAAAAAACGCTTAATTGCTTAACGCTTAAACGTTGCGAGGCGAGCTGTTCGACACGAGGGACACTGTTGGATCGCCTATTCCAAGGACCGCCTTTCGTGCGTGTCTAAAACGGTGCGAAGAAATAATACTTTGGATATACAAAACCCGACAGCGGCGGCGATAAGGGAAACGTGACGACGATAGATGTCTTACCCCTCCCCCCAAGTTGCTGACACGAACTATCGCACTTGTTAAAATAAATGAATGAATTTTCGTCGCTCGATGGGCAAAGTGCGCAAGTAACGGTTACACACTTGGGCCTGGCGAGTTTGCGAAGCAGATCGATGGAGGAGCGAGGAGAACCCGAGACGGTAATACGATCGTTTGTTGTATTCGAAAATTAACTCTAACCCGTGTAAAATTTACCGTTTCGACAAATGAAATTATTTATCGGAAAAGGAAAAAAAAAGTCAACGAAAGGCGATTCTTAGGTCGTATCGAATGTTGAGCTATTCGTGCAATAATATTGAAGCGACGAGGGCGTAGTATTAATTAAAAAAACCAAAATCAGTATTTTTAGTGTTAGTTTTTTCTTTTAATCTTAAAGAATGTTCACCCAGAACGCAGCGCAAGTTTTCTCCTCTGTTCCTTTGCCAGCGAGCGCGTCTCTTCCGTAAAAAAAAGAAAAACAAAAAAAACAACAGAGTTCGACCGGTAGTTCGAGCGCGTCGCGAAAAAAAAGAAAAAGCGACGGAATTGAGAGAACAATGCGATTGTCAATGGCAAGTGCCTGACCGTGCGAATTTATCGAGAGGCGAACGAGACAAAAGATCCTGGGGAAAATCCGTTGCTAAGTACGGTTCGCGAGTCTCTATCCCGTGGAGTTTTCCCGACAGGACTCGGGGAAAATCGCGGTACGAAAAGGCGACGGGCGAGCACGGGCAACGATAGGCCGACCCGGCTTTAACCAGAATCAATAGCGGCCACGCCGATGGCGCGGTGGAAGAGAGAGGCGCGGATTCAGAGAGCCTCCGCCACCGCCAGGCACACCAGAGCACGTAACGGTGTAACCTTCTTCTCACAAGCGTACTACCTCCCCAAAAAATAAATAACCATCAATTATTTATCATTGCGTTATTTTTCATTTTTTTCACAAGACTTTAACGATTCGATATATCTATATATACATATCTATATACATATATATATATATTAAATTTGATTAAAAAATACATATATATATATATATATATATATATATATATATATATATATACACATATTTATTTATGTATTTTTTAAAAATAAACTACAATTCCGTTCGAGGGAAAAAATGTAAGGCAATTGTTTATCCGGATATATATATAAAGGGAAAAAAATTACTGCTGATCTGTATTCGCGTTTTCATTTCGAAGGAATGTTGCACGAGAATTGTAACGAAAGTAGTCGGTCTGCGAGATGTTCGCGGGGCTCTCGCTTCACGCCTTTCCAGCCCGCTGGCTGGCACTACCGCTACGGGCCGTAATGGCGCCCGAGCGGCCGTTCGTACGCTGGCTCGCGGCTAGCCCGCCCGGAATTTTGCACGTGCAGCTATATTTTTGTGTGGGTCCCTCTCCGTTCTCCTTTCTCCGTTTTCCGCTCGCAGCGTACGATTTTCAAGGCTCGATTATTCTTTCTCCTCTCCGAATATCGAGCGACATTGCCAGAGTCGAAAAAGTGAATCCACGGATTCGAGGAAAAGCGAACGAGAGAAAGGAAAAAAAAAAAATAGCGGCTTTGGGACGAACTGTTGAAATGGCCGCTGGACGGCGACGAGCGAGAGAAGAAAAGCTTGGATTTTCGTCGGAGCGACAGATGCCTCGATTTTTCGTCGGCACGGCTCGCCCTTTATCGAAACTCGTCTCCGAACTAGGATTCGAGGAGCTTCGACCACGAACCTCCCCGAGTCCGATAAAAAAAAAAGCCGAAAAGAAAGTACAAAATGAAAAGCAAAGCCGGAGCGTGGCTGACCCGAGGTAACCGGTATGCGTGGCAGCGTGGCCCGAAGATCGAGCGATCTAGCCGAGAGAGCCAGCCCCACGCGCCGTGGTGAGTCGAGAAATTGAGAAGAAGAACGGAGAGAAGCGAGGCCCCGAGAGCCGACGCAAACGATCAGCCGCCAGCGGCAGCGGTGACGGGAACGGCGGATAGCAGCTACGCAGCGCCGAGAGAGCGAGATCTCAGTTCCGAGCAAATTCCAATTTATCACACCACTACCATCACTACTTTTTTCTAACTCGAGTTTCTTCCTACCAATAACGATGAAAAAAAAATAAAAAATAAAAAAAAATAAAAAAAAAAATCTCACTGTAACGAACGACACACCGACTTGCGACTTCACTTGTTTCGATTTATCGGAAAAACGAGAAAAAAAAAAGATATATATATATATATAAAGTAAAAAAAAATAAATAAATAAAACGGATAAACGCTTCGCGAGTAAGAGTAGAGTATCGAACGTCGCGTACCTCTAAACAGTAGAAGTGTGTCTGCCCGCTACGCAATTACAAACTACACTTTCGAAGGAGAGAAATACGTTCGATACGACACGATATCATCGAGAGAGAATATCTAGCCGCGGCAAGCACTGACGTTGAAGACTGTGTAACGAGTGAAGCTAACGTTGAAGCTGAAGAAGCGCGTTTGTATGGATATAAAGGCAAGCCCGACTCGAGGTCCCGGGAACGAAGGGTCGCGCGGTCGGTTGTTCGGTTCGGTCGGTTGGACGTACGGGCGGTACGGGCGCACAGCAGGCAGGCCAGGCCAGGCCAGGCAGGCAAGCCGAGAGCGGGCGTCGCTTCGCCTTGTCTCGCCGCGCCGCGCTGTACGCGCTCGGGTCGGGGTTCTAGCGCACGGGGAGCATGGGGAGAGCGCGGCGGCGAGAGCCACGATCGCGCGTCGCACCGCGTCGCTTAGCGTCGCCTCGGGCCGCGTCGTTTCGCGAGAAGAGAGCTCTCGATATATATATTTTTTTCATTTTTTTTTCATTTTTTTTTTTTTTTTCGTCGATCGTCCTGCAACGTACCGGGGACATAACGGGGGGCGTAGAGGTTTGCGAGGTGATCGGCGATAGGTGTTGGCCCTGTTGCTGCATCTGCTGTTGATGAAGGTTGTTCTGTCCGGCGTCCATGACTCCTCCAGGATACCACCATTGTGCAACCGGGGCACCGCCGGCTGGTCCGCCGCCGCCCGAGCCCGGTGTCCCGACTCCCAGTCTGTAATCGTATCCTCCACCGCCGGCTCCTCTCATGCACGAACCAACCGGCGACGATGTCGATACCGGACTCGACTGGGCTCCCGTCGTCGCCGGATTTTGGAAGCTGGAGGCCATCTTGTACGAGAACAACTGCTGTGTAGCAGCGGCTGTGCTCCTAACGATGTCCTGATGATGCTGAGATAACTGTTGTTGCTGTTGATTAAGCAAATGCTGATGGAGATTCTGTTGAGCTTGCTGCTGTTGCTGGGCTTGCTGCTGGGCCTGCTGCTGTTGCGCGGCGGCGGCTTGCTGCTGCTGCTGCTGCTGCTGTTGCTGCTGCTGCTGTTGCTGCTGCTGCTGCTGCTGTTGCTCGGCGTTCAGTCCCGTGGGCCACCATGCCGGGCCGCTCGAGCCGTCCTCGCGGCTCCCGGGGCTCGATGTGCCCCAGCCACCGGCGACGCGGTGATGTTCCGACATGTCACGCGCGTCCGTCTGTCACTTTACCTCCGTTATTCGGGGGTACAACGCCAGCCAGGTAAGTCGAACGTTATTTCGCCACTTCCGAGACGATGCGCTCTTCTCCCCCCGGTAAGGTTTTTATTCCTCCACGTACACGCACACCCACACTCAACGTGGGGGTACGCGCGTCGCGTCGTCGTCGTAGTTCCTCGTCGTCGTCGTCGGTTCTCCTTGCTTCGGGGGATATATATATATATATAATTTTTTTTCTCTTTTTTTTCACACGCACGTACCCACACGTATACACGTTACACGCACGTACGCACTCTCCACACCCCTGCTATAACGCCGCTGGTTTCTGCTACCGCGGCCGCCGCTGATGCCCGATGGTGCTGCTCCCGTAGCCGTTGCCGTTGGCTTCCTCGCACCGACGGATCTCTCTCGCCAGGACACACGGCGCGGATCACGCACACGAATATTATCAAGTACAGGCGACTAACCCAACGCACACTCACCGCTCAGCCACCGAGAGGATATACACATACACGCCCATGTACACACACACGCACTCACCACCTCGCCGCACGCACTCTCCTCCGGCACGCACGCTTGCTCCCTCACATTCGTACGACCTGACACCGCACCGCACGCGTTAAAACTTTACTGTCGCTGGCTGCCACTGTCACTCCCGGCCAGCCTCTCAGTTTCTTAGTTTTCACAGAGACGATTGCGTCTCTCGAATCGCGGGCTAGCTGGCTTGCGAGCGCTTCACGGGATCCCTCGTCGCCGTCGTCGTCGTCGTCGGTGCTTGGCTCACTCTCGGTATCTCGGCCGCGCGCGCGCGCGCTCTCTCTCGCTCTCGCTCTCTCTCTCTTTCTCTCTGTCTCTCTCTCTCTCTCTCTCTCTCTCGCTCTCTCTCTCTCTCGCTTTCGTGGAGCCTCGCACACTCCGGTTTTCCTCGATGAATAATCCTTCACCGTTCGTATACAGCGCAAACTAACTTCACTGATGCCGACTCGAAGTAATCGGCCAAACACGCGGCGACAACGTTTTCATACACGTAGCTATCGCGGAACCGTGTATTGGGAGGGCAAGAGAGGATACGTGCGTTACACTTGGGATGCGGTCTACTCGACGCTACGCTCAACGGCTCAACGTTCGTTAGGTCCGTGGGCCGTTCGGTGGCCAGGCGGGTGGGTACAGGGAAGGGGGCGGTCTCCCCTTCTAGTTCTTTCTTTTTCTCTCTATCCCCTCCTTTTGTGGACGGCGCGCCTGAGACTCCCTCTCTCGCGTTGCTCCGCTCGCTCTCGCTCTGTCTCCCTCACCGCCAGACCCCTCGTCGAACGTTTCCTCGTGCGACCCCTCGGCCCGTTCGTTTCTCTCTCGAATACACGCGCGATCCTTTTTCCCCGCCCCGCTTTGCCTTTCCCTATCTCGCTCTCGTGGCTCGTTCCACACAGCCCCTCCTCTATAATATACTACAGCGTCGCACCGTCGCTCTCTCTCTCTCTCTCTCTGCCTCGCGATCGCTACCCGACATCCACACACACAATACACACAACGCGCGAGCGTGCACACACACAGACACACATTCAAACTTCAAACTCTCTCACAGAGGCGTCTCGTTCGAACACTCGTGTGTATTTTCGTCGGCGCGCGCGCACGCTCGATCTAACTCTCGCCACGGGCCACACTCTCTCGTGCTACACGTTCGTACATGCCATTCGCGCACACAGAGCTCGCCTCTTCCCGACAAACTCTCTCGCACACTCGCATGCCCCGCGCGCGATCCAAACAACCCGGCATACACCTTTTTTTTTATTTTTATTTCTCTCCTTCGTTTCTCTCGCCTACTCGTATTTCGCATTACCTTTCCTCCAGAAAAAATGCCTTCGTTATCGTCTCCTCTTCGATTCTGCGACGTACGAGCGAACACCTCGCGGAAAAACAAACTTGTCCTTTGGCCATAGGCTACTTACGACACTGTGTTACTGTACGGGCAGCACGCTCTGTACTATCATATACTTCGTTTCCCAGTGTAAAAACCGTCCGCGCGTCGGTTCGTAACCGCGTGGCTACCCCAGAGTCTCCGCTTCTCACGCACAAATGTACAGGCCAATGGGGATAAAGAGGGAGTGAGCGAGAGAGAGAGGTTAGAGAGTTGTGTGTGGTTTGTGTATATTCGCCACGCACGCACATACACACACACACACCCACACACACACACACGGTGGATGTTGCGTGCAAGTATAGAGAAACGAACGCCAGGCTTCTTCTCCCTTATGCCGATGAACGTGAGTTGCGCGTAACGGCTTTTCCGCGTAGAGACTGTTCGTGCGCGCGCATCATCCTACGAGTAGAGAAGAGAACGCGCACTAAGAGCTACCGGTGTAACCGAGTATTCGTGTGTACGTGTACGTGTCACTGTGTGTGGCTCTCGTACGTACACTAAGGTTGCACACATTCGTAAACTGGCGGTAATCGGGGCTGCCTCATCGTTCGTCGTCTCTCGCTCTCTCTCTCTCTCTTTGCCGCGCTCCACCGTCTCTTCCCCGCCGTTCGCTCGAATCGCGCTAAGATTCGTCGGTTGGCCGTCGTTCCCTCTCTCTTTCGCCTCTATTCGAGCTATTCGCCTCGGCGTTCGTACCGAGAGGGAAGCCCCCCACCCCCCCTCTTTATCGCCCCTCTCTCGGCGATCTCTCTCCCCTCTCGAATATTCTGACGCGCTGTGCCGGCACGGTCGTCCTTCCAGCTCGCTCGCCGAGTCCGCCGCGTTGCCAAGCCGTGCTTTCACCCGCCTGCTCACAAAGGAGAAGCCAACTCGTTCGACCAACCCGCGAGCGCACAATCTTTGGTAGGGATGGCGGGAGAGCTATAGCACCGGCGCATCGGCAACATCGCTCCCGCCTTCCGAACGTTCGGTTTCTCTCCGCCGTTTTCTTTCTCTCCTTCTCCCGCGCTTCACCGAGCGTTTACGCTCGTAGAAACGACGACTAGGAGCGGGTGGGGGGAATCGGAGAGAGAGAGAACGAAGTAGAAGAGAGATCGGAGAGACGACCGCGACGACGCCGACTCGTCGCCGGTGGCGCTTGCAGGGTGTGCGGCTGTACAGTGAACGCGACCGACGGAGAAACGATGCAGAGTGAGATGACTCGAAGGGGGTGCGCGACGAAACGAAGGGGAAGGAAGGGGCCTTCTCTACCCTTGAAAATCCGAGGTCAACTTTTAGGCATAGATTACTCGAGACCACTCTTTTTTATTATTTCTCTCTCTCTCGTTTTGTTACACGCATCGGGCTCGATTGCCTCGTTATTATAGGATATTCTTACCTACGGATACAAACGCGGGTTAACAACACCGAACAAGCGCCACGATAAACTCGGCCGGGCAAACCGGACCCGCGAGACTATCCGTACCCTTCGCACCCCCTTTTATTTTGACCGAACGCGACTCCGGACGTGTGATATGTCCTACCGATGCTATTTTACCGACGAAATACCGACGACGCCGCACGCGCGTCTCGGAGTTTTCCCCCCGGAGTCAGCGAATTAGCCGGTACGGAAGAGTCTTTGTTCGAGTATCGCGTTCGAGAGAACGGCGTGTTTCTTATTTTTTTTACCCTAGAATTTAAACCTCGCGAATCGCTTGCAACAGAGTCTAATGCCAGGGCATAAACAATTGCGATTAAACGTCTCGCTTGTCATTAATGTTCATAAGCGTGGCTGAGTCTCACGCGACCGGAAGAGTGTGGCGTTTGTTTTTTTTTTTTTCGATCATGGAACGATATCGAATCTGTCGAGATGATAAAAAAAACAAAAGAACGGTAGGGCCTCGACAATTCGGCCATGAACATCTTACACAATATATCGCATTTTTTTTCTTTCTCTTACGAGTGCCTAACAAAAACAAAGTGGGTTCGCCATATTGGAAAAAAATATGAAAAAAAAGCTGCGAGGAAACCAAGTTAAAATACGTCGAAGGCTCTGCGCACTAGAATCCTCTCTCCTCCGCGCGGCAGCGAAGTCGTGGAACGAGCGACGGAGATGGAGCGAGAGGGGCGACGAGGGGCTCGAGGAGCGAGGACCGAGAAGGAGGAATGGCGGTGGTGGCCGAGCTGAGCGGGAGGTTCGAGGTAACGCGGCGAATCGAAGAGAGCGAGCGAGGAAGAGAGAAAGAGAGAGAAGAGAACCGGGTCCGGGTCAATAAGACGCGAGAGAGGCAGAGGCAAAGCGGGCGAACATTCCCAGGGCCGGCATACCCAACGGGACGAACGAACGACCGGACGAACATGAATTTGGAAAGAAACAATTCGACGAACCCCGCTTCGACGTCAGAATTAATATCGTAATGAGAAAATTTCATCCGAGACGGGTCTCGTTGTGGCACGCCGGATCGTAAACGAAAAATCCAATTTTCCTACCTCCACGTACGAACCAACGAACGATCAATAATTCTCCACGATTCCGAAATTTTTATTATTAAAAAACAAAAAATCAACTGTAAAATATAGGCCGCTATGTGGCGAGCGTTCCTCGGATAACCAGCGACAACGATCAACCCTTCGTTCTGGGCCTCTACCTACGGCATCCCCGTTTTTTTCCCCCTGTAAAGCCATGTGGCGTAACAGTCGGTTGGGATATTGCCTTATACCGGGTGTCACGAACAACGCCGTGCAGACTCGCTCGTTCGAACTTTCCCATTACGGATTCTTCTGCTCTACCTTAGCGAAACTCGAACACCTCGATCGTTAAAACTGTTTCATCTGGTATCTACCCGTTTCGTCGGACGAATTGCCTTCGGACGCATAATTTTTATTCTTTTTGTTCTTTGTTTTTCTTTTAACAAAGCTGCGATAGATGCGCCAGAGTCGACGACCGACGTTAGAGCGCGAGAGAGCGCGCGGAGCGTCCCTCGGCTCCCGGACTAAGGGAACGCGCCATGTGGCGTCGATGTCGCGCACGGAATAATATAATTTACACGGTGTCCGAAGAAGAAAAGGGTCGTTGCCACATTGCAATTTATGTGCGAGGCGCAGCCGGCTGCTCCCCGATAGAAGGCCGATATTTTCGCGCTCGCTCTCGCTCGCTTTCGCTCGTCCGGGATACGAAACTACCATCGGCCGCTACACCTTTCCTCATTTCAGCATCGGCACTCTGCCCCTCTTATCGAACACGGAAATTACACTCCGAGCGGAGAAAAAAAAATTAATCGCTTCCCTCTGCATTTCCGCTTTAAAATAATAAATAAAATAAATACAATTAAAAGTTAGAAAGAAAAAAAAACAATTACATTGCGAGGGCAATTTAAAAACAGGTGACCGATCCGGTTTTATTTCGACTCTTGTATAGGTGTTTTTATTAGTTTACAGCTGCGCGGCAAGAGAGAAATCCTCGCGGGACGGCACAGCCCTCGGGGGGAAAAACTGACCTGCCAAAGTACGGTACAGCGGTGGTCCAAGGATAAAGTGGAGGCTCCACGTTACCGGCAGTAATTACGGTACGATATCTACCTCGACGAGAATTCTGGTATACCATCTCTTTTCGCGCTGTTTCGCAAAACTCGAATCTAAACGTCAACTCTTGTGTATACCTGAACCGAAATAAACACTCCACCGCCCTCTTGCCCCGAATGAACAAAAAGCGAGGAGACCCCAAGTAACTGTGAAAATCTAACCGGTTCCGTGAATCATTATCGATGGCAGGTGCCAAAGTGGCGTGTGAAGACTGCAGCGTTTTATTGGTACTGTTCTACTGGAATCTGCGAGCGTAATTGCAACACCGGTATTAACCACTTGTCAAACAACTACACTGTAAAAAATATATGTTTGACAATTACGGTATTTTTCTGTTTAAACATTTTTTTTAAGGCTTTTAATTTTTTTAATGTTTTAATTAAAAATTTGGTTTCACAATTAAGGTTATTTTTTTTTTTAATGAACGGAAGTTTTTTTTACATAAACTGTTTCTCAAATTTCACACACATGTGTGTTGCAATTTTACATTAAAATTTGTTATTTTTAATTAAAATGTTTGTAAATTGTAGGCACAAGATTTATATTTTTAATATCTGGTATATTTTAATTTTACGAACAATTAATTTAATGCAAGCAAGTTTCAAGTTCGAGTACATTAAATTTACAATTTATTTTTACCGTGTACGTTTTTACTGTTCGAGCGATGACTTTACCGACAGAGCCCTATCCTCCCCTACTTCTTCCGATAATCTCGTTCGAATAATATCTCTACTGAAGTCAAAGAATTTCCTTACGCTATAAATATTTTCAAGACCATTCCTTATGCGCGTTAAAAGAAAAGATACAAATATCGAAGAACGGGCGTTTACACATCGCATTTCTCGAACAACCGACACTGTTAAAAAATTGATATGAAATTTAATGTACCGGACTAGATGTTTTCATGTAATAACTGGTAGATTAAAATTTCATGTACAATTGTGCTGAAAAATGAATGTACAATGTATTAAAAACATTGGGAATACTTCATTTTTAACAACTTACTTTAATTTCAATAATTTACTTTAATTTGATAATAATTCTCTTTAATTTCAATGAAAAAGTATATTAATTTTTCATCACTATTATACACTAAATCAAACGTACCAGTATTGCACAGAAAATTTCAGTCCGCTACCATAAATTCACATTTTTTTTTTCAAGTGGTGTAATACCTTGTATAGAAAACCAATAAGAGATTTGACACCGTAGATTCGAGGACCCGATATGATTGCATGTTTTCCACCTGAACATACACGGATGTTCGGAGCGATAGTTATGTGGGTGTAAAAAAAAGATCAAAGATCTGAGATATTATAGATATTTCGATAGAGGTCATTTACGTATTGAACGCTCGACATGCAAGCACACGAGCACGAGAGGGACAGAGAACGTTGTACTTTTGCCGCGAATGTAGTTGTAAGCTCACCCGAGTCAGAGTCCCGTCGTTCTTACGAAACTAACCAGATGCTGCTGGATGCTGGATCAGTTTCGTATAAACGCGCGCGCGCACACACTTGACCGTATCGTTCCGTATCTAACCAACGGCAGCACCACCAACATAACCACTATCGCATCGAAAACAATCGTCGATAGAGCGCGGCTAACGCGTAGCTTCGATCACGCGTATCTGTATTACGTCGAACGCAGCTTCCGGTCGTCAACATTACTATCGTAAAGCTTTCGTACGATCTTTCGATCGCACAGTCTAAAGGAAAAATCTCGCGCCGCCCGTAAATACAACCCGGCAAACATTACGGACGATGCACTAATTATTTACGCTCCAATCATTTCCGAGTCCACATTGATTTCTATGTTTCCATCTCGTTTCTCTGTCTCCCATTCTCCACACCGATCGTGACGCTCTCCGGCTGGCTAGCAACACAAACGATACACTTGTTTTTTTTTCTTTTTTTTTTTCTTTTTAATACCGTAAATATATTCGAAACACAAAGGTCGAACAAAGCTACGCAAGCTTACAATGCCGAATTATCATGGTCGTGGACGACAAGAAAAAAAATGAGCGATAGTCAATCGTATTAAACATTTTGACGGAACGCAACAGTGAACAGATCAGATCTATATTAAGCAATAAAATTAAATATGTATATAGGTACCTATCGTGTGTTTGTTCGTCCGGGGACACATAAATTCTCACTTCTCGCGTCTCAAGGTGAACCGACAATGCGAGTACAAAGAGTTTAATTGTTTAACACCCTCGGGCAATCCGTCTCCCTCTCTCACTTCGTGTTTATAATCTGCTTTGGCTTTGTTATTTCACAACAACTGTACGAAAAATCGGAGTCGACTCTCCCACTGTCATGTACGATTATCATTCGCGACGCCGACGAGCGCTCTAACCTCAAATAACGTTTACTGGCTAGATGGCCAGGTGAGTAGCCAACCAAATGATTATTGAACGCGGGGACTAAAAAAAATACAGAATACAGCGCTGCAGTGAAGCTGCGGCCGGACGGGGCGACGCGAGGGAGAGAAAGAGAGACAGTTAAACGAGCCCCTGTGTGTGTTTATACATACATGTGTGTGCGCGCGCTCTTGTATATTTTACAAAGTACATATAAAGGAAGAAAGAAAGAAAAAAATTGAACGAGGCGGTTTGCTTTTGATTTGTATAGGGGCTTCGCCGCGCGACGTTCCTGACATAGAAACTAACGTCGTAGCTCGGGCTTTGGCACAATGGACGCTGCCGCGACTACTCGGCGCTCTCGCACACGACTACTAGCTGCACTATAGTAGTTGTACGCGCGGTGTATGCCTAGAGGCGAATAAGGACGGCCATGTTCACACAAGAGATACTTGCATCACCGGGTTCGTGCAAATATACACAAAAAAAAAAATACAAAAATTTAATACCAAGATCACGTCGTCAATTTACGCTGCCCCGCCGTCGTATTCACCTTCGAATTAGCGAAAAACACTGTGTTCCCACGCGTGACCGACAAATATGGTAGCGGTTACATACTGCACGGCAAACGTGTATTCTGTATGATGCGGCGCATTGATTGCATTCCCTCCATTTTACTCCCGCGCGCCACAAGCTCGTCTCGCCGGAGGCTTTTTGGGCGCCAAATTGGACAAAGCGATGCTACTCGATAATTATTCCAGCGTAGGTCGACCGGAAGGTGATCAATTGACTCGAAAACAAAAAAAAAAAAACTCTTCAGATAAGATATGTATTTTCGTTCGATGGTCGACCACGTGCCTCGAGTCAGATCGAAGCGATCGTAAACGGTGGTTGTTTATGAGGGGAAAAAAACGGGCAATAGAAATTAGCCTATCGACGATCTTGTGCTGTATTAGCTTGTTTTTTTTGGCGCCTCGACACAAGACGACACTCGATTACGCTACTGCTATGTATCTCAAAAGCCATTTATGCCGGCCAGTGTAGACGTTCGTTTGTGTGCGTCGAACGGCGCGCACGTATCTGCGTCGTTTATGTACGCTGCGAGCCAACACAACGGGCTCACGTGTGGAGACACGAGCGGAGAGCGCGAGTGCGTGCGTGCATACATAGGTGCGAATAAGCCCGGACACATCGACAGAAATGCTCGCGCGCGCGCCCCGTCCAAAGCCCGACGTCCTCGTCTTCGTACCCGCGCGACTCCGCGCCCCGCTGCGCCCTGTCGCGGTCACACGTACACACTAACAATTTTTTTTTTTTTCTCTCGTCAGCATTATTGCGATCTCTCACCGAACAAAGATTAAGATGACACGGTACAAAACACGTACATGGAAACACAAGAATGCATATATGCGAAAAATAAAATAAATGTTGCACATGTATAATAAAAAAAAATAAAAGAAACGATTTAAGATTACGACAAATGCGGACAGATTCGAGGATCGTAGCGGAGCTCTCCTCGGTGCATCGAACGGAATCGCGGAACGTCAAAAAAATTGAGCGAAATGAAAGAGGCGATATAGTCGAAATTACGCGACAATTTTTCGAGCCATGACTTAAAGTGTCCGTGATTTGTCGAAAGTTCGATGAATCATCCGGACGTCGGAAGAATCGAACGAGCGGAGTTACATTTAATGATGAAAATTGTAGTGGTATCGTCGGTACGATGCCCGAATACGCGGTGGCAGCGCGCCTATAGTATGCTGAATGCATGGCGCAAGCCAGGCGAAATGGGACGAACGCGTACGCAGGCTTTAGCCTTGGTAGCCGCTTGCTCGTAATGGAGTCCCGTGACGCGCGACGCACTCTTACCTTGCGATCGGCCTACCCACGAATGCTTCTTATGATATTGTTCACGAGATCAAACGGATCGATCGGGAGATGCAACGGGTTTTATTAATTCAATCCACTGCACGAGAGACACGGAATAATTGTATGGCCAGCGGAGGCATATCTCCGGGCAGCCATTTGCTATGACGGTTGTGTGTAGGCTAAATAAAAGGTACGGCCGAAACGTAGCACACAATCACCTCGATAAACACTCGCGCAACAACACCGAACACAGAGATATCGTTACGGAGCTTTTAATTGTTTCAACACTCGAATCTGTCAACACCTCGGAAGGAAAATATTTGGATTTTTCTTACCTGGACAGTCTTCTACAGCTAAAAGGATTCTCAGCTTCGAATATCGCGACCCCACGCCACTTATGCGGCATATGGAAGTGTACGGGGAAAATCTCCATTACCATTGGCTTATTTCAGATAAGCCGCAAAAAGTAAGCCAATCAGCGTCAACCTTTTACGTTTTGATGCGTTTCTTTTTTACTTCCCCCACCACCGACAAAATGTCAGCCGAGACCGAGGGCGGGAAAAATACGTGCCCGAAAGTTCGCGACAAGCTTTTTAATTCGACATTGGAAAATCGATTCCATCGATCCCGATCCAATGTCCGATTTTTCCTCGTGCAGATTTTTTACAGATTTCAAGTGAAATCGCTCTCTGCAGGTCGCATTATTTAAATGAAATTACCGAGGTTAGGATATTTTGGTGTTGAAGATGGCGCCACTGTATGACGTCGAGCAGGCCGCCAACCTCACTCGTATTTACTCGTCCGACTCGTCGTCGACGAGCGGCAGACCCGCTAACTTCTTCGGAGGGGTCGCGCGCAAGCCAGCCCAGAGCCTATTGCATCGCTGCGGAGTTTTTCCAACGTTGGTCCGATTGCTGCAGGCGGCGGCGAATGCGCGAGGCCCGAGCGGGCAGATGTAGTGCACTCAGCCGGAATTTCTCACGCAAACGCGTGTACCGTGCAGCTCGTACGTGCGCGCGCTACTGCGCGTGTGCGCGAAGAATTCACTCGTACATGCACAGGCACGCCCACAGTCGCGGTCCCACGACACAAGCGTACCACAACCCACACTCGCGCTGGGAGTCTCGAACGTATTTACCCAATGCCGAGTTCTGTTTGTCGCGTCGCACTTGCGAGACGTCCTGCCACGATCGAGGGAAATCAGTAAATGACAACTTTGTCTCACCGCGAAACGCGTAAAATGCACGAAACTGACGTCGGGCGACGGAATACTCTATCGAAGCGAAACGAGCCGCTGTATTTTTCGCGATAACTCGCGTACTCCGGTGCACCGGAGGGTTAGCTCGCAGCGATCGGCGAAAGCCAGTCTCACAGCTGAGCGCGATCGGGAGTTGTACATAAAAGAAACTTACGGATCGGTGTGACACACGGGGTTTCGGAGTGTCGGAGAGCGGCGGGCGTTGAGCGACAGGCGAAGGCGGTGCTCGCTACAAAGTATCTCACGTTGCTTCCGGTTCGGTTGCTTTCCCACGGGTAAACAGATTTAAAATTTTTGTAAAAAAGATTTTTAACGGGTTTTTGAGAGGAGAGAGAAAAATTTGAAAAATATATATATATAGTGTCGCAACAATGATGAGGAGGTGTCGGTCGTTTGTGGCCGGAAGATCCGACGGGATAATGTGACTCTGATGGTTCGTCGTTTGTTTGTTTGACACTTGCCGTTATCGCGGCCACCCGCGCGTCTCGCGCACGTTGCCGGAAACAATTTATTCCGAACGTCGAAAAAAAGTGCATAGGGTTTTGGCTTAAATTTACAAAAAAAAAAAAAACGAAAAATATGAATGGATTCAGCACCGGCGAGGAAGATTCCAGGGGAGCTGCGGATCAAATTTGCTGTCTCATCGACGAGGGTGAAAGGTGCTCCAGATCGGCGGGAAATGCCTCTTACAGCAAGCGCATTCAAAAAACTGTGACCCAGAGACGTCTCAAGCTCACTCAGGATCATACGGTAATTCAATTTTTGTCATCCGACGATTCCTCAAAAAATTGGCTCCGATTTGATCTTTGAGTACATTTTTTTTTTTCGATGTTTTGCAGGCCCGTCACACATACATATGCGACTACCACAAGCAAGTGATCCAGTGCGCGAGATCGAAGCAGCAACAGCAACGCAGGAGAAAAGACTCCGAAGAGGATTCGGGTGAAACGGACAACGACCTGCCCGAGGTCGATCTCTTCCAGCTTCAAGTGGGCACGCTGAGGAGATACAAGAGACACTACAAAGTCTCGACCAGGCCTGGCCTCAACAAGGCGCAACTGGCCGATGTGAGTTGGAATCGACAATGATTGCATTCGTCTAACGCGACAATTCAATCGCCGGAGATTATTGTTAAAACTATTTTTGTTTTTTTTTCGTTTCAGACCCTAATGAAGCACTTCAAGACTATTCCAGTCGCGGAAAAGGAAGCGCTGAGTTTCTTCATATACACAGTTAAAACTAACGCAAATAAGCTAGATCAAAAAAATGGTTTGAGTAGCGACGCTACGTAGCGCAGGCACGGGCTCGGAGCCGCGAGAGCCAATGAATTGTCATAATATTAGTGAGATAAAGTCTTTTTTTTTTTTTTTTCCAACGCTCGCAAAGACTTTTTAACTTGTTGATAAAGGTACATATTTTATAAGAATGATGTATAAATCCGAGAGACTATTATTATTTGTCCAACGAGTAAAAACAAAACTCTGACCACTTTTACTCGAAAGCTCTGCATTTTCATTTATTTTTATTTATTTATTAATTTTTTTTAATTTACATCAAATCCTTGGTCGATACAGTTTCGGTGGTTTCCTCTTCGCTGTCGCCGCTCAATTCTGCAATGAACGGAGAATAATCATTGGAAAGATCGGCGATCGGTACCGAATGGAGTTTACTGAGCAAGGATATCGTACCTATCTCGTCCAGAACCTTCTTCTTGCGCTCCTCTACACCAACCATCTCGACATCATCGGAATCGTCTTCGTCCTCGGATTGGTCGGAGATGTCCCACGTGCTTGGGCCGCCTTCGCCAATAGTCTTGTCCTGCAAAACGTACAATGCGCATCTTATATATATTTTGCAAAGATTTTTGTTTGATTGTTCCAATTTTCAAGAATCCAGGGCTCCTTCGCAAGCCCTGATAACTATTTCCTTATTGCGCTATAATGGTTTTATTCTTTGCGTCTTGGTCAATTGCGCACTATGCACTATCGTCATGTGCAAAAAAAAACTCATTTCTCGACGAAAAATGACGTCGTAACGGAAATACGTCACTTTCGGTCTAAAAATCTCTTTTTTTTACCGGAAGTGGCGTCAAAATGAAAATATGGCAAGCCTGTTTTCAAAATCTCATATTTCGACCGGAATTGTGACGTCATTTCATGTACTAAATTCCATCGTCCATAGTGAGAGCGCTTCGCGTCCGTGCCACAACAGCCCTGATAGACAAGCGGCACAAAAAATAGCAGTTGGTGTAATAATTGCGACATGAGCCGCACATGTTGCAAATATCGCGCCAATATTGCTACTTTTTCTGCCGCTTGTCTATTATTAAATCTGTTGCTTACGATAAATATCCAGCTTGCCGAGACATCGGTCAAATATAATTTTTAGAAATACCTTGTTCGGAAATAATTGAGCGGAACCTTGTCCGAGAGACACGATAAGACTGGAATCTTCTGTCGAATCATCATGCATCTTGACATCGGCGTCTTCGTCGTTGTGTGCCGAACGATTTTTCAAGTGCCGTTCCGCGTTCCAACCGGGCAGTCTAATACTGATACGATCGCGCATCATAGCCATTATTCTCTCGCTGGCTATCGAATCCTTGAGACGGCAATCGATTTCCGAATCGGTTTTGTCGTATCTGTGAAAGCAACACGACGATTACATCGAAAATGTCCTTTCCACAAAAGCAATGAACTCAAATAAAATCCACATTATCGACCTTGCTTGAACATCCCGTTTGACCTCATCTCTGATAAGCCTGACCAGAGCGGCCGCGTGATTCGCCGCTTTGTTCGAAACCGCTGCAATAACGTCGGTGACGATTCCCGTTCTCGCGGTGTAATCGAAGTGCAAGCTGCAAACTTCCCTGTAGGAATTTATGGCGAGAGTCAGTTGAGCAACGCCGAGCCTTTCTTCCATGTAGGTCGGATCGATGACGGTTCTTCCACTGCATAAATAGTTTCGGTCAACATAATTCTATCAACATCGTCAAACATCGTCGGTTTTTTTGTTTTTTTTTTACGGCCGACACGAATAGAGAACTCACTTTTCGAAAGTCGCGAACGAGACGCATACGGGATGATGATACAGCGTCATCGGCAGAGGATCTTTTTCCGAGAACGAATGAACTATTACCTCGTTTCCGTTCGACGTAACGTCGGGTCGGTGGAAATGCGATAATGCGGCTAATGTCGCTATGCAGGCGCAATCAACCAGATTACCGTCGTGATTGACTATGTTCACATCCACCCTGATATTCCAAACCTGCATTGAACAAATAGACAACATTTTATTATATATATAAACTATCCGGAACGTCGGAATGCTTCATAATCATTTCTACGTGGTTAATTTAAAAAACTATCGATGGATTTTTCGTATCATAACACTTTTGGCTACAGGCGATACAAACATTGATAATAAAAAAAAAATCTGTACAGCATAGCAATTGTAGACCAACATTTTTGACTAATTCAACACATCTGTGGTAATGTACTTTTTTAATACAAGCGAAGAATATGTATAGTAAAGTAAGGCATAATAATACCTATAATTATAGCTTTTTTATATCAATTTTGGCCTAGAGTCAAAACAGACATTGATAAATACAAAAAAATACAACAAAAATTGTGTACAGCATAGCAATTTTATACTAACACTTTTGACTACTTCAATAAATCTGGGTTCATATTTTTTCAAATCTTACTTTTTTGTCCGCTACAATGCACAATGATTCAAGATCCAGGCACTTGGAGTCCTTGAAACATTTCTCCAATTGTCTGGTAATGAAAGTTCCCGCTTCAGATTGGCGACCGGCTTCAAAGTGTGGAGCAGCCATGGGATTGAGTTCTACATTTATATGTAGCATGCCCTCATTGGGGCGAGCTGATTTTGGTGGCTGTATGTCGCACGATACATTTGTGACAACCCTGCAATTCATGGATCAATGAGCTGAGACCATTCTCACAATGTACATTTCATTGTATCTCAAAGTGCGAGTACCTTGTCTGACCGCAAGTCGCAAGACAACAGCCCCAGTTGGATCCAAAGTATAACTTCACGGGTCTAGCTTCCAGTAAACCTCTGCCATCCAAGCGCTACAGAAATAAAATCAAAGATAAAGTACACTCTTGATAATTTTTATTAAAACAAAATATGTTTTCCTTGTACATTTTTTTTGTATATTTATTTTTTTTCAAAAGTAAACATATTCATTCATTCATTCATTCATTTATTTATATTCAATTTGTATTTAATCAAAATTGGGACAGTCATTCAACGGTTTTGTGATAGGAGCTAAGAGTAACATTTCTAATGTACAAATAGTCAATTGACGTGAGGGTTATTCCCCATGCTCCTGTCTATTTTATAATCTATTTAATGATCGCTCAACATTTATTGTTATTAATTAAAAATATTATCTATGTCCAGAAGCCAAAAGAGAATGTATGTGATAACATACTAAGTTGCATACATCTTTTAAATGTACATTGTTTTTAATGTACACTGTTTTTAATGTACACTGTTTTTATCTGTATTTACCGTATCTTCGGTCAGAGCTTTGTTGACGAATTCGCGTTCGCAGCGGGACAATGGAATTTCCCTCATTATGACAATTTCGTTGGTCTTTTCGCGTCACCGACAACAACTTTTTGTATTCTGCATCCGAAGCTTGGGGACCATTGACATGTGGGTTATGTTGTTCCCTCGACATGTGCCGGAACGGCAATATAATTATACATTTTTTGGTACCGCAAAGCAACGCCATCTCGGCAGGCGCAGTTCGGCGGTCAGCCGCGATCCAAAGTTCCAAAGTTCTTACATTAGCGGCAGTGTACCGACAACGTGATAGCGAGGAGGATTTCATCTCGGGACGAGAGACACGAGGAATATCGCAAAGAATGGCTGATTTGTCGGGTTTCAGTGGCTCGGGATTCGAGGCTAATGCCGGCGGTGCGAAGGATACGAAGGGCGTCGATGCCGAACTCGAAGGTTTTCTGATGATGGAGAAGCAAAAAGCGCAATTGACCGCTCAGGTATTATTTTTTTTTCACGAATTATACTTTCCGATGTTAACCTCTCGATCGACGATCGGTCGGCATTCGGCATGCACCGCATACAATAATGTAATTCCTGTTGCGCAGATCCACGAATTCAATGACTTTTGTTGGGACAAATGCGTGGACAAGCCGGGAATAAAATTGGACGGACGAACGGAAACGTGCTTGAACAATTGCGTAGACAGGTTCATCGATGTTTCACTGCTGATAACCAATAGATTTTCGCAGTTGTTACAAAAGTCTGCGAGCGGCGGACTCTCATGAAACGTTATATTAAATTTACAATTTAACGTAGACAAGGTCGTTGAACCCTTGTTGTCCTAGCCATCCTCGTTCGTTGGCGACCTCGTCGAACAACACGGTACCTCGATTATTCCATATTTTGTTTGATATGTAAATATCTGTAGGCCCTTAGCCAAGCCGCGTGAGAAAATAAATGGATGGAATCCGAGGGTGCAGTTTGCTTTGATTCTGATGCTCCTTCGCATTCTGCAAATTCAAAGTATCGAATTTTATTATTGACTTCAGTTCGTCAGTTCGGCAGTCGAACGAGGCTTTGCCGTTTACACTGTAGTCAAACCAAACGTCTGAAATAAATACTGTCCCTTGATTTTGTAATAAAAACACTTGAAATAAGATATCATTATTATTATTATTATTATTATAATTATAAAAAATAATTTACAGAAGAAAGATACAAATAAGATATGAATCTACACATTAGTAGGTGCAGTTTTGCATAACATTGTGGCTCTTGTCCTGACGAGTACAAGGAATAATTAAATTCATCCATTTGATAAATACATCACTGTATTACAATTTTTCACGTAATCAAAAGCGAGCGGTATTTAACTATCTTCAATGGAATTAGATAGAAGTAGGTCTTTGAGATAGATTTCGATTATTCTGTATTTCGTTTGATATGTAAATATCTATAGGCTCTTTGCCGAGCCGCGTGAGAAAATAAATTAACAGAATCGGAGGGCCTGCTTTGCGCCAATGTTAATTCTTTCTTACATTTAAAAATACAAAATATCGAATTTTATCGTCGAGTTCGTCTGTAAAGTGGCCTGCCGTTTCCACTGTAGTGAAATCAAACGTCTGAAATAAATACTGTCCCTTGATTTCGTAATAAAATCACATTGTTGGAATAAAATATTATTATAAAAAATTTACAGAAGAATGTGAATAAGATATGAAAAGTTACTTTTATTAAATGCTCCATTATCTACATAATAGTTAGTACAGTTTTGCACGATATTCCGGCAAGACTGACGAATACAAGGAATAATTAGATTCACCCGTTGGACAAATATATCATCGTATTTGAGGTCATTTAACCGCGTATATTACAAATTTTCCTCGCGATTGAAAGCGAGTGTTAATTATCTATCTAAAACGGTATTAGATAGAAATAGGTCTTTGAGGTAGACACATGTTGTAAAAGGCGTCTTTCTTCCAGAAGTCTTTCCCCTTCCACCCGCACCAGCCTTTGTTCGTTATGGTCGTTAAAACTTCGGGACCCGTGTAATGCGGATCCAGAATAAGGTATTTAACGTCGTCGCTCGTCTCGTTGTAACTGATGCCGAGTATCGTGTGCGCCAAAACTCCGCCGCCTGATAAAATTAAAGTTAACGATCGAGAATTACAGCACCCAAAGGTCGGGAGTGATAACAGATTTTGCCATACAAGTGCGGTAAAGCGAACTTTATACGCACGCTGTGAAGTGAGTCACTTGGGAGTCCGCGTATGATGTACGATACTAGTGCGATAATACTTTTTCTGACGAGTGTGAGTTTGCAGCACGAGCCGAAGGCGAATGTTGCAATCACACAAGTTAAGAAAAAGTTTTATCCCACTAGTATCGTAAGATTTATTAAAATTTTAAGAAAAAATTTTACTTCACAAACTGTGAAAATTGGGATCTTGCGGACGTGAAGCGTGCGTAAAACATTTTCCTACTGAGTGAAGTAAAATATTTTTTGAAACTAATGGAGAAGTGCTTCTCCATGCCTGCTGATTATGGCGCTGTACAGCAAGGCCTACTGCACGTGCTCCGTACTTTACGCATGGTCAAGCGTGCGTAAAGTAAGATCGGAGCGATGTGCGTATGCGCCCGGTATTTCCAGTACACTTGGCTCTAAAGCGCTACTTTCGTCAATTTCGGCAGGCACGAAAAGTAGCACTTTTCATGCATAACTTATAAATAAAAAAAATAACCGCACGCGTGCTTACCGATCATAACCGGTGTGCCCTGAGTTTCGAAGTGATGCGCTAGGTCGCTCGCCAGATCGGCCATTTCGGCGCCGGTCGAGGCGCAGAGTACCCTGACGGTGACTCCTAAAAGGGATTCGAGCACGAATCCCACCTCCGTCGAGCCGATCCACTGCCTGCTGCCGACGAAGCTCGAAGATTTGTCTCCGATCTCCACGAGACACTTCTGAATGTCCCGATGCGACGGGATCTCCTTGTCGGTGTAGCCCTGCAATCTGTTAAACGGGCGCAGCGACACGATAATCGTCACACGCTCGAATTTTATTTTACGTAATCGATCGTGAAAAATTTCTCTTACCTGTACCACGAAACTATCGTTTGCAGGGATCTGTACGCGCAACCCCATCCGTTATCGTCAAAGTTGTCTTGCATGTAATGATGATAAGAATATAAACCATCGACCGTTACGACTTTTCCGTCCGCTGCAATATTCGTAGACACGCGGCAATAAAATAACATTCTACTTCTAAGAAAGCGAATTATGAACGATGTCTGGAGATTTATTACCTTGAGGCGCGGCGGCGATGGCCGCGTGAGGGTTCAGCAGCGGCTCGTTCGTCTTCAAGTCGCTCAGAAATTTGACCGCGTTCCCTCTTCTGAAGCAAGGCCGTGTTGGATCTAGCGCTAGGACCTTGTGCAGACTTTTGCGATATTCACCTGGAACGTTAATTTCTCTAATCGTGTAAGACTGCTCAAATAAATCGTAGTATTAATTGGCGATTTCCATCCAGCCGTGAAAACTGCACACTAGTTAAATGAGTGCTACATTTTGGAAGTAGTTTCTACAAAGTCGGAAAACCTAACGAGGCTGGAGCGCTTCACATTCGTCCTACGTCCTTACACCTAGGCTCTTAAAACGACGGATTGATTTTATTGGTCCGTCCCGACAGACTGGACCAATCAAAGCGAAATTGCCATGGCTGGATGGCCAATGTCATATGTCACATATTTCCACGCCTGCGAATCTTACCCAATTCCGAATCAGGTGTGCCGGCCGGATAAGCTACCGTCATCAAATGTCCACAGGCACGAGGTTTAAAGTGCAATGGTATGGGAAGCCTAAGATTGTCGCCCTTCTCCGTTTGCCGTACGACGGATCTCTCGATCAGCCATATATTTCGACACACGGACTCGACTAAAATCGAATACAGTTGGCCCGCTGTTACGCTCTGCCCTACGATAGACAGCGCGTCGACGTGAAGATCGAATTGCACACTCTCGAATGGACCTGAAAATACAAGAAAACAATAAACTCCTAAATTCAATTCCATTGCAGAGACGAACTGCGAGAACTACCAGTCTTACGTTTTATGTGATGCAACATAGGCGCGCACTTCAGACTCGCCTCCGTTAACTTTTCTCGCGACATTCCCGACAGCATGTTCGCGCGAACGACGTCCTTGAAAGATGCAACAAAAAATGTAGAGGTTTCATCCGAGATTATAGAAGACTGTGACGAGAACATAAACTATTATTCGTTAGATGATTCCTACCACGACTTGTGGGACACCCTTGATCAGCGGATTCTTCTGATTGCCATTGAAGCCTTCTCTCGATGGGTATGCAAGCTCCTTTATGGACACCTTTTTGCAATCACTGTCATTGCCAAGGAGATACACGTTGCTCTTTGTAAATTGAAATGCAACGTTCCCGGAAGCAATCTGTAGGATAGACACGAATATACTATTATCTTTTTTATCATACGAGCAACATGGGAGCAACTGTTTGTGTTATTTTCAAACACCGATTTTTTTTCCCTGTAGAACAGAGAGTAGATTACTTGTAGGATGAACGTAAATATACTGTTATCTTTTTTTTATCATACAAGCAGAATGGGAACAATTTTTTTTGTTACTTTGGTGCACAGATTTTTTTCTATAAAAAAAAAAATAGAGAGTAGATTATCTCTATGATGAACATGAATATACTATCATTTTTTTTTATCATACGAGCAACATGAGCAATTTTTTGTTGTTATTTTTAGGGACAAATTTGTATTTCTATATAGAACAGAAAATGGTTTATCCATGGAATGTGTGCTGAGACTACCTTTTTTCTTGTTTCCTGAATAGCTTTGACAATTTCATTCCTCGTCGTGACGATTGGAAAACAAGTTTGCACCCTTATGTAAGAAAATCTTTCCCAGATGTCTTCCTCGCTGATAATTTGCACCGTGGCCGCCGGTTGCAACATTTCATGAACGTAATAGTACGCCTGAACATTGGCGTCTTTCAGCGAATATTTAATTAGAAGCGGATTGTCGGTAACGTCGATATCCTGTAGAATAAAGATATTATTATCCTACGATCCCCAGTATCGGACCGACACAGAAACAGAAACAAAATTAATATAAATAAATGATCACCTTGAAAGCGCCGGGAATGGCTTCCTCGCACTCTCCTATAAATAAAACTCCGCAGAGATCGATCTCGACGGGCATGTTTAGCTGAAGCGTAGCCGTCTCGACGATGCACTCGTCATCTTGAGACACGTTTACGGCGAACGTCAGAACCGTCAGTGCGTTGTCGTACATCACTCCATAGAGACGACCTGTGGTTTTCGAGTTCAGATGTTGTAAACGCTGCAACAAAATTAATAAAAATGTTAAAAATATGTTTATACAAAATTGACCAATCAGAGCCGCGCAATAGTCGTTCGGCAACGGAGCCGGTCATTGGTTAGCCATTGGCAGCATCGACGCGATAATTTATCAAAAAATCATTAACAATTAAGTGGTATTCTGAAAAAAAAGAAATACATATATTCCCACGAGACTTACATCGATTACGTTGGACGATATCGTGAGTGTCGGAGTCATGTTTTCGATGGTAAAGTTGATGACACGATAACGGTAAGAACGAGTGTACGTCGTAAGGAAGTTATTAAACACTTTAAATCGCCATATGTGACAGGTGATTCCGTGTATCTGGAGAGCTCCTCGAGACACCTCGGGAGAAGGCAGTTGGCAATTTGACGAGTTTGTTCGTCACAGCCGCGAGATCGAGCTCTCCGCCGTTCGCGGACTGTTTCTCGGGTTCGCCGTCGATTCGAACGCCAAAGAAAATGAAGTTTGATGCTTTTACGGACGCTCGATTCAAACTCTCGTCGACGATTGGACGACCGCTAGAAGTGAGCTCGGGATTGGCCGTTTCAAGCAACGCTGGAAACGTTTAGGCAGCTGTCTTACCAAGAGTGAGTTTGTGAACGCGCCGCTGTTAAAGACTCAAGTTTGTTTGAAATCAAAGAGCAACCCCTATACAGGACATTCGTTTTCGGCGATGTTGGGTTACGTTATGCATGACGTAACGTTATGTCAAAAGCGTCGCTTCCGGTTTGAAAATCTCACATGTAAACCGAAAGTGCAGTTATACGAGAAAACGTGACTTTGAATTTAAAAGTCTTGGCTTTCGACCGGAAGCGACGACGCACGGGAAAACGTCACTTCCGGTTTTAAAAACTCACTTTCCGACCGGAAGTGACGTCTGGAATTACGTCAGTTATTTCCGATTTTCAAACCGGACGTGCCGCATTTCCGGTATGACGTCACTTCCGATTGAAAAATGAGATTTTCAAGCCGGAAGTAACGTATTTCCCGTATGACGTCACTTCCGGTTGATGACATCACTTGGCGATATATCGTGGCACATCAATTTTTTTTTGGGGTTGAATTGAATTCCAATTCACATCTTATGAAAACTGAAGTAGGAGACTGTATATGTGTATTTTCTCTGCGTGTTACTTTCTTGCACTCTGTAATCCTGCAGAGTCTGATTTGTATACGTTATACAAACAATATTAACAATTATATACATACATATATGTAGAATATATAATTCGACATGGAAGTTAAAAAAAATACACCTATTCTTCTCATAAATACGAGATTAAAAAATGCGCGCGATAATTGGCTAAAACTTCTTGCGTCATTGTTTTTGCGGCAACGGTGAGACGGTGAGTAAAATAAATACGTTGTCCGTGAGAAGAAACCCTTTTTTCAACGCTCAGGCACGCTACATATTTTTCAATCTTTTTAGGTGCGAGGTTTTTTTGAACTTGAAACCTTCAAGTGTTTTCCCACCATGTGAGGAGACCAAGACCGGGCTCGTCGATGGCAGCCTGTGAAAATAAAAGGCAGTTTTTTTTATCCTAAAAATAACTGAGAAGAACATCAAACTATACAACAATGCTAGGGTGAAATTAAATGTGTAAAAAATTAACTGCATGAGTTTGTACTCTATAAACAAGTTGAATAAAATTACACCAGAGAGAGGAAGATATTTGGATGTACTATTTCATGAATAATTAAAAAATAAATAAAAACTTTTTATTTTTGTAATATTCGTTTACCCCAAGTGTGTAAGGCGATATTCCTTTCGCATCAGGTTTCTCGGCGCTTTCGCCAGTTACGGCAGGACCAGTCGGCAGCGTTTCAACGAAGGACTCGCTCACAACTCTGAATCTAATAATTTCGCCTGAAAAAATCAGTTTGTTTATAAGTCTTTTTCACAATCCATTAAGGGAGTTTTATGTTTGATGAAGTAGTTGGGTTACCGGCATCCATGAAAAGGTCATGCTTTTCGCCATCTCCAGTGTCGTATTCCCACACCCATGCCTGCTCCGTCTGATCGAACCTTGATGGATGTTGGAGCTTGTGCGGAGGTATGATGATGTCCTCGAAAAATCCCAGGGTCACTGAAAAATTTGGTTATTACATAAACATCTAAGCCTTGTAAAATTTTTTTTGTGAAAAAAACTTAATGTTTTTCTGAATCAGGCATGAGAGATGCTATTTGCGTATTGATTAGTAAACGTTAAATTTGATAATACCGAAGCTAAGTTAAAAGAAGTAATGGTAGTCATTATTTTTTTGTTTTTTTTTTAATTAACAGACTAAGTTTCTATGCAAAAACTGATAGATTAAATTTAATGTACAATTGTGATAAAAAATCAATATACTTTACAACAAAATAATTCAGACAATAAAAAAAAAAATGCAGGCTGTGAAATTAATACGAAGGTTGAAATTAAAGTAAATTTTTAAAATTAAACTACTTTTATACTAAAGTTAAAATTAATTATAAAAAATACAGTATTTCCAATGTTTTTAATACACCAAATATTGATTTTTCATCACAATTGTACATGAAAATTTAATATACCAGTTTTTGCATAAAAACTTCCGTTCTGGTATTTTTTCTCAAAGTGTAAGACACATTCGTATTTTCGTAATTGGTTAAGGAGAAATCCGTTAACAAATGAACAACAGAATGAGAAATATTTGTATGTATTTGAAGGTTACCGTGAACGCCGTCAGCACTGCAGCTCCGTATTTTCCCGACGAGAATTTCCTCCATGAAGGGACGAAAGACGATGAAACGAAATACAACTTTGGTGTGGGAAGATCCATCGCCGGGAAAAATATAAGACTCCTCGATCTTCGTGATGTCGTGGAGCGCGATGCAGAGTCCTACGTTCAGATAGACCTGAAAAAATGTGTACGACGCACAACGTGTAACCTCAAAAAAGTCTCTCGTATCCCGAATTACGAAACGAACACTGAAAGAATCTCAAAAAGTTTTGGATTCTTTAACGCGAAAAACATTGCAAGTTCGAGACGTTTGTCGCAAAAACTTTGAGCTAAATGGGTTTTACCTTGTTGGCAAGTTTTCTGTTCAATTCATCGGTGATGGCATCGTTTAATTTTCTTTTAAACTTCCACGGTGGTATTCTGACGATGTCTTTGAGTTCCGACAAGACAAACATCTTTCCTTGCTCTTCACCCACGAGCCTTGGCAATCACCGACTAGCGAGAGCACGTGCCAAAACAAACATTTTCCGAAAGGATATTGAGAATAATAAGGGAGTTTGAGGGAGTTAATATTCAAACGCGTTCTGGAGCAACACGGCGGCAGCGAGTTCAGACTTTCGCCGATAGATGGACTCGCCGAGATTGTGCATGAGCCAAAAAACCGATTAAAATAGTAATGAAAAAAATTGTTCAGTACACAGCGAGATCGTCCGGTTAGTGGGTGAAATTGTGTGTATCAGTGATAACTGTCTTTCATGAATTGTTAAATCTGCGAGCTACATGCAGGATCTTAAACGATCGTCAAAGCGGTAGACTGCAACGCGACATACAGTTGCCATCGATGTATGTCATTCAGCAGGTTATTGCACCTGCGTCCAACGACGCTTCGGCAGGCGTGTAAATAAGCGAATAAAGCGAAGTCAAAAGACCAGGGTCATCGAAAGCTGACATGTAATCCGTCTTCGATTATGTTTTTCTTTTCACCTTAGGTATCACTGTCCGTGAAAAAAGTTTTCAATTTTCTTTTTTCGCGGCGCCATGCGGTCTCAAAACGGCACTCAGTACAGTTTTTGTTACCAACACTCTGTCGTGCTGTCTCTCTAACTCCACTGCGAGCACCAATATCGGCATCTCTCTTGCTCTCGTATCGTGGTCACGTGATTATGAGTGCGTGAGAGATAGTTGCATTTTTCGAATCAGTGCCATGTAAAAATGGTCAACTTTTGAGGTAAAAGCTAAGTGTCATCGGACGCGGTATTGAATTATACATCAGCTGATACTTTGCTTTTTCGTGAAATATCTACTATCCCCGAATGCAATTCATTACAGGTTTGTTACCGACTGTCCTTTCACCTCGCCTTGATCGCATGGATCGCATGTGAAATCTCCTCCCTCCACCCTTCCCCTCTCCCGTCGGTATCAAACACTGTAATCAACTTTTTTCACGAAGTCTAGCATCTGCGATCAAAAGAAAAGTGTCGCGAAAGCTGACATGTAATCCCTTTTCGATGACACTTTTCTTTTGACCTTCCATATCACCAAGCCTGAAAAAAGTTGATTACAGTATTATTACCGACCCTGCAGCGACACGGCGGCAGCGACTTCGAACTTTCGCCGGTAGATGGACACGCCGAAATTGTGCACAAGGGAAAAAAACCGTTAAAAATAGTACCAAAAAAAACTATTCAGTACACAACAAGATCGTCCGCTTAGCGGGTGAAATTTGGTGTATCAGTGATAAAACTGTCTTTTCCGAATTGTTAAATCTGCGAGCTCCATGCCCAATCTTAAACGATCGCCGAAGCAGTAGAATACAATGCGACATACAGTTGTCATAATTGAGACGATCTTCGTATCGATGCATGTCATTAGGAGGTTGTTGCACCTGCCTCAAAGGACATTTCGTCTCTAGTGTAAACAAGCGAAGACGCCATTGACTTCGGTGAGACAATCAGAGTTCGCACGATCGCGCAAAAAGAAAAAGAGTTACAACGCTGATCGGTAGAATGGGAAAGGGGTATGCAGCTTCTCCGCGAGTCTCGGGCTCTTCGGCGGGAGCCCGCGAAGTGAAAGCCACGATCGAGGCTGGAGTAGAATGTAAAGAAGCTGCGAGGTGTTCGGACGGCACGAGAGAGGGAAACCGACTACGTCCAGTCACTCCGAGGCAGGGTGGAAGGAATGTTGAGCGTGGTGTCACATCGTCCAAGTCGTCTTATCGTTATTCAGCTGGCTGCCAGTCGAGCTACCGCCACAGGACAGTGATTGCCCCTCCGACATGTACGTATACTGTTCATTTTTTTTCGGCTTTGAAAAATAATACAAAAAAAAAAGAATACACAACGATAATACCAACAAAAAAAGCCCTCGCATGGGATTATCGGAAGGTTCTCGTAAGAACCAATGCGTGTCTCATCGATTGCAACTCTGAATGACAGTAAGTCGCGGGACGTAAATTTCGATAAGCACGTGCGTTCGACAAAAAAAAACTTGCCGGCCGGCGAGCGCGACACTTCGACGACTCTTGTTGATACTGTGAATAATTTGAAAGAAAAACATAATGCTTCGAAAAGTGTCTATCGATGGCCCACGTTATTCCGGTGAAATAGACTCTCGGTTATTCGTATCGGAATATGTTATTGTCCAATGATCGGTGTGGTGCGCGACCGAAGAAGAATCACAATTGTTTTTGTTAAGTCGGCTACAGCTGCGCCCACCGTGGATGTGAGTTGGGTGAATAACGTGAACAGGATCTTTTTGTTCCATGTTTTTGTATATGTTTCGGTCCAAGGGAAGAAATGTAGAGCTTAAAGTAACTTTTAAATTTCATGTACTGGAACTCGAAATTTGCTTACATTGCTTACATTAATTGGACATTAATGTACTTTTTTTGTCAAATGAAAATACCAGATATTAAAGTTACAAATCTTTTGCCTGAAATTTACAAAAATTTTGCAGCACACACGTGTTTGAAATTTCGTAAACAATTTGTCATAGTGTCCAGCGGTCCTTGAAGTCCTCGAAGTCCTGGGACTGTCCTAAAATTTTGCCTGTCCTTGAAAAAGAGTCCTGGGATATCTTTGAATTTCACCTAATGTACTTGAATTTTTTATTCCTCGCAAATTTGAACCAGTTTCAAAATGTATATTACTAGCGAAGATCCTAAAAAAATGTGTATCATAGTGAGTATTTTTTTTTTTTTGCTGAACCGTTAAATGTTATTTCGTACGTCGCGCACGATATGCATTTTTTTTTTTCATGAATATCCTAACACAATCTAGAAATTGTCCTTGAATGTCCTTGAATTTCGTACAGGCTTTTTACTGGACACCATGTTTATGTAAAAAAGCTTCCAATACCGTCCGTTTATTTTAAAAAATTACATTCTACGTATAACTAACAATAGTTAATTGACAAGGTTAAAGAATGTAAAATTAAAGAATACTGAAGAGGGTCAGCGCATCCTGGACCGAAACATATAAAAAACGTGAAACACGTAATTTATTTAAAAAATCGTAATGCTTCGAAAAGTGGCAATCGACTCCCTTCCCCGGTAAAATAGAACCTCCTTTATTCGTATCGAAATACATTTTTATCCAATGATCGGTGTGGTGTGTGGTCGAAGAAGAATAACAATTGTTTTTGTTAAGTCGGCTAAAGCCGCGCCAACCCGGATGTCTGGGTGAATCACGTGAACACGATCTTTATTCCATGGTTTTTATACATTTCGGTAACCAAGAATCGTTAATCGATGGCTGCAAAGGATGTAAAAATAAATAATACTGAAGAGGGTCAGCGCGTCCTGGCCCGAAGCGTATAAAAAACGTCGAATAAAGATCGTGTTCACGTAACTCACCCAACATCCGGGCTGGCCCGGCTGCAGCCGACTTTACAAAAACAATTACTTATATTATTATCCGTTCGATTAACGAATGTAGACAAACTTATAAAAATTAAATTCGCTATTATTAACCCATATCGAGAATAGCGAATAGATTTCGAGGCTAAAAGACTCGCCGCAGGTGGAATCTTCGGCGTTCGTCAAACTTCGTTCACCTCGACATAAGTTACGGCAATTTTCCACCGGCGGAGATCACTCGAGTTGTGCAACCTGTTATATCGCTCGACGAGGAACAACGCTGTAAAAGCGATTTACGATCTTGGGGTGGGGGAGAAAAAAATGTGGTGTCCATAGAACGATAGAAAGGCGGGTTATTGCATCTCGCCGTTCCCTCGCGGAGAGTCGGTAGCGATAGTACGATACGTGAGGGGAAGCGTGACGGAGCATGGATCGAACATTGGCACTCGGACGTTAAGCATCACCGTAACGCAACGCTTCGATCGTAACAGCGAGGTCGTTTAATTTCGCCGATGATATTCGAGGGAATATAAAAAGAACGTAACGGATGTGGAAATGCATCGATAGCCCGTTCTATCGGCGGAGCACGTTTGGAAACTTACTTCGGATAACGCAGTACAAGAGAGAGAGATAGAGAGATAGAGAGTGCTGCGCGCTCGCCCGAACGCCGGAGAGAGAAGCTAGCCGCACGAGTATGATTTCTGAACGCGGCCCTGTACTACCGCTAACTTCGCACGTGCGCGGAATGTGAGTGCGCACTCGATCGGTTGCGACCGAGACGGCTTTCTTCGCGTGCCGACTCCCCGCGCACCCGGATACATAACACCAGAAGAACCTACCTACGCCCTATTAGCCAAGTTGATACTCTCGTATTTTTTTTTTTTTCGATGCATCGAAAAGAAATACCGTCTGTGCAGTATGTGTATCGAGGATATCGAGCGGGCGTCCTCGAACGAATTGAGTTGTGCGATTATCAACGCAAGCTGATCGCTCGCGCCCGTTAACGAGGTTATGTTCTTAGTGTATTCAATGAAAACAACGAGGAAAAATAAAAAGTTACTAGAGAAGCGATTCTGACTCGAGTCGACAGTCGAGTCTCTCGCTTCCGTGTAAATTCCACTGCTTCTCAATGTTCCTCAATGTTACGTCTCGTTGCTATAACGAATTCCGAGTGAAAGTACACACCGTGCACGTATCGTCGTCGCACAGGCGTGTGGGTTAATACACGCGCGAGCGATGCATTTACCTCGTGGAACTCTGTCGCTACTAATTCATTGCACTTTTCACTCCGCCTCGAGGAGGAGCGTTAAAAACGCTTATGAATATTCCGGTGGCTTCGTCCGACTCGACCGGCTTCGTACTACTCGCTGGCAGGAAAACTGAACTCTCGATCGGAGATTAGCGAGATTCGAAGTTTTTTTTATTAACACACGGAGAAACTTGTTTTTCCATATTTGGCGCTCAGGCTACATGCAACGACATTCGTGCTTGATTATTTTTCAATTAAATTCTTTTTTTTTTAAACTTCCATTTGTCGCGTTTTCGTTATAGGATAAACGTCGTCAATTTTATCGACTGATAGGGCAATTTGGGACACGGTTATACAATACACGTGTGTGTCTGATTCGACGCTGCGTCGAGGCGCGGTCTCGTGTCGTTTTCGTGCGTTGTCGACCGATCGGAGATTATTGCTAAGAAATGCTAAAAAATGTACCATTCGGTACTGTGTCGCTGCTAATTCGTTACACTTATAACTTTACTACGAGGAGCAGCGTTAAGATGTATCGTACATAGATTCGCAAGCAAAAGTTTACGTCGATCCAAATTTCAGTACTTCGCGGTATGCCAGAAATCTGGAAAAAAACATCAGCCGTATTAGTGATGTCACGACCTTTGATTATGCATAATACTAATGCCAAAAAGTTATTAACAAATTATTTTAAAAATTAATTGTTTCATGAAAAATCAGAAAACTTTTGTTTTTTCATGTTAAATAAATACTTTGATTTGTGTTGTGGGGTGATTCATATGTTCTTAAGCCGAGGGGGGCGGAAGAGGGGTTGCGCTGAAAGCGTTAAGTTGCTCGCACATAAAACAACGCTTGCACCAAACAGATGGGACACCAATACGCGAGCATCAGCCAATCACGGCTGTGTGCGAGCAGCTTTAGTCAGTGTGCGAGAAACACAGGCAAGTGGCTAGCCAAAGATAGAGTCTTCAGTTTATTGAATTGATCTCAGACACTACACCGTGAATCTCCTCGAAATTTGAACACAATCTGTCTGATAGAATGCTCTTCACTGTGGGTGGTGTTTTATCTGAATCGACCAGAAACCAGCGGACAAAATCGCTACTTTCTGTCGTTATCGACCGGTTTCTGAAACATTTGTACTACATATACCTTATGTAGCTTTGTACACGCAGCACTGAAAAAAACGACACTGCCAAAAAATCTGAAAAAATGCAAATGATTCAGCGTGTCTGCCTACAAAGTAGCAAAGTTTTACAGCGGTCCAACAGAAACGCGTTTAGTGCCAAATACGTCCTTAAAAAAAATTCTCAAAAAAGGGTCGTTGCATCGTCCGACTCGACCGGCTTCGTACTACTCGCCAGCATCAATACTGAGTTCTCAACCAGACACCAAGCGAGATTCGAAATTTCGTTATTACACGCAGAGAAACTTGTGTTTCCATATTTGGACCTTCGAGCCACGAGCAACGAATACTCGCGCTTGATTACTTTATAATTAATTCTTTTTTCTTTTTTTTTTCTTTATAGGATAAACGTCGTTAATTTTAGCGGCTGATAGGGCAATTTGGGACACGGTTATACGATACACGTGTGTGACTGATTCGACGTTGCGTCGTGTCGGGCACGGCCGTTGTCTCGTGTCATTATCGCGCCTGGTCGGCCGATCGGAGATTATTGCTAAATTCGCCGGCATTCCTGCGTATACACGCCGCGGTACTTTCGAAGCAATTGTCACGTGCTCCGGAGGAGAACCACCGTTCCAATGTTGTGCGGCGGTAGTAACTGTCCGGCGTATGGGTGTCTCGTAGGGTAGGCCACGTTTCCCCTCGGCTAAGTATCAAGGACTCTCCGGCACGCGGATTATCGTGAACGCCAGCGAGCCCGCGCTGCACAGACCTCGTGATTTACGACCGCTCGAACGCGGTTAACGAACGCTCTAACTCACACACAAACACTTCATTACCGACGAGGATAATATGGGGCACGAATTTTGCACATACCTCGGCGAGCGAACCTGCCCCGTTCTCGTATAAACTATCATCTTTCCCTTTTTTTCCGCAACCAGTTATAGTTATGCGATTCGATTTCCCTCGGCGAATGCTTTTATCTTAATCGCAATTGAGCCGGCTGTACATTTTTTTAGATAGCTCGTCACGATCGTGGGTGTTCGTAGCGCCCGCTGATCGACAATTATACACTCGGGCCCTCGGGCAATTAACGTCCGACTTCGTCGCTGTTTACACTTTTCTTTCAAATAAAATGGTGTCTCTGGATACACGTGACTGCTAATGCGGCGCGGAAACGCGAGCACGCGTGATTGCACACGGTCGGAGAGGTGCGTTAACGAAACGTGACTTAGGTTATTATCCCCGCGCACTTACAGAGCTCACGCTACTGACCGAGTGCATGCGTAGGTAGAAATGTAACTTTCGTTGGTCTGCGCTTTGCTTTCGATTCTCGGCTCACTGCATTGATGACGAATAATGAGAAAAACAAGGTCTATGATTTTTTCGCGTTTCGGGCGTCGAACGAGTTATCGGTCGCATCTCCTGCGGCGTCGAATGATCGCTTTCACTGAGTAGCAAGTTAGTACCGGTAAAACCCGTTACGGGCGCGCATGCGCGCTCGCCGGGGGCGCTGCCTTCCGTGGCTCTCTGCCCGGCTGGCCTCAATATCCGCCGAAGAAGCCAATTAATACGTGTCCAGATACGTATACACACTGTACACAAGCGTAGAAACACTCTCGAAGGATCAGTGCCGTTGAACGAGGAAAGTGAATTCTTGCGAGGAGTCGGAAGCCTCGCAGGCACGATATGACCCCTCTATGAGACTTATATCTATATTGTGTACGACGTCGTGAGCGCTCGCGGAAGTGGATGGCATCGGAAGCTTGTACGCGAGAGGTGTCTCGGAACACCTACAGGTTATTCTATCGAAACTAAGGCGAAGTAGGAAGTCATTTTTGTTCGCGACATTCACAGACCCGATTTAGACAAATTGCACCGTAATTCGATCGTGGGTTATACAGGTGTACAAATATAGTTCGTATCGGATTCTGATATAGTTATAATGTTTTGGGGATTAAAGAAATAAAATTACTGCCGTTTTATGAGAAACACTCTGCAACACGAACAGCCCAGGTAGCACAAAAAAGATTAGTTGTCAATAAAAAGTGCTGTCAATGGGTTCGATATGTCCGTCTGGACGGTATCCGAAAGTTACAATCTATCCAAAGAGTTAGCTTTTGGACGTAGGATAGCTTATGGTTACCATCCGGACGGACGTATGTAAACCTACTTAGATCACTTTTTCATACCAGATGTCTTTCTGCTACCTAGGAGGTTATCCAATCGAACTAGCGAAGTGGGAAGTCATTTTTGTCCGGGACATTCGCGCACCCGATTTGGACGAATCGCACCGTAACTTGATCGTCGTTTATACGCGTCTACAGAGATAGTTTTTATCGCCTGCTATAATAATTATAATTTCCTATGTATTAAAAAATTAATGAACGTTGTTTTATGAGTATAACACTCTCGATCACGTACAGGTTGTCCCGTCGATCTATGGTTCGACTATGGCGAAGTGGGAAAACGTTTTTGTCCGGGACATTCGCGCACCCGATTTGGACGAATCGCACCGTAACTTGATCGTCGTTTATACGCGTCTACAGAGATAGTTTTTATCGCCTGCTATAATAATTATAATGTCCTGTGTATTAAAAAATTAATGAACGCTGTTTTATGAGTATAACACTCTCGAACACGTACAGGTTGTCCCGTTGAACTATGGTTCGACTATGGCGAAGTGGGAAAACTTTTTTGTCCGGAACATTCGCACACACGATTTGGACGAATCGCACCGTAATTTGATTGCGAGTTATACACGCGTACAAATATAGTTTTTATCGTCTTAAGCTGTAGGTATAATTATCTGTGATTTTTTTATTTTTACTTTTTTATGGTACTTTATGAGCATAAAACCCATTTTTCTCACTCTCTTATTGCATAACATCGTATTCCATGGGCGGGGATCTCGGGAGTCGTGAAGCGCGGAAACTATCGCCCCTCGGCTAGGCCGGAGAGTTCTTCTCAGACCGCCGCCTTAATATCCTTACGCTCGGCTTTTTCACCAATTACTTTCCGCGCGTTGCCGCTTATTACGTCTTACCATCGTTCGGGCCTCCTATTATATCGCCTAGGCAGGTGTGCATCGCATGCACCCACCTTTTTCGTTCGGTTCATTAACCATCTCGAAAATAAACACCAGCTGCTGCGCTGCACGATAGATTCGACACTAATGATTGGCCACAGTTTCGTGCAGCGTCCCGAGCACGGATAGGCCAGTGCGCAACGCTAATACCGTGCTTGTTGCAATTATCAAACATGATTCGATGATAATCGATTTTGTAGTTGCTGCAGTTAATGCTGATAACTATACGCAAGTGGCAAAACCATTCCAGCAATGCATCCATCGAATGGTCGACGGGGCTCTGTCTCGTTTGCGCAATAAATACAAGTTTCGCAATTCTAGATTTTTCTCAACATCCCAGCCGCTGTACTATAGTGATATAAGTGTACGGCAAAGCCCCGACGGCGAAACGGATAATGACGACTGGGACGACTGAAGATGGGTCTCTCCTCCGCGGTCTTTGCGGTCAATGAGAAATGATTTCCGGTCTTTGATTTTTTGTTTCTCCGTCGTTCGACGACTATAGATGACGATCGAATGTACGCGTGTCTCTCGACGCAGAGTCTTGCGGGGTCGGTTTAGCTATGTAGATTGTAACGATCGAGCGAAATAATAAAAAGGGACATGGATTACAAAAAAAACGCGAGCTGGAATGTTTATTACCAGTAGTACAGTCAGTACGTCTGTTATTTTTTATGAATTTATTTATTTATTTATTTATTTATATACATAATTATGGGCGATCGCCCAATTACAGGTACGATGAGATAAAACCATCGCACAATACAAAAGTTGTCGATAAGCTGCACAAACATAGTTACTGCTCGTAGTATAAACCTTAACAATGAATTGTTAAGACGCCACACAGTGACAAATTTAAGACTAATGGCGCTCTAGGTTAGCCAAATTATGGCACCCGAAAATGATTGGTACGAAGTTTAAATCACAGCGTTAACGCTGCAATCCCAAAAAATCAGATACAAATAAAAAGGCTCCGAAATTAGTATGGCAAATCCGAAAGATTTTTATTGTAACAATTTTTTTTGCGACGGTGTAACATCGATTATGAAATGATCCGTCGTTGAATTGCTAACGAAATTTGCGCCTTGCTTTGGTTTTAGCAAATTTATCTATAATTTACTCGCAATCAATGGGTTTAAAAATCTCTGTATGAATTGTGAGAAGTGCTAAAGTGTTAAGTCTATCTTAGCTCAGCTTGCTCGTAGGTAAATTTTAACGCTTTTCAAAGTTGAGTTGCCAAACATTTCTGCCTCGATAAACATACGTGCGTGCTGGAACTTGCACTGTTTATTCGCCTTATGTAGGCCACCGCGCTTAGTGCTTCTCAATACATATATACATGTATAAACAGAAACAAACTACGCTTCCAGAGAGCGTGAGCTAATCGTGAATGTTGACTATCGTGAATGTTGAATGGATTAATTGCTGCGAGTTTTAAAGCTACATCATCTATCGATCTTTTTTTATTCTCTTAACTGATATCAAAGCATAAATAAATATCTATATTGCAGATACATATTAAACGCGAGTGTGTGGATTAAAATTATTCACCTTCGATGCCTTGAAAACAACTAAATACATTTATACAACATTCAGCATTTTGAATCTTCAAATTTTTCTTGTTTCTCGGCGTTATTAGGCAGTTGCTTAAATCCATCACTGACACCACACTATCATTTCCCAACCTGGTAACGCGCGGATCCAGCTATGAACCGGATAGTTAGACCGACAGAAGGGAACCACAAAAATCACTGTAGTCCAGCTTGACCTCACTTCGACCTTCAAGCGCACCAGCGCGCGCCGCTCAGAGAATCAAAATTGCCATTAAAAATATTTACAGAACGAAGTCTCTTCGTGTTGAAGTGTTGAAAAAGACCCTCGATAAAATCTACAATCGCTGTCAAGTCGAGCGTCTCTTCGTCTCTCAAATGTCCTGCTCTTCGAGCGACTTGTCACGATCGCTCGCCGATCGATGAATCGTCTATCCTAACGGGCGTACGACATGCCTTGCGATGTACTGAAAAATTATTGCCAGGCAGAGTTCGATGCGGTGGGAGTTTCTCGACGAGTCCGGAGGGGGACTTTGATCCTGCAGCGAAGGATCAATGCCTCGTCCTCTTGTGTAGGCTCGGCGCATTCGAGTGTTTCGTTTGGAATTCCGAGACGACCGGATCGTCTGCATCCTCGGAATTGCAAACCGGCTTCGGACGATCTCGTCTCCACCGAACGAAATGTAAATATATCGTCGCTGTATCACCGACCCGGCCTTGGCTCGGAGGCGAAAAAAAAAGACCGAAAAGTTCGTGATCGGACAATAAAAGACTAGGCGATCGTCGCGTTGCATGTAGAATTCTCGCGCATGCGCGGCGGCCATATTCCTTTTTTTTGCGAGATCAAAGCGTAGATCGTGTAAGAACGAAATAAGGCGCAGAGTCGACTGAAACTTTGAGTCCTCCGTGATCCTTGGCTCTAACGAGCTCGACTCGTATCCCCGTGCATGGGAAAGAACTTTCTTCGAGATTCTCAGAGCGCGCGCTGAACGAGTGCTGTGTAAATCTTACCCGGCCGGGCGGCGATTCGCGATCCCGAGAGCTGTAATCTTTGTTCATAAGCGTAGAGCGACGCATGCGCGGTTCGCTATGTTTCGCAAATGGTTAACATAAATAGAGACCCATCGATATTTTCCGATACTGTAATTTAACATCTTAATTTGCCTTTAAATACTGCGCGGTTTATTTGTATATAGATATATTTCTGCTGCGATAGCTGAAACGCATAAATCCGACCCGGTCGGGCGATGATTCAATCCCGAGAGCTGTAATCTTTGTTTATAACCGTACAGCGACGCATGCGCGGTTCTCTATGTTTCGCAAATGGTTAACATAAATAAAGACCCATCGATATTCTCCGATACTGCAATTTTACATCTTAATTTGCTTTTCAATGCTGCTCGGTTTATTCGGATATAGATATAGATATATTTCTACTGCAATGGCTGATACGAATAAATCCTACTCGGTCGAGCGATGATTCAATGCCGAGAGTTATAATCTTAGTTTATAACCGTACAGCGACGCATGCGCGGTTCGCTATGTTCCGCAAATGGTAAACATAAATGAAGACCCTTCGATATTTTCCGGCACCGTAGAACCTCGATTATCCGAACCCGTCAGGTCCGGGTCTAGTTCGCATAATCTAAACGCAAATTTTTTTTACGACCTCATAACATGTCCATAAATATATGAAATAACTGTATGTATCAAACTTCGGGCGGAGCACCTCGGTCAATGACCTGAGAGGAAAAATCATGACCGAACGATGAGGCTAATAAAAAGGCTAAATAATATTACTGTGGCTAATAAAACGCATTTACTACGACTATTAAACTTCAAAATATACTTTGAACAATGGAGTTTCTACGGTACTATAATTTTACATCTGAATTAACGTTTAATTACTGCGCGGTTTATTCGGATGCATATATAGATATATTTCTACTGCAGTAGCAAATTTTCTCCAAACTCCTCAACGAAGCGTGTTTAAGTTCTCCCGGTCTAAAGTCGAATGGAACAAGAGAGGTGAAGAAAAAAACACAAAGACTCTCGTGAGTCGCATGTTTACGCTCTGGGGTATTTGGCGGTCAGCGGTGCCCAAGGGAATGACCGTGATCTTGGCGGTTGATCATGAAAATAGCCACATCGTTCGGCCGATGACCGACACACGCAGGTAGAAATCTCTCGAATCCTTCGCACTCCAGTGCTCCCCGTATTTGCATATCGTCGCTGTAACATTTCACGCGTGACCAAAGAATTCCACTTATATCGCCGTTTATATCGTACTCTCCAACGGATACGCAACTCCCAGTTCTGCTTTCCACTCACTTTCAAACATTATACTCTTCCCATTTGGAAATATAATAATAATAATAATAATAATAATAATAATAATAATAATAATAATAATAATAATGTATTTATGTGTTTTTAAGAATATAATTGATTCCGTGGCAAGGCCTTAGCTTATTCGTTAATCATAAACACTCGCATTTTATATCCGTTGATAACGAAGTGGAAAATTACATTTACCGAGTTACTATCTCAGCTTAGCAGGAAGTCTAGCGTTGTGTGATCGACCACGTGTGCGCGAGCTAAGTAATGCTTCTTTAGTGACTCGAGAATTGTGCATGTCATTACAAAATGTTCTACCGTATCTACTTCCGGTGTGTAACACATTGGCCAGTTTGTCGTTTAAGTCCAACTTGTAGCTGCGTCTATTTACTATAATAGCAATGTAATAATAATAATAACAATAACAATAATAACAACAATAATAATAATAACAATAATAATGTGTAATTGATACCGCGGAGGCTGTCGCGAGCTCGAAATCGAATACCTTAATTTAGAATTTCAGCGTTCACCGATCCACGACACAGATTCCGCGTTATTTATATCCTCTCCGGACTGTGGAAGTCGCGGAGAAAGTTAGAGTCAGATAAAAACGAGCGATATGCGTATACCACGACGATTAGTTTCAAAGCTGGTGTATACATTCGCTCGATTCGTCGAGACGAAAAGTGTCAAGTATACCGGGAGTTATAGAGATCGAGGGGAGCGAGTCTCAATATGAAAGCGTCGATGAGGAGGCCGCACGCTGGAAGCGATCTCCGTGGCTCGAACATCATTTTATTTTTTTTCTCTCCAAGTGGAACACGCGGTCAGGCAGCTCTCTTCTGCCGCGAGCAGGCTTCGATTCCTCTCGGCGGCATCGTCCACACTCGTGCTCTATGCACGCGTTGTAATTACGGTACGAAGTGGAGGAAACCGCTCGGCGATTTCACATTTTCCATCGACTTCGCCGGGGAAGCGAATAAAATCTTCCGCCTCTTAAGGTAGTACTTGCGGACAGTCCGACCTCACGTGAGATCATAGAGGATTTAGAGAGAATTGTAAACACTTATCGATGGTATAAATATCTGAAAAAAGTCAAGCATATTAAACGTGCTGAAAAGATTAATTTACCATAATAATAATTGCAAAATGTTATTGACAAATTGATGAAAAATAAAATTGTTCCTGGAAACATAACTTTTTTAAAAATGAAAATGATTCGTTCATTTCTCTGAATACGTACGAATTTTTTTTTATATGGAAAAAATGTGTAGAAAGTAACAGAATTTAAAAATCGGAAAAAATTCATACGTATTCAGAAAAATGAACGAATCATTTTCATTTAAAAAAAGCTAGGTTTCCAGGAGATTTGTTGAACAATTTTATTTTTCATCATTTTGTTATTAACATTTTGGAATTATTATTACGGAAAATAAATATTTTCAGCACCTTTAATATGCTCGATTTTTTTCAGATTTTTATACCATTGAGAAGTGTTTGCAATTCCCTCTCATTTGTCTGAACCTTATGCGAAGTGAATACTATTCGCAAGGACTACCTTAAAGTAAACGTACCAATGCCCGGACCGTTAAGATCATCCCCAGATCCCAGCAGTTATTAATTCATCAAGAACAAATTTTTTGTTAAAATAAACGAAACCACTCTCAAGCTCATAGTTTCAAATTTTCGAAAGAATTTCTTTGCGATTTATTAATTAAATCAATGAAAAAATTATATTTACGCGAAACAATACTGAAGATAAGCTAAGTAGAAAGCGTCTACCCTAACTTCTTCGAACTGTCCGATTATTGGGTCGCGTATGTAGTAGCGCTTGTACCAATTTTCCGGACACTATATTTTCTGTCTTTTAATAAAAGGCAACAATGGAAAATAATTTAAGCTTAAATCTTGTATAACTTTCTTCCGAGCATAAAATAATATGTGTAGATACGATTACAAGCCTCAAATTGGATTTCTAATACTTAACTTCGAAAGAAATCAAATCTGCATAGGAGTGTCCGACGAGTGGGACGTGTCCGAGCATTGGTATTGTTACCTTATACAGAGACCGTGAAGTGCCGACGGAATCAACGGAGTTTTCGAACGAATCGAATAAATTATCATGCGATTTTCGATGAAAATAGAAAACGAACTTTCGGAAATTTAACGAATATCGATTTACACGTGCAGTAGGTTCCCGATTCGTCGAACCAGGCAGCCTCCGGTCCGGCGAGCAGCCGCGTTTACTCAAGTTTTTCTTTTTACTTTTATTTTTTTTATCGATCGATTAGAACCGATTGCCACGAGCATTTACCGTCGCGGTTGTACCCGCACGTGTTCGCAATGAAAATTCACACGGAAAAGAAAGGGAAATACATTCCGTGACAGTATTATCGCATCGGGACAATAATAAAACACAGAAACGTGCCTCATTGACGTACTAATGGGCGGTGTCTCCTTCATTCGCTATAAACACCGTTCGAATCCAAGGCGTTGAGAAGAAAAGTAAAAAAAAAAAAAAAGTAATAAAAAATCTACGCCGTTTAATCTAATAACTATCGAGGTCGACGCGCCTTGGCCGTAGTATAGAACTCAGCCGCTCCCTTATTCTTGGTATACCTCCATAAACACGATGATTCAATGCCGCATCGAGCCTCGATTCGAAGACCACAATGAATACTCTATCGCTATATTTAATTAATGAAGTTGATGAAATTAATTAAATCAATGAAACTCAGATAGAAAAACGTGCCGTCAAACGGGTACCTTACCATTGGTACCGCCACCGTTCTATCAATGAAATCAATGAAATCAATGAAATCAATGAAATCAATGAAATCTATGAAATTTATGAAATTTATGAAATTACGAGGTTTCGCGATTAGATCAGAAAAAGTCTGCAATATTAAAGAGAATATTCTCGTGGAATATTTTTTAACAGTAACACAAACTATAACGCACATAACAAGTTTCGGAATATCGCACACGAATCTCTGGTATTATGGTGCACTGTATAGTATTATTATTAGAAAACGGATTACGAGCGCGGTGCGCGCGCGCTGAGGTGAATTGGCTGTTGCAATATCGTGAGAGAGAACCCGAGTCCCGAGTGAAAGGCTCCTGCGCGTGCGCGCCTCGAACGCGACTATTGCTTCTGCTTCGCTCCTATTTCGCCGCTTGGAAACTCTAGAATTTCTTTGTATCCCCTGTGGGATATATCTAACGAGGCACCGGTAGCGCAACGCTCCGACGGACTTCGTCGTTCACTTTCCTGGAGCCGGATTAACGTCGCATCCGCGCAACACCCTCAGAAGCTGCGCGTCTCCCGCGGTTCGGCAATTTATAATCTCCAAATGAATAGTCGAACAAAACTGAGGCTGTGCCTTCCACATGTAAATCATTTATTATTTAATCGGCTATTTCATTCATTAACTATAATTTATTATCATCGCAGCGACGTTTAATTAATTCACTGGTTGTCGAGGACTGACAACTGCCCCGTAAATACAAATCCATCGGTCAGCATCGATGCGAAGGAAAAATACAAGTTTTCGCGACGAGTCACCTCCAGTGACTGCTGCGAGTGTAAACACGACCGACCGACCATCACGCCGTCGCTCGATAGCGCATGACCGTTGCTGTTCGTCACTGCTGTTATTATTATCATTACACAGTTGTTGCTGTGCTATCGTATGAATAAAAAGGATCACCTCCGGCAGACCGGAATTATTATTATCATTACACAGTTGTTGCTGTGCTATCGTATGAATAAAAAGGATCACCTCCGGCAGACCGGAATTATTATTATTATTACACAGTTGCTGTGCTATCGTGTGATTAAAAAGGATCATCTCCGGTAGCTCGGAATAATGAAAATGTTATGCGGTATTGAATCGCAGCGCTTAGTTGTCGTGTTGTTATAGGAATATATGCGTTACTGGTATTAAAAATAGTGGGAATTAATGTACATAAACGGAACGTGCGAGGAACACGGGAAGGATTTATCCCACGGTGTTTTTTTCCAGGTCTTCCACACTTTGTTGAAAATATGCGGTTACAATAAACATAACAGTGACGAGGAGTTCTCCTGACAACGAATCTTGATTATTTTCTGGCCCGTGAATATTAATCCGCCGTTCAGCAACGATGCGAAGAAAAATGTTTTCGCGACGAGTCACCTCCAAATACTGCTGCGAGTTTAAATACGACCGACCAACCGTCACGCTGTCATTCGATAGCGAGTGGCCATTGCTGTCCGTCACTTTGCTATCATCTTTATTATCCCACAGTTGTTGCCGTTCTATCGAATAAAAAGAACCATCGATAGAATGGATAAAATGAAAATGTAATGCGATATCGAATCGCAGCACTTAGTCGTCGAGCTTGTATACGAATGTGCGTTAATGGTATTGGAAATAGTGGAATTTAATGTAAATAGACGGAAGGATGAGGCGCGGGAAGGATCAGCCCACGTTGTTTTACCTCAAAGTCTTCCACACTTTATTGGAAATATGCGGTAGGGCTGTACAGTTGGGCGGTCTTTGCCGGCGAAAAATCTTATCTTGTTAACGGGACATTATAGTTTGCCCGGCTAAGCCGTCTTAGTTGGGGAAGATCGTTTGGCCGTCTAATAATTTTTATTGTGAATTACAAGGAAACTGATGAAATGAATGAGACGTTGATCTTTGGCCCGTTACCTGGCGGCCAACGACCTTAGCCGACTAATGGATATTATAATTTGGCCAGGTAAGCCGTCCCAGCCGGCTAAAGATGGTTTGTCCGGCTAAACATTGGCCGCTGTTCGGTCGGCTATTAATTTTTATTGCGTATTGCGTTTCACGAATGTGCGTTAGTGGTATTAAGAGTAGTGGAATTTAATGTAAATAAAGGGAAGGATGAGGAGGCGCGGGAAGGATCAGCCCACGTTGTTTTACTTCAACGTCTCTCACACTTTATTGGAAATATGCGAAAAAGTCTTATCTAATGGACATTATAGTTTGGCTGGTTAAACCGATTTAGCCGGTTAACATGGTTTGGTCAGCTAGTAATGTTTATTGTGAATTACAAGGAAACTGATGAAATGAATGCGACATTTATCGTTGGCACATTACCTGCCGGCCAAACGATCTTAGCCCGCTAATGGACATTATTATTTGACCGGCTAAACATTCGCCGCTGTTTAGTCGGCTATTCATTTTTATTGCGTGTTACAAGAAAACTGATGAAATTAACGTTTGAAATTAGAGTTTGGCCCGTACTTCATTGCGTGCTTAAGTTTGATCTCAAGATCAGACTTAAGTTTGATCTCAAGATCAGACTTAAGTTTGATCTCAAGATCAGACTTAAGTTTGATCTCAAGATCAGACTTAAGTTTGATCTCAAGATCAGACTTAAGTTTGATCTCAAGATCAGACTTAAGTTTGATCTCAAGATCAGACTTAAGTTTGATCTCAAGATCAGACTTAAGTTTGATCTCAGGTTCAGACTTAAGTTTGATCTTAAGTTCGATCTCAAGGTCAAACTAGTGTCTTCAAATTCGACCCTAAGACCGCTTAGCCGGCCGAACTATAATGTCTATCAGCAAGATAAGATTTTTTCGCCGACCCAGACGACTCAACTCTACAGACGATTAATATCACCGTGAACATGTCCCTAAAGATATCTGCACGAGACTAAGTTTCGTCAAGTTAGAACACCTATGTTTTGCATCGCACAAACTTCGCTTGGGAAAGTTCCCTTGGGGAATAAAATTCTATAAGCGAACCATTTTTTTAAATTCCTAAAGCGGTGCATTGACGAAGACTTGCCAAAGATTAAATTTGTTTTCATGCAGATATTTTCAGGTTTTTACCGTAACGACCAATGGTCCTGACAACGAATCTCGATTAGTTGCTGCCCCGTAAATATAAATCCATCGGTCGACGTCGATGCGAAGAAAAATATTATTTTCTCGACGAGTCACCTCTAAAGACTGCTGCGAGTGTAAACACGACCAACCGTCACGCCTTTCGACAGCGGATTATTGTTATTATCATTCAAGAGTTGTTGCCGTGCCGTCGTGTGAATAAAAAAGGATCATCTCCAGTGGACCGGAATAATGAAAATGTTACGCGTTATTGAATCGCAGCACTTAATCGACGAGCTCGTATACGAATATGCGTTAATGGTATTAAAAATAGTGGAATTTAATGCAAATAAACGGAACGCACGCGGCGCTGGAAGGATCAGTCTCACGGTGTTCTTTTCAAGGTCTTCCACACTTTGTTGGAAATATGCGGCTACAATAAATATCACCGTGACGACGAATGGCCCTGACAACGAATCTCGATTATTTTCCTGCCGACACGCGAGGACGTTATTATATCGCAATTTATCGTAACTTCCACATGGTTTCCCACCTTTTATTGTATAATCAACCGTTATCGCTTCTCGGTTTCATCGTGGCGGAAACTGGAAAGAATATCCGTGTAAAATTGCTATTGTACTGTTGGGACGGTTATTAGATAATTGTAATCGTCTGGCTCTTCGTTTCTCAATGGTCTTGCGATTCTTTGCCGGATGTAAGCTATACGGAAGACTATGGTGATAGCGGGGCAACATGGACCACTCCGGGTAAAACGGTACATATTTACTAGTTTTTCATGGGAATAAAAAAACTAAATTTTGTTTATAATTAAGCATGTCCATTTTGCCCCGCACTCGGTCCTGTAACTGTAAAACATTTGTTACGTCGTCGATACGGCAGTCTCGGAGACATCGATGAAACAAATTACGAATTCCAGACATGCTTAAAGTCCCACCTCGGCACCTCGACACTCGTCTGGCTGCCTTGTAACTCTATAAGAGACTATTAGGGGAGAGCGGGGCCAAATGGAACATCCGGGTAAAACCCCGGGTAAAACCAAAATTGAACTCGTTTTTCGCAAGAATTAAAAAAACAAAGTTTTGTTCAAAATTAAGCGTGTCCATGGTACCCCGCTTTCCACACTGTAAACTATAAAGTATTTGTTATGTAGTTGATATGCGAGTCTGGAAAACCGGGAAAAGTAATGGAATTTTTTTTTAAACCTGGACATTTTTTGTGCTCCACAAAATTTTTCTTTTCAGAAAACTTGTCGACTGTATACAGCATATATATGACTATGTCGTGATATTATTTTCGTTGGGAACTTTTAATATTGTCAACTGAGTTTAACCTATTAATAATCATTATATATTATATTCTACGTTAATTTTAATTGTCCTTTCTTACACTGATCGATAGACTAAAAAAAAAAATTCTCTGGAGAATCGGAAAAAGTCAGGGAATTCTTGTTGGACAATTTCGTGACGACCATGCATCGATAAACAAAATTACTAATTCCAGACATGCTCAAAGTCCCACCACATCACCTCGACACTTGCCTTGTAATTCTGTAAGGAACTACAAGGGGGAGAGCGGGGCAAAATGGAACACCCCGGCTAAAACGAAATTTGTATTAATTTTCCGCGATATTAAAAAAAGGTTTTGTTTAAAATTTCGCGGGTCCATTTTGCCCCGGTCTACGCTGTAACAGTAAAGCACTTGTTATGTAGTCGACACGCCAGTCTCGAAGGCATCGATAAAAAAATTACGAATTCCAGCCAGGCTCAAAGTCCCACTTCGCCGCCCGAGACTCGTCTAGCTGCCTTGTAACCGGCGAGCATTGCTCCTACTATTGTTCTATACCGAACGATTACCGCGTAGTTTGCGGGTTACGCAAGAACTCCCCCCCCCCCCCCCCCCCCCATAAAAGTTAAGCGACGGAATGGGTGCGCGGGCACGCGCCCGAGTTACGCCTAGCTAAATCGGCGTACACGCGTTTCCACTCGGACCCGGTCCGAGAGTCTCGCTTTACGCGGCAATTGCTCAAACTATGAATTTCCAAGTCAGAAAAGACGTTCACCTCGTTTACCGAGCGCGATCTTCGAGGCGATTGACTTTTAAGACGAAAAAAAAAATCGCATACTTTAGCCTCGTGAACAGCGATTTGAACACCGTAAGCTAAATATCGTCGTCGGTGCTCGTGGATTCGCGGAAAGTTCAGTTGCCACGATTTTTTTTACCCGCTGACGATAAAACTTGCGAAAAGAAGGTCGGGTGGTCGAGATAAATTGACGAGACCTTGCTCATTTGGAGATCGTGTCGCGAGCTATTTCGTAATTGCACTCAGCACCTAACAGATTTGTTTTTTTGTAACTGTTCAATGGCTATATCTATATATGTTTTCGTTTTATGGTTTTAGCTGCGTATTCTATCGATTTTTTTTTTCCAATTTCGTTGCCTCACCTTATTTTGAATTTAGTTTTTTGCTCTTCCTTTGCATTAGTTTAGTTTCCTTTTGGTACATTTTAGATACATTGACGAGGCCTTGTTCATTTGTAGATCATATTTTGCAATCGCTCTCTGCAGCTAGCAGATTTGTTTTTTGTAACTTTCATCAATATATGTTTTCGTTTTATGACTTTGTCTGCGTACTGTGTCGGTGTTTTTGTTCCATTTTCGTTGCGTCACCTCATTTTTTATTGAATTATTTTTTAAGTTTGTAGCTCTTTTGTTGCATTAGTTTAGATTATTTTTCATACAGCTTGACCTCTGTATCTATCTGACTATTGCATTTTGGTAAACCTCTGCAGACAAGCTAGAGTCGCTGACAAGATAATTTTATTCATAGAATCATCGTTGCACCCACTTTCGTGACTGTTAAATAATATGACTAACACGTTTGTTGTTTCAGATTACGAAATAAATGCTCCTGCGTACGATGAGATCCGCCTGACAGCGTCATGTCAACGAAATACTTTGTCTTCGTCATTGCTCTGGCGTGCGGTGAGTAAATAGATAAAGAATCACTTTTGCCCTACGATTATTAACCTGTTTGGCAATTGGGCACAGGGTGTTACCGTTGTGATTTTTATCGGCCGTGCGCGAGTTACGTTAACAGCGGTTATTATAGCGGTATGGATTATACGCGTAGAGCGCCAGCTCTCACTGTTCCCAGTGAGAGCAATACATTGTATGAGAACTGACGGAAATAGTGCAAGACCGAATAAAGTCGGTCAGCTCGTCACGCAGAAACTCGTTCGCTCTACAACCGTTGGGCAACCCGCAAGAAACTTTCGGTGGTTCCGCGTGGTCAGGAATTCGGGACTGGGGTACCCCAGGACAAGCGGGCGGAACGTTCGTGACATCTCTTTATCCGTTCCGACTACATTGGAATTTCAAAAACATTTGAGACGTATTTTCAAAAGATTCCTTGGGAAGTAACTTCCGGTTGCAAAATTTTAGTTTTCAACTGGAAGTCGTGTCCTACGGGAAAACGTCACTTCCGGTTTCCAAATCTCAGCTTCCAGCCGGAAATGACGTCATAAAACATCACTCCAGATTTTAAAATTTCAGTTTTCGACCGGAAGTGATGTCATCAGAAATACGTCACTTCTCGTTTAAAAACCTCAGTTTTTGACTGGAAGTGACGTCATGCGGGAAAACGTCACTTCCGGCTGAAGACAGATTTTAAAACCGGAAGTGATGTCGCGACGAAGTTTTTCACATTTTCCTTCCGATTTAAAAGTAAGATTGTCGAACCTGAAATGACGTTACGTAAAACATTTTAAACTTCTCTCCGAAATGCGTCTCGATTGCAGTCAGCGATAGAAACCTGTGAACTGAGGAACACGGTAAAGTGGATAAAATAACAAATGTGACACGTCTCATATATATTAGAAATTCATCCCGACAGAAACGGATGAATTAAGGAACACACGGCTCGACTCTAGTCGGGAACTCGTCGTGCAGCTCTCGTCACTCAGCGTTGCGTTATTTTTCAGTTACGCGATAATTCGCCTCGATCGCTTATTAGACCATTCGATACACCTCGAGCACGTACTCTTTCGAGTCGACGTATGTTCGCACGTACTCGTGCACGTATCGACGTACGCCGGATTAAGAAACCTTACTTTACGTTCTCGTTCATTAACTTCGCCGCCGGTGACGGGACCTTTTATATCGGGTAGTCGAGCTATCGTTTATATATAATTTTTTTGTCGCCCCTCGAAACACGAGTCCGAGTCGGGCAATCGGACTCGAACCGTCACTATTTATTTGACTGTCGATCGTCGACCACTGCCGGGAATTGAATTACCCTGTAAATTTGGTAATATCGCTTTTAATTTTCTCCCGGACGAGGTAAAACTATTGCGCGGCGGAGCCCGAGATCGGGAACGGAAAATGTAATGCTCGATTCGGTGCCTCGGGCGCGTGTGTCGATTCGCAACTCACAAAATGTCTAGCCTTTCCCACACTTTTCTGCTATAATACGCATACAGTTGCACATTCCTCCGCGTTCGTCGACGATACTCAACATTGTTTTCACGTAAATCTCTTCCACGTGCAATAAGTTGTAATGAAACAAAGATGAGAGGCGTCGCAACGATGAGAGCTCAACGAGAAGAAACGAATCAGTCGCATCGAACGCTTGTAATTGCCAGGTCATCCGAGAGATCTCGTAATCCTTCGTACATCGCTCAGGGTCATCGGGTACGCCCTCTCCGTGTGTTGCCGAGTCGTCTTCGATATTTCACATTGTACTATTTATATATGCAAATTGTAAGTACGTACAGCCCGTGTCTCATACGCCGATCGTTGCGTCACTCGTCTCTATGCGTGAGACCGTGGAACGCAAACTTTTCTTTGCATTTGCACTCGAAAGGCTACAAAGCTCATCGAGCTACGCGCAACTTACGTCACGGCTCGTGCGGCGCGCGGGTGCACAGGCGCTGTGTGAATCTAACCTAGCACTCCGGCGCCGGCGTAAATTACACGGGAAATTCCGTTGGCAGGCCGTGAAGTTCGAAAAAATTTCGATGAATGTCGATGTTCCTTTGATATTTTCTCAACCGCAAGAACAGCGTTCCGCTACTGCATGCTCTACGGCACCATACAGGAATTGCAATCTCACTGAACACCGACACCCTCGCGGACCGACCAAGCGTAAAGGTTTGAGTTGGATTTGGCTGGTTTGCTAGCAATCTATACGCCAAGTCAACCTATCTATTGGTGCACAAAACCGACACTGATTCTAACCATGTGAAGATTGGTTTTGTAATGTGTCTGATAGAAAGTTGGTTTGTAGTTGGATTTCCCAAAAGATCCTAACTTCCGACTCTGTGTCGAGAGCACCGATAGCTTTTGGCTTAGGGTTGGAAGTCGGGGTCTTTTAGGAAAATGAAACTATAAATCGAGCGTCTATTAAACACATATAACGGTTAGTATTCCAATTGGTTTTTTTTAATATCGCCGAAAAATCAATCTCTCGAAGGTTGGAATCTGAGTGGTTTTGGTGCAATCGACCCGTTGGTTTTCAGGTTGGTCAGAACGCAAGGGATACATTGATACTGGTTGGCGATTTTTCTTTTTTCCCTTCAGCCTATTTTTTAATCCCGCTAGACTCTTGTCGACATGATTACCATTAAAAATTCTTCGGCGCGTGCAATCGACGTTGCACGTGGTCGACTTTACTGCCACGACGATCGAAACAGCCGAAACGACGAAAGAAACTGGGAGTTGATAACACTATGCGAAACTGTTCAGAACCCGGATCAGCTGGTGCGCGTAGGACCTGCGCACAGACAGATTTTGTGAAGAGGCCTGTTTCATGTTTACAGTAGTCTCTACTATAGAAAAAAAAGTAGGCTCTACTGAGTAGAGCTCTCGAATGCTCTACGGAAGAGAATACAGGAGTTATTCTTCTTCCTGTAGCTTTAGGCAGTTTAGCCAAGTGCCGAAGCATACGGGAGTTGCGATCTCACACAAAACCGATACATCGATACTGGCTTGCCATTTTTAAAAAAATTCCCTCTTTTTTTATTAACGTTGGTCTGCCCTGTAATCACGTTTTATCGTTAAGTATTCTTCGGCACGTGCAACCGGCGTTGCACGTGGGCGACTTATCTGCCACGGCGATCGAAACAGCCGAAAGAAACTGGGAGTTGCGGACACTGTGCGAAGCAGTGCAGAGCCCATACCAGCTGTTGCGCGTAGAACCTGCGCAGAGGCCGATTTTGCGAAGACGCCTGTTTTTTTGTTTACAGCCGGAGTCTCCGTCGCCCAAGTTTACAAGGCAGGTCCGCCGCCCGGAGCCGCCCAGGAAGTCGCTGCCAAGTCCCCGGTGAAGCCGGAACCCTCGTCGAATAATGACTTTATCACGCAAACGGTTTATGGCTTTCTCGACTTCACGACCACGATTGGCAACACGGTGATGGTATTCAGTCCGCAGAGTGCACCGCCAGGTAAGCAGCGAGCCTTGTCTTGCATTACACACCCAATAGGCAGCTCAATCTTCACTCTCGATAGCCAATGCGAGTGTGTATATTCCCCGTAACAATATTAGTATTACTACCGATGCTGCGAGCTCTCTCGCCTCGCCTCACTGATGACTCGCAAAAAAAAATCCCTGACATATTTCAAGACTGACTGGGCACGAAGCGCGCTGTAAGTTCCAACGCCTTCGTCTCCTTTCTTTGCGTCTGAATATATATATATAAAAAAATTACCATTAGATTCTCTGCAGAAGCAACTCGGTCGGCAACCCACCGGTTACAGTCCGATGATTCGTGCGGTCTGCCGCTAGAGCCATGCGAAGCAGTAATCGTGTATACCTTGTACCACATGCAAATCTCGAAGATCGACGGGAATTCTAATAACGTTCGGATTCCCGTACGGTTATTCGAAAATTGTCATTTGACCGAGCCGGCCGTTCAAGATCACTTGCGGCATTGTTCCACGCACCTCCACTTGTACACTCCGGGTCAAGAATTTGTCTTGAACTGATAAATCAAGTTGACTAAAAATCAATTAGTTTCGCTAATGGGAAAAAACCCTTATATTTTTCAAGACTGGGCAGAAAGTGCGCTGTGGGTTCCAACGTCTTCGTCTCCTTGCTTCGAATACAAATAAATTGAAAAAAAATGTATTTCCATTAGATTCTTTGTAAAACGCAACTCAGTCGGCAAACCACCGGTTACCGTCCGGTGATTCGTGCGATCTGCCGCTAGAGCCATGCAAACTAGTAATCGTGTATACATTGTACCACATGCAAATCTCGAAGATCGACGGGAATTCCAATAACGTTCGATTTCCCGTATCGTTATTCTAAAATTGTCCTTCGACCGAGCCGGTCGACCAAGGTCACTTTCCGCATTGTTCCACCCACCTCCCCTCATCCACTCTGCGTCGAGAATTTATCTTACACGGATGAATAAAATTTTCCAAAAAATCGATTAAAATCTCACTGATGCGAAAAAAACCTGATATTTTTCAAGATTGACTGGACACGAAGCGCGCAGTAAGTTCCAATCTCTTCGTCTTCTTGCTTCGACTCTGAAAAAAAATTACCATTAAATTCTGTGCAAAACCCAACTCGGTTGGTAACCACCGGTTACCGTCCGATGATTCATGCGCTCTGCCGCTAGAGCGTTCGTATATGTGCTTGTACCATATGCAAATCTTTATGATTGAAGGGAATGACCGAGCAAAATGGAATTCTAATACGTTCGGATTCCCGTATCCTTATTCGAAAATTGTCCTTCGTCCAAGGTCACTTTCGCTATTGTTCCACGCACCTGCCCTCACCCACTCTAAGCGACAATTTTTCTTATAATGATAAATAAATAAAAAATTGTGTAAAACGAGATTTTCCCAAAGATTTCACATCTAATCTACTTTTATATACAAAGTCTCTATGAAAAATCATTTCTCGTGATTATTTGGCTTCCTCGTGGAGGAAGCTTTGTCAGTAAAAGAAAATAATTGCGATTGAAAAATATTACCGTGTGAAAATACAAAACAAATCACTCATGTTTTAAATTTCATTACAAAGATTCCCTACAAAAATGTTCATGAAAACAAGCAATTATCTAAAAATCGATTGAATTTGTTGTTTTTGTATCTCAATGTACTCTTCGTCGAGGAGTCTCGTCACCGTTAGATACTTGATATTTTACGACCATACTTTTACTATCTCATAAGAATGATTATTTTATTTTTACCTTTAATTTGACCTTATTATTCGTCACGTCACTGTTCACCTTCGTGTCTCTCTCTTATATGAATACGCGGAATATCCGACATTGAATCCGTAATCTCATGGGTACGCCTGCTTATTAATGAATTTCTCCTTACAGAGGGAGGCAGCAAGGTCGAAAAGCCACCGAGCCCACCGGCCATCGAGACGAAACCCGCCAGCGTGCAGAAGAAGATTCCGAACATACAAGCGAGCAAGACACAGAAGGGCAACAACGCGCCGGAGACGAAGAAGCAATCGGTCAACAAAGAGACCAAGATCGTCGTTAATTCGGTCGTCGAGAAGAGTTCGCAGAACAACTTGATATCGCCGGCGAAGAGCGAGGTGAGCGACGGGGACATCGACTGAAAACGAAGCTCATTACAGTAGAACCTCGATGATCCGATCAATTGATTATCCGAATCAATTGGGACCGGAACTCGTTCGGATTAACGAAAATTCGGATAACAGAACTGTAAAACTCTCATAAACGAAATAACACGATACATGCAGAAAAAATTGCAGTACGCATATATTTTAAATAATTATGATATGTATCTGAGGAATAACGTGATACACGTATTTTTATAATATTCAACTGTAACTTCAAACCTTCATCACGAAATCCACAATTTTCGTTTGGCGCACGAACATTGTACGATTTTTCTTAATGTCAGAGATCGTTAATTTGCCAACATCATACGAGAGCGCTAACGATGTGGTCTCTCCATTATCGAGTTTCGAAAGAGTTTCTAATTTTTTGTCCACCCAAGTACATTATGCTTACGCCTAGAGGTGGAAGTACTGGACGTTGAAGCCGTAACACACTAAACTTCGAGACTAGTAGATTAACGAAAATAAACTTTTAATACGTTTGTGTCTGTTTGCTCGGTCTGAGAAACTAATAAATACTGCGCATACTACTGACGTGCATGCACGGTAATGCTCTGCGAGTTTTCGAGCGTGCTTGAATTGGCTTGTTGTTTGTAGCGCGCAGCAATGTAAGGACAGGACAATTTCTCGCAATAGTTTGGAACGTAGAAACTTTATCCGAACCGGCGGCGGATAACGGAGGGTTCGGATAATGGGTGTTCGGAAAATCGAGGTTCTACTGCATAGTCGTGATTATACGAGGCGGATACTTACAAGTTAATTTTTTGTCCCCTCCGCCGTTTCGACGGTTTTTAGATCGCAAAAAAACATGCGGAAGTGACGACACAGAGCCCGGCTCTGTCCTCGGTCGTTCAAGTTCGGGCGAACTCCGACATACCCGGAGTGAAGAATAACTTGGCCGAGCCGGAATACGACTTCCTTTCGAAACAGCCGACCGAAGTCATTGACGAAACTTATAAGGTATGAAAAACTCGTAAGAAAAAAGAAAAAAAAACTGAAAGTACACAGCCGATTATGGCAACGGATTGCTGGACTATTGTGCGAGTTGCGCCGGTGTGTCGCATTAACGAACGACACGAAATAGTCGGGAATTAGGATTCCGTTGTCGCGGCGGAAAGTTCGTCCCGCTGGTGCGAATTATCACGCGTGACGCTCGCGCTTCATTGTCATTCGCGTCTCGAACTCCCCCGTGAGAACGCCGAGGGACGTTTCGATTATTTCAGAGACCCGCGGGTTCCACGAATCTCCGGGTTAATTTATCGTCGAGCGAACGCGTATTGTGAAAGCCGTGTCCGTGTTTGCCGCCGAAGGACCGCGAATTTTTATTTATTTATTTATTTGCTTTTATAGACAAATTCTAAGTCTTGGCAAATTCTAGGTCTTCATTGAACAAGGATCCGGTACGTGAAGGGTCAAATGCGGGAGTGTCTCGGAGGCATTTAACGATCATTTATTTTACGACGTGTATAATAAATTAAAATCTTTAAAAATGATTAAGCAGAATCTCCAATTATTACAGGGAAGATAGTAGATAGATGCTGCTGCATCGGATGTCCCGTAGATCATATCTCTCGTGGAAGCCCTTTCCAATTGTACATTATAATACGGCAATGCTCGTAGCATCTCGCTCGTCTGCACGTTCTCACGCTTTCCCGTACCGGGCGAGTCGACGAGTCGACAGCTTAAAGGATGCGTCCTCGCCTTCACTTTGTTAACCGAGACTACCGAGATCCCACGCTCTTGCACGATTCTCACGAGAATAAAAAATCTATGTTGCTCGCGTAGGCAATGACAATTCATTTCGCCGATTGCCTTACGCTCCTTCCCCTCTCGCTGCGCGTCCCACCATTGTGACCTTAATGAGTATTATATATATTTTTTTAGTTGATCCATTTTAGATCATCGATTAATGACTATTATTTTTTTTTAATTCATCGATTCGAGATCATTGATTAATGAGTATTAACTATTTTTTAGTTGATCAATTTAACATAATCGATTATTGATTTTTATTTTTTTCGTTGATCAATTTGAAATCCTTGTCCAAAATTCTGACGAAGCTCATGATTGTACTATTAATCAGTGTTAATTTTTTTGTTATTTAGGTGATCAATTTAAGGCCATCCAAAAGTCCGACGAAGCCTCGACCATCGCCCAAAAAGGATAAGGAAAACCCTACCGGACTGGTGACGAGGCTCGGTGGTACGATAGTCAAGGATGGACTGACGACCGTTCACGAGACGAGCGTAATCGGCACGTACATAAACGGAAAGTACGCCCAGGTTTTGCAGAGCACATCGAGGATCTTAAAGAGTCCGGGTACACCGGCGATTCCCGAGGGTAAAATTCGTCCGTCGAGTACGCACAGAATCCTGAAAACAATAGGGCCGCAACACGGAAAATTGAAACCGCAGCTGGAGCCGACACCGACGCATCAGCAGGAAGAATCGTCGCTGCCTCTCGAAGGTCTCTTCAGCGCATCTCCGGGTTAGTGCGCATGATAACGTGAGACCCGATATTTCCTCTCCAATCTTCCCATTCATTAAGAAACACAAACGCCAACGCGGAAACTCAGGAACTTAGAAAGCGATACGTTACGTGGCGCTGCCGTATCGTACTCGATGTATAACTTTTCTTCTACGCGCTGCGGCTTTGGAACGGTCTAATTTGGTAATCCTCTTTGTCAGCTTTTCATTGAAGAGACTCAATTTACGTTAAGTTACAAGAGCGTCGGCATTGTAATTTTCAACCGGAAAAGTCCGCATCAATATTAAACCTTTACATTTTGTCTGATGACGGTTGTAACGGTCCCATAACTCGGGATCTCTCAGTAATCCTTTCTTACGCCAGCATCCGGTCTTAGATTCATAATCGTATAATATTAATTCTTAGTCGCGATACCGTCAGCACTTTTGGTGCGGCCGGCCGCTTTCTCACGGCAACGGTTCAGCCGTTGCACTCGCCACGTCTTATCGCGCGTAGTAAGAAAGTGTCTGCGCGCAGCAATAGGCTAGAGCCCCGCTTTCGTCAAGCCCTTTCTTCACGTTCGGTCAGACCCTTTTTTCTGTGTGTGCGTACACCGACTCATTATTCCGACCCTTCATTAATTGCAGTTCCAACAACCGAATAACTGTACAGCGCTATAACGATAATAATAATAATTATTATTATTATAACAATAATAATAACAATAATCATAGTCATAATAACAATAATAACAACAATAACAATCTATATAATAACAAAGTTCATGTCGATGGGACACACACTCAGATAACATTCCACTTCCTCTCCTTCGACCTACGCTCTCCTTCCATTTGTTACTACACTTAATAAACAGTTATCCTTAATATTATTCGACATTTATCCATCATTCATACCTCGACTATACCCTGGCAGATCATCATATGGTGGACGAATACACGAAACGTGAACAGACGCGGACGTTCCGAATGCTATGTTTTTCTTCATGTATAACGTTGAGTCTTTTTTTCCATCATCATCCGATAGGCCCTGTACGAACGACCCGACGACACTCGGGCAATCACCAGGCTCGCCCCAAGTTCCGGAATAAAATAATCGACGATGTCGAGAGCAACGAGACCCCGCCGCAGCTGCAGCCGCAGCAACCGAGAAACATCGGTGGTAAAAATCGTCCAGTCAACGCCCGGCCAGGCTACAAGTGAGTATCTCTGGGTAGTAATTTTTTAAAATTACACCTCGATTGATTCTCACCAATTCCGATTGATATGCGAAAAATATCTTTGGAATGATCTCAGGAATCGACAGATCACAACGACGACCGAGGGTGCGCCGACGACTCGTCGAAGAAGCAGCTTCAGGCCGAGCAACAACCAGCCGAGTCTTCCGCCGAAGTTGAGCAAGAGCAGACCGGAAACGTCGCCGCCGTCGTCGAATCCGGTGCCGAAGATAAAACTCCCGAGGACCCAGGGTCGTTGGTCCTACAAGACGACGCCCAAGCCCAGAATCGCGATCCGAAAGCAGGCCGAGGACGAGGAACGTTCGTCACTGACGCCGGAGGGTTCGCCCTTGAGAACGAACGAGGCGTCCACTCCTCTGACGAACGGTGGATCCGAGGAGAGAAGCCTCTCAACGCCGCCGAGCAGTCAGCGAAAGATTCAGGAGGGTTCGTTCGACGAAGAGCTCGATCCGAGCGAGACCGAGGAAGTCTCGATCGTTCAGGAGCAGCAGCAACAACAATCGGGCCAGCAACAGTCTCAGCAGCAACCCGCCGAACAGATACTTCCGGTCGAGACCCTCAACGTCGAGATCTCGACACCGGCCGATTTCGACGATATTTACTTCGAGATCGCGACGATAAAGTCACCGTACGCCTTCCAGGTAAACTTGAATCCGTCGCTGATAACGCTAATTATCACCGTCTTGCCCTCCCGGTTTCGCTTTCTCCCATCGGGAATTTTTCTCCTCCTTTCGACTTTCATAATCCGTTACGTTCAACTTCACAGTAAGATACAATCGGCCTAAATAAATCGCGGGTAATACCGCCAACAAAAGGCACTTCCTACTTTTACTTTGATCCACTGAAACGCATCGTTGGATGTGTGTGTGTGTCTGCGTTTGATTTGGATTTTTGCAGGTCGGTACGATGAAGAACACGCGTTACGTGACGGTGACTTCAACGATGAAGAAGACCTTCGCAACGGCCGAGGTGCCGAGTCCGAGCGCGAGTCCGAGCGTAACACCGACGGAACCGTTGACCGAGAACATCCTCGTCAATACCGGAGCGGCTTACGAGTCGAGTTTGCCCCTGGATTCGTCGATCGCCACTCTGCCGGCTATAACTCTCGAGTCCGGCCAAGCTACGCCTCCTCTCGAGACTCTGACGGAGACCTTCTCGACTACGCAGACTCTTCTGAAAACTCACATGCTCCCCGTCGTTTCCGGTGGCAACACGACGAGGCTGACTCTCGTGCAGACGTACAACATCGCCCGTGTCGTCACGGCCACGAAGACTCTACCGCCAATGGAGATATATCAATTCATTCCCAGCAAAACATTGAACGAATTTAATTCCAAGCTCGACGAGGCGGGCAGCGAGCTTCACTTGGAGCTCGACTTCGGCGACGACGAGCGGGACGACGAGGATGTACCGAAGCGGATCGTCGCTCCGAACTCCACCGACGGCGACTCCGATCTCGACGTCTTCAGACACCAGTCGTCCAAGCCGAAGCAGGAACAGGCGAACCATCCTTCGCCGGAGGCTCAGCTTACCCCCGAGCAAATTCAACAGCTCGCTCTCCTAAAGTACTTCGGTGCTCCGCAGCCGCAGTCACAGCCACAGGTTATTACAACGTCGAGGCCGGTGATCGTTCTGGAGACCGTCTACGAGTCGCACGTTATACCGTTGGTGAACGGTGCAAATACGATTTATTCGACGATCTCCAGGCCGGTCGCGACGGTCCCGAGGACCTCGTACGAGTACGGAACATCGACTATAGCTCCGATTATTCCCCAGCAGCAAGTGCCTCAGGTGCCCCAGCTGCAGCAGCTTTATCCTCAGCAACAGCCCCAGTTCACCGTAACGAGCGCGCCGATCGTTACGCAGACCGTCGCTACCGTCTCCGAGTCGAGGGTACTCAAGCTGACCTTCGGCGCTAAAACTGCCTACACCACTCTGTTCTCTACAAGGGTTGTGCCGACCGAGGTAACGACGTACGTGACGACGACGGTCCCTGTGCAACCGACGGTTCCAGCATTCCCCGGTTACTATCCACCACCCGTTGGATATCCTCCGTTCCCGTTCGTCGGATAAGCGACGTGGCGTAGAGTAACGTTGATAACAAAAAATTGCACAAAAAAAAGATACAAAAAATCCTCGGGGATTTCCGAACGCTGTTCTACGGTGCTGCATTCGCAAAAGATTTCACGGTGAAGCCGTCGAGCCGTATTGTATCGTCGAACGATTTTCAAATTCTTCGTTGCTTGCCTACGCGCTGGAACTATTAGAATTTCATTGATGGCCATAACAGGAATAGGGGCTCGCGCTCTTCTGCTATTTCTCGAACAATCTCGATTGTCCTTTATACTCGTTTATCTTTCATGACCGTACCTCTTCGACGGTTAATCATGATGCCAGTTTTAATGAGTTTCTCGAGGGAAGGAGATCGAAATAACTGTTGGCAATATTAAGAAGTGTTTATTGCGATCATACCGTGCTCGGTATGGTTCTAATAGATAGTGTGATAATGTTATGGTATAATTACATTCCCAGTGCAAATATACTGAAATACTGTGAACGGTATACCTACTTTTCACCGGATATGATCGGGATACATAAACCAGGCTGGATATACAGTGCACGGTATGTGCATCGCACCACGATGCATTTTAGAAAAACAAGCCCGACTTGGAAAGTACCGTGATGTCATATAACTTATGTATATTACGACACGGTATAAGTATACATTCAAACAGAGCCTAAGTAGCCGTAATACCGTGCACTGTTTGCGCATAGCGCACGGCATACTTTAGAAACACAAGGCCCAACTTTACACCGCGCATTACTTTATTGCAATCCGGTATTATTCCCAAGTACATTTATCGCCAGAGCGGTCACTGTAGCGTGGCCATGATATTTTATTTTATTGGTATAAACGTGAAAGGCCCTTTTTACAGAAAGAAATGTACATTAGCGAGGAAGTTTGTGAAGTGAACAATCGTAATTAACAAATGACTGAGTCGTGGCCGGAGGGACTCAAAAAAATGTCCTCAATGTTTGTAAATTGGTTTGCCAATCTAATCGCACGTGGAATGAGGCTGTAGTGCTCGTACTTCGTCTAGTACGTAGGAAAGTAGAAAAGCTTGCAATGTTAAAATACGTAACTTTGAAATCACTTTGCAAAAAAACTAGATCGTTAAAAAATCTTTAAAAATGGTAACAAATAAAGCGCGTTCTTTTTTTTCTCTAGACAACATAAGTTTGATCGAGATCAAACAGAAACGACTTTTGGTAAGGATATCCTTAACCACTATGGGCGTGCAAGCCGTCATCAGCGTTATAAATTCATCATATTATGACCACGGTACATCGACGGTTTTTACGGTTAATGAATTTGGAATAATACCGTATCACAATAAACGCACTGTACGGCGCAATGATGAGCCTATGTAAACGATATTATGCGTGATGCGCAAACGGCGCACTGAATTACGGCCGTCCAGGCTGCGTTTGAATTTAGATTTATACAGTGAGAAAGTTACATAGTAAAAGCAACAATACTGTCTTTTTACCATAAAAAATAGTTCCCAAGGGGAACGTCTACATTTTATAGTAACGACAATGACAAAAAAATCATGGTTGCAACCATAATTATAATTTAACCAATTGAATATATATTGTCATAAACTATCGGTACAAACGTTCCCCCGGGGAACTATTGGTTATAGTACGAAATACTATTTTTTCACAATGCATCGTATCTTAATGGATGCCCGATATACGACATTATGGTACTTTTCAAGTTGGGCTTGTTCCTCTCAAGCATACCGTGCACGTTATCGTTGGGAATGTAATTATAGCGTGACCATGCCACGGTGCCCTTACCGCACACGATACGGTCCCCAAAAAGACCCTTAAGGTGGAGCTTAAAATCAACATCACTTCAATATATTTTCAATCCATTTTTCTCCAAAATGGTTTTATATAAAATAAAAAAGCGAATTGCGGGTCTCACTGCGTATTTGATTAACGCGCAGTGAGCCCCGCAATTCGTTTTTCACTTTATAGAAGCGTTTCGGAGAAAAATGGATTCGAAATTTATTTACTCTGACTCCCTCGCACTCATGTGTGTTTAGCCTCCCCTTTATATTAATCGCTCTCCACATTATCATCGCGGAGAGCGGTAGCATTACTCGCGCGCCTTTATTCCTGATCGACGGCCAACCGCGTATTATTATTGTAAATAAATTATTCGATATATATACTATGTATACTATGATCTATCTATTATTAATATTATTATTATTATTATTATTATGTATACTACGTATGAATCATTTTGTAAATAAACGATAAAACGAATTTACCTGAGAGATGTAAAAAAAAAAAGGGGCGACAATCGATCGCACAGCCTCGACTTTGATGTTGAAATGTCATGGATCAGGGCCGATCGGCGGGGCTGTCTCCAACTCTAATGACCTGTATCGGAATGTAGTTCCAGATCTCGGCAACTTTCTCGCTCAGCCTCGTAACCCTCACCCTTTGTTCTCAATTTTCCATACGAGGCTTTAAACACCACGTATTACTTATGTGAGATAATTTATTCAAGTGGCTCGTATAAATAGTGGTAATGGTACAGAAATAATTGTTATGAGAACGAAGTATTACAAATCGATGAAACTCTTCGATTTAGAAATTACGTGAAGAATTGTTGAAAACGAGCAGTTAGCGTATGAAAACTCACGAGCGTTATATGTCGTACGCTTAGAACAACAGTGTAACAACTTATATGCAATGTCATAAGAGATGTTACACTGTTGTTCTAGGGGTGCGATATGTACCTTGTCGGTAATTATCGTTAAACATTTCAATTTTATTTTAGTAAGTTTCGACAAAAATTTTGTCGACATATATATCTGTTTGTGGTGCGGAGACCTAACAGTCGATAATTGCAGGTCCCTTTTCTTTCTGCTTGACTCGCACGAGTACGAGGGAGAGTATCCCCGTGGTAATCTAGAAAGGAGGAGAGGTAAAAAAATCGTATCGATGATGCGGCCGAGGTTTGCTCGGGCAGTTTTTTTTTATAAACCTTTCCACATAGCACGGAAATATTTTTGAAATGTGTCCAAAATATTTATTTGAAATATGGGAAATATTTTACAAACATGTGTAAAGTGTTTTCAAAACGTGAAAAGTTCAGTGTACATCCATTAATATTCGCTTTCAAAATATTTTTTCACCGTTTCAGAAATATTTCATAATATTTGAAAGATTGAAAATGTTTTTAAAATGTTTTCAAAATATTTCGTGCTGTATGGGTTTTCGTGAGAATCTTCAGTTATTTGATGACAGAGATTACGAGGCGAGCGATTCCGTCCAACATCATAACATGCTGAATGGCGGCCAGTGAAATCGTCCTTTATGTTGCTTGGGAGTTCTGAACGTACTGCAAAGTTCACGCATGCGTGGAGGGGACGAAGGAAAGGAGCGCGCACACCTAGGTTGATACATCAGGACCGATCACGAACACAGGATGTGAGCATGCTAACCACAAACAGGAGCCAGCCACAAACAGAACTGGAAGAAGGATGTGAGCACACTATAAGACGACTTGTTATATATATGTATCTGCTTACGTGCAATATGCAGATGCCCACAGCGAGGATCGCGAACAATACTTTTGTAGTGTCCAAAATCATAGAAAAGTCCCATCCAATCTGACATTATCATTATTATTATTATTATTATTATTATTATTATTATTATTATTATTATTATTATTAATAATATTATTAAAAATTACTAAAAGGCTTGTGGGAGCTTCAATGAGATATTATATATCACTCACGTTTTCCTGGATTATTCGGAATGTCCACGCAACTGCGTTATACTGAGATGCCGTTATCCATTTCTCTTTTAGAGGTTTTAATATAATATCATGGGGCGAGTAATAGTGCAGAGCAACCAATCCTGCGACCCCGAGGACGAAGCATGACACGTGGAGGCCTACATGCTACAAAAACGATATTCTCATTATTCCCATGTAGGGGAGATGGGGACAAAACGGGCACCGTCTTAAGTCTTTTGTAAACTACTTGTTTCAGTTTTCTGATGTTCGTTACATAAGAAAAGTGTCGAAAGTAAGTGAAATTGTTCATGCAAAAAAAAAAATCAATTGCAAAAAAATAATTTTGATAGAGATTATTGGGTGATCATATTCCATCCGTGTACGCGTTTCTAGTTGGATAACTAAAAAATTGTAAACGCTAGAGCGTGGACAAAAATGTTTGAAGAAATTAAAAATCGCGTACAAAAAAAAAAACAACTGCTAACTTTATAATTAAATTTTGATCAAACATTGGATATTAACCACACATATTGTGTGGACAATTAAACTTGCCTTCGGTTGTAATTGTAATAAAATTTCGTCAGCGTGAAAATGACGACAAACAAGTCGATCAGATAGAATCGTATTATTATAAACAATTGTTTTCCGACTTTCGTTTATCTCTTCGTTTTCTTGTGTTATTATTGATAAAAAAAGACGTCGGTATATATTTAAAAAAAAAAAGACAAAATGATAATTTAGGACTTTGTGTCCGTTTTGCCTCAAATTGTTTTTTTTTTATTCACGGTGCCCGTTTCCCTTCGGCCAGTTTTGCCACCATCTCCCCAGTTTTCGTCATTTTTTGTTTCTGAACCCAATAGTTCGTCGTCTCGGTAATACTCGTGTTGTCGTCAACGCACAACGTATAGGGTCGTAATGTTTTCCGAGACACCCGCGGCGCATCCGACAACGGCGACGACCAGGACGATTAATGAGCAGGCGATTAAAATGTCTATTCCGCTGTAAAGCACCTCTATCTCGAGAAGTTCGAGGGCTTTCCCAATGCTAGGCTCCACTCGAAACCAGACCGACAGGACGAATAGTCCTCCTCCGAGAACCTGTTGAATCAGAGCGTGTATGAAGGTACACAGTTGAAAGTCTCGCCCCGTGAATCACCGATCTCACGTGGGATCTTTGATACGTACAACCCAGTCTTATACATCGGAGCAGGGCAAAGTACTTGATTTGTTCACTAGTACTTGGTACTTCAAGTACTATTCTTGCCGTAACAAGTACTTCAAGTACCGATAATTTTATAGTCTTGAAATCTTGATGGAAACAAAAACTATTCTTAAAACAACGACAATTATTGTTTTAAGAATATTGTATTCTTAACATAGAGCCAAAAAATATATATGCTTAAACAAATAATAAAATATTCTTGATTTAAAAATAATGTTTGAGCATTTCTATGCTTATAACAAGGATCATACATGTATAACGAGTATATAAATCGAAAAAGTGCTCAATTATAATCAACAAACAAATAGATAACTTGACTCCACGCCAGGTGTTTGTATCGAAAATTTAAACCGTTTGTTAAATAATATTGACATTTTTAGCGGGTAGAAATACATATAGAAATAAATGTCAACAATTTTACGACTCGGTGACATTTCTAATAAACGTCAGCGTACTTTCCGTATTCCAAGTGCATATGTACATTGAAATAGCGTACTTCAAGTACCAAACAAATAGCGTGTACTTGAAATACAGCCCAGGTCTGTTATCTATCTTTAATAAACCACGATAACCCTCGTGAATTATTTAGTACGCTTGTGGACGGCTTCGATATAAAAAACCAATAAAAAAAAAGTTTCGTGGTTTAGATCGAGCAAACTACGGGAATAACAGGAATCGTACGTGTCCCAAAACTCACCCATATAATACTGTTGAAGGAAACTATCGTGTATTGGATTAATGATTTGAGCCGGCTCTTCGAATCCATTGTTCAAACAACTAAAACAGCACTTTCATTCAGACAGATGATTTGTCGCGGACTTGACTGGAGAGTAAAAAAATTAGCTCCATACTGATCGTGACGTTACTCGTGAGTGGGACTGTATAATGCAGGCGTTTTTGCCACCAATCAGGCAACCACCGACCGCAATGTACGTCCTTATCCTTTAACCTAATATGAGATAAGTGCATAAACGCATCCCACACACGCGCGGCCTATTCGCAGCACGCATCTTATATTATATCACCCAGTGATTCATGTTTCTTAGTTCCCGGATTTCTGACTTTTAAGCTTATCTTTATGAATAATGAGTGGCGCATAACAATCGGCCCAGCGACAGCCTCAGCAGTATAATCCGCCGAAAAGATACTTCCGGTTGAGACCATGAACATTGAAATCTCAACACCGGTAGATTTTGACGATGTTTTACGTTTTACTTCGAGAACGCGACGATCAAGTCATCGTCGGCTTTCCAGGTGAACTCGTTGCTATTATGCTTTTACTATTATGGACCTTTACCGTCCATATTCAAAATGATGTACCGTGGAGTACCGTTCCAAATAGCAAAAAGACATAAGTCCGCCCGAATGGTAACTATAAGCTATCCTATGTCTAAAAGTTAACTTTTAGACGTAGGATAGCTTATAGTTACCATTCGGGCGGACATAAGTAACCCATTCGGATGACTTTTTCGTATCAGATGTCTTTTTGCTACTTGGGTCATCGATCGCACTGGACACAGGTAATGGAACACAGCCGCCGGACTTCGATCCTGAGGTTGAATCGTCGATGCGTCGAAATATCAACGTCCAGAGATCCGAGAAGATCCGAGAAGTCGAGTACGTCGATTCTTACTACATTTGTACTCCGGCACATTATCACTAAATTCTCACGATAACTAGCTAACTAATTCTTCTCAGGGTGTAACTCCATACCAATTTTTTACTTTTCGATTTTTTTTTCTGGTCGCCAAGATCCTGCCCAATAAATCTCGCTACACTTTCCCTCCATCGGAATAACTCTCGACTGTTTCGGGTGCAACTAGCTATTAAGAAACGTAGGCGTTTATTTATCTGCACTCATCGTGAATTGTCGATTTCGGGCTGCATCCCGTGACTCTCGGACGGACTCAATGCTTTTTTTCATATATACAAACAACTACAACCGTAAACAGGTTACGCGTACGAGGTACACGGTGGCGTACAGGGCGTCGCTTTTACACTTTGCGACGCGTCCGTGCGTACTTACAAAATAGTAAATTACACTTTTATTAATATCACAACAAATCGTACGTTAGCGTGTCGAGAGAGGCGTGCATTAAAAAGCTTTTCGATAAATTCAACGTAACCTCGAGATTCGTCCACGATAAGCACGAAGTAAAAAGTTTCGTAGAAAGTAATTGTTACATTGTCTCAAAGATACAATGTCGTAGAGACTTTGGACGGCGTATGCGAGAAACGTAGCGATCCACCCGACGACGAGTCCGGGACTATCGAGGTTGACGCTCTAGTCGAGCCTGAGGAAGGCGGCGGAGAAGATGTGATCGCCGATCTCGGGCAATCCATCGCGTATCGTTCGGACATCGGCATTTGCTGCTCTATCAACATCCGGCGAAGGGACTGCGCCTCCTCGCGAAGCGTCAGTATTTGCGTTCTCAGTATAGCGTTCTCGTGCTCGAGCATCGTTGCCCTCAAAGCGATCTGAAAAATGATGACCAATAATTGTACTTTAACGAGGCAATTTTTTACTCTAGAGTTCATTGATTAGTCGATTACGTATGAAAAAAACATTGTTTGAGTAACGATTTTTGTTTCGGAGTTGAGACAAACAAAATTGCTCGAATAATTATCTTCGTTTGGAAGAAAAAATTCGCACCGAGTAAAGATTCGGTTTTAGTGTAAACTAAAAATTTCTCTGGTAATAATTTGTGTTTCGGAGTAAAAAAACATTGATTGCTCGAGCAATGATGTATTTTTCGGAGTGAAAAACATGAATTGCATGAGTAATGATTTATGTTTCGGAGTTAAAAAACAAATTGCTTGAGTAATGATTTATGTTTCGGAGTTAAAAAAACAAATTGCTCGCGTCATGATTTTGTTTCGGAGTAAAAAAAACATAAATTGTTCGAATAGTGATTTATGTTTCGGAGTTAAAAAAAATTGCTCAGGCTACATTAAAAATTGGCTCACGTGGTCCTCTCGAATTTTCCTGGCGTCGCGTGACTTCTTAGCCGCTTGATTGTTCCGCTTTCTTCTCTCGTAGTACTTATCGTCCTTTTGCTCGTCCGGAATAGGCCGTTTCTCACTGCGAGGTCTCCTCGATCGACAGCTCGAAAGCGCGGGGGCGTCGCCGACGTAGAATCGCCTTGGACGATCGATCGTAGGTTCTGCACAGACACATTAAACAAACTTGACAAAAAAAAAGAAAAAAACTTTTATAATGTCACACCAGCTTTTCATAAAAATAGCCAGGGCATAATAAAAATAATACCCGCGTGTGAGAATCGAACTCACGACCTTAACATTACAAGACTTAGGCGCTGCTTTCTTTTTTTCTTCATACAAGTTTATTTTCCGTTGTATAAGGTAAGTGGCCGAGTTTCCGTCAATATTAGGGCACTGAACGCAGTTTTCCATTATTTATAGACGGATTGTATTGTCGGTTCGAGAAAAACTGTTTTAATGTACACATCGAAGCCTTCTGCCCTAGCAAGTCAAGCGACCATCGTACGACCAAAAAAACGACCGGTCGTTTTGTGCCGTTTTGATGACCATAAAACCAATGAAACGATCATTTTGTCGGTTTAGATTTGGTCGTCTTTTGCTTTAACGACCCAAAAAGGACCGAGGTAACGTTTGCTCAAACACTCGGCTCAATTACTGTCCGTTAATCATATTATCTACGACAGAAGATTCAATTTATTTCCGGCACACGCACATTTTTTTTATACATCCTTTATATTGTGCATCATGTGATTGAATAAGCATCGGGACAAAATGTTATAAAAATCGTCGATTTTCAGAGTTTTATCTGTGAACTCGCCAGAAACAAAATAATAGGACACTAATCGGGTCATTTAGAAAAGTGCGCATATTTCGAGTTTATTATTACTAAATGGTCAAAAATATAAAAATAAATAAATCATCGATGATAAGAATATAATACTAAGAACATCGATTATCCGAATCAATTGGGTCAAGCTTAGTTCGTATTACAAAACTATTTGGAACCGTGTATTACTTGATCACAAATAAGTTTTTACATGCACGCATATAAACATCTGTACGCGACGTCAAGAACTAATGAATACTGGGCGAAAAACCGACGATGAAACGACATCGAAATTTTGCACCATGGTCCGGATAAGTCACAGTTCGGACACTGGATGGTTTGGACAACGCAGCTTCGGATAATCGAGATTCTACTGTAGCAAAAAAAAAATCACAAAAAAACCCGCAAAAAAAAGAGGCTTAAAAAATAACTCCAAAAAATATGACTACGGATGATCGTGGATAAAATATCGCAGCTGACCGCGTGTCGTCTAACTCGGATTTATTTCCGACGGTTTTTCCCCCCAGGAATTTTTTTGGAGTCTATTTATTGTTATTCGTTTAAAAACAAAACGAAAACAAACCTGCGAAGCTCGGAGAGTCCGGAAACTGTTGAGGCACGTTTATAAGAGCGGGTTGTTGAACAGCCGGAAGTATCGAGTTCGAGCCGGCGCTGGTCGCGTGGACTGGCTGTCGCAGCAAATTGGCGGACAGCGTGAGTGCCGCATTGAAAGACGCAGTTGAGGAGGAACCGGTGGTCTGCTGATGAGCGACGGGCGAAGATGCCGAGGACGTCGAATCCTCGGCTATTAAAATGCGGGTGGACGACGACGAAACTGGCGTGGAATCGTGACTGTAGTTCTCCGAGACGACACCGTACTCTCGATAGGCGCGGTTTACCGGCGCTATCGCGGACTGATGAGGCGGGTAGAGCAGCTCGTATCGTGGATTTGTGACGAAATCTGGAAACACGTTCAACAATTAGTAACAAACAAAAATTATAGTTATAATAATAAAAACGGAAAAAAAAATTCGAAAATAATAAATAAATAAAAATAATGACAATAAATAAATAAAAATAATGATAATAAATAAATAAAAATAATGATAATAAATAAATAAAAATAATGATAATAAAAAAATTAAAAATCAGGCACGAAAATTATTTTTAGGAAAATAATAGTAATAATAATTCAAAAAAAAATTACAAAAAATGAGAGATAAATAATTAGGGAAAGTTACCTGCAGCTGCAGCCGCAGCGGCAGCGGCCGCGGCGGCCGCGACCGCGGGACCGGCACTGGTGCCGAAGAGTCGGTAATTCCTCAGCAGATGAAGAGCCGAGAAGGGAGACGACGAGGGAATCATCGCGTACTCGGCGCTCGGTGTGTAGATCGACGCAGGACCCGATCTCTCCTGATGAGGATGCTGATGCGTCGCGTGCATTGCAATATCGCCGGGGGTTTTCTTTTTTTTTCGTTTCTACGCGCGACTCATTGGAGGCGCAGAAAAATCCCCAATCTTCGGTCGCGCACGGTAAACATTTTTTCAATTTTTGTATTTTAGATTAAACCAAATTAATGTTGAAAAATAAAGAGTTTGCACACTTCGGGCACTTTTTTCATCGTAGGCACTTTGGTTTCGAGTATACATATACATGTATATATAAATATATATATATATATAACGAAAGTTGTCCACTGCAACCCAGTCGTATCTACTCGACCGACCGCCCAAGAGGACTTGCGCTTCGCGCGATATATTCATCAGCCGTTTATACCAAAAAATACTAAACTTTATATTTTATTTCAATTCCTTTTATTACAACATATTAGTTTTTTACATTTTGATTAATTAGCTGTATTTATTACACATAAAGCTTTGATTTATTTATTTTATTGAATTGTGGCCTTTCGTTTAATTCGATGCGAATAAATCCCGCAATAATTAATCAGAGGCACTTCATTTCATCCTTGCCGCTATGTTTTCGTCGTCGTTTCGGATCGTGCCCGAAGGTTTTAAGTCTTGTTGCTTCGGGATCGAGAGAGCTGTGTCCGCGCGCGACGCAGCTTTTTCCACTGCGCCGAGAGTGCGTCGAGTCCACGAGGCAAAATACAAAACAGTTACCCTCGAGATTGTCGTGGCATTTACTTATTTTATTTATTGTTTATTTATTTTATGCAATCGTGACCTTTCGTTTATTTTTTTTGTGCAATCGTGTCCTTTCGTTTATTTATTTTATGCAATCGAGTCCTTTCGTTTACTTCGCTTCGAATAAATCCCGCGGAAATTAATAACGCGCACTTAATTTAATCCTCGTCACTATATTTTCGTCCTGCGCGAAAAGTTAGTCTATTTGCTTCGAGATCGAGCGAGCCGTGTCCGCGCGACGCAGCTTTTTCCACTGCGCCGAGAGTGCGTCAAATTCGCGAGGCAAAATACAAAACAGTTATCTTCGAGATTGTTCATGCATGTCCGCAGGTGAAAGATGGCAAAGCGCCGCCGCATCTGCGACCACTGTCGCCGTTCGTTCGTACCGCGAGCGCAAAACTGTCCGCGATATGTTATATCGCTTCGGCTGTAACAATTATATTCTCTCGGAATGATGATGTCGGATTGGCCGAGTGGAGAACTGAAGCGTCCGCCCTCGGTGCGGGGGCATGCGCGCACCTGACCTATACCGCCGAGTAACGGTATATATAGTTTTGTGATAGCAGATAGCTCGCGTCCAACGAGACGCGTTTGACGTACAAACCGCCCATGCCGGCGATAAACGCGAGCGCGTGCTGTTCCCGGCACAATCGTAACACGGGTTGGCTCCCCCTGAGCGCGAGGTCACCGTAGATTGACCGGCCCACCGGCGAGTCAACCGAGAGTGGTGGTCAAGCCTCGCTACCCGTTCGCGCCAATATCGTGCCTCGCGATTTCAGCAAAGATACGATTATATCAAGATATCTTTATAAGGATGCATAATAATATCCGCATAAAACTCGGAAATGCGACTATCCTGAGTGGCTTAAAATTTAAATGAAGTGGCGAAATAAAACAATTGGAGTTGAAGCGATGAAAAATTGGGGGGTAACTGATCGTAGTCGGTCGATGATATTTTGGCACAATGGCACAATGGCACGATGGCACGATGGCACGATGGCAAAATGGCAAAATGGCAACATGGGACAATGGCACAATGGCAAAATGGCACAATGGCAAAATGGCACAATGGCACAATGGCAAAATGGCACAATGGCACAATGGCAATCGCTTTGTTCAAACTTTTAACCTTTATGCGACTCTGTTTTGATGGATTTGAGTGATCCCCATGCAACTACAAGTCAAATAAATTAGACTATACAAGGATGGCTACAAGGGTTACAGAAAAACGACGCTGAAATATAAACATTATACACGAGTCTAGAGCAAGTCACAATTTTGAACATTGCGCTGCAATTTGAACATTAGTCTATCAAAGTCTGCCGATGGTCACCTCAGTTCCGTTAGGGAATGGCAATGGCAATTCAATTTCATATTAATTTTACCTCATTCCTCCATACTGGTCATTAATCTCTCTAGTGTCAAAAATATTAGCGCTTTCGGATAATCACTGTTCTACCTTTGATTACTTCAATGACTTTTGTACTACTCGAGTGCAGCGTCAACGAATAAACTGCAGGTCGTGTAGCCACTGCGTCTGCGAGTCCCGTAATCTCTCTCTCCAGCTCTCTCCACCGGGCCGACTCATCGATCGTAACACAACATGCGTTACAATATTCATACGATTTACGTCGGTCAACCGTGTATTATGTTTCCTCTTTTATTTTTTTATTATTATTTTTACCTTGCAACGTCGAATGTCGCAGATAAGCCGTGCATCGCTGAATATTAAAGAGGCCGCACACGGTTGACAGAAAGCCAGATACAGTAATAGCACAGGAAACATACATAATACGGTGTCCGTAGCGATCGCGATCGGGAGGATCAAGCGGGATCAACCGAGGAATCGGTGTAGAGGCCGCGCGGGCTCTCCCTACGCGCGCGTACACGCACCTGCGAGCTATTACGAGACGCAGGGACGAGTACGCGTCCTAATGCCGCGGTAATTACCTTCTGGGAGTCTACGCAGCTGACATACCCTCGGCTTCGCCGGACACAGCACAACGTTGTAGTCGCAAAACCCGCCCGCTCGGTATGCTATCCGTTCGCGAATGTTTGATACACGTGGATATGGCATAATTATACAACGGGACCCCGAGAGGTAGAAAATCGTACTTATCTCTCGTACGGACTTACGAAATACAAAGAGCCGATAAATTATTACTTTCCGGATGTCGGAACTCGACACGTGCCGGCGTGTTTTCCTTTTTTTTTTAATCTATGTAAAACTGTTTCTCGGTAGCCGCTGCGTAAACAGCGCGTCTTCAGTGATAGTACTGCGCATGCGCGTACTATATATATATATGTTTCGCATCTTGAATAATATGCGTCGTAACGAAGATGGGTAAAAAAAAATATAGATGCTGAGTATAACAATCGGCTTTCAGCGAGTGTTTTGTACTCGTGGATATGGCATAAATTACACAACGGGAGCCCGAATGGTAGAAAATCGTATTTATCTCTCGTACGGACTTACGGAATACAAAGACTCGATAAATTATTACTTTCCATCAGTCGCAACCTCACACCCAGAAAAATAATTTATTTGACGATCACCTTTTATCTGGTTTAAGTAAAATATTTATTGATTTAAATAAATATTTATTTTAATTAAGTAAATAGTTACTTAAGTGAAATAAATATTAATTTAAATCAAATAAATATTCTACTTAAACCAAATAAACGGTGGCCGTCAAATAAATTATTTTTCTGGACGCATACGTGCCAGCATACTTTCTTTCTTGTTAAAAATCTAAAATTGTTTCTCCGTATGCTGCGTGAGCGGTGCGTCCGCATTACTGCGCATGCGCGTGCCCCATCGCGCAACTCGTATATTATTTGTCATAACGAAAACGGGTAAGAAAAAAAGTAATACCGACGATGAGTATAACAATCGGCTTTCAGCCCGCGACAGAGAGAAATATAGAGCGTCGAGAGAGCAGCGGGTTCTCCGCGATAGGCGACGGACCGCGAGGTGGCCGCGGAGAGTCGGAGCCTAAGGGGGGTGGGTTTCCGGCTGCGGGGCGCAAGGGGTTGTGTGCGAACCGACACCTGTCGCGACGAGGTAACGTGACATCGCGTCACGTGAACACCGGTCGACCGGAGTCCCCCGCGAACGGAACAGTAACTCGAACCCCTTTCACCCCCCCCCCTCCCTCCCCCGCCCCCCTCAACGGGGGTTGATTGCGAGCGCGGGATTCCTCGCCGCAGGACAGCGCGAGCCGCGATCCTCCATCACGACCTAACGGCTGCCTAACGGTAATCACTCTAATCGCTGTCCTGGAAACCCGCGGAATCACGCACCTTCGCGACCGCCTACGTTTCTCCATGCGCATTATATCGTGTGTATACATGTTATATTATCCTGCTTGTTTAGCCAACATCGGCCTCGGCGCTTTAACGAAATGTGCAAACGCAGCCATTCTCGGGCGAAAAGTTCGCCCTCGACTGCTCTTCGCGTATAATTATCGGTTAATGTAACTCGCAAAGCGTGTTAGGTCGCGGAATGTTTTGGTATTTCCGGTACCAAAAGTTCTGCCTACGTTTCTACATGCGCATTATATAGTGTGTATACATGTTATATTATCCTGCTTGTTTAGCCAACATCGGCCTCGGCGCTTTAACGAAATGTGCAAACGCAGCCATTCTCGGGCGAAAAGTTCGCCCTCGACTGCTCTTCGCGTATAATTATCGGTTAATGTAACTCGCAAAGCGTGTTAGGTCGCGGAATGTTTTGGTATTTCCGGTACCAAAAGTTCTGCCTACGTTTCTACATGCGCATTATATAGTGTGTATACATGTTATATTATCCTGCTTGTTTAGCCAACATCGGCCTCGGCGCTTTAACGAAATGTGCAAACGCAGCCATTCTCGGGCGAAAAGTTCGCCCTCGACTACTCTTCGCGTATAATTATCGCTTAATGTAACTCGCAAAGCGTATTAGATTGCGCACAGTGTTCGCGGAATGTTTTGGTATTTCCGGTACCAAAAGTTCTGCCTACGTTTCGTCATGGGCATTATATCGTGTGTATACATGTTATATTATCCTGCTTGTTTAGCCAACATCGGCCTCGGCGCTTTAACGAAATGTGCAAACCGAGCCATTCTCTGGCGAAAAAAGTTCGCCCTCGACTACTCTTCTCGTATAATTATCGGTTAATGTAACTCGCAAAGCGTGTTTAGGTCGCGCAGTCTTCGTGGAATGTTTCGGTATTTCCGGTACCAAAAGTTCCAAGGACGCATCCGGGGTCGTTTTGACGTCGCACTTTGGGCGTTACGGTTCCGAGCCGTCGATACGGGAGATTGATGCTCGTCCGCTGCCGAGAACGCGGCGCAAAGTAGCGATCAACGTTCACGCTCACTCTTACATGAATTTACACAGCCGTGATCGCGGCGAAGTTTAAACCGTATCGGTAACACTGTGGGACACGCGGAGCTTTCGTTTCTCCGCGTCACCGTGTACCGCGGACGTAACGCTCGATATAATCGTGCACCGGGCCGGAGGGAGAGACGGAGAGAAGACACCAAGTTCCTTCGGCACGAAAATTCTTGTTTCGCAAGTTATCCGAAGTTTGAGCTTCTCGCGGCTCGCCAAGTCAGTCACGCGTAGGAGTCGCCGCAATACTCGTTGGCCATTACGTGCTTCCAGTTGTGTTTTATTCCGCAAAAGGTTGCGGGGAGAGAGAGGGGCGAAACGGAATCCAGGGGTAAAAAGGTTCGGTAATTCAGATAGGATGGTTTCATGGTCCGTGAAAAATTTGTGAAGATGGTCCGTTTTGCCCCGCTTAGGGGATCCCCTATTTATATCCATAGATATCTCGGTTAGTCGTGTAACAATCGCGTTTTCGTTATAGGGTAGCGTCGGCGAATTATCCATCGTCGAAACTTTGGTAATTCTTTGGATGTAATTACAAGCTACGGTCGATCGCGAGTCGCGAGAGCGTGCGGTGTAAAATCATTTATTTTAATTCGCGACGGGTGGAACGGCGAGAGTTTGTCGCGAGTAGAGGTACAGGGGAGACAGCATGTAGGGTGATTAAGGGTGATATGGGGAATCCTTATATTTCTACCAATTTAGTATGAAAGTACTTATTTTCATTAATATTTTTAACTATGCACGTCTGTAGGGTGATTAAGGGCGATATGGCCCGCCAAATTATAAGGCCAATCCGTACATTTTACCAATCTCGTTTGATACTATTAATTTTCATTAATACCTTAAGGTGAAAGTTTAACATCAATTGCTCAATTGATAATTTTTTTTTAAGATCTCCACCAATAATTGGCACGCATGGAATTATTTAAATCCTCGTCGGGAAATACTGAACATTAGGGGAGAGCGGGTCAAAATGGGACAGGGGGCAAAACGGGGTCATTACCCGCTTATTTGATTAATGGAGAAAAACACAATTTTCCAATAACTTTTTGGGTAGTGGTGGCGGTGGTAGGTGGGGTAAAACGGGGTTGAAAATCTGGATGTATCATTGGGACAAAATGGGGCATACAAAAATTGTTGGGAAATAGAGTTTTTCCCCACTATCCCCCATGTTTATGGAGTTATTAACTTTTTTATCGTTTTTTTATGGAGCATTTTTTATAATTGTTTTACGTACCTATATCACCCGTAATTACCGTACGAGTGCCACGATGCGTTTTAAGTGATCCAGCCAAGCCGATAGTGCGGCTGAACCGGGCGCGAAATACTCAACATTATGTTTATGGAGTAACTCACTCAGAAGTTTTTATTATTTTTTTACGCGTCCATGTCACCGGTAATTACCGTAAGAGCAATTTCACGAATGCCACGATGCGAATTAAGTGGGGCAGCCAAGCCGATAGTGCGGTCGCATTATCGGCGCGAAAGACTCAGCATTATTTGTTTATGGAGTTTCCAACTAGGCTTTTTTAATAACTTTGTCTACGTATCTGTATCACCCGTAATTACTGTACGAGCGGTTGCACGAATTCCACGATGCATTTTAAGTGATGCAGCCAAACCGATATAGTGACCGAATCCCGCGCGACATCCTCGACATTATGTTCATGGAGTTACTTCAGAATTTATATGGAGTTACTTCCGAATTTATGTGGAGTTGCTTCAGCATTTATATGGAGTTACTTCAGAATTTATATGGAGTTACTTCAGAATTTATATGGAGTTGACTCAGAATTTCAAATGATTCATTTACGTAGTCATGTCACCTGTAATTACCGTACGAGCAATTCGACGAATGCCACAATGCGTTTTAAGTGATGCAGCCAAACCGATAGTGCGCCCGACCCAGGCGCAAAGCGTGCTGCTGAGTGGGCGAGCGACCTGCACGATTACACCCCGATCCCGTGCAAGAATGATCGGATGTGTCGCCGATGACGGCGACCTCCAGCTGGTTGTTTTTGTGGTGGTGACCTCGCCTACGCGTATTCATTTTTTAACATCCTCGCGTAGACCAACGTCCGCCTCTCCCTTCTCGTATCTAGTCAATCCCCTCGCGCATTCTCTCCGTACGTCGGCTATTATGATACGCTCTATGTATAGCCTGGCACCCCTATTAGATCCTCGGCATCAACCATCCCGCCCCGCTATAATAGAGTACTGTTGCGATCGTAGCTCACGACTTTGATATTCAGGAAGGAAAACTTTTCAATCGGCTTCTTCCATCAACTGGCGCCGGAGTTTCCGTGGATTGCAGTACAGGGGTAGCAGCTCCTCCTCCGCTTGAAGGAAATTTATCAGAGTGCTGGAAATTGCGTCCTGATATACGGAACCTGCGTATCTCGACTCTATGTATCGACGATCCTTTTCTTCCAACTGTAAGGCAAAGAATAATTTTATTTTTTTATTTAAAAAAGAATACTTGTGTCCATTCATTGTTTTTTTTGTTTGTAATTTTATCTATCCCTGGGATGGGTGCGACTTTTATGAATAAGCGATATGAAAATTTTTATTTTGAACTTTTATGAGTAAGCGATTTGAATATTTCAATTTTCACTTTTTTTTTATTGAATGTATGATCTTACCGCCCTCCATTCGGATCTGTCGAAGGCTGCTATCGCCTCGTCGACCAAAGAGTTTCCGTGCAGGCCCTATAAAAAAGATAGTTATTGAGACAAGGTTGCAAAAAAAAAAAAAAAAATGAACATAGTACTGTGAAAACTCACGATCTTCGACAGGAGCGTTTCTCGATTTTCCACTCGCAGACAGTCGAACTTGTCGTGGAAGAGAGCCGCGGCCCACGGCTCGGCAAAGTACGCGTACAGATCCGGCACCAAGGAATTCTGTTGATACAATGCTTCGCTATTATAAAAATGTTTAAATTGGAACACTTGACGATATATACCTGAAAGCGCAGCTTCAGATCGTTGAGAATAGAATCGTGCTTTCCGTACAGGGTAATCAGGTCCTGAACTCTGAATGCCTTGGAAACGCAACAATCGATCAATGATCCAAATTGACCATAGCATTGAATGTAAAAAATTACCTTCTTGCTGAGACAAGTTATCGTCTCGACCCTGCCGTATTGGTTGAGACGCAGGCGAAAATAGCCAATTTCCGAAGCAGCCGAGGCACTTCCGGTCACGAGAACGTCGCCCTAAAAAAAAATCTTGTTAAATGTTATGTATAAAATCAACGAACGAGGCTGCGATTTGGCATGAATGAATGGTCATCAAATTACGTAGGTGCCACGCGCGATAGCGCTGGCTCGTAGAATATTTTTCCCGGGTTTTCGAACGTGGAGATAGTGAAGATTCCCCGGAAGTAGAGAGTAGACGAGCTTGGGTGCACGAAATACCGGAAGTCCTGTGTGACGACTCTCGTTCGTCGATTCTCCGCTGCGATATTCCTCGTCATCGTTGAGCGAACGCGAATCGATCCTTCGTTTCAGGCTCCTCGCCAACTTGAAACCGTAAACGTTTGTCCATTATCGTTCCTCGACGGAGCGCCTTAATTATTAATCGGCAATTGCAGAGGGAATTTTCAATGGTCTACCCTCTCGCCGACTTCGATATTGTTGTAGTACTCGTGTTGCCAGCTCTCCGCGTGATATTTTCTCGAATACTTGGTGAACGCACCGGCAGCGAAAACGGAAGGGTCGTTCGTCCTGTACTCCGGATCTATGACCAGACGACCGTCGAAGACCAAACCCGCGCGAGATATTGCTGAAAAAAAGGAGTTTTTTTGCTTTATAGAGGCAACTGAGTCGTAAAAAAAGAATTCAAACCTTTAGAGTCCCTAAAATAGTCTGAAACATCGACTAATGTGATTGTACCTAGAGTTTATAATGACTTTTTTAAATGTCTGTGGTATTTCTATCTTCTGTAAATGTTTAACCATTGCCGTACAACTGCACACGAATATAATATTTTGATCAAAGACCTTTGGTATTGAATTTGGTCGAAATCTTTCCAAGCGTTGAGATTGTGTGGGATTTAAAATTTTTTTTTAAATATTAAAAAGTGTCTAAGTGAGGTAAACATGGAGGTATCGAGTTTAAATTTGGTACGGGAATGGACTAACACCGGACAATGTTTTTTCTAGGTGTAGGTAAAAACAGGGCAAAACGGACTATTTTCACGGCTGTGTTGCGGGAAATAAACTAATTTCATCACAAATGGAGAAGACGGCTTCGTTTTACACCTATTTTTCCAATGATTAATTGTTTAAAAATATTCTTCCTTTCATTACCCATAAACGTTCTCATGGATATAGACTTCTCGTTGAAATTTATAAGTGCGTCGCACGCGATAAATTTTTTCTTCGTCCTCGATTCGATTCTCAGGATCTTAATGACGCTGCCGCGATCGTCGTCGTTTCCGGCGTTATCTCCTTCCTCGAGAATCCAATCTTTCAAATTCCATTCGGAGTAAACCTTGACACCACTCGTTTCGATAGCCCTCGCAATCGCGTCGTCGACTTCCTCGTCCTCGTAGAAAATGTTGCTTCGTTTCTCGCACGTTGCCAGTCTCGGTTGGATCAGCGTTATCCAGCTTCCCTTGATACCGCACGACAGCAGAGTGTTCAGAGTGCAGTAGCAGTCGACGCTATGACCGTAGAGCACGATGAACTCTGTGGCAAAAATTTATTATCATACACAGTGAAAAATCAATCTTTCAGTAAACGCCAATCAATCTTTTGCAACATTTTCCTCCATTTTTTTTAAATCTACAATTGTTTTGCAAAGTATTTTTTTTTTTTTTTTACTACTTACTCTTCGAAGTAAATTCATTGGTCAGTTCTTTCAATCTTTCGAGACAAGTCGCCGCGTCCACATCGTCGTTTATGCAGAAAGAGTTAAGAGGAATAATTTCCTGTCCAGGCTGCGGGTTCCTAAAATCGGGTTGAATGACATTTTTATTAGCCGTGTTGATGAACTCGATCGTTTAAATTCGCATAATAACCCTCGCTTCTCCGCTTTCCTGTCGTTCAGATGAAACTCCGGACTTCGATACTGCAATCCACAAGTCAGGACCAGATAGTCGTAGCTCAAATTTCCGAGGCCCCAAACAGTGACGTACTTATCCTTCCTGTAAATTTTTTCCAGACTTTGAGGTCTTACGTATAAAAAAACCGATATAGTAGAACCTCGATTATCCGAACTGCGACTTTCTTTATCCAAATTTCTATTGTCCGAACCATGACGCAAAATTTCGATGCCATTTCATTGTGAAGCGCTACTTCGTTGCAAGCGCGATCAGGTTTTATCGCACTTCTATACGTTACACCTCTCGCACGTGGGCATGTAAAAAATTATTTTACGATACCAGTGCGATAAAACTTTTTCTGACTAGTTTGAGTTTGCAGCACAAGCCGAAGGCGAGTGTTACAATCACACGAGTTAAGTTTTTCACAAGGTGTGAAAATGCGGGTTTTACACACGCGAAGCGTGCGTATAATTGCACCGAGTAAAGTACAATTTCATTAAATAAATGTTTTGTAGTAGAGTACGTTGTGGCTTCGACGAACAACACTTCGACCTCTAAGCGGAAGTGATATTGTTCTTACAGTGGACAAACAAATGTGACATTTTTTCGGCGCGAGACTAGCATAGCTTCCTTTTTAATGTTTTACGTAAGTATGTTATTTTTCGTCTTCAAATATTCATGATCCAAACGATCATTAATCCGAACTAGGCTCGACCCTAATTCATTCGGGTAGTCGCGGTTCTAATATACATTTTTTTAATCGAAGGGATAAAACACCTGTTAATATTAGAGACCGTTCCGTGAACGACGTTTATCCACACCCTGCTGGGGACGACCTGCCTGTATGCATAGCAATACCTTCCTCTGAACGGAATCATTGTCGCGTGTTCCATACTTCCTCTTTGCTCGAAGGGCAGACCGTTCGGTGAGACGAGTGTGAGATTCGTGAAATGACCCATTCTGGAGCTCGAACTGAAAGAAACATTTTTATTACTGAACTTTACTCACAGATAATTGGCAATGAGCAAAATACCGACCCCTCCAGAGCAAGACATTCTGCAAAGGCCACTCCGCAATCTGATGCCCCGACAACCACGATTTTTGCATTCATAACTGGTTTCCGCATCATTGAAAATCTCGGAGTCATCAGAAAAAGTGAAAATTTCTCGTCGTCCAATTGATTCTCGTTTTCATCTGATTGCGGCCACGGGTGGTGAATCCGAGTTCGGGATTTCATGGGAATCATAGCGTCGAGGCACGTTATGAGGGGCCTCGTCCGATTCTGCGAAAGTAATTATTTTTTGTTTTCTTCTTTAAAAAAATGCTTTTATCGAGACCATTTTTCACCCATTAAATTTATAGTAATTGATATCTCACGGGAGCGGTAGTCTCGCTGTCGTAGAGTCGATAATAAAGCACCGTGGTACCGCTGAGACGCATCAATTCGCGAAAGAAGAATCTATGATAGACGGAAAAAATTGGCACCAGAATGAAGTGAAGCAGTCGTGCGTGCGCGTCCCTCGCTGTGTTTTCCATCGATACGTATTCCTCCACGTTGTAAATCATTCGCAATTCGTCGATGTGGGGCTCGGGGCTGGTTTGAAGTTAAAAATCTTCGATTAATATTTCGGTCTGGAGTTCTGTTTCGGTGAAGAGTGGGCGAATATCGATCATTTGTTATTATTGTTAAATATATAAAAATTAAAAAAAGTTTAATGGGGCGCTCGTATGTGCGAGTCTTCTGTTAAAGCGAATTTCTGTTAAAATTTCAATTTTTAACTTAAAAAGATTAATTATTAATAATATTTAGTTGCCTATAAGTTAATACAAAAGTTTAGTATCTACTCGTCGGCCTCCTAAAGTTTGTATCTATTCAAACTGTGAATAAAATTGTTACATTTTTACGTAAGAGCATTTATATAGAAGCAGATGTAAAAAGTGTAAGACTTACTTTCTATAAATAATTAATAATAATAATAATAATATTCAAATTGTTTCTATTCGAAATTTTTCTGTGCATTTGCCCATATAGCACGAAATATTTTGTAATATTGATAAAATATTTTCGAAATATTTCTGAAATATTTCCGTGCTATGTGGGTGAGATATCGGGGTTCTCCCAAGACTACCGGCATTCGCTCACTCTCGTCCCCCAATGCACATACCATAGCATCGCTATTCCTATCAATTTGTTCTCGCAGATGAACACGTAGCACTCTTTCTCGCCATTCTTCGATTTAACCGCCTCGTCAAAATCCTCGAGTACGACCTTTTTCTTCGGTATACCCTGGAGAAACGATTCGATCCTTTCGCGATCGTAGGCTATCGCTTCGCGGGCCTTCAAAAAACTGAGAAGCGTCGAGCGATGCGCGACGTACAGTACCATAGGGAAATCTTTGTCGAAGCGCAACGGTACACGCTGCGAAAACAATTATCGAATCAGACGACCTTTCGCCAATTCGCGGCCGGAAGTTCATGACGAAGCGATAAATATCGTTACGACGAAATATTCCAAGAACGGAAAGAAGGGCTGCGTCGATGGTATAAGCATGACGCAGTATTCCCGATCCGGAAAACACTCGAACGCCGCCTCGAGATAATCCTGACCGTATCGGTCGTCGATTTTTCTGTCCATGCTGAAGAGCTCCAACGCGAAGGCGTTAAGTTCTCCGCGGTGCGAATTCGAGTCCGCGCGTCGGTCGATACTTTCGTTGATCCGCGAAACAGCCGGCTCTTCCTCGTCCTCGTCCTTGTAGGGCGGAGCTTCCAAACTTCTCCCTGCAAAATTATTTCGCAAATTGATTTTTTAAGGAAAAAAAGAATCAACATATCACAAAATCGCGATTTTTGTTACACCAAAGATATCTACATGAGACAAAATATTGCAACGCTGTAACTGAGAATAATTCTTTTTGAGTAAACGATTTCTTTTTCTCAGAAAACAGCGTATACATATTTGTACTATGCAAACATCATCGGAGTCGTCAATTACTCAATAATTTTCCATACTTGGAAGTTCACTGATAGCTCTGGCGAATATGCTCTCGCGCAGCCTGTTTTCAAAATTCACCGATAAGCCGAGTCGTTTTCCCGGACTCTTCGGGGAATCGACGATTATCTCAGGCGAACCTTCCGAATCGCTATCTTCATTGTCCTGACTCCCAGAGCGCATTGTCCGAGCAACGGCTAGACTGAAGCGCCGTCTCTCTCGATCCTTTGCATCCTCCATTGACAAAACTTCGCTCGCAGTTTTGTTTACAACGGAAGATACAGAAGCGGGCGAGTTCAAAATCGTTGGATCGTCCAAGGGAATTTTTCTAAGAGCGTTGTAAGGTGCGAGTTCGAAGTTTGCGTTCAGCAGATCGACGTCTACCGTGCTGTTGAGACACATCACACCCGTGGCCAAACCCTCGCTCTCAGCTACAATCAACTGACGAGTCCCCTCCTCGACGTGCCGCATCATTTCGCTTATGTAAAAATCCCCGTACAGTTCTCCGAGACGCTTCGATTCGGCATCTATTATCGGTATCAAATCGTCGTTGTCTTCCTCTCTATCGTCAAGTAATTTTAAAGGAAACATTTTTTTTTTTTCATTCAATAAAAACTTATATTTATAGTCATATGTATCTGACGTTATTTTTTTTACAAAAAATGTTACTTGTAATTATGTATTATGTAGTATTGTATTGTATTCAATTGGCGACTTGAGAATTGTGTAAAGGAGTTACTCAGTCAATAAATAAAATAAATTTATTCACACTCTATGCAATAGTATAGAAGATGCATGGAACGCAATACCGGCAAATGCAATCCAAGCAGAAACAACAAATATATTTACAAATAAAATTCATTTATATATTTTACATGAAGAACATTATATAGAATAGAATAGTAGAATAGAATAGTGTTGTTTTATTTGTGTCCTGAGGCATATGTAAAGCATATATGATAGAAACAGATGCAAAGAGTGAAAACTTATTTTCTGTACATAAATAATAATAATGATAATAATTGGTCCTGGCGAAGAAAATTGATAAAGAAAACTGATCGAAATAAAAAGATCGCTTTTTTTAAATGAACAACACAACATTTTAGGCAATATTTTCATGGAATTATTGAGTCTTCGCCTGATGTAAAATTGATGCAGGGATACGTACACGACTCGTCTGATCTTCAATTTCGGCCTGTGTCGGTGTCTCAGACCGAGGTACAGAGTCTGCGCTGCGTTGTATTTTATCTTGCCTCTGGGAAGTGTCTTGGTCATATTTTCCTCGAACAAGTCCCTTCCTGTTTCGAGGCCCGGTGGGGAGACCATTATCACGTGAAGACAGTAAGAAGTGATGGTGAAAATTCCGTTCAAGAGATCTTTGAAGAACGTCTCGCTGTATCGGGTGTCCCACACGAGGAGATGAATGAACAACGTGTTTCTCTCCATTATGCCGGGCAGCCTGTTCTCGATCGTCGAACGCGATCGGCGCAATAAATCATTCAGTGAATTGTCCGTTCCAAGGTAATCGCAGAGTCCCCTCACCCATAATGCGTCGCGATCCAAGAGAGCCAATCGTGAGCCGGCACAGACGGCACGTTGGGAAAATTGCAGAGACTGACGCTCGATACCACTTCCTGTTCAGCGTTGATCTGCACCAACGATACGCAAGCCTTTTCGCTGTTCGCAATGTTCGATCGTATGAAAGAGAACAGATTTTTTAATTCAAAAATTCTTCGATGCTAGAAAACGAAATGAATTTGCGACTTACAAAACTTTACCGGGTTCAACGTCGCCAAACAGATCGTAAGTTTCGGTCTGCATCATCTGACAAATGCGCGGTATATCGGCGTGATTTGCGTGCCGATAGCCAATGATCTTCGGTATTTCTTCCCTCGAGTTATCCACGCTCGGCACACTATCCAGCCACGTCCAGTTCGCCATCGAGGCTTATTCAAATGCACAAAAAAAAACACCTGAATTTTCAATCCAAAACACTCTGAACTGAGCGACATTTGTTGGCTTATTTTTATTAGTTACTGGGGAGGCAATAAATAAATCGAAGAAACATTTTTTATCTTAAATAGATGTATATTTGTATTCAGTATTCTAACAGCCGCCAATATTGCATCTGATAAATAAGAAAATTAGAGAAAAATTTACAGTACAAGCCTTGCGAGTTATTTTGGAACATCGAAAGATCGTATAATAATCCGTATATATATAATAGTAATAATATTTCATGATTTTTTTTCGAAGTGTCATATTCGATTACTTTGCAGAAGACTAACAGATTTTTATGGTCAATGTTCTTTGTTCTTCTTTTTCTAGTTTTCAAAACGGCGGTGTACGAGGCGTTCGCAATGGATATGTACTGATTATCATCAACGCAACTTAAACCGGCGTAGCGTGTGGCTATTTTTATATGTACACGTATAATCGGATTCGTTATCCAAATCAATGGATAAGCGTGAGGTACGGGTATTTTACATACAAGCGATATACAATTTTACATGGCTTACCGGAATTGCGTCAGACACCTGGTCAATGCTGCAATTGCACACGCGTACTCGCTACATTATTAGACGATAACCAGACCGAACGCTCTTGGTATTAATAATTATAATAATTCGGTAATGCAATTACTATTACAGAGTCATTAGGTGAACGATTTACCACCGTTTGCGTTTCCCTAGCGTCCAATCGCGTCTCTACGTTTACCGCGACATTATTTGCCGTACAGACGATCGGTCTAGGTAACTTTTCAATTATTAAGTGGGAAGCCCCTCGAAATTAAACGTTGTTCGATAACAAGGTATCTATAAACATATCTTCAAGAATGATAATCCAATACGATGGAGTTTTTTTTTTTAGAAAAAATTCAATTAAAGTCAGAAAATAATGTAAAAACAATTTCTGATTGAAAAAAAAGTCTACAGCTCCGAACTTGATAATGAAACAAGGCTTTTTTTCCTTAAACACTTTGCATGTAATGCAGAAAGTAAAAATTATCGTTAGGCAACAATATATAAGCTCGAGTTTCAATCGTTAAATAGCGATTGATCAGTACTTTGATTTTCAACCCTTTAACGGTCAGTGCGAAGATAACTTCCACCAAATTTTAATTTTTCAGACATTCGTGGAGAACAATAAATTTTTTCTACCAACGGACTTCGCTCGGATGAACATCTCGGATATTCTGTTCCAATTATTAGAATTTTTCTACCCTAAAATCTTTATAATTAAGAGGACAGAAATGGGTATCTTTCCGGAGGCCGTTAAAGGGTTAACGTTATTATTGGAAGGATACGAAATTCTCGAAGCCTGCCCGGGCCAACAGGAAGAAGCTGTATAACGGAGACGATCGAGATTACTTCTCGGAGATCGATAATTTGGAGAAAAAAAAAATGTGTTAACGTTATTAATTAGTATAAAGATAAATATCACATTGTCCCGCTCGAAACCTAAGGAGATTTCTCTGGTGGGGTTTTCTCGTTGATTTGTCTTTGAGTGTCGAAGGGTGTCGCGCGCAAGATATTTTTTTATCGGTAAATAGTTACAGAGGGATGACAAAAATCGACGATCGAATTTCGCATATATATATAATCTTTTTTGTTTTCTTCTCATTTCTTATCTATCCCCAATTATCGACTATCCAAAAGCTGTGCTACCGGGGCGCAGCGATTTTCGTTTCATCTCTCAGGCTCGAGTGCGGCTGCCAGAACCGCGTCCGCTTCCCTCGGGACCGCCGCGCCCTCGGTTTCGTTCTCGTTTTGTCCTCCCCGATTGACGACGACTTTGTACAGTATGTCGTGACAGAGTGGACAACGATCCTGTATGTACAGCCACTTTCTCAGGCAAACCCCGTGGAAATAGTGGTTGCACCTCGTGACCTTCGCGCTGCGCATCTCCTGATAGCAGATAGCGCAAACGTCGTCGAGCATGCGGAGCTGCTCGACCCTCGCCTCCGGAAGAGAATTGATTTTGTTCACCGCTGTCCGTCGTTTCATGAATACGCTCCAGCCGGCCTTGGCCTCGCACCATATATTGAAGTACGCGTGTATGCACATCATGATCGCCCTTACAGCACCGCCCGACTCGAAAACGAGTATCCAAAAGCCATTGAAGAAGAGAACAATGCCGAAAGAGAATTCCACGGTATTGCCGAAAGATCGGATCATGTAAACGTAGTCGTCGAGCTGCTCCCAGAATACGCTTCGATAAGCGTCGAACAGAAACAGCATGTATATAGCGAGGGAGACGAGAACTTTGACGATGACCTCGATGCCGAACACCGACACGGCGAGCAGCCACGTGCTTATGGAAAAGTGGGACCACAGGAAGACGAGAAGCGAGACCGGGAAGAGTATCAGAACGGCGCATACCGCGAGGGCGCGAACGTGTCTGTGAAGAGCGGGATTGTGCGAGGCGCTCAGCGACATCAGCAGGGGATTCACGATGTTGTGAACGAATTGAAGAACGGCGGTGAATAGAAGACAAAAATTTCGGCACAAACGTACCAGACGCTTTTCGCGATCGAGGCTCGTCAGGCCGGTCTGCAATGCCAGTATGTAGAACAAGACCGCGGAAACCGTGCCGATGCTTTTCTCGTCTTCGACCGCGGTCAGCAGCACCCTCTGCGAGAAACATCCGATGTAGTGGCATATGTAAGATATTATACTCGTCATTCCCAGAAGGGCGGTCAGCGTCTCGCAACCGTTGACCAACAGCGTTCTCGTCATCACGTAGAAGCTGAAGGTGTCGTCGCTGTAATTCTCGCCGAGTATCTGTACGACTTGCTCGCCTACGCGAAGTATCCAGAATGTACGCAGTACGTTCGGAACGTTCAAACGGCTCCACTCCCTCTCCGCGAGCGCCGACAGTCCGTAATTGCTTATGTAATTCCGGGCGTGAGTGCAGCCCGAGTGCAATATCATCACCATCGCCACGCTGTTGTACCAGATTACGAATTTGCTCACCGCCAGCGGAAGTAGAGTAGCGTATACAGGGGCGTGCTGAAGTATCATTGTCTGGAACAAATTTGGAAAGAAAACTCATAGAGAAGGGAAACTCCATAATCGCATAGACTTAGCGTACAAAAAAAAGAGGGATTTTTCTTATGAACAAAAACGAAGTAAAGCATTTTAATGAAACTAATTAAGTTGATTAGTTAAATAAAAAGCTTAAATTATTAAATTAGTATGTTAATTATATGAGTATTTAATGGAAAATAAAAGGATTAATTGCTTAATAATTAATTAACATTTTTTCTTTTTAAAAAATAATTCATATATCGATATCTTACCGGAACTGGCAAAAGTATGAGTATGGAAGGCACACTGAAGCTCAGCAAAAGCAGTTTCTGAACGATCGCATATCTCGGGGCGAGATGTATGTAACAGAATACAATTTCCAAAAGACATTGTAAAATGTAGTTTTGAATTATGAGAAGTCCAGGTCCGTAACTCATAAGTGGGGCGAAGTTGAGGTTTAGTATATATTGGACTATGCTCCGATGACTTCCGTGATCGTTCAGGAAGAGCACCACAGCTTTTACCGTGCTGACGTTTGACCAGTACGATACGAATATAATTCCTATCGATGCCAGGTACAGGTACAGGACCATCAGGTGCCTTGTGGAGAGCATAAAAATGCACAGAGCTATGGCACAACCTGCGAAAAAAAGAACAATAAATTACAGATTAAAAATTTATTTTATGTAAATTAAAATAACCATAGCTATAACATTTCAAGTTCCTGGTGCAGATGAAAGTAATAGAGAAAGAAAAAATGTATTTGTATAGAAAAATAAAACGTTAACTCTCTAAGTGAGCTCAAGTGATTCAGCAAAAATTGAGATTTTGCATAACCCTGCAAGCAGGGAGACAGCACAAACAAAAAAAGTGCTCCTGAATTTTTTTCATTTGATTCCATACGATAGTAGATTTTACATTTTGTGTGGTGACTATTCTATTTTTTATTGAAATTTTTTATTTAATTGTTTAGTTTATTTCATTTAAGAGTTTATTTATTGGTTTACAGAGAGTAAGTTACAAACTTATACCCTGATAAACAAGCGGCTTTAAAAGTAGCAGCAATAATTGCGACATGTGCCGCACGTGTCGCAATTATCGCGCCAATATTGCTACTTTTCATGGCCCTTGTCTATCAGGGTAGTATCTGCATCGTAGCTATATCGTAGGACAAAACTAAACACCCAGAGGCCTGGCCAGGGATGTTAACACAAAATTTATAAGAGTTTATAGGAATTTACAAGAATTTATAAGACAAAAGAAAATTGTAATTCAGTTATCGAGATGCAGATTTTACAAGTTTTATACTTCCTTTTTGTAAAGTTTAATAATAATAATAATTGATTTCGATTGATTGATTGATTTTATTTCTGAACGGATTGCTCCTTAACAAAAAATATATAAAGGCAAATTTGTTTCAACATCTTAATATCTAGTCGCGTGTATAAACTTTTGGCTTTAACGAATCTTATTTACGTCAATCTCAGAACGCTAAAAATATACTCTCTATTACTGCGACCAGGAGATCCGATAAAATGTTACTGCCACATGATTTTAGAATCCCTCTTGTCTCTATTGTTTTTATTTTTTAATTTTGTTCGTAAGCTTCGATGGTAAAAACAATGTTCTTACCGAAGCAGCAAGCAACGAATCTCAGTGCCATCAGGAAGTAAGTCTCGTAGAAGTAGACGTCGAGACTGAGTTGTTGCATGAGGAAGGGTTCTTGATTTACACCCATCAGCGAATTGACGATCGTGTCTTTAACGAACGTCGCCGTACCGTTGTCGGTCGAGTTACGAGCGGCGTTCTCCGTCGAGGAGTCCAGGCCGATCCTGAGCAGCTCGTCGATGATGAACAACGGCGGCACCCTCATCACCACGTCGCCGAAGCGCAGTATAGTTTCCTGCATCGTAGCGTCCATCTCTAGATCGCACGTCTCGCCTCGATATCGTGAACCCGATCGTCCGCTGTACAACGACGCCTTGTCGCGCGCCGCATACCAACCCTAGCCTGAATTCTCGTTGTTGCGCTGCAAAAAAAATTCCATTTCGTTTAACTCTGCGATGTAAAAATTCGAAGACTCGCTTACTCGACTCTCACTGCCTCGCACTCTCGCCCGACGAGTTCTCCGCGACTTTTGGCGTAATCATCGCACGACGAATCGTCGCGAATCGTTTTGTTCAAATCTAATCGTACTCAAATCAAAACGCAGAGGGAAACAATGAGAATTGCGTCGCGCTCGTTTCGAGTTCGTGAATGCACTGAGGGAAGTGTCGGAAATCATTTGCACGCCACGTCTAACCGGTGTTTTTCAATCGAAGCCACGTAACGGTGATACGATGCATTTTTTCATTAATTATTCCACGACGTTTCGGCTCGTCATTTTTTTTCTTTTTCTTTTGCCTCCTTTTACGTCGAAGCGTTTTTTCGAATGTAAAACTCATGTCGGTTGACACGTAGTTTTTATTTTGGCCCCGAGAGATTTGTCAATAAAGTACGGGCTCGCGATTCGGGCGACAACGCCAGACTCGGGGAGATAAGCTCGTGTGTTTGAACTCACCTCTGTCTCACAGGACGTGCGAGTCGAAAGATCTCGGTCAAAGGTCTGTGGAGAACGAAAGAATGAAAAAAAAGAATCGCCGCTTTACATACTGATTTGAAAATGGGACTGTCTCTCGTAACCTAAAACGAAAAGCTGGTGTTACGCTTGACGTGAATTACCGTTGCGCACATGGGATGGCAGCAGCGGTTGCGTCGCGAGTCCGAGCAGCTGATGTCACGCGTCGATGCTCGCACACGGCCGCACACACCGGTACGCCGGTTCAATTCGGTGGCGTGTTTTTCGTTCGCGGTATTACGAGAATCCTTTGTCAGTAACCGTATAACACGACGGAGTCTGCTGTAAGGTGACAGTACCAATACTCGGGCACGTCCCAGTGGTCGGACACTCCTGTGCAGATTTGATTTATTCCGAATTTAAGTATTAGAAATCCAATTTGACACTTGTTATTGTATCTGCAAACATTATTTGATGCACAGACGAAAAGTTATACAAGATTTACGCCTATATTATTTTCTGTTGCATTTTGCTCAAAAAACAGACGATATATAGTCCGAAAATTGGTACAAGCGTTACTAGATAAGCAACCCAATAATCGGACTGTTCGAAGAAGTTAGGTCAGCCACCTTTTTAGGTAGCTTATTTTCAGTATTGCTTCGCGAAAATATAATGTTTTCATTGTTTTAATTAATAAAATGGCAAAGAAATTCTTTTAGTTAATATGAACTACTTGAGTTCGTTCGTTGAGATGATCTTAACCGTTCATCGCATTGGTACCTTATTATTATTATTAATGTGGTTGGGGCTGGCTCGGGAAGTCGATATGACTATACCATACGGCCATGTGGCTGTCATTGGTACCTTTAGCTTAAGGTGAGTGAAATATCACCGCCGGTAACCAAAACTGTCCTGAATGCCAAGGAAATGGAAATTTGTCTTTCCCTGCGTCTGCCGATTTCCCAGGGAAAGATAAATTTCTCTTTCCTCGGCGGTCTGCAGTTTCAAAACGGCATTCAATACAGTTTTCGTTACCGACTGAGCGCGGGGCAGGTAGACGGGCGTTATAACCACATCACTTTAAGGGAAGTGAAATATCGCGGTCGGTAATGAAAACTGTAATGAACTTTTCTCGAAAAATTTGCACCGTTGAATAAAGTTAATTTGAAAATTGCAACTATCTCTCTCACACTCTGGCCCCGTCACGTGCCTTAAGTATAATTGTCGCTTGAAATCAGAAACTTTCATTTTAACGAAGCGATTGCCCCGATGAGAGTTATACCCAGTCAGACAAACGTGCCGTGAGAAAGTGAATGCCGGCAGGATAGTGGCAAGAGGACGCCACGCAACGCCACAAGATGTCACCAATAAGCATGATTGTGCGTCGCCATAAATGTTCTTTTTGGTGGTACAGCCAGGCACAGCGGGTTGGACCGGCAACCATCCCAGTTCATGCACACTGACGACAAAACAACGGCATGTGTTAATGCCACGTTACCAGCAACATTGTGTCACATCGTGGCGTCACGATACCGGTGTAATGGCTGAACATTACACCAGTTCACCAATATCTTATTGTTTCGCTGTAACACCACTGTCGCGACAAGACAACGACACACCGTAGTTCCACTTTAGAGGCAGCATTGCGGCACGCTGAAACGCCATATTACTGGCACAATTGCGGCACGCTAAAACGCCACATTACTGACACAATTGCGGCAGATTATTCTAGGGCGCGAATGTTTCGCTGTAACACCACTGTCGCGACAAGACAACGACACATCGTAGTTCCACTTTAAAGGCAGCATTGCGGCACGCTACAACGTCACATTTGTGGCACAATTGCGGCACACTGAAACGCCACATTACTGACACAATTGCGGCAGATTATTCTAGGGCGCGAATGTTTCGCTGTAACACCACTGTCGCGACAAGACAACGACACATCGTAGTTCCACTTTAAAGGCAGCATTGCGGCACGCTGAAACGCCATATCACTGGCACAATTGCGGCACACTGAAACGCCACATTACTGACACAATTGCGGCAGATTATTCTAGGGCGCGAATGTTTCGCCGTCTCGTTGTAACACGACTGTGGAGTCAATATAATGGCACATCGTGAAGCCATTTACGCAGCAACATTGCGGCCCACGGTAACTGCGAGTTACTGGCAGAATTGCTCCAAATTGCAACGGATTGAAAATAACTTGTTGTTCCGCTATAACGTCTCAATGGCGACAAGAAAATGGCAAGTCGTCATCATCATTGTTGTTATTATTATTATTATTATTCAGCTGTAGTATATGCTATACGTATCTAAATAATAATTAATCATCTTAGATCGCATCAGACACTCCCAGTTATATTCAAGTGCCGATAGATTTCGGGCTAATTCCAGTTTATTGAAAAATCAAACGTCAACGATCAAGGTACATACGGTGAGTAAGATCATATTATATACATACAAACATCATGTGTGATTTATCAAATACAAAACTGTACTGGGCTTGAATTACCTGAATTACAAATACCAGTTTTTATAAAAATATTCTAACTTAATTCTCAACGAAAAGTGTCAATTATCAAAGTGTAGTTTTCTCTGTCTCGCTGTTTATGTTTCCTCGGTCTCGCATCCATCTTCGTCGGCGAAGTTTCTTTCAGATGAAATACGTCCGTTACGATGCTGTCTGGCATTTCCTCGACCGCGTCCACGATAGACAGAGGGAGTCTGGCTGCCATCTCTCGGAGGTTGAGCCACTGCCGATGCTCGATTGTGTGCATTCCGATTACGTTGCTTCGATGCCTTGAGTGCCGCCATCATCGCATCAGAAAACTGTTGCCAAGTCGGTTTGTCATACTGCTTATTCTTCGCCGCAGCAGCTGCATGGTATGAAAAAGATTTTTTTTATATAAGTTAAGAAAATAGTAAATTACGATACTAGTGCGAAAAAACTTTTTCTGACGAGGGTGAGTTTGCAGCACGATCCGACGGCGAGTGTTGCAATCACACGAGTTAAGAAATAGTAATTTGCGATACAAGGGCGTAAAAGCGGACTTTTTGGCGAAGGTTGGGAAGCGGCCGCACGAGAGGAGACGAGTGCCGCCGCTTCACAACCGCCGCCAAAAGTCCGCTTTCACTCACTCGTATCGCATAATATTTTTTGTAACAAATGCACGAAGTGCCAGGTTATGTATGGCCGGCCGTGACACGAAGGAAAATAGAACCGATGTGCGCATGGGCGCACAGTATTTTCGATACGGTTATCGGTATTTTCGATACGGTTATCGGTATTTTCGACACGGTTATCGTATTTTCGATACGGTTATCGTATTTTCGATACGCCTTCTCGAAAAGCGCCATCTTCTGTCACGGCCGGCCCATGCATAACCTGGCACTTTTCGTGCATGCGTTACAAAAACGTTTTTGCACCCGTATCGTACAAAATTTTATTTCTCGAGCTGTGAAAATGCGGGCTTTATGCACGCAAAACGTGCGTAAAACTACCATTTTCCCACCGAGTGATATAATAGTTTTTTTTGTAACTTGTGCACAAAAAGTCCCCCTTTTCGTGCCTGCAATCCGTGGCGAAAGTGACGCTTTTTGGTAAGTCGTCCGAGAAAGCTGTTTTTCGTACACTTTTTTTTAACTAGTCAGTTTTTCGCTCGATTTTTAATACTGTAATTACTTTTCGCTATGCTGCAGGCATACAGAGGGGAAGTTTTTGTGCACTTACAAACAGTAATATGTGATACTTGTACGAGAAATCGGAGTTCCAACGGCGGTAGGAAAGTAGGTGACACGCATTCAACTTGTGCACCCAACGTCACATCCTTTGTCAAAAGTCCGTTTTGTCGCACTAGTAACACAAAGTACTATTATTTCGGTTAATTAATAAGTTTCCTCATTAATGGCAAGACTTAGAATAGGCCCAGATGTATTTTCGAAAAATAAGTTCACATATTTTTTTTAAGGAACGAAAAGCGAGTGAAAAAGCACTCCAATCACATACCATAAATAGCTTTCGCAAGCCTAGCTTTCCCAAGATTTATTGTGTCTTTCTCACGGCCTTGCCACGTCAAATCGGGAGACACGCCATCATCGATTGCGTTTTTAAGGATCTCGTTCGTCGTGTCGTGCAGCGTTGCTCCACCAAGTGCTCCCAAATACCTGACCTGTACAACATACGAATAATATCGCATTCAAAGTAATGAGAGTGGTTTTGATACCAAAACCGCTGTCCAATGCGACGATGAATACTAACCACTTTTCTGTAGTCCTCATCGCGTAAGTGCTCGAAAGCCTCCACTTCGTCACGCGTTAACAAAGGCAGACAATCGGGTTTGAGTGGAAATTCGCTCGACAGTTCTTCCTCGAATCTATCAATCAGTTGATCCATTCGATTGTGCAGTCGGCTGAGGAAATCGAATTGCAAACTGGTTAAAATCTACCATCCACAACTACAGGGAGATAAAAACGGATCATACGCACCGAAATTGTTGCTTGCAAAATTCCTTAGTATTCCTAAATAAAGAGGAACATTTTATTAACCGTTTTGTAAATGAATAGATATCGATATTAATACGTACACAACGTCCTGCCGAAGAATGTTCAAGGTCTCTATAACTTCCCCCATGAACAACTGTTGATCGACGGTTCTAACTCGATTAGCGGGCTCAGGCGGTACACATTCGTAAAACTGACGATCATCTCTAGAGTTGGCAACGAGAGTTGATCGCGGCTGCGGCGTAATCGGCATCGACTTTTCATGTCCGTTTTTGCTTGTATTCACCACGATATGTTGAGAGGGGTCTCGAGTTCCAATTTGCTTACTATTTTTTGGCAAAGCAATTGAGATATGTGCATTTCGCGAGCAACCTCGGGGTCCGATTTGATTGCCACTTCTTGCCATAGCGCTTGGCGTACCCGCTTTTCGCGTGTCAGATGCAGTGTCGTACATCTCGCAGTTTTCATTTTCATAGATATCTTCCGAAATATCATCTGACGCTTTAGTTGTTTTTTCGCTTGATCCCGGACGGCTCAGGGAAGTCAAATCTCGCAAAGCATCGGGCTGTTTTTTTGCGTTGTCTTCTATTGGTGCACCGTTTGTGGCATTTACATCTAACGATTCCTTTGCCATATCATTTCCGTTAGTTATTGTGAGTGCATTGTTCAATGGATTTTGCGCTGTATCCATATCTTCTTGAATATGCATAGGTTGTGTGTCTGCTCCAATTTCGTTCCGTTCGCCGTTTGCTCCCAGTGTATTCAAGACGGTCGAATCTCGTAAGTCACCTGCCACTTTTTCTGTGCTATTCATTGTTGACTCACTGCTTCCAGCAGGTACATCGTGCTCGCGACCAGAATTTTCCAGTTCCTTGGAATGTCCTTCTCCACCATCTTTGTTGCCGGTCACGTCATCCGTTTCCATTGGCATCACGTCCTCAATCTAGCCAAGATCGGTAAGTTTTGGAATTGAAATTGGAATTTTACGGGGATTGGAATTTTATAGGAATTGATAAATGTACGAACCTCTGACTCGACCTCTTTCTGCCGAAAAGTTTCTACTGTCGACTTCAAAGATGCTAAGGACGCGTCCATTGGTAGGTGTGCTGAATTCTTTTCGGAGACCTTCGTAGTATCTTCTGAGGATGTCAAGTCTGTATAATCGTTTAAATACGATGGACGATTAACGGTTCTGCGTGGCCGCGACGCGTCCGTCATTCTAGCAAACAAAAAATAAATAAAAAATTAAAATTGAAAAATTTGATTTTCTTATGTCATTTAAATTAATTTTTAGGGTATGTTTGAATAAAATTGATTTAAATAAATATAATGAGTAAAATTAATTAATTAAGTAATAAGTTATTAATATAGTATTTAAATCTAATTTATTATATTTATATTTCAGAAATATTTCGTAAGATTTGAAACATCTAAAATATTTCTGAAGTATTTAAGAAATGTTTCGTTGCAATATTTTGGTAGAGTATTTCAAAAATTTATTACCATATATATCACTAATATTTCGTAAAATTTGAAAGATTGAAAATGTTTCAAAAATATTTTCAAGTCTCGAACTGACCCAATCGTTTCTCCAGAAACTACCTTACACACTTTTTATTTATTTTTTAGCGCATGCACCAAAACTCCCTCTGTCTATACTCGCAACACAGACGTAATTCGTCACGCCGACTTTCCTGCACAACTCGATTGTCCCCAGGATCATCGCCGTGCATTTCGCCCCGAAACTCTTTCCCAACACATATCGATTCCACGTATCATCGTCGTCGATATCGATCGGCCAGGCGAGCCAAAATACTCGGATTTGCACCTCGCCCGCCCGAGCCGATATCGACAGCAATAAGGCTTGTGTGACATGCAAAAATGTGCGCCATCGAGATGCCTCCCGATGTGCAACGAAATGTCTCGAATTAAGAGAAAACAGATTTAGTACCTTCCGTGACGAAGACGTAGATCGATGCAGGTTTGGTGTTCGAAGCTCTGCAGGTATAATTTCCCGTATCCGATTCGACCGCTTGCTGAATGATGAGCCGACTCTGGGTTGGTCCTGGATCGGTTTGTACGCTAACGCTGCCGCGAGCTGTATCGTAGTTTATCATCCGGTTATTGTGGTACCAGAATACGTATTGCGGCGGCGTTGGACTCTGAAACGTTACAGAGGAACGACTATTCGACTGTTCGACTATTAAAATCTTACATGATTTGAGTTTAGATCGGTGTGAGCCAGATCGGTTTAAATTTTTCCATAAAATAAAAATTATTAAAAAATCCCTTATTATTTTGAAACAATTTTTTAATTATTTTAAAAAATTCAATTAAATTCAAATTATACAATAAAAAAAAAAAATTAATTAATATTTAAATTAAATGAAATTAAAATATTTTGACTAAATGGAATTTTGAATATTTAAAAAATCTTCGAATTCGACTAATCTATTTTCTAATTAATTTTAAATTTTTGCAATTTAAATTAAAACCCTAATTAAATTTAAATTGTTTAATTTTATAAAATTGATTTAATTTAAATTTTTTTCATAAAATAAAAATTATTTAAAAAAATTATTTTATACCATTGTGATAAGAAGATGTATACCATTGTGATACTCGGATTTGCACCGCGCCCGCCCGAGCCGATATCGACAGCAATAAGGCTTGTGTGACATGCAAAAATGTGCGCCATCGAGATGCCTCCCGATGTGCAACGAAATGTCTCGAATTAAGAGAAAACAGATTTAGTACCTTCCGTGACGAAGACGTAGATCGATGCAGGTTTGGTGTTCGAAGCTCTGCAGGTATAATTTCCCGTATCCGATTCGACCGCTTGCTGAATGATGAGCCGACTCTGGGTTGGTCCTGGATCGGTTTGTACGCTAACGCTGCCGCGAGCTGTATCGTAGTTTATCATCCGGTTATTGTGGTACCAGAATACGTATTGCGGCGGCGTTGGACTCTGAAACGTTACAGAGGAACGACTATTCGACTGTTCGACTATTAAAATCTTACATGATTTGAGTTTAGATCGGTGTGAGCCAGATCGGTTTAAATTTTTCCATAAAATAAAAATTATTAAAAAATCCCTTATTATTTTGAAACAATTTTTAAATTATTTTTAAAAATTCAATTAAACTCAAATTATACAATTAAAAAAAAATAAAATTAATTAATATTTAAATTAAATGAAATTAAAATATTTTGACTAAATGGAATTTTGAATATTTAAAAAAATCTTCGAATTCGACTAATCTATTTTCTAATTAATTTTAAATTTTTGCAATTTAAATTAAAACCCTAATTAAATTTAAATTGTTTAATTTTATAAAATTGATTTAATTTAAATTTTGTTCGTAAAATAAAAATTATTTTAAAAAATTCTTTTATATCATTGTGATAAGAAAAGAGAAAATGTGTATAAAAAAATGCCCAAATCGTGTATCAAAACTTTGCAGTGAATAATCAAATATACAATTATAAGCCTACGAATTTGATGTTACCTGCGTCTGTACTACAGATCTGTAGAGAATAAAATATAGGAACTACAACTTTGCAGAGCGGAGTATTCGAGTTACAAAGTAAACAGTCGATTCCCGCTGACAACGCGGGGCAACAATGATTCGCCGGCGTCGGGCGAGCGTTACGCGTGCTAGGACCGAAAGGGGTGGGGGCATCAACACGCGGTTGCTGCGCGTTCGTGCCGGCTTGACATTCACGAAAACAGCATACCCCGACTGTCGATTGAAAACATTCGCAAGTACGCAACAAAGGACTCGATCTCGATACTGAACTTTCGACATCGATTCGAAAATAGTCTAGAGGTTCCGTAGTTTATCCATGATTGTAAATGTCTTGTAAATGAGGTGGGACGGGGAGAATTTATTTCCATATCGGCAAACCATTGCAACAAAATGATGGCAAATATTTCGTGCTAACGAAAAAAATTTTTTGCGTGTGACAACAATCATAAGAAGCAGGAAACTTTGAAGAAATGTACTATTGAATCGCAGAAAAAAGTCGAAACAAATAAAGCTAAAAAATTCAATGTTGCATAAAATATACAATTATACGAATACAAATTTGATATTACCTGCGTGTGTATCGAATATTTACGAATATTGACTCGCCCTCTGTGATCTTTCTCCAATGAGGTAATACAATAAACGAATAAGTTTGGAGAGCGAAACGTTCGGGTATCGTGTAGAGAACAGTCGATACGGCTCGCACAGCACAAGTTTCTCACTGAGACGGTAAGGAACGAATGACTCGCTGCGGCCGAGCGAGCGGCGCGGAGTCGCAGCTACAGCACCTCCCCCACCCTATCCCAACCGTCGTACCACGCTACTCTCGCTCGTCGCCGACTAGTCATTCGCGTCTTACGTTTTCTGCGAGAAACTTGTGCTGTGCGAGCCGTGACGACGGCTTACTTTACGATACCCGTACACTTCGCTCTCCAAAGTTATTCGTTTATTTTATTATCTCGATGGAAAAAGATCACAGAAGGCGAGTCAATATTCGCAAATCTCCGATACACACGCAGGTAAAATCAAATTTGTATTCGTTTAATTGTATATTTTATGCGCTGTTGAATTTTTTTCTTTATTTGTTTCGATTGTTTTCTTCGGTTCAATAGTAATTTTTTCGAAGTTTCCTTCGTCTTATGATTTTCGTCACACGCTGAAATGTTTTCATTAGTACGAAATTTTTGCCATCATGTTTGTTGCAATGGTTTACCGAAATGAAAAAGAATTCTCCCCGTCCCATCTTATTTGAAAGAAAGTTACAACAATCGTGGATAAACTACGGAACCTCTAGACTGTTTTCGAATCGATGTCGAATGTTCAGTATCGAGATCGAGTCCTTTGTTGCGTGCTGAAAAATGTTTTCAACCGGCAGTCGGTGTACGCTGTTGTTGTGAATGTCAAGCCGGCACGAACTCGCTGCAAACGCGTGTTGATGCCCTTACTCTTTTCGGTCGTATCACGCTTCACACGTACTTTGCCAGCCAAAAGTGAGATTCGATGAAAATTTTAACAGTTTTTAATGGTATACAAAACGTTAAAAAATCAACTGTATCAAAGGTGCTAACAACATAAATTTTGTTAAATAATAATATCAAAAAGTTATTAACAAATTGTTAAAAAAATGTTCAACAAATAATCAGATCACTTTTGAATTTTCCATTTTTGACGCCAGCCAGGAACATCCCGCGGCCGCTAATCGATCGGACCTCATGTTCTGCGTCTCGACGGTCTTGAGCGTCGTCAAGCGATGCTCCATTCCGGAAGATCCTGATCGAGCCGCGCGCGGAGGATTCGTCGCCGCCATCAGCGAAAGCGGCAATCCCGTCTACAGAAATCCTGCCGCACCGCACGTCATACCCGTGTTGCCGACTCTCTTCGCGCTCGTCAGGGCGATGAACGCTCTCTTCACTCCGGCCGCTCTTGCTTCCGTTTCCGAAGTAAGCTTTTGCCTTTTTTTTTTAACGATCATGTTTTTTTACAAACGAAAATTATGTAACCGTGTTGTTCTCAATTCATTCGTTTTTCCAGAGAAATATTTTAAATGATCTCTGTCACGTTCACTTCCGATTTGAAAATCTCATTTTTCGACCGGACGTGACGTCATGTCGGAAATACGTCACTTTCGGTTTGAAAATCTCTTTTTTAGACCGGAAGTGACGTCGTACTGGAAATAAATCACTTCCGGTTTGAAAATCTCATTTTTCGACCGGAAGTGACGTCATACCAAAAATACGTCACTTCCGGTCGATAATTGAGATTTACGATTCATTATAATTCATTTGTTTCATTCTCATTTTTACAGGGTTACAGGAACGCTCATGGGCTTCTGGAATCGGAGAAGGCGAATCTGCTGGGTCTGAGAAAACGGGTAACGGTGGTGACAACGCCCCGGAAACCGATCAATCGCCGAACCCACCGCTCGCACGGATGCAAGCGTTTCTCTCAAACATTCACGATCACTGCTATCACTTTCTCGGCAGCGGTGGCCACACGATCGGACGAGATTTCTACCAGCTCCCGGGTCTTGCACCGGCTCTTCTGAACTCGGTTTTCTCGAACATAGAGGTATGCCAGAGCGCCGGAGAAATTTTACAAGCGAAAGTGCATTCTTTAACCGTTTATTTTTTCAGGTAATTCCGGACTACAGACTGCGCCCGATCATCCGCGTTTTTCTAGAACCCTTCATATACTAGTGTCCACCCGCGTTTTACGAGAACTTCCTGGTACCGGTGCTCACTCACGTATCCACGCACAGTAAGTTGTCGAAGGCCACGTTGACAGATAGATATATATTTATTTCTAAATACCCTTTAAGAGCATGTGCAATACCGCGGTCAAGTATTTCTCCGAACTCGACGCCACGGCAAATTTATTAATAATAAAAATCCGACTCGTTTCCAGTGTGTCAGAGACTGAGTGCCAAGTGGCAGTACATAACGAGGCTCTACGAGTCGGGTCTCGACGAGGAGAACACGGACGCCCAGGAGGTGATAGACGATATGCTCAATAGAAACTTGACCAGGGACTTCGTGGACGTATTGAAAGTAACACTGGTGGGTGGAGCGGCGAGCGACGCGTCGCCACCGGACTCTATGGACCACGACAGCAGCGGGATGGCCGTCGATCCGCCGACCTCGCGGGGTAACAGTATAGTCGCGAAAGTCGTCAGCGAGCTCGGCGCCTTCATGCTTCGTCATCCTTCTACGCGTCACAGCGTCGTTCTGTGTGTCTTAGGGTGAATAGATTTGTTTTCTTTTGCCTTCTTTAAACGAAAGTCATTATCGAAAATATACAACGTATAGAGTACAAAAATACTTCAAGTACAAAGTGCAAAGTATTATTTCCATCGTCACTCTTGATTCGGGTGTTTAAAAAAGGGCCTTTTTAATTTATTTTCCGCCCTATCGTTTTATCCCTGCTCGTTTTGTTATGGATCAAAAAAAAATTCTTGTTAAAATTATAGTCATTGAAAAATTTAGACAGAGAATCATAAATTAATAGAAAATTAATAGAAACAGGATGTCATGCTGCTCATCGAGTATCCTTAATGCGAGGCTGTACTCAAAAAGTACTTGCACCTGGTATTTGAAGTGCTAAAAAAGTACTTGAAGCAGCAAACAAGTACCCGTTCCTTCAAGTACTGTTCAACTCTGATATATTTGCATGTTCAATTAACGCGTTTTGCGTATTCCAGAGCTCTCTCGTGGAACGACTCGAATGCAAGTCTGAAGGCGACGATGCTGACCGGTCCGATAGTCAGAGCACTCGCCGCCGACGGTAGTCTGACCCCAGCTATGGCAGCTCACATAATGGTAGCGGTACTTCAAGGCCTCCAGCTTCACGGCCAGCACGAGGCGAATCAGGGCTCCCTGGTGACCCTCGGCGCCCAAGTTTACGAGTGCCTTCGGCCCAAATTTCCAAACATCATCGAGGTAATGCAACAGATACCGGGCGTCAATCCGGCGGACGTACAGAGATTCGACGAGAAGATGGCGGTCGTCGGTACGAAGGGAAACAAAGTTGACAAAGGCAAAAAGGATCTATTCAAGAAAATAACTAATCAGGTATACAAGAAAAATGTTTAGGAATTTTTTCACCCGTTGGCTCGACGCTAGAACGGCGAGGTATATCCTCTCGAATTGTGTGGATATATTGCTTCTATTCCGGCTCTCGTAATTAAAAATTTTTTATTTCAATACAATTTTTTTTTTACTTTTTCACTTTTTTAATTCTTTTCTTTTCAACATTTATTAATGCTTTTATTTTAGGTCGCATCAAATGCGCTTTTTTTAGCGACCACTCGTAAATTCTGCTCGTTATAATTTCAAGATGATATTTCGATATCTTGTATCGAAGGAATTCGGAAAGGTTACAATTCTCAAATTACAATGTTGAATAATTCTACACCGAGTCTAATATTGATACTTGATTACTTTTACCTGACTGTTTCCTTTAATAAAGACACAGTCGAATTTTTAATATTTTTCTTCGCACACAATGCGAGTCGCGGATAGAAGAAAAATCCGAGCCACGACATTTCAGCCGTTCTAGCGTCGACAGTAGTTTGCGCCGAAAATGACAACAGAAAAAAAAACAAAACAATTCGTCCTCCGCAGCTAATCGGTAGAAGCGTCGTTCAGCTATTTCGTAAAGAGGTGAAGATAGACAATTTGCCGAGACTAGACGTGACGGGAAAGCCTCGGATCGTACGAGTAGATGATATCTCGAAGAATTCTGCCGACGTAGGACTCACAGCGCTATTCGCAGGCCCCACGTAGCAGAGAGTGATAGACAGCCGCACGCTGCACGGTTGGTCTAGCTCGATAAGTAATTATAAGTTATTGTAAAGAACGAATGAAAAATACAGAAAAAAAGGAAGATCCTTTGCCGAGACGGAGGAGAAAGGACGAATACGAGAGACCCGTCGATCGGAAAAAAAACACACATCGTTCCATTGCCCAGATCTTGACGAGTCTCCGTTCGCGCTTGCCGAATAGGCGGGCGATTTATCCTCAAAGAGACCTCTGGTAATCAAACAATTTATTTCTATTTTTTTAAATTTGTATATCAAATAAAAATTATAATTATCATAGTTTTTATAATTATTATAATTATAATGATTGTAATTGTATATCTTGCCAACGAGGATATGTGCATCTTTGAATTACCAAGTCGGGAAGATTCGAAAGAACCCAGATAGAAAAACGTGCCGTCAAACGGGTATCGTACCATTGGTACCGCCACCGTTTCGTCGCTGTGCCGTAACTTTTCTATCTGGGAAAAATGATATTAACAATTTTTTTTTCAAATAAATTTGTCTCGATTAATTCTTGAAGAGACGTCTGTGGTACTCGAACAATTGATTTTTATTTTTTTATATTTAAATATCCGATCGCATCTTGCAAACGGGAATACACGTGCAGCTTTGAATTGTCACGTCGGGAAGATCGATTAGAAAGAGATATGTTATTAACAATTTTTTCTCAAATAAAAGTAAACTTCTCGTAATTACAAACATTAATGTCTCGGAAATTGGAAAGTACAATTTTTACGTAAAATAGGCGTTACAAAATTAAGAGAAGGAAACATTTATTGTTTCCAGAGAAGGAAACATTTATTGTTTATTGGAAGTTTTTTCGCACTAGTATTTTCTTAACTTATATAAAAAAAATCTTTTTCATACCATGCAGCTGCTGCGGCGAAGAATAAGCAGTATGACAAACCGACTTGGCAACAGTTTTCTGATGCGATGATGGCGGCACTCAAGGCATCGAAGCACCGTAATCGGAATGCACACAATCGAGCATCGGCAGTGGCTCAACCTCCGAGAGATGGCAGCCAGACTCCCTCTGTCTATCGTGGACGCGGTCGAGGAAATGCCAGACAGCATCGTAACGGACGTATTTCATCTGAAAGAAACTTCGCCGACGAAGATGGATGCGAGACCGAGGAAACATAAACAGCGAGACAGAGAAAACTACACTTTGATAATTGACACTTTTCGTTGAGAATTAAGTTAGAATATTTTTATAAAAACTGGTATTTGTAATTCAGGTAATTCAAGCCCAGTACAGTTTTGTATTTGATAAATCACACATGATGTTTGTATGTATATAATATGATCTTACTCACCGTATGTACCTTGATCGTTGACGTTTGATTTTTCAATAAACTGGAATTAGCCCGAAATCTATCGGCACTTGAATATAACTGGGAGTGTCTGATGCGATCTAAGATGATTAATTATTATTTAGATACGTATAGCATATACTACAGCTGAATAATAATAATAATAATAACAACAATGATGATGACGACTTGCCATTTTCTTGTCGCCATTGAGACGTTATAGCGGAACAACAAGTTATTTTCAATCCGTTGCAATTTGGAGCAATTCTGCCAGTAACTCGCAGTTACCGTGGGCCGCAATGTTGCTGCGTAAATGGCTTCACGATGTGCCATTATATTGACTCCACAGTCGTGTTACAACGAGACGGCGAAACATTCGCGCCCTAGAATAATCTGCCGCAATTGTGTCAGTAATGTGGCGTTTCAGTGTGCCGCAATTGTGCCACAAATGTGACGTTGTAGCGTGCCGCAATTGTGCCAGTGATATGGCGTTTCAGCGTGCCGCAATGCTGCCTTTAAAGTGGAACTACGATGTGTCGTTGTCTTGTCGCGACAGTGGTGTTACAGCGAAACATTCGTGCCCTAGAATAATCTGCCGCAATTGTGTCAGTAATCTGGCGTTTCAGTGTGCCGCAATTATGCCACAAATGTGACGTTGTAGCGTGCCGCAATTGTGCCAGTGATATGGCGTTTCAGCGTGCCGCAATGCTGCCTTTAAAGTAGAACTACGATGTGTCGTTGTCTTGTCGCGACAGTGGTGTTACAGCGAAACATTCGCGCCCTAGAATAATCTGCCGCAATTGTGTCAGTAATGTGGCGTTTCAGTGTGCCGCAATTGTGCCAGAAATGTGACGTTTTAGCGTGCCGCAATTGTGCCAGTAATATGGCGTTTCAGCGTGCCGCAATGCTGCCTCTAAAGTGGAACTACGGTGTGTCGTTGTCTTGTCGCGACAGTGGTGTTACAGCGAAACAATAAGATATTGGTGAACTGGTGTAATGTGCAGCCATTACACCGGTATCGTGACGCCACGATGTGACACAATGCTGCTGGTAACGTGGCATTAACACATGTCGTTGTTTTGTCGTCAGTGTGCATGAACTGCGATGGTTGCCGGTCCAACCCGCTGTGCCTGGCTGTACCACCAAAAAGAACATTTATGGCGACGCACAATCATGCTTATTGGTGACATCTTGTGGCGTTGCGTGGCGTCCTCTTGCCGCTATTCTGACACAATCTGTCCGACTGGGTACGTTTGACACAGAAAAATCATCCTGATCTCTCTTGGCGAATGAATGCGTTCCGTGCTTATTTACACTTGGTCGTACGTTTTACCTTTACAACAGTAACCTCACGTACTTTTCGAGAAGTAATCTTCACCATTTACTCTCTCGAAAGTAACGTGCAATCGTCGAGTCTTATACCCTCCAAACCTTGAATTGTCGCTAGGGAAAATATTTTTGCCAGCAGGAGTTCTCTTCTGTAGGTAAGGACGGTCCAAAGTTCGTGTACACGAAGCCATCGGCCAGCACTCGTCGACTTTCCGGACGACGCGATGTCGTTTATCGCGGAAACGTTCTCAAGCCAAGCGAACATTATTTCAACTTTTTTTCTCATAGATACGCTTATGCTCTATCAGTTTTTATTACAAAGCCTTGTACAAAGTAGTCTTTCATTCCTTGCGACTTGCGCCTTACTCGTTGCGCCCCCAACTCTTTGCGTTTGCTTGTTTCTCTCGCTTTAATGTGATAAATTTGTTATTACTCTTCAGCACAATTATCATATCATAATCGCGTATTCGGTGACATAATATTTCATTCTGATTAGTGAGAAATCAAATCGATGAATTATCGTGAGGAAAAAAAGTTCTCGTAGGCACGAGTTCTCTTCAGTTGGTAAGTTCGGTCCAAGGTTCGTGACGAATCCATCGACCCGCACTCGCCGGCTTTCCGGACGACGCGATGTCGATTGTCGCCGGAACGTCCTCAAACCATTCAAACATTAATTCAAACAGTTTTTTTTCATAGATACGCTTATGCTCCATCAGTTTTTATTACAAAGCCTTGTACAAAGTAGTGTCTTTCATTCCTTGCGACTTGCGCGTTACTTGTTGCGACCAAGTTTCATTTGTTTTGTGTTTGCTTGTTTCCCTCGTTTTAATGGTTTTTTTTTTGTGATAAATTTGTTATTTCTCTTCAGCACAATTATCGTATCGTATAGTAGTATTGTAATCGCGGATTCGGTGATAATATTTCATTCTGATTAGTAAGAAATCGAGGAACAAAAATACTGCTAGAATGATTTTTTTTTTGTTTAATCTAATGTATAATAGTAACACGTGTTTATCACAATGGTGCAGGCTTCTTGTGAGCCAAATAATCGAGTTTCGCTCCTAAGCTATTGTATTCCGTCAACGACGAGGTAAACAGGAAACGCTAAAGCGATCAATTCCGAGGTGAAAAAGAAAGATTTATCGTTGATTCAACTGTTCACGGAGTCCTTGCGAATAGTGTTCGATTCGCATAAGTTTCAGAGAAATGAAAGGGAATTGCAAACACTTCTGGATGATATAAAAATCTGAAAAAAATCAAGCATATTAAAGGTGCTGAAATGATTAATTTTGCATAAGAATAATCCCAAAATGTTATTAATAAATTAATAAAAAATAAAATTGTCCAACAAATCTCCCGGAAACCTATTTTTTTTTTTAATGAAAGTGTTTTGTTCACTTTTCTGAATACGTATGAATTTTTTCAAATTTTTTAATTCACTTTGATTTTTTTTTATATGGGAGAAACGTGTAGAAAGTCACAAAATTCAAAGTAAATTTAAAAATCTGAAAAAATGCAGACGTATAAAGAAAAATTAACGAATAATTTTTATGAAAACAAAAGTTACGTTTCCGGGAGATTTGTTGAACAATTTTATTTTTCATCAATTTGTTAATAACATTTTGGAATTATTATTATGCAAAATTAATCTTTTCAGCATCTTTAATACGCTTGATTTTTTTTTCAAATTTTGATACCATTGAGAAGTGTTTACAATTCCCTCTCATTTCTGTGAAATTTATGCGAAGTGAACACTATTCGCAAGGACTAGCTTAAGGTGAAGTGAAACAAGTTCTCTGTCGCTCTCTCTCGCTCCACCGTAAGACCTATGGCGCTATCTCTCTCACACCCCCGGCTCCGTCACGTGACTTTCACTTCACCTTAAGAAAGATCTCTATAACGTTGTTAAATCATCGACAAAATTCAGACATTAGTAATTCATGCACGGATACGATCAATATCGGACATGATCAAATCTGCGTGCGTGAATTAAATGCAAACCATTTCCACTCGAATCTGTACCATTCGGAGTACGTTGACAGAATTTTGGTTTCTTTTTTCTTTTTTTAATCAGATCCAATGATGGGCTCGCTCGTCGCTCGCCGTCTCGTCGACATTATAATCCGTAGTGTAATTTTATCAGTTATAAATTAGTAAATACGTATACACGTGTGGTAGAGACAGACTGGCCACCGGATTACGCTTTTAGTCTTATTACCTAGCCGACAGCTATATTAACCCGCGCGCACGTGGAACTCCACACACAGACCCGTATTTTTGTTTTCTTCATTTCTTTTTTTTTTTCATCAAGGTCGAGAAAGTTTCTCGACGCTCCCGGAGATGAAAACTTCGTCCAACGACTGTTTAATTCCAAAAGATCGCGATAGTACAAAATTGCTTAATCACAAAAATTTACAAAGCAAGAAAAAAAACAAACAGACGGAAGAAACTTAACGTTGTAAAAAAAAAAGAGACAAAAAGCTGGATCATAGATCTCTCACCATCTAGCTGATTCTCACATCAATCTCGAAGTATTTGTCTCTCCTCGGGCTACGCAGGCACTGTTTTATTCGAGATTTCTTTATTCGCAATTTATCACAATCTCATACTAATCGGAATGTGCGATTAAAACCGTTCGCGATAATCATTGAGCGAGATCGAGAATCGGCGTTTTCTTTTTTTTTTTGTACAGTTCGTCGTTTCCCAGACGGATCTCTGAACTTTGAGCGCACGAAACAAAAGTTTTCTCGGTTTCAGTTTAACATGCTCGAGCGGTTGCCGATCGTCTTTCATTACTGGCTATCGGCGGATTTCGAGGCACATTAAATCCCTCTACATAGAAGTGAAAGGTGCGGAGTTAACGTGCATCCAGCAACAGCCTCAATTCTAAAGCTGCAATCAGTTCCACTATCAAAAGACAGATCTGCTTATCTTCCAATATTCGGGTTTCATTTTTTGTTTTTCTCAATATTTATTACAGAATGCGTCAGTCAGCATGGAATTATCGAGGGAAGAAGAAAAGAAAACAACTGAGAGGTCTTCCGGCCTTTCGGTTCGTCGGCGATCTCGGGAATCGTACAACTCTTTAGTTATGTTGGAACGGTCGTGAACGAGGTCGGGCCTCGTCGCGCGTTTACTCTAGATTATATTCGTACATAATTTAGATCTCTGTTTGCTTCGCACATAGCACTCGCCGGGCACACACATACACATCGACAGTTTTGCGCTCGAGGCCTTGGAATAATTTTCTTTGTATATTTTTTTTCTTTTCTTTAATTTTCTTATTTTTTTATTTATTTTTTTTTCGTTAAATTACACGCGCAGAGCTCTTCTCGCGCGTGGGTGTGTAAATGAGCTTCGTTGGCCCTGCAACGATAGTGCGGCAGTTGGACGGTAGTGGATTGGATAGAGATTCGAGATTCGCCCCTCCGAGCATATACGTGTATGACTAAATAGGAGCTCGGCGAATGTAAATGTAGATGCAGATAATATAACACACCGGAGACGAGCTCTGTGCGGAACCACCGCGGAGTTACGAAATCTGGCGAAGCCAACGTCGGTGTTAAACACACTGGGCGAAAACCGGGGCGCAATGTGTGCGAATCAATCGATAGTCCTGCGGCAGGACTCGAGTCGCCAACTATTCGTGCGGAACCGAGCAAAACCCCGTCCCGGAATAACGCACGAGGGACGAACGCTACGGGTTAATCCCGAATATTATAGGCAGAGATTTGCGAATAAAATCAGCGAATCATTGATTAATCGTATATTGTTTCTTGCGAATTAAAAAAAAAAATATGCATATAGTTAATAGTTTGTATTTTTTTTCGGGCGAACGAATGATTCTGCGGCCTGTCTGAGCGTTCTCTCGAGAATGATTTCTCGGTTTGTTTTTTTTTTTATAGATTTCATTGGGCATGTTTGCTGTAACGTCGATGCCATGATCTCTAGAGGGCTGTTGATTTTTTTCGTTAATTTTTCGCTCACGTTCGTTCCGTTAATCGGTCGTAACAATATTTATACAAACGTCGTTAAACTACGAGTCGAAGTTCTCCTCCAGCGTGCTCGGCACTCCCGTGATTATTTGTTCGTTAGCTTGAAAAATTAATTGATGGGGGTTTTCGGGGCGGGGACATCAAAGATCGTTAACGTCCTTCATGATGACGTGTATTTTTATTATGAAAATAAAAATGAGCAAATGTAGGCCCTATAAGCTTGACAACAAATTTTTTTTTCTTTTTTTTTTATATCGTTCAATGAAGAATTTCGCACCAGGATAAACTGTGGAAAGTAGTCGATAATCGGACGTTCAATGTTTACGCGCGTAAGTATGAGAGCGAAATCTCAATGGAAGAAAATTGAAAAAATAAAAAAACACTGATGGGTGCCAAGACGATCGATCCGCTGTAGGCTTGGACGCCCGGACATACGCGCTTGCGAAACTCATTCAGCCTCGTTCGATCGAGAATTTTTGTAATTTAGATTTTTTTTGTTTGCTGGTATTAAAAAAAAAATATATATATTGAAGCGCCGTTGCGATTCTAGTGAGCTTTACATTGATGATGATCCCGTGTGTGTATGTGTGTCCTACATCGCGTGCATCCACGTACGAATGTATGCAGGCTGTATCTGGATTTTACTTTTTTAATTTTTTTTTCCTTTTATTTTTAGCTGTTTTCATTTTTCTTATTTTTTCATTTTTCCTGTTTAATTTTTCCGTGCAAGCTTGGTGCGCGCGCGCGTCGCCTTAAAGTTAAAAGCTAGCTATCCCATCGCGATTTATTGTTTTTTTAAATTATTTTCAAATTTATCATTAATGCATCTAATATATAATGTAGCGGCGAGCGTCGAGTGTTTAGTTTGTTTGTTTTTTTTTTGTCTTTTTCGTTACTCAGCTCTGAGGGTGCGGGAGGATATTCGAATCGTTTTGGAATAGCTTGCCGGTCGCCGATCAATCCACTGATCGCTTTTGAAATGTATAAAAAAGAAAAAAAAATTGCGCCGCGGCTACGACCGTCTCGTTTTTTTGTTTTTTTACGGAAAATGAAAAATACAATGGGGAGAGATTGTGGGCAGAGTAATTGATGCAGACAGGGCGGGCGCGGACGCGCGCGTGTGGACGGTGCTCTACGTACTCCAGTTCTTGGCCGGTCAGCTGTCGGTACTTCGCGCAGCTGACATACGTCCGCGATAAGTCGTACTTCAGACACTCGTTGCTTCCACCGCTGCTACATTTCCAGCTCCAAGCGCCACGCTCACGTCAGTATGTAGCGTTGTATTATCTGTCGGGTGAAACAAGAAAGAACAATTATTGTTATTCCATTAGCGAGTAAACATGGTGTCCAGTAAAAAGTCCGTACGGAATTCGAGGACAATCAAGGACAATTTTCAGGACATTTCCAGGTTGTGTTGGGACATTTATTTTTTTAAATTAAAATATGAATATTGCGTGGGACGTCCGAAATAACATTTAGTTCGATAACCGTTTTCGTTTACGTTGCCATCGGTTCAGGAAAAAACAAATTTTCAGGTTTGTGCATGACACAGACATCCGATGCGCAATCTTCGAAACTGAAAAGGAGATATTACGGAGATAATTTATGTCCAATTAGCACATTGTTACTAATCATCCAAATGGTTTAAAATTTTCAGGAATTTATCTAAAGATATTCCAGGACGTTTTTAAGGACAGTTCCAGGACTTCAAGGATCGCTGGACACCATGGTAAAATCGAATGACAACGTTTGAATCGAAGCGCGCGGAAGAACCCACCTGCACGCAAATGTGCTAGAGCTTGTCCTGAAACAGGAAGAGATTGTTCGTAGCGGCGACCGCTACCACATTCTCCGATGGATGCCATGCGGTATGCAGTATTTTCTTATTAAAGTCCAGACAATCGACACTGATCTCATCCTTCTTGCGTTTACCACCGGTGCAAACTTTGCGCGGCTTGAGCAAAGTTTTTGGCTTGGCGATGTCGCGCGCGGCCTCGAGTGTCAGATCGCGCTTTGTGCCACGGTCGAAGACACGGAAGAAATTGTTGTAAGAGCCAGTCATGATCGCCGAATCGTTGCCGCTCCAGCAGCACTCGAATTTATCAAAAATACAATCGTTCTCATACAACGAGCACAACTTTGACCTCAGATATTCGTGCACCTGCAAACGAACAGTGATAACATTTGTAAATAAAATTCAGTGACGAAAATATTAATTTTTTCGTGGCTGAAGGAAAGAAATCTGATGATCGAAAAATTTCACACTCACCGGATAACACTCAATCGGTTTTGTTTCCATGTGCAAGTCCCAGACTTTTACACTGAGGTAGTCCCGGCTGATCATGTATCTCCCAGAATTGCTCAACTTAACATCGCTTATACTCGATATTATTTCCGAGAAGAAACTTCTGTTTGTCGGATCCTCGGGTTCCTCGAATATTTTACTATGGTGGTCGCAGAGAGCTGCCGATCTCATGTCGCACAATCTTATCGTACCCTTGCTACTGCTGTAGACCAGAAGGTTACATTCGACCGGGTGAAACTCGGCGGCTGTTATAACTTCCGTGAGCTCCTCCATATTCGTTGGCTTAATGTCTACTATGTCTGTATTATTGCGGATAGGAAAATTATAGTGAGTCTGTCTCGGCATCCGCAAATCTAATGCGGGTCATGCAGATCGAAATTTCAATGCACGAAAAATAATGGATATAATAAATCGTGATAAGATCATTTTCAACAATATAATAATATTGTTAATTTTTTTTTCACTTAGGAAAAGAAAAAAGGATACTAAAACTCTGATCGGTGATCTCGAGGTGCCAAAGATTAATTCTAAGATCATCGGCACTGAGGTATGTCTCCTGGTCGCTGTTGACACTTATACTGTTTATATGGTATGTGTGTGCATTGGCAAATATTCTCCTTGGCGACGCCTCGACCATCAATTCCATTGGTTTGATGGTGGGTACCTAAGAAAAATTAAAAAGTGCGTCAAGCAAGCGTCTATCGGAAGAAGTTGTCGATGAGGTTTGCCCTAAACTCGATTAGAAAAAAAAAAAATGTTTTACTCACCCTCAAGGCAGTGATACAGGCGGGATCCCGGATCGCACCATTTTCCTCCTTAGTATTATAGCCCTCTACCCTCTTGTCACGTTCACTTACTTTCCACAGCTTGATAGTTTTGTCATTAGTCGATAGCAAAAAGTGTGCCGGATTCTTTCTCTTGAGCCACCTGATTTTATTTATTCTCTCCTCTATCTCCAAGGACTTGAGGTAATCGAACTCTGGCTCGTGGCTCTGGAAGGTGCTGTACACGTTGTACTCGCCCCTCCGCGGTATACTGTTTTTACTCTGAAAAATCCAAGAAAAGACAAAAAAGTTAATTACAAAACAATATAAGTCCGGTCGGGTATTACAAGGTAAAATAATTAATTTTATAAAATGGAAAGATTTTTTTTTATATTAGGATAGTATTATGTTTACACATGCTATATTTTGGTTCATATTTGTATTATTTTCTGAACTGTAACAATTGTAAATTAAAAGGGCTCGTCGCCCCAATAAATAAACAAATAAATAAATTTAAAGAAATAAAATACATTAATTTAAATTCAAGAGCTTGAATTTTTTTTCAGATTCAGATTTATTGCATGAAAATATATATAATAGCGCAATGGTTTACATTAAGCTCTTAGCGAGCCCGTTGGTACCAACGCGAGTGTTGTCATAACATTTCCTGCGGGCACCTGACCTCGAAGATAAATAAAATTACAAATAATAATAATAAAGAAAAAAAGAAAATATATAAATAAGAAAAAAATTACTCATCGTAATATATTATGCTCAACTTTTGCACCTCCAAATTAATATCTACTGTTTGCTGGTTGTAAACGGAAGAAACCAGCAATAAATTTAATAAAAATAAAAACATTTAATATTAATAAACAAAGCTAAAATGTAAAAAGAAAGTCAGTACATTATTTTAGGGCAATTTTAATGACCGTAGAACTTACAATGGGATCACGCTGGAAGATGACGACTCGTCCTCCCTTGTCTCCGGTGGCAAGGAGATCGCCATCGTGGTTGAATTCGACGCATGAAATTATATCAGCTGCGGAACAGATAAAAATCAGTTAAGCTTTAGTCTAGCGTGCGATCTTTACCGCATGCAGCATCCCGAATCGAATCTCGGCGTAACTGAGATACGAATTCTGCGTAATCTTGCGACAGAACAAACATACGAGGCAGACGCAGCCGAGATAGGATTAATTCGGCGATCTATCAAAGAGGCGCCCGATAAGATAGGAGTTTGCATACGCCGTATCGTACAACTATATCGCAAATACGTACGAGCGTGTAACTAACGGAATTCTTACCGTCAGTGACATCGTCCTCGAGGGTTCCCTTGACCTGCGAGAAACACCACTGTATGTCGCCATTGCCTGCGAATAGACAAACAAACAATTAACATTTATCCTCTCTCGCCCAGCAAAAATTCACAAACCTTCCACTAACAAACTGAAATGGCAAAAGTGAAATATAAAAAAAATCGAAATTTTTCGTGTACGAAAAAAACAACCAATGAAATTACGGTAGTCCCACCGTTCGCGAACAAGCAAACTATCCCCGAAATTAACGAGACATGCTCGAGACAAGGTTCAGCGGAGAAAGCGTGTGTGCCAAAGGGGTTACCCGTGGGCGAAGCGTTGCAGAAAAAAAAGCCGATACCCTGTCCCTTGTGTCTCGCCGAAACTCGCTCGTCGCACGTTCGAGCTCGACGATATCGAAAAGAACGTTTGATCGAGCGCTCACGCTCGAAAAAAAAAAAGAAAAAAAACGAAAAGAACCAAAAAATCGAACGTAACAAGAGAGATGGTATATTTTTTTTAGCTGAGCCTACTTGAAGTTTCGCCGCAATCCATCGTGTTTTCTAGGCCGCCGCCGCCGCCGCCGTCGACGGACAACACATCTGCACCCGCGTTCGCGTGATGGCGGAGCGCGGAGGGATGGGACGAATTCGCACTGGCGGATCGGACAGAGGAGAGAGATTGTTGGTCTCGTAAGAAAGAGGCGAAAAAAAAAAAAAAAAACCTAAGAAACTAAGGACGCGTGTTTTAGGTGAGTTCGGTGGGGGAGGGGAGAGACAGAAGAAAAGAATAAACGTAGGAGACCGGAGTAAGTTACGATGACGATGATCGGATAGAAAGAACTGCTTGCTCGTGAGAGAAAGACGGAGAGAATACGGGAGAGGGAGGGAGGGAGTGACGAGAGGGGGCGGTATCCGGCTGTCTACTCCGAAAGTACGCGGGTACGAAAAAGCCTACGAGGTGGTCGGGTAGGAAGGATGGAAGGCAGGTAGGTAAGTTTGCGAACGGACTCGACGGGGCTAAACGCGGAGCGTGGTGTTTCGGCCAGTTAAAAATGTCTTCGTCGATGCAGGCTCCTTGGGCTTCGAGGATCCCGTAGGGCTTTGTGTGCGGTGCTCGAGGACCGTTATCCCGTCGTAACAACTGGGCCAAGGCTTCAGCGGCAGCAGGGAAAGACAGGAGTTACCGAAGCTACGCGTCGGGCCAAAGACGTCGAGAAGATATCGTTGAGGGCAAGGTGGTTGTAAAAATGTCCAGTCCCTCGTCCCCTTTCACTACTATGTTTTCGTTTTGCGAAGAAAAAAAGACATATATACATATCACAGATATATGTATATATATATTCACAGTACGCGCACACGGTGGATAGAAAAAAAATATATCCGCGACTCGTAAGGTCGGAGCGCAGTTGGGAGAATCACGAGGCGCTCGCCGCGCGGTAAAACTGCAACTTACCGGCCATTTCGGATAGAGTGGGTAAGGATATATGTATAACGGCGGAACGAGAGAAGAGTATTAATTTCGCGGACGACGGCAACACCACGCGTGTCCGCGGACTGTACTCGGTAGGTAGGACAGCGCCGAGTTTCGCTCTCGGGAGAGCGCGGCGGAGAGCGGGAGGAAGAGAGGCAGGGCAGAGAGGCGACGGATCGCGAAGGAATACGCCGTTGAACGAGAAAGATATCGGGTGAGAATAGAACAGACACGCGCGCGCGCGCGATGGAGCGTTTATCCGATGCCGGTTGAGCCAGCCAGCTAGACGTCGCACTCAACGGACGAGAGAATTATCCGCACGAGAGTGGGAAAGAAAAATAAAGAAATTCATTCTGCAACGATGTCCGTCACATGTTCACGTTTTTAAATCAACGACGAAAGTGGAGGTTCGGAGAATGCGGAGAGATTTGTTATTGGGAGTCGCCGAGGTGAAAAATGGGAGAAGCACCACGCGCGCGACGACGGCTCACTCTGGCACGGGTAACAACGTGACGTCAGAGATACACCCGACGTACGGGGGCCTCTCTTTCGCGAGGAACGAAACTCCGATCCCTACTGCTGCACGATGCCGACGTGCGCTGGTCTGTCAGGCGCCATGTTGCTCTGCGGCTTCGTTTGTCTATCTATCCTGGAAAGCCGCACCGAAGCAACTCGCGCAAAGGAGCCTTCGCTTGCGAAGCGAATTCGCACGAGGGATACCGAAATTAACCGAGACGGGACGGTCGACGGTGAGCGCGGGATCGTCAAAAGATTTTAGCGACATGGTGTCGGGCGAAGCGGTTAAGAGCATGTGCAATACCGCGGTCGGTAATAAAAACTGTAATCAACTTTTCTCATGGATTCTGGCATATACGGTCAAAAGAAAAGTCTCATCGGAAGCGGATATCATTTCGGCTTCCCATGAGACTTTTCTTTTGACCGTATATGCGAGATCCAGCGAGAAAAGTTGATTACAGTTTTTGATACCGACTGAGCCCGGGATGGACGGGGAGGGGGGTGTTTCATATGGTCTTAAGGTAAAGGTAACAATGCTCGGAGGGTTAGAGCGTCCACAGATTGCGGCTGTTATTGATTGGCTGAGGGGAAGTGAAATATCGCGGTCGGTAATGAAAACTGTAATGAACTTTTCTCAAGGGTGCTAATTTTTTTTTAGGAAAAAGCAAATTCGGGGCGCATGCGCACGGTAATTTCGCTTCCGGGCCGAATACATTTTTTTCTCGATAAAATTAGAACCGTTGAATGAAGGTAATTTGAAAATTGCAACTATGTCTCTCGCAGGCACAGCTGTTTCACTTCCATTTAAGGCCATGTGAAAGATAAACCACGTGACATATGAGTGCGAGAGAGATAGATGCATTTTTCGAATCAAAAACGAAAACCATTTAAAAACGGTTGACGTTTCGGATAAAACGAAAGCGTCAAGGCACCCGGTATTAAATTGTACATCCACTAATGCTTTGCTTTTTCCCGAAAAGTCTACGGTCTCGGAATGGCATTCATTACAGATTTTGGTTACCGACTGAGTCGTTTCACATGTCCTTAAGAACAAAGATTTTGTGAAAATAAGTGAAACCAATGACAAGCTGATATTTTCTAGTTTTCAAAACACATCGATTAATTACAAAGATATATTTTTTTTATCGTGGAAGAAAATAACAAGAGAGTCCAAATGTACCAGTTTGCGGATGCGGTTTTTCGGCACGTCCTTATATTCGGACATTGTATGTACCGGTGTTTCCGACAATCACAGATTTCGAGCATTTTTATGTACAAACTCAACTAGTTCATATTAATAACATTTTTTTTTACATTTATTAATCAAATTAATGGCAAAAAAAAATTGAAGATAAACAACGTAGAAAGCTGTCTAATCTAACTCCTTCGAACTGTTCGATTATTGGGTCGCGTATGCAGAACTCTTGCACCAAATTCCGGACACTATATCGTCCGTCTTTTAACAAAATGCAACGATAGAAAATAATTTAGGCTTAGACCTAGTATAACTTTTTTTCTGTGCATAAAATAATGTTTGTAAAAACGATTACAAGTGTCAAATTGGATTTCTAATACTTAAATTAGAAATAAATTAAATCTGCATAGAAGTGTGAGATGATTGGGACGTGTCCGAGCATTGGTACTGTTACCTTAAGGGAAAAGAAATTTTATCTGGAGTAAGAATTGCGTGAGAGAGCCATGTTTAATGGTGCCTTAGAGAAATTAAAGTAGTGCTTGCAGTACAGTCAAGTCAATGGGGTACCAAGATTTAAGAAATTTTTTGGACACATTTCGAGGAAACATTTAGTACGGGTCTAGATGAAAGAGTTCCTATTGTTATGTGAAAAAAAGTGCAACTATGAATTTACAGAATAATAGTTATTTTTTCTGTAAATTCATTGTTATACTTTTTTTTCTACATAAAGTAGGAACTCTAATCTAGATCCACCTTGGTTCGCAGAAATGTCTCCTTTAAAACGTGCAAAAACAACCTTTGAAATACGGGTATTCGACAGACTTGACTGTACCGCACGGACAACCTTAAGTCAGCGAAGTCGTTACGAGTGACCTAGCACTGAAAGCTGCTCGCTCTGGAATCGAATTAAACAATGGCGCAGCGTAAACGAGCGTGATTGTCAATTTTCTTTCGCAAATTGTGGTGGCTTCGTTTTACAATTTTCATTTCCATCTTCCACTGTGAAAACATCAAAACGTTTAATCCTCTGAATTTTTGTGTAACGAGCGGAAAATAATTTCGCGTCACGCAAAGCTTACGATTAAAAAAATAAAGTATGGTAGAGCGCGTCGACCAGCTCGCAGCTGTGCAGATGCCACGCGCGACTCCAGCACGTCCGCCGAGTCGAAGATGACTTATTATAGCCAGGTCCAATTTGCTACGCTAAATCTATCGCGGCGTCGACGATATTGCTTTCGTCGAGTGAACGCACGCACGCGTCACGGAACAATTTCATTTCTTACGCAATTTTTCTAGATGCAGAGGCTGTGCGCGGGACGTCGCGGCTACACCTGTGCCAGCAGTGTCAGCGATCTTCACCTTACTGTCAGCGTTTTCTGCATCGCGAGAGATGAGTTCGTAGATAGAACACGATCGCGGGGTATTCTGGCACGGTGGTATTCAGCGGACTCCGAGAGCGCCTCCGAGAAGAGACTTAATCAGAGCCCTAATACTTGTGTCCGCAACTATAATTAGAAAACTGCTACGCTGCGATACTTGAATACACTCGAGTACACAGTTGTTAGCCAGATACACATGCAAACTTCGTTATTCGAATAAGGACTAATGAAAAATTCCATTATTTTCCATACTAAAACACATCTCGACGATCCTCTTTGATCGTCGACTTCACGGATGGGGGAAGTCGTATTTATTTATTTTACGAGACGTTATGTTGGGTCCCATGCTCCCAGTACACAGCATCTGTGTGAGTGTCTGTAAGTATCGGTGAACATCTGTGAGTATCTGTGAGTGTCTGGAATGTTTGGAGGATTATCTAATAGGATAAATATCTGAAAAAAGTCAAGTATATGGGAGATGCTGCAAAGATTGTTATCGTGAAATAATAATTCCAATTTGTTATCAACAAATTGATGAAAAAAACCATTATTCAACAAATTGCCCGTCAACTTAATTATTTTCCTTCATAAAAATAATTCGTTTATTTTTATGAATACGTATGAATTTTTTCAGGAATTTTAGTCATCTTTGAAAACTCCATTTTTTTCGGGCTTGAACATATAAGAAACAAAGAGTTGAATAATTATTTTTATCGTCAATTCGTCAATTACATTTTGGAATTATTATTATTATTACATAAAAACAGTATTTGGAGCACCTCTCATATGGTTGATTTTTTTCGAATTTTTATCCCATCGAGAAACGTTTGAATTTTCCCCTTAAGCTCACGTTTGGCTGGGACTGTACCGCTCGGACTACCTGAAATGTACCTGAAACTCACCCATTTGATATTCTTATCGCCCTGAGATAAAGTTTTAGCCACGAGTAAAAACTAAACAAAAAAAATGCAGTAAAGCAATTCGAGTCGCTCGCGCAAGCAACCCGACGATTCCCAATCACCGTGTCCAAATATGCTACTATTAAAGCATGTCTCAGCGCGAGAGACAAATAGGCGGTGTATGCCCGTCGGTTATGCATATCGTATGCAAAGCGTAGCAGTGCTGGCAGGTCTCCCTAGCTCTTCGATAGTTTGGCCCGTTCACCGATTACACCACAAAGTGCCCAAGTTATATTGCGTCTAACAAAGCTCAAAATTACCCAATAGTTCGTTCAGCTTGTCTCGCAGCTCCTCGAGCGAGGAGAACAGCGGTCCGCGCTCTCTGAGTTCCCGCGGGCTGAGAACCTTCGGCGAGCGATATCCCGAAGTCGTTCGGCTCGGCCAACGACTCGACGACGATCCGTTTTCACCGTCCATGCTTGTTTACCCGACGCGAACGCGTCTAATCGTGATAAAAAAAAATCGCCAAGGCTCGGGCCCAAACGGTATGATAAAAGCACCAATGCTAGGACGGTTAAGAGCATCCCCAAATTCCAGTTCTTTATTAAATTAGTAACTGGTAAAGATCCATTTTTTTGTGAAAATAACTGAAACCTATGTCAAGCTGATAGTTTCTAGTTTCCAAAAGACATCGATTAATTATGAAAAGGTAAATATTTTTTTTATTACGGAAGAAAATAAGATAGTTAAAATGAACCAATCTGCGAATGCGGTTTTCGGCACGTCCCTTTATTCGGACACTACGTTGTAATATTTCGGACAATCATAGATTTCGAGAATTTTGATGTACGAACTCAACTAGTTCATATTAATTGAAAGCATTTCTTTGTCATTTATTGATTAAATGAACGAAAAAAATTATATTTACGCGAAACAATACTGAAGATAAGCTACATAGAAAGCTGGTTAACCTAAATTCTTCGAACTTTCCGATTATTGGGTCGCGTATGTAGTTGTGCGCGTACGCTTGTCCCAATTTCCGGAGACTCTATCGTCTGTCTTTTATCACAATGCAACAATAGAAAATAATTTTAGGCTCAAACCTTGTGTATAACTTTTTTCTGTGCATCAAATAATGTTTGTACACACGATTACAAGTGCCAAGTTGGATTTCGAATACTTAAATTCGGAATAAATATAATCTGCATGAGTGTCCGACGACTGGGACGTGTCCGAGCATCCCCAGATTCAAGCAGTTATTAATTGGTCAATAACAATTTATCGTTCTTGACCAAGTTTCTAGTTTTCACAACAAATCGATTAATTATATCAAAATGCAGCAATAGAACGTAATGTAGGCTTAAATCTTGTGTAACTTTTTTCTGTGCATCAAATAACGTTTGTAGTTACGATTGCAAGTGTTAAATTGGATTGCCAATACTTAAATTCGGAATAAGTCAAATCTGCACGAGAGTGTCCAACGACTGGGACCTGCCCGAGCATTGGTACTATTACCTTAAAACCCGCTAGGTGGAAAACTCGCAATAAAAGTTGGGAAAATCGATGCCGCCGAATTTCGGGGTCACGCGATACGAAACGCGGCACGATACGCGGAGCGGAACGAAGGCCATGGTGGTATTGTTCGAGCAGTAAGGTTAGGGGCCGATCGGAAGGCCGCCGTACGATTGACGCACTTTGTCTAATAAAACCTCTGGGCTATTAGCGGACTAACGAACAATTCGTACGCCGAGCACGATCGAATTACGCAAGGGCTGAACAAAGCAGAAGCTTCGGGGTCAGTCGCGGAATAAAAAGAAAGAAACAAAACAAAACAAAACACAAGGGAACAAAAAAAAGAAAAGACGAACAGCGACTCCACACGAAGTAACGCGTGCGGCTCGAGTCTCAAAAACACAGAACGGCTTTTATCGACGCGCACGAGAATCCCGAACGGGGACACATTGGGGATACGTTACAGAGCAAAACATCGCGGACACCGATGTTTGCGTGCGGAGTGAACAACACTGTTAGCTTCGGCGAAACTGCGGCACTGGCACTGAGAAAAAAAAAATATTGGATTAACCGAAAGTCGCGATGACATACGTTAAAAGCTGTTGTTTTTTTTTTTTTGTTTCAAATAAAGCATTGCTCTGTTAAACGATTATTTCCTTCAATCGATTCGACATTTGTCGATTCGAACAAACATCTTTGTTGCACCAAACAAATAGCACCTTCGAACGTATGCCATCGCGCTTTGGTTAATCCAACCATTTCTTTGTCTCAGTGCGGCAGCGACCGTGGCCTTTTACGTTGCACGCGAAACGCTCGTGAAAAATTCGGTAAAAGTAATTTCATAATAGTCGGGGACAAAAAAAAAGAAAAAAAAGACAGAACACGACGAAACGGCGACGTGTACGAAAATTTTTATCGACGCGTACGCGAATCCCGAACAAGGACACATTCGAGATACGTTGCAGAGCAAAACGTAAATAACACTATTGGCTTCGGCGAAACTGCGGTACTCGGGAGCGACACTGGACTATACGTTGCGCGTGTTTATGAACGGCCCGTGAAAAATTCGGTGAAAGTATTTTTACAATAATCGGAGAAAAAACAAATATAGAAACAGAAATAAAAAAACTAACAGACTCCACACGAAGTAACGTGCGCGGTTCGAGTTTCTCAAAAACACCGAACGGTTTCTATCGACGCGTCCGACAATCCCGTACGAGGACGCATTGGAGATACGTTGCAGAGCAAAACGTCGCGGATAGCGATGTTTGTGTGCGGAGTAAATAAGACTATTGGCTTCGGCGAAACTACGCTACTCGGGATACGACACTGGTCGATACGTTGCACGTGTTTACAACCCGTCTGTAAAAAATTCCGTAAAAGTAACTTTACAACAATCGGAAACAACAACAAAACTAACAGCGACTCCGCACGAAGTAACGCGTACATTGCACGAGTCTATAAACCGTCTGTAAAAAATTCCGTAAAAGTAAGTTTACAACAATCGGAAAGAAAAACAAAACTAACAGCGACTCCGCACGAAGTAACGCGTACGTTGCACGTGTTTATGAAGCGCCCGAGAAAAGTTTGTTAAAGGTAATTTTACAATAAATCACTCCTATAGTTTCGTAACTTGTTTTTTTCGATTTCTTTTCGGCAAGCTCTCGAGAGGCGTTCCCTCGAACGAGTCGTCGATGCTCGCTAAACGGAATACCGACTGGTCGCGGGTTAAGTGTCCCAACGGGGCAGAGGAAGATTATGGTCGGCGATATTCATTGTGTAGCGCGAAGCGTGCACGTATCTGTGTGTGGAGCTCGAGAGACGGAGGGAACGAAGTGTGGTTGTCTCGTAGGCTCGTATCGGGATGCTGCAAACTGATCGCGACTACACCGGCGGCTGAGGATCGGAAGGGCGCAACTCCGACTGTTAGAATGAACGGGTTGGGCCCTTTTTATTCTCGACCGTTTATATTTATGCACGGACGCTAAAGACGCTACGGCGCTGCGTCCAACTCGAGGGATTAGAATACGCTCGCTAATCGTCTCGGTTAACTTTTGAATTAACACGCGCTCGCCACACGGCTCTGATATCGGTCAAAGATGTACCAAATATCATCACTTTTGCAATCGCTTGTATATATTTAAAATAAATAAAAACTAATATATAAAAATATAACTATATAAAAAAATTAATCGAAACAATACATGTATGTGTATATTTTTTAAGCGGTCCATCGGTGCATTAGGTTTTTCACTCTTTTATATTTATATATATTTGATTTTTTTTTTGCGAAAAATGTTTGTCTGTGTTATGTATTATTTAGCATGTATATTCAAATTTTATATGCCTCGTGTTTTCGGTTCACAATTTTGAAATTGAGCTGCGTAAAAGAGTTGCTCCGTCAATAAATAAAAATAAAAATATATAAAACATATATAAAATTACATTACATATATGTGAAACATATATAGAACATTATACCCACATAGCACGAAAATATGTTTGAAAGGTTTCAATAATATATATATATATATTTTTTTTATCAACATTAAAAAATATCTGTCAAATGTTTCAAAAACGTTTTGAAAATAAAAACACGTTTCGCTCGTAAATCTTACATGGAAATGTTTCAGAAATGTTTCGCTAAAATGTTTTTTCGAACATTTCAGCGGAATGTGGAAGATTGCATCATCAAACCAAAGGGCGTATGCACACCCGCATAAACATGGAACCTTGGTAGAAACATTTCGGTGAAACATAAAATTCAAAAAACATTACAAAATATTATTTTCAAAAAATTTAGAAATATTTCGTAAGATCTGAAGCATTGAAAATATTTCTAAAATTATCCCAAAATATTTCATGCTATATGGTTATACATGCAAAACGTATATAAAACATTATATGTATGTAAAATGTAAAATATATATATCTTCCATTTAGATTTTAATCTCGTCGGGGACACATCGATTTCGCCGTACAACAGAATATTACGGAATAAACAGGGCCATCGTGACAGGGAAGCGGCGCGACCCGTGTGTGATTATGCAGCCCGGGAGCGGGATTCCCAGAGGACACTGTTAGCGCGAGAGCCCATTTATGGAGCCAACTAGCTTCGATATAGGGTGAGAGAGGGTCAAAACGAACTATTTTTTAAATAAATTTCCCGCGGAACATGAAAAAATTCGCCAAAAAAACAGTGGTCCGTTTTGCCCCACATCGCCTTTTGTACGTAATTTCATTGCGAGACTCGTTTGTCCGACCATCGACAATGGGCGAACCGCTCGCGGCTCTTCCGCCATTTCCATAATAACGTTATCAGTAAAATTGATCGAATCCGATCGAGCCCATCTAGTCTAACGCGTCCAGTTTGGGAATTGACGAGAACGGTTTTTACACTCACTGTACGAATTGTCGATCTCGTCCTCGTGGCTCGAAAGTACGCTCTGATGCTCCGGCAGTCTCGCTGATTTTCCCGGTGCCACACCGACGGTTCTTACACTACCGGAGACCGCACGATTTATCACCGATCTTCGTGTCTTCGGACGGTTTCGCGAAAAACTCATTCTGAGGCCCCGGGGAATCCAACAATCGCGATAAATTATGTCCCTCGAGCACGACGAGTTTCGATGTTGAAAACCGTTGACAACCTTCCCCGCGGAGCGATAGGACAGATTGTGAATTTAACGAGCTCGGGTACACACGATCACGTGACCGCAAGCTATACACAAAGTGTTTGTGTACAAGAGCCGATGTTCGACTCGATTCTCCGAGCGTCTCGAGTCAGCAGCGACAGAGTTGTTTTCATCGGCCGGGAAGCGAAATAGAAACGTTACCCGGACAGGCGGCTTTTACGGCAATTTAAAAGAATGGCACGGCAGGGCGGAGCGGGGCAAAACGGGATCCGTTTTAGATAAGACTTTCTTTTCTCCGCGAGCCGCAAGAAATTTTTTAACGACGGTCCGTTTTTACCCGCTCTTCCCTGCACTCTCGAGTAGACACCTGTGGATCTAACGACCTCTGCGCTGTAAAGCCAATCTCGGCTAAACGAGCCGTAAAAACGAAGACCTGTGTAAGATTTTGTTTCTCAATCTCTCGCGGATGAAAAATGACTGTCTAGTTTGCGAATACAACAACGAAGAAAAATTTATCAACGGGTCGATTAAAGTCTCAAAATAAGAAATTATCGTGCGGGTAAATTGATAGTTGGTCGTAATTGTTATCCGTGCCTTAAAACTCGTTCGGTGTACGTATATATAATTTTCTTCTGTTAAAAAATGTAATAGTTCGTCATCTGTAAATCTATCTATAAAACGCTATAAAAGCCTAGACCGGTTGAGCTCGGAACAACGATGCCCAATTCTATATTTTCTCAATATTTACCCGCAGAAAGTCAGCCTTCTAATCTACGAGTATACCAAACAAAAATTTATTAATCGATCTTTAAAACGCCGAAAAAAAGGAATTAAAAAATGTATTAATTATATCAATAAGTCTGTAAAGCATCGCCAAAGCAGTATCATTCGACTAAAAATAAATCACGTAAAAATGTAATCAGAACCAATCCCACTAAGAAATAAAGTAGTTCGTCCAATGTTTCGTCATCTGTAAACCTAACTAGAAACGCTACAAAAGTCAATCAATTATTGATCTCATAACAATAGTGCCTAATTCAATATTTTCCCAATCTTCGCCCGCAATAAAAACGCAGCCTTCCAGTCTCCGAATACACCGGACAAAAATATACTAATAAATCTTTAAAACGCCTAAAAAAATAAAACCATAAAAAATGATGACTCGATCAAATTTAAATCACATAAAAATTTAATCGGGACGCCTCATAATCGTTTCGCGCTCTTTAAAACTCTTAAGCGTGTGTATTTAATTTTTTCTCGATGAATAAAATAACATAGTTCGCTCGGTGCGTCGGCGACCGTTCCGTCCACCTTTGCCGCAGCCTAGATAAACTCTCCTCGCCGCGGGCACGTCCCGTGGTCGTGTTATTCGGAAGCTTCCACTTCGCGGAGCCCGGCGGCAGTGGCCGTTAGCGTGGGCCTCTCTCGTCACTTGTATATTCATAATACAAGCGGAGACAGAGATACGCACTAATGTGAGCCCGGGGTATGGCGAGGCTAGTACGATAATGGGTTCACGAGAGTGAATAATAGTTTCGAGCTTTGAAAAGCTCCGGTCATACCGGTAGTCCGCGGCAATAGGAGAAGCACAGCCCTGTCGACGCGTCCTTCGTCGAGGCTTTGCCTTAGCAAACGATAACACCGTCGCCGGCGAGCAACGTTGTCCTCGCCCCACGGGCTCGTCCGCGTTCCGGAGCTACCGACGGTCTAATATACGTCACCGTATTACACTATGCGAACTATTCGCATGCACATATATATGTAACCTCGCCTCATCGCTTTAATGTGCCACGAACGTTTATGAATTCTACCCGCCTAATAAGCGCGAGCGTTCGTAACGCCATTAAAGAGGAAGGAAGAAAGAGATAAGCTATATACCACATGAGCACACTGGGCGGGAAGGGGCAAAACGGAACGGCCAAGAAATAATGCTCGCTCGAATGAGTTTATCGGCGAACAGAATTTAATTCGCTGCCATTGTTCCGAGTGTCCTAAATACAAAATTAATACGTTATGAGATTGATCGGATATGTGACGGATCGGATCCGGGCAAACATAGAAACAAAAAATTTCGCGCGTGTGTTCGAAACGCTATTAAACAGGTAGGAAGAAAGATATAAGCTATCTATATATCTATATATCTATATTGGGCAGACCGGGGAGAAACGAAACAGCCAAGAAACAATGCCCGCTCGAATCAGTTTATCGACGAACAAAAGTAAATTCGCTGCAATTGTGTCGAGTGCCCGAAATACAAAATTCATGCGTCATGAGATTGATTGGATGTGTGACGCATCGGATCCGGGCAAATGTAAACAGTATAGATGTCGCGCGTGCGTTCGTAATGCTATTAAGGACGTTGTTGCGCTTCACATTAGTCAAATGAGTGCTACTCTTTTTAAGTCTTTTGTACACATTTTTATGCATCTGTTGCTTATAGTACATGGTTATTTATATTACAGCAGATGTCCTTAACATAGAAACACATGAATTACAATCGATTTGCAAAAATATTAACTGTTTTGTGCCAATTATCTGAACGATACATATTCGTTCAGTTTTTTTAAAAGAATAATCTGCAATTTTTTACGGCTCATTCTCTTCCTTGAAAGATGTTCTATGAATTTACCATCTAGATATTCGATAGTGTTTTCCGTTTCAAAATGACAGCAGTTTGTTTTCGTTGGAATTTTGTCGATGGATAAGCAAAAAGCTGTCATTTTGAAAGGGAAAATCCAATGGAATATCCATCTTTCGAGGGAAAGAATGAGCCATAATACATAAAAATCGAGCAAAAATGACGAATTGTTCTTTAAAAAAAAACTGAACGTATATGTACCTTTTCGAAAATTTCCAAAAACCAGTTACTATTTTCGCAAATCCATTGCAATTAATGTTTTTCGTAGTTAAGCACATCTGCTGTAATACAAATAACCACCCACTGTAATCAATAGATGAGTAAAAAAATAGATACGTAAGACAATGGATCCGTAACAAAATAGATGAATAAAAAAATAGATGGGTAAAAAAATAGACGAGTAAAAAAATAGATGGGTAAAGAAATAGATGAGTAAAAAATAGATGCGTAAAAATAGAATGCGTGAAAAAATGTATGCGTAACAAATCTTAATTCGTTACAATTGTTCTGCGTGTCCGAAATACAAAATTCAAATGTCATGACATTGATCCAATAAGTAACCGATCAGATACGCCCAAAAAAAAAAAAAAAATTTTTTCGCCCAAAAAATGTCATCATTAAAATCTTTTCTTTCGGATATACCTTTGTTCGTGCGGGGATGGATTTAAAAAAAAAGTTCTCATCTGTTCCGCCTGGGTGTCGGCACACCGGAAGTAGGGGAGAGCGAGGCGAAGGGCACTATCGCCGAGATTTGTTTCGCGGGACACGAAACAGAAAGAGCTCTCGACTCAAACGGTGTTCCGTTTTGCCCCGCTCTCCCCCGCGGGGAGCGTGGACGAGCGTGGAGATAGAGGAAGAAGCCGGAGCCAATGAAAATCTCAAGTCCAAGGCCGTGCCGCGTTTCGCCCACATGCACGGGAGCGCCGAGCGAGTTTCGCGTCACAAACGATGACTGCGCCGAGCCGGTGTGCAGTTCACACGTTGCAGGGGATGCACAATCGTTCGTTCTCTCGCACCCCCGTCGCTAAGTTTCCATTATCACGACGTTGCATATCTACCTCAGGGTCACCCGACCAACACCCCCCCCCCCCTCCCCATCCCACCCCTACGGACACAAAAGGCCGGAGATCCAAGGAGAAACAGTCGAGCGAGGATTTGTATTACTAGGTGTATCATTAAGAGGACGAACAAAGCTTATATGTATATGAACGTGTAGCTTTAAGCAGCTGGAGAGCTCGCGATGACATCGGGAGAAAGAAAGGGGAAGTAGGAAGATCGCGCATGCTGGAGGTAGAGGAATATCGAAGCGACAAGGCAAAGCGTGCGGTGACCGAGATGAGAGCTTGCGCCGGTACTGGGAGTGGATACAGATTATTTTACAGTCGGACCTCTCATAAGTTACGAGGACAAGCGACCTCTCTTGACGTGGACTTCGCGCTCAGCCCCCACTTAAATTGCCAGTACGCAGGTTGCAAAATTGCGTCTGGTGAAAAAGTCATCCAAATGGGTTAAATACTGGACGTGGGATAGTTTATAGTTACCATTAGGACGGACATATGTAACCCATTTAGATTACTTTTTCATACCATTTAGATGTCTTTTTGCTACCTGCACTGTAAAAAAAGTTATGAATTTAATGTACCGGACTGGCAGTTTTATGGAAATACTAGTGCATTCAATTTAATGTACAATTGTGATGAAAAATTAATATACTTTTTCATTGAAACTAAAGTAAATTATAAAAATTAAAGTACCTTTATAGTAAAATTTAAGCAAATTATTAAAAATGGAGAATTTAGAATGTTTTTTAATATACCAGATTTTGCATAAAAACTTCCAGTCCAGTACATCAAATTTCATACGAATTTCACTTACAGTGTGGGGAGAGCACGCTCGACCCGGAATTGTGTTACTGAAGAGGGTAGTCACAGCCAGAGATAGTATATTATGCCACAAGGGAGGAAAGTGCGTATCTTCACCGAGTGCGAAGTTTGATACAGAAATTCATACGAGGTAAAAATGCACTTCCTCCCGAGGGGCATACGCTTTTTTTCCCGACTATGCTAAAAAGTGCCATTAACAGAGGGTCCACCGTAAGTTTTCCAACACCTATTCTATAATCTACACTGAAAAAAAAAATCTATTGATTCAACAAAATGAGCGCTTACGGGTGGCGAAACAAATTTTTGGTTGATCGAACGAAATAATAATTGTTTTATTAAGTAAAGAAACATTTGAACCGACGGCCTGTTAGTTCGATCAACGTGGTATTTTTTTCGATCAACCAAACATTTGTTTCGCCACCCGTAAGCGCACATTTTGTTGACTCAATTGATTTTTTTTCTCTGTGTATAAGAGGTTCATAAGGTATGCAAGTGATAAGTTAACAGAGGCCCGTTCTATAATTTATGAGAGGTTCATAAGTTATGCAAGTAATAAGTTAAGAGAGGTTCGAGCGTAAATTTTCCGAGGCCTGTTCTACAATTTAGGGAGAGGTTGATAATTTGCGGGAGTTGTACAGTTAAGCGAGATTCCACTGTACACGGCTCGGAGCTTGCTCCGCTATCAAAGGGCTCTTGGATTTCCTCGCGAACTGGCGAACTCACCGGCTCTCTTGTTGACGGCCGTGTTAATCATGGATCCGAGCTTGGTGAGGCTGGACTGCCTCATGATACTGGAGGGACTCTTCATTTGCTTGGAGCGCAAGCTCGGTATCGAAGAAACCTCGCCGCCGGTCGTGTTCGCACGAGACTGCAGTACGCCGCTGGAACCGTTCCAACAATTCGTATCGCTCGATGACTTCGAATTGCAGGGGGACCGCTGGTGGTGCGGAGCCCCCCATAGACCCACGACCCCCGCGTGACGCGTTTTGATTTTTATTCTAGCGTCTCGACGACCTCGTCCAATCTGTCTGGGCGCGCGCCGGACGGGGCTCGCCGATTATATTCTTCCTCGATGTTTCGACCACCTCCTCGTCCCCCTCGGCTCCCTCCTCGCTCGCCACCAGACCGATCATTCACCGCTGAAAAAGAAAACAATTACAAAATAAAATTTAGTACTGCAATGGCCCGTCTGATCCACATTTGCCTACACTACTAGCGATCGACAACAAAGTCAAAAATCTTTTCTTGTTTGACCAACAATTTATTTTTTTCAACGCATTGTATTTTTAACTGAGGTAAATTTAAATGGTTAAGTATACAAGAAAAAAGGTATCAAAATTTGCTAGAAATTAATTATTGAATTACCGAATAAAGAATCGTTAGATTAACGAATAACATTTGTTAAATTGAGGAATAAAAATCGTCAAGTTAACAGATAGACAATTGTTAAATTAGCGAATAAAAAATTGTTAAATTAACGAATAAACAATTGTTAAATTACCGAATAAACATTTGTCAAATGAACGAATAAACATATGTTAAATTGACGAGTAAACATTTGTCAAATGAACGAATAAACGTTTGTTAAATTGACGAATAAACATTTGTTAAATTGACGAATAAACATTGGTTAAATTGACGAATAAACATTTGTCAAATTAACGAATAAACACTTGTTAAATTGACGAATAAACAATTGTTAAATTGACGAATAAACACTTGTTAAATTGACGAATAAACACTTGTTAAATTGCCGAATAAACATTTGTTAAATTGACGAATAAACAATTGTGAAAATTATAATGAAAAAAAAAAATCGTGTTCGTTCGTCGACAAGCGATGTTCGTTGAATATAACAAATGCTTCTTCACCGTGCGCTGATCCACGCCCCCTCGACGTAAGGGAGCTTCCGTCGTGGAGGCTGATTTCCGCACGTGGGAGCGATCCGGTATCCGTACTGCGTTACCGTTGTGCTACATTAATTTACCCGCGTTCAGGTATCTTATGTATTCATGCGTATATGTCACGGGACAATAGTCGGTGTCATGTACGGCACGGCCTACGCGGTTGTGACGTATCGATGGTCTCAGCTTTCACGCGAATTATTCGTACAGCAATGGTACAATCACGCGTGCATATCCGACGGTGCGGCCACGATGAATCCGTATACGCGAGGAACCCGACTTTTGTACGACTTCGCGAGGTTTTTATCGATCCCTTCTACCCCCCGACGTTATCGATGATTGGGTCTCTCTCTGTCTCCCGGGTTAATTGATTACTGAATCGCTGACGCGTCCTTGACGCTCGAGGGGAAAAAAATAAAATAAAAGCCGTTTAGGAACCGTCAGGTGAAACGGACAGCGAACGTAGACGCGGAAATGGAAATACGTGCCAGCGTGTGGGAGGATCCGACAGGCACCTTTGACAGAATATATATATATATATATATATATATATATATATATATATATATTGCGCGTGCAGATTTCCGCACGTGGAACGATCCGGTATCCTCGCGCATGTAGAACGGAACTACCCTTCGAGAATATATGTTATATATATTCTCTTTTTTATTTGCCTATTTTTATTTTTATTATCACGAATTGTTTCGTTAAGCTCGCAAGTGTCAAAGTTCAATGCGCCGGGTTTTTTATAACGCCGGAGCCGGGATCGATGGCCTCGCTCCGCGGAAAGTCTTTTCATTCGATAAAGCTGTTTTATAACCGCTCGGGGTGAAACGAGATGCGGAGGCTGCCGGACCGCACTCGCGCCTCTCGAGGCTCTGCCCGCTCGCCGCGCCGAGAGAAAAATACGGGATTGATCTCCCGATTCGTATAATAATCGTCGGACAAGCGCGTCAATCCGATATCTTCTCCCAGACACTCACAGAACTGTTCTATTTTACTGTACGAATCGGGAGATCATTCATATATATACATGTATGTGTGGATATTTTTGAGGCGCCTTCGGAAATCGTTACGGAAATAAATCGTATATCGCAAGAAGTGTTACAAACGCTCACAACTTCGTTCAAGAGTACACCGCAAATATCTCTATCGACGAACGAACGAAACATTTGACAATTATACCTAATAGTTACAAAAAGTTGTAGAAGGTGAAAATCCGACGCGGAAAAATAACCGAATATTTCATTTGGAAAGATATGTTTGTTGTAACGAAAGTTAAATACAAAAAACCGAAAGTTTGTCGTGTTTGGTAAATTTCGGTAAAAACGAACGAGTGTACGGATTGAAGGCACCCAATATTTTTGAGTGTGGTGCGTTGGCATTGCGTGGGCATTTTTTCTCTTTTTTCGTGATTGGTTCCGTTATTCAAATTCGAACCTTTAACCCACATAGCACGAAAATATGTTCGAAATGCTTTTAAAACATTTCAGCGAAATGTCAAAGATTGCATCACCAGTCCAATTTGCATATACACACCCGCATAAACACGGAAACAATCATAGAAATATTTCGGTGAAATATGAAATAAAAAACATTTCAAAAATTGTATTGACTATGTTTCAGAATCGTTGAAAGATGAAGTATATTTCCGAAATATTTGAGAAACGTTCCATTACAATATTTTGATAGAATAATTCAATACACTTATTTTTATTTCATATATGTCAAAAATATTCCGTAAGATGTGAAAGATTGAAAATATTTTTAAAATCATTTGAAAATATTGCGTGCTATATGAGCGAAGCTTCGAGAAGAACGAAAGAGCATATTCTTTGTCTCATCATTGTCTCGCCCGTGCAAGATTTGACCTTCAACCTTCGAGACATAGAAATGCATTTTAATTTTTTTTCCGTTCAGTAATATCTTCCGGATCCTCAGTCAAGACTCTCCAGTCGACTCAAATCGAATTGTGTTTTCCTCCCGAGCGGCTCGCGAGACGAGCTGCTCAGCAATTGCATTGTCTCCGATGTAAATCCAATTTATAATACCGAGCTCATCTCCGGTTCGGTGCCGACGAGACGTTAATTCCACTTCAGCCGTCGAGAGTCATTGCCGAATGCATCATCGGCTTCATCGTCCGTATAATGCGGCGTTTAATGCATCTCGGAAAAACACGACATCGCATCGCCGAGATAAACTCTCTCTCGTAGTGCAGTCGAAGTGTATTGCGTCTTTCCGATCCACCGCCAGGACATTCGTCGATACAGTCGCACGAGACGCGATCACGTAGCCTAAAGCGCCGCAACGTTCTCTATTCCCTCGCGGATATAACTCAGACGGAACGAACCGGCGTGTTCGTCGAAGCACACTCATCGCAAAGTATAACTGTAACGATACGAACAAACAACAGATCGGCGTTTGACGCTTTGCCGAGAGAGGAGACAATTAACGAAAACCAGTTGGATTCGGATCCAATAGAGTCCATTAATCGCGAAGCGTGCTCGTCGCTCCAGAGAGCCACATTGCATGGTACACCACTCGACCGCTCGATTCTCGGCGGCGCTGCAATCGCTCCGCCCGAGAGCCGGACGGGGCACCTGTGAAATGCGTTGCGAGGGTTCCGATCGCTCAATCGGAAATGTTGTGCCTCGAGATTCTATTGTGGGTATTACATGAATTACGCGGCAAAATACATTTCGGACTCTCGATGGGGGGCGGAGGGAGGTACAGAGGGATTTCTATATTACCAGTGTTACATTACGTTCGAGCACGAACCCGTGCCCCCGTGTCGGTGGCGGAAACCTCAACGGAACGCCGTGGGCGCGCGGAGGTGTATTCAATCTGTGCGTACATCGAAGCGAACGAGCGATATTGGGCGTGCGGTTTAGAGCACGCGCCGGTTCGTAACCACCGAATATATCGTACGTGGCTAAGTACGTACAACACTACAGATGGCGGACAAGCTGCACGTGTTTCTTGTCGTACAAGCGTATTTGGCATGTTTCCGACGCCCGCTACTTTGCCTCTTTTTCTTCTCTCACCCGGCCGGAGAACCGACGATACGTGGAATTATATATAGAAATAAAAAAAATGATAAAAAAAAATTCCGAGCGGACGAGCAATAATCTCGTGACGCAAGGAAAGCCCACTTTTTTTCTTTCTTTGTTCTGGAATACTCGGTAACGCTTCGCTCTATTCACCTGTATATACAGACTTGCTTTGGTACAGATGTTATAACCGTATCACCGGTCGTTAAAAAATGGGACATGCGAAGAAAAGAAAATAGGGCCGCGACGATAAAAATTCCGTTTCGCGAAAACAAATACCTTTCGTGGGTTTCTTGTACATTGAAAAAATGAAAAACAGACACCAGGACTTTAACTATCCGAATATGTTGAATAAAATGACGGCACGAATACGTATGGAGATATCTACGCGTATTACGAACATTGTGGGTTTTACTGTGAAGAATTGTCCGTGGTGTAAATCTATCGAGATGCTATTGAGTAAAGTTCGTTTTTCCCAGTGTAATTTTTTTATAGCTAATTTTATCCGATACAAGGCATATTCATAAAAAATTTCTTGTCTCGATTTTTAATTTCGAAAAAATTGAAATAATTTCTACGGAGATATCACCGCGTATTACGAACTCTGGAGGAATGTACCGTGATGGATTCTCCGCGGTGTAAATTTAACGAGAAGCTATCGAGTAATCTTCATTTTTCCCAGTGTAATTTTTTATTAATTTTTCTTGTGCCCCAAATTTTCTCCCATGCACGGAATATTAATTAAAAATTTCTTTCCGCTTCATGTTCGATATCGAAAAAATGTAGTTTTTCGAGAAAAAAAAATGTTAATCATGGGCGACATTAAGTCGGGCAAGAAAGAAGGTATTAATACGCTTCACACTGGAGGATCGATCCGTGGCTCTGCAGAGTCCAATCCGCCGACTGTGCTCGATACAGCTGTGCCGAGTGCTTCCGATTTCGGCAACAAATGCGGAGAACTGTTTTACCCCGCGAACTCGACGAACCGTAGGCCTCCCTTAGTCTCTGCGGATACTCGACGTGCGGAATGCACAATCGGCCGGTAGCGAGAACGGGATAGGGCGAAAGAGTGGAAACAAAAATAAAAGAATCCTTTTCGGGGCCACGGCGAGCGTGTGCCCGAAACGCGAACCGCACGCGTCTGACCTTCCGGCACGAGGGAACTCTACTCGCGCAGTACATATATATATATATATAATATATATACGTGAGCAAAGCCAACGAGAGGCACAGGGAGATAGAAAAAGGAATGAAGTCAGATGAGTCGACGGATTGCTCGCGGAATATAATCCCTTGCGGCTCCGCCACTCGCACAGCCCGTCTCCACAGTATACCTGCTTTTACGCCGGTACACGTACAATGGTTACGCGACGAGACTGGAGCAGCAGGTTACGGGGCGAGTGAATTCTGCGACGCATCGCACATAGGCAAGACTGAGCGCCAGATGGGGAAACGCTCGGAAAGCGATGGAACGATGTAAATCGAGTGATTTGCATGAATCGCGTGGGTGAGTGGAGATGCCTGATCAATTATTCCATACCCGATACGATGCTCGACTCGAATCCCTCTCTCGATGTCTCTCCTCGTTATGATCTATCTTCGGTTTGACTGATTGAGGAATGAGCCCCGTCATGATCGAGGTCTTACGGTACAATTAAAAAATTACCGTTACATCTCAATTTTTGCGGGATCAAAAATAATTTGTTACTTACAACTCGTAAGAAACAATTCTTTCAATTGATCAACGGTCAATGAGAAAAATTCTATTGTTTAGTCGGAACGAGAAAATAGATATTTTTCTCGGTGCAATTATCGAATATTTGCACATCGTATTTTGCCATTGAACAATGGAGTGTTCGGGGTGCAAAATTTTACTAAACATTTGCTTAAAACTTAACATTTTATTTAAGACTTAAAGTTTTATTTAAGTCTTGAAGTTTTATGCAAAACTTAGAGTTCTATGCGAAATCAGAGTCTTATGCAAAACTTAGAGTCTTATGCAAAACTTAGAGTTCTATGCAAAACTTAAAGTTTTAAGCAAAACTTAAAGCTTTAAGCAAAACTTAAAGTTTTAGGCAAAACTTAAAGTTTTAAGCAAAACTTAAAGTCTTAAGCAAAATTTAAAATTGTATTTATCATATTTTCGGACGCAACGTTGAATCGTATCAACACCGAATCCCCAAGTTTAAATACCCTTCAATGAATTCCCGATAGCAATTTTTTTTTTCACGGCGAGGACTTTAAATTCGATTGCCAAGGGTCAGATTTTTGTCGCATCGACAGTAAGCGCCTGTAAATTCCGTCGCGCTTATCCCTCCGGCCCAAGCACGTACCATGCAAATTCGTTTCGCCCGTCGAAATACGCGCGGATATAGATACATACGCATGCACGCACGATAAACATTTCTCTCTCGGTGGAGCGAAACGGGGGAACATCCTCTTTAAGTCTCGTCCCCCGCGAATCTATCTCGGCCCAACTTTAATCGAGGTTAAATATACAGCATCACGATATACATTAACCGTACGGATACACACTGCGGGCGCGCGTGGTGTGTCGCTTCGACTAATTGCTTGCTATGTGAGAGCGCGTTTCTTCCACAGAGTTTCCGCGTCCCAGGTACAAAGACGGCGTGTGCTCGTGCACGATGCAAATTCTCTTTGTTGGAATTTAGGACGACACACGAGATAATTGAATGCGCCTATATCGGATGTTACAGTGCCCGAGGTTGAAGACAAAGCCAAATCCGAATTATCCCGATAATCTCCGATGCCTCACCGTCGAGCGTATACACAGAGGACATACGCGAGACACACATACACAAATGTACGCGGCTAAGCTCGCCGGAGGGTCCACCTTTGGAACACGTTCGACACGAGTCTCGTACGAGAAACTCTCCGCACATGTCTCCACCGTAGAGAATCGAAATCGTTAGAGAAAACAGACGGCTGCAAGTTTACCGAGATCGAAACGAGGAGAACCGTGCGCGCGGAAGGGTCGCCGCTAAGTGCTGGCCGGCGAAAGAGCATCCGAGCCAGCGCGGCGAGGGGAGAAGTTTTTTTTTTTTCGTAGATCAAAAGTAACAGTCGCTGGCAGGCTTTTCTATCGTTGTACAGCGATTCGAACATCGGAGGAAATGGCACGTACGTAGGGCCAATAACTAAGAGGATCGTCGATGACTCTACACCGCTTGCATGTAACTGCCTGCCTCTTCCCGTGGACAAAATTGGAAAGGTACGGAAGAAGACACGAAGTGCGGTTAGGTCCCTCCGGCCCGAGTACGTGCCGCTATACCGATCGAGTTTCAAGACTCTCTTCGACCACCGCTCACCTCGTCCTTCCACTGCTCCTCCCCGCCGCCTCTTTCGCCCCGCTCCTGCCCCGCGCTCTTCCGGCTACCACTACATAGCTGCAAGACAAACAGTCCGACGCGAGCCGAGCAACGGGTTTTACGCCGTTGCGAGAGAGCGCCGGCTATGGTGTGGTGCTCGCACACTGTTTTAACGCTCGATGCGCCGTGCGGAGTATCGTGGGCGTCAAAGCGACCCAACGACCAACTTATTACAACTGTGAGAGAGTAAAAGCGTAGGTCTCTATTGTTTCGAGTATTGCGCTCTGGTTTATCGAGGCGGACGAACGGGTGTTGGTCTATGCGTGTGCATGGATGATGTGTGTGTTGTGTATAAATGGGCAAACTCTCGGTGCATCGTGTACGAACGGGGAATGGATATATTTACAAGTTGAACGTCCATTTAGCGACAAACTGGATGGGCGAAGCTCGTCCTGGCCGAAGCTCGTAGTACTCGAGACAAAACACGAGAGGAAGGGTAATACCTCGACCTCGACGACTTCGTGCGGTCGAACTTTTGATGAGAACGTGACGAGGCTCTCATCCCGCTGAGACACTCCACCCACGAATACGTGACGAAAACCCGCTCGTGGTAAAACTCGATTGTTATTGCTTCAACTTCGACGATTCGAAAAATTACAAGACGATGGACGGAGAGATTTTTATCGTCGTCCGGCGCCCGGCGCGGTTTTGGCTCGGGTCCCGGAGATTATTCTTTTTTCATCGACTCGATCACCTTTTTCTTGCGATTAATTCGGAAACGACGAAAACTTGCGTTTCGTGCACATAAGGTTTTTTTCATTAATTCTGCGCGTTACGAAATGCTTTATACTTTTTTTCTTTCATCAATTCTAAGCGATACGAAATGTTTCATGTTTTTTTTCTTTTATTAATTCTGAGCCATATGAAACGCTTCATGTATTTTTTTCTTTCATCAATTCTGAACGATATGAAATGGTTTGTTTTTTTGTTCTCGAGAAAGTAGCGAAGCGAAACGTTACATGCTCACGTCCAAGAATGGAATTGTCGTTTTTACTTCTCTCTTCCCGTTCTTCTTTTTTCCTCGTTACTGCTTCAACATCGCCACATCAGAAAGATTACAAGACGATGGACGAAGAGATTTTTATTCTCGTCCGGCGGCGACCCAGTGACTTTTTGGCTTGTGTCTCGAAGGTCATATTTTTTTCATCGCCACGATCACTTATCCTCGCGATTAATTCCGAAAACATAAAAACTTGTCTGCATCCTGCACAGAACCTTTTTTCATCAATTCCGAGCGATGCGAAATGCTTCACGTTTCCTTTCTATCTCGAAAGTAGCAAAGCGAAACGTTACATGCCCGAGACCAAGAATCGAAGTGGCTAAAAGGTCCGTACATTGTTGTTTTTATTTCCCCCTCTCCGTTGTTCTTTTTTTTTCTCGTTACTTTCGTCGCCGAGCTCTCGGGACACGAGCCGCCGGTCGAGTTTTGGTGGAAACCGTCTGTGCACTTTGTGCAGTCCACCTCCTTTTTTTCTCCCCCTCCCCCCCCCCTCTCCCTCCCCCCGCCGGCTCGGGGGAATTCCTTGGACTCGTGCCAGGAAAAAGAAGCGTTTCTGTAGCGGTCAGAGGGTGGGGGAGAAACTGCGAGGGATAGACGAGTGCAATGCTCGGGACGACGGACGTCGGGGCGAAGTCTCTCGTACCGCGGTACCGTTTTGCACGACGACTTTCCGGCTCACGCTAACCCCTCATGGTAAAATGAGTGAGGGAGCCGCACGGGGAGGGGGGGGGGGGGGCGAGCGAAACCACATAGACAGCGACCGGGAGAGCGAGAGAGGCGGAGAGTCGAGGAAACAGCACGAGAGAGAGCGAGCACGTCACCACGCGCGGTGTCATGTGCGAGGATGTGGCCGGAGGATCGAGCGCCGCACGAAACGCCGGCTCCCAAAAATCGTCTCTCAGTGTCAAGCGCACCGTGCATATCTCCCGATGTCCGCGACGCGAAGGACCGGAAGCGGCCGATCTCGGTGGATGTAATGCAACGTAATATCCGGAGAAGGGAATTTTTGGTGACGATTTTTTTTTTTATTTTTTTTTTGGTCGATCTATGGATTGAAATATACTCACCGAAAAATAAGGTCGCTCGGTTCCCAGGATAGTTTCTGCGATTCCACGGTGACGTGAATAATCGCGAGAAAAAAAATTCTATTCCTAAGATATTTTTTTAATGCGAAATTGGAATGTCACTGACTTTCTGGATTTTTTGTTTTTAAGAAAGCATTTTTTTTTAAATTTATTTATATGTATGTATATTGGGATTTGATAGAATATACGCACTGCACGTTTCACTGCCACAGAACCGGAATAGCACTACTTGTATTCTCGCTTCATCAACTCCACAACCTTCTTCGCCGAAGGATAAATCTAGTTCTGTGAGATGCACACGAATGAGTCGTTAATGCTAGCCGTTTTTCACGGGGTATTTTTAATTTATTTCAATTTTTTATCTCGTAGGTCTGCGCAAAAAACCACACGATTCAATGACAGCGGAGCTGTTTCGACCGACACAGACGGATGTGTTTACCACTGAACGTCGGAGGAGTAGTGTGCGCCTCTCGCGAGACACTGCGCCAAGCTGCTGGGTCGTGCTGGCTGCTACTACTGCTGCTTTCTCGGCCGCTGCCGTCGCGAGTGTAGCGTGAGAGTGGAGTGTACGGGGAGAGACAGGACAGGAGCCAGTAGTAAAGGGACGAAACGCAGCAGACGAGAGCGTACCGAGTCTCTCCGAGCTTTGCCGAATCGAACCTCGAAACTCGAGCGCAACAGTTGCTCTGACTACCAGATATACGGCATTCGTCTTTTTTTTTTGCCGGTTGGACGATGCGCATAGAAAATTACACGCTCCGCGAAAGAAATTCCGTCCGATCGATCGCGCTAATTTAATACTCTTACCGCGATATGCTTCAATTGAAATTGTGTATCATTTTTAAAAAATATATATTTTTTTATCGTAAAGGCTTGGAAACTTTCGTAGTAGAAATAATTGCTGTTTTACCTATCATCGTAGATTTAATAATAATAATGGACTTTAATATCTCTCATTCAGTTGTCTGCAATCGAATGCATTATTATTTTTATTATTTTCTGAAAGTTTGTAACAACTATGTAGATAATAAATGGAAGGGGAATAGAAGGATAAATGATGTACGATTGAATTGTATTAGATTTTCTCAGTGTATGTTTGCTGATGATTATCACCGTTTTTTTTTGGTTTTTTCGTAATACGCGCAGAACCGTAGATAATGATTTTTAACCGGTGACCGCGTCAATGTTATTCATAATTATCATTATCATCGTCAAGTGTCGGTATCATTAAAAATAGTACATTACGATACTAGTGCGATAAAACTTTTTCTGACGAGTGTGAGTTTGCAGCACGAGCCGAAGGCGAGTGTTGCAATTACACGAGTTAAGAAAACGTTTTTCGCACGAGTATCGTACGAAATTTTATTTCACAAGGTGCGAAAGGGGAGTTTTACGCGCGCGAAGCGTGCGTAAAACTGCACTTTACGCACCGAGTGAAATAAATATATTTATTTCACTCGGTGCGTAAAATGCGGTTTTACGCACGCTTCGCGTGCGTACAACCTCATTTTCACACCTTGTGAAATAAAATTTCGTACGATACTCGTGCATAAAACGTTTTCTGAACTCGTGTGATTGCAACACTCGCCTTCGGCTCGTGCTGCAAACTCACACTCGTCAGAAAAAGTTTTATCGCACTAGTATCGTAATGTACTAATATATAATTTTTTAAACATTTTATTACAATGGCTTGGAAACTTTCAATGTTGAAATAATTACTGATTTACCGATCATCGTAGATTTAATAATAATAATGGATTTTAATATCTCTCATTCATTGGTTTGCTATCAAATCCATAATAATTTTTATCACCATTTTCTGAAAGTTTGTAACAATTACTCAGATAATAAATGAAAGGGGAATGGAAGAATAGAAGGTGTACGATTTAATTGTATTAGATTCTGTCAGTGTATGTTTGCTAATGACTGTCATTAACGATTATTTGGGTTTTTTTCGTAAGGCGCCCACCTGAACCGTAGATAATGATTTTCGACGTGCGGTCGGGTCTCCGTGTTGGCGTTTCAGGGTCGTCTATCGACCGAGGCCTTGTAGTCTCGATTCCGTTATTACCGCAACTTCGAAGTGGAGTAAGAGGGATGGGTTAATAAGTGCCGCACGCAACAAGCCGGCACACTCGTTGACGAACTCATTAGCGAGAATAAAAAAATTTATTTGCAAAATTCGACTTAAAGATTTAATTGCGATACACTTTTATATCAATGTTCGATGTATCGCCAGGGTTCTTTTCGACCATCTGTCTCTACCATCTCCTCGTCACCAAATTGTAATGGGCTTTGGATCGATAGCTCTCGACGTTGTAGCGATCGCCGGACGAGGGAAGATTCGAAGGTTTCAGGACATCGGCGTAATACGATTCCACCAGGCAAACTTCCTCGTACAGATCCTCCGTGGTCATCTCCACCACGCTCGAGCATTCCTCCAACAACCATCGAAAACTGTCGGGCAGTTCTCTCTCGAAGTGACGAAAATTTTTGTGCTTCACGCGACTGAAGTGGCAACGATGCATCCAATACTCACCGTACGGTCTGTAGAGCTTCGCAAATTGTTTCCACGAATGAGAGTCGAGAATATGACTGCCGCACTTTTCGTCGGGCCATGCAAGAACGGAACTCGAACGCAATGCGAGTGCTTGTTCCGCTGCTTCGTCGGGATGATAATTACTCTCTTTCGATTCAGCTGGGGCGATAGGCGCTTCCTTGATCTTTTCGGGCTGACTAGAATTTTTTCGTTCGGCCGTTTCGGATGATAATTTTTCTCCGTTCTCCGGCCTCTTCGGATTAGCGTTGGAGACGAATTTTCCCGTGACCGGATCCCGCACAATTTCGCGCTTGACTTTTTTGGGAAACCAGGCGATCTCTTTACCGAACATGATGCTCTTCTCGAAGTGCGATAGGCTGACGTTGTACTTTGCGAGGAAATCGATATCGAACTTGGAGTCTTCGTCGAAGTGCTGTCCGGACTCGGTGCCGTTATCGACGCTGGACGAATGCACGCTCCCGCTATCGGAATCATCGTCGTTGCCGACCCTGAGCTTTCCATTCGACGCGATTTCGTCGAAACCGAAATCGTCCGGTGGGTCGCTGACGAATTCGCGACGTTGATACCTCAGCGACTTGCGGCTGAGCTCGTAATCAGCGAGTTTCGGCGAATCGACGTACAGACTGCCGGGATTCTTGCGCTGAAGATATCCCGATGCGTCCTCGCATAATTCGCGCTCCAACGGTGTTTGAAGTGTCTTTCGGCCCGAAGAATGCTCCACTCGAAAGGGCTCGTTGAATTCCTTTATCGTCGGCAAGCTCGGCTGCTCGAAAGGCGGGACGATCTTTTCGATGAAGTGTATAGCCGTGTCTGCAACTTCTAATTCGATGTCGCAGTGCTTGGCCAGTGCCTCGAGTCTGAAATTTTTCCCATTTGAATTACGATTAATTAAATTTTTGGCACTCACGGAGAAACAAAAGTGACTAGAATTTTTTTTTCGAATTACACGGTAAAGAAGTTTTGCACACTTAAAAATGTGCAAAAATTTGTATCTATAAAGTTTCAGGATCTTTTTTCTTGATAATTTTATAAGTGTTTTTTTAAGTTTGTTAACATTTTTTTGTGTGAATAATTTTCAAAAAATTGTTAAATTTACAATGAAAATATTTTGAATGGAAAAAAGTTTTGAAATTCTCCTCGAATGTAGAAATGTTTTGTTTTTTTTTCCGTTTAACAGATTTTTTGTACAAAAAATAACAACTCACGTTTCTGGATTTGTGACATAGTCGATTTTCATAGAGTTGAAATTCACACGGAGATTCGACGGTAGGTCTCTTTCGGGATCGTCCAAAAGTTGTTTGAGGTATGAATGCTGTGGTGTCAAGGACGGTCCAAAAACGTCCACGTCTCTTGTTACCGGTTTGGTACATTCGTGCAACTTTTCGATGCTCGTTTTCATCGCGTCGGTCAGCTCGCGGGGTAACACGTGTTTGTAGCTCTTAACTTCGGGCTCCTCCCTGTCACTGCTTTTTGACTTGACGTTGCTCATGAATTTCAGGTACAGATCGCTGCTGCCATATAGGTCCGGTTCTCTCTTGAGTTTCGTTGGATAGTGACGATTGGCCAGTATGCTGCGTCGACACTCGATGTATCGTTGCCATTCGCTAAAGCTGAAGAGTCTCGTGTCGAGCACACCTCTCGTCGCTGCAGTGCTGAAAATGTCAATAAAACTATTTATTCGACCATCCATCGTACACGTGTTTAAGAGCATACGCCACAGTAAATGGATAAAAACGTGTGCATATTTCGTGATTTTTGTCCGTGATAAATATACGCTTCATAGATTTAATTTTTTAGGGTTGAAGGAGGATATATTAAAGAACATTTAGGTGTTTTTTTATTTAATTTTTTTTAAGTTCCTTTGCGGTGTCCCTGATCAACTTGTTATTTTATCAGAAATAAGATTGTGTTATTGTTTCTTAATCAATTATATATAACGCGGTCCTTGACGAGGGACAAAAAAAATTGGCAAAATGGCGACCATTTGAAAAAATTTGATTTTTACCACTTTTCAACACTGAATCATTTTTTATTATTCCTATAATTTTTTAATACGAGACCTTCAACGACTGAAGAATCTGTTGAAGTATATCGGTACAAATGATGATAAAAATCCATTGAGCCATTTTTGAGATATCCGGGACACCGATCTTGAAAATCATGTTTTGAGAAAAACGCGTTCAAAGTTCGGCCTCGCAGCTGCTCGATGGCTCTGCCGCATAACGTCCTCTATCTTTCATAATTCGTTGAATTTTGACATAATAATTTAACAGAAGATTCTTGACACTATAAACTATTAGAAAAAAAATCGTAATTTTACTGTGGCGTAAGCCCTTAAAGCACTCGGAATAACTGAACGAACTCTTGTAAATTCGAAGCTGAATGTATTCGTTCCATTTTATGTAAATCCGCATTTGCACAATTGCTCTTCATTAGGATCGCAATATTTTTCGGTTTTTTCTTCGCCCTCATCGGAAGCAAAATTTATCCGTCGATTCTTAACAACGGCGTAAGACAGCGGATTCCCAGTGGAATTGTACGCTCCCCATGAGCCGTCGACCCTCAGAACGACGCCTCCGGCCGTTTTACCCCACCGATCGGTAAACTCGTCCAAATGATTTTTTAAACATTTCCGAGGACTACAATTTCTAATCGAGCATTCCTCGACGATCGATCTTGCCAGACCCATTTTTATAATCGACTCTCCATGACCGGTCACGGAACAGCCTGAATATCGGTCGGCGAAAGTTCCGCAGCCCATTAGCGAGGAATCGCCTGCCCGTCCGACCATTTTGCCCCTCGAGCCTCCGCTCGAAGTTCCGACCACGATCGTACGTCCGTCCCAAGCGACGCAACCGACGGCTCCGAGGCTACCGCCTATCCCGAGATTAATCGATTTTTCTATCAGCGGCTTCGTTCGATATGCGAATTCGAACGGGTAAAAAGCGTGCTCGATGTTCATTACTTTTTAATATCTCGCCACTCCCGTCATCGCTCCCAGGGTTAAAATATCCCGGGACTGCAGTTTGGTACTTTGTTTCGCTGGAGAAATGAGCGGACGGAGCTATCATGCTCTCCCGAGCTACAGAATTGATACCAGCGGATCTTGCCAATCTCTTGGCACCCTCGCCGGCGACGATGGTGTTGGGAAATTTCTTCATCACGTACCGAGCCACCGATATCGGATGTTCGACGTCTCTTATGGCCACGACCGAGCCACATTCGTTCGTCGTACCATTCATCATACACGCGTCCATCTCCACGAAGCCTGCTCCGTTTGGATTGTTTTTCATTTCAATTTTAATAATTTTTTTTCTTTTTTAGAAATTCACGATTTGGTGTAATCCAGTGTGGATGATTTGAATACCTTCGTTATTAACGATCGAGCCGTAGCCGCAATTGAAGAATTCGTCATTCTCGAGCCACCACAATGCAGCCTCGACCGCCTCCACTGCACTCAGGCCGCTCAGGATTTTCTGATATGCCAGAGACGCGGAAACTCTACATGCCGTTACCATTTCAGCGAATACCGATGTTGCCGAGTACTCCGCTCCAATACCGCCGTGCACTATTACACAGGGCTCGGTTGTCGACGAAGGCCTCGCCGAATCCTCATCCGTGGACGACGTTTCCGTCGTAGACATGATTTGACTTTTTTTTTTTTTTTTTTTTTTTCTTAAGCGGTATTACGCCTTTATAAGTCACACCTCTATACCGACTCTTGGGCTCTACCGCAGTAACGCGTGCACTACACTCTGCGTCCGTTAGCCCCGTTTCGGGCGATGTGACTTATAAAGGGTTAAACGTTAAATTTAACCCTATTGCTTTTTTCTGCGATGCCTGAAACAATCGAATGCGTCGACAGCGCTTTTTTCCGAATCTTTATGAGTGCGTTCGCGAATGCAGATCTGCTCGGCTATACGTTCTTTTACTTACGAGCGTCCAGTGCTCGTGCGGGGTCTTTTTTTTAAGGAGACTTGGGCGCTTCACATTAGCCAAATGAGTGCTACATTTTTAAAGTCGTTTATGCAAAAATGTACGCATTTAGTAATTGTAGTGGATGGGTACTTGTATTACTGCAGATTTTCTTAACGTAGAAAAACATGAATTGCAGTGGATTGGCAAAAACATTAACTGGTTCGTGCTCATTTTCGAAAAGGTAGATGTTCGTTGAGTTTTTTCAAAGGATAATTTGTAATTTTTGTTCGATTTTGATGTATTACTTATTATTGGAAAATAATTTCTTTTTGCTAGACAAAAAATGCTAGTTATTTTTGTTTCTCCGCGAGTAACAAAAATGTCATTGTTGGCAATTGGAATGCGAAAAATTGCAGGCCCCAAGCATTGACCGAGCAGTTCTTCAATTGCATTGAAGAACGCAACCTATATGTACAAGCCAGTTCGACGAAAATTGGCAAATTTTATTTAGCGACTCGCGACGTTGATTACCTGTTAATTTTTTCGGCAACTCGGCTGATCTCGTACTCGGTTATTCCGTCGAGTCCGAATAATATCTTCATCGCTACGACGATAAACGCCATCACTCTGCCCTCGTAGTTCGGAAAGAAAGGAGTTTTCTTGTTGAAAGCCATTTTCGGCCGCGACATTTCCATCATTCGTTCCGCCCAGACCGCTATTTCTTCTGCAAGATTTTTAAAAATATCAGAATGATGCCTTTATTATCGACGCTTTAATTCGAAGTGCTTCGACACTCGAGTGTACGTTACGTACATGCTTATTACGTACTCGGTAGTTGCAGCTCCGTGCAATAGCGCTCCAGTAATACTGCAAAGTCAGGTTTTATCGTCTCCCAGACATCGAGATATTTCGCCAGAGACGCGACCGTACGCCTTAAACTCTTGTGCGTTATTTCTTTCGTCTGATGAAGCAAATGTGTCTCGCTCCGCGTCAATGTCACTTCCGGTGGGAGCAGATGATCCAATCTATAGCAAGACAAGTGTCCTTCGCGGCCGAATCTATCAAAAATAAAAATAAAGTAATTCAGAGATTTTTATTTTTAATCCGATCGATCGCAGACACTTTATAGCAGAGTTGGGCAAAGTACCAAAGAATACTTCAAGTAGAAAGTATCAAGTGCTTTTTGTACTTGAACTATTTCTCAAGTACTTTTTACAATTCGGTTCGTAGCATTAAGCGTTATGTAGGCTTTGACAAAAGGTACAAAGTAATTTGTATATGGCTTCCTCATTTATCACAATTTTGGGCATAGCTTTCCCTATGAGAAACTTCATTGATTGATTTTGGCTTCCTCACGGAGGAAGCTATTCGCAAAATTGTAATAAATGAGAGAGTCATGTGAAAATTACTTTGTACCTTTTTATTAAACATTAAATTTTATTTAACATAAAAATATACAAACATTTCATGAGATTTAAACGAGATGTAAACGAGATTTAAAATTTACCGCAAACTTTATTGTAAGAAATTGCTACTTGAATCTTTTGTAATTCGTCGTTTTGAGGCTATTTTTAATCTATTCTTCACTTTTATTAATAATTTTTTTAAATCCGTCATATGTTTAGATAAGAAAAATTCAAACAATTTTTTTTATAAAGCTATTTTTTTTTTAATTAAAAATTAAAAGGGGCAATCTTTTTCGTCTTTTAAAATGGAATTTAAACAAAAGTTTAGACAGAAAACTGTATATTAATAGAAATAGAATGTTATGCTACTCATCGAGTATCCGTAATGCGAGCGTGTTCTAAAGAGTGTTTGTACTTGGCACGTGAAATCGTAAAAAGTGCTTGAAGTACGATGAAGTACTTATGTACTTCGAGTACGTACTTAAAGTATTAGACACGTACCCGGCACTTAGAATATTGGCCAACTCTGCTCCATAGTTTCCACGAACCTTAACATATCCGCGAGTTGTATGTTTTCGTCGTGAATGCGAAGCCCTAGATAGATCAACGACCACAGCTTCATAGGCGTTATAACTTGTGGTCCATTGCAGTATTGACTCGTCACGTATTTTCTCCGATACTTAATTCGCTCCAGACGCGGCAATTTCGACGACATCACTCTGACCTTCTTGATCTCCTTTTTTGCAGCTTTGTTGAATCGTATGCTGCACGATTCGACAATCAACAGTAAAAACGGTAGTTCGTGAGCGATTGATTTGATCTGAAGAAATTTCGATGCGGCCAACGAGAAAAAAATACATACTTATTCTCCGTATGAGTGGACGATCTATCGAGACTCGATTGCATACTGTACAGACTCTGATTAGCTACGCTCAGCGCATCGCCATCGGAACTGTCTTGAGACTTAACGTATCTCTCGTACTCTGCCTCAACCATTCGTTTCTGAAAAGCGTATAATTTTTCTTCTCATCGAATCTCATACATATTAAGAATTATAATTTTTCGTACGAATTACGAACCTTGTGCTTGCTCAGATCTCGATTAGAGCTGGCCTCACTGAGAACACCCGAGACTACGGACGAGGCACTTGTGTTGCTGGCATTGCTCGTACCGCGTTTTCGGTTCTTTTTTCGTTGGACCACCCTGCCGTAAATGATCTCAGCGTCTCTGTAAAAAGATTCGTTAAAATATATAACATGGAAAAAAAAGTGTGGGCAAAAAATAAATCTGGGATATAAAAAATATATTTTCGCTGATAAAATTATTTCTTTAGGATATTATATTGAAATATATTGCGCGTATGTGTCTTCGAACATACAGCGATTTATATGTTTAAATATTAATCATATTATGATAGTAAATTTACTACATTTCGAATACATCAAATCTCTGAAGTAGTAAAATTAATGGATTGAATGTGATTCATTCTACCAGATACAAAACTGACCAAGGATTCCAGAAATCGTTTATTTTGTACTAATTTACTTTTACAAAAAATGTGATTTGGAACATTTTCATTCAGAGCTGGGCAAAGCAACAAAAAATATTTGAAGTACAAAGTATCACAGGTACTTGAAGTATTTCTCAAGTACTTTTCGCAATTAGGTTCGTAGCTATAAAATTTATGTAGACTTAAAAACAAGGTGCAAAGTAATTTGCTTGTGACTTCCTCATTTATTACAATTTTGCGCATACTTTCTGTAGGAGCAACTTGGTTGATCGGTTTGTCTTCCTCATTAAAAAAATGCTATGCGCAACATTTTAATACATGATCAAGCCCAGTGCGATTTGCTTTGCACCTTTTTTCGGGACATTAAACAAAATTTTACATTTCATACAATTTTCCGCAAAATTTTTATTGTAACAAATTGAAATTTTGTATTTCTTTGTTTTGAGGATATTTTTAATGCATCTTTCACTTTTTTTTATATTGCATATTAAAAAACGAAACGAGGGCATATTTTTTTTTAATGGAGTTACAAAAAAAAAATTCCTCAAAATTATACTTATTGAAAAATTTAGACAGATAATCATACATTAATAGAAATAGGGTGCATTGAGTATCCGTAATGCGAGCATGTACTTGAAAATTACTTGCAGTACTAAAAAGTATTTGTATACTTCGAGTATGTACTCGATGTACCAAACAAGCACCTGGTACTTCAAGTACTGCCCAACTCTGTTGTCATTAAGACATCAACATTTTTTTCTCACAAAAACAAAGCTTCCTCTATGAGAAAGCAAAAAGAGCCTATGGTCCAATTCCAAGAATTTTGTACTAAATAACCGACTCCCGGAGTCCCCAAAACCGACTTCCGTTCCTGACCTTTTGTGAAATTTACGAGAGAGCCTGGGAATACTTTTCTTTGTCGTGTTGGTGAAAGCTACCTCCAATTTGCCCAAGTAGTATGCCCACAATTGCAACATTGTCATTTTTATGTCCAATGAAGCTCCAAGCTCCACAAGCTCGTTCGTGAGGCCGATAAGTATGAAATTGTACTGTTCCCACGTCGTCCAGCCCAGATTCTGATTCCTTTCTGCGAATAAAATGCACCCGTTAAACAAAGTTATCCTCCGATAAAAATACCACCTTTACGAAGCATTTGTTACTCCGTCGTACCGGACGTGCTAGATTTGTCTTGACGTATGCGGATTTTTCTCAGCCGCGTAGTGTTGTCCAATCGCAGCTCCAGCACCTCTTCCCGAATATCCTGATAAAGAAAGACAGTGGCGTAAAGAATCTTGCACGGCTCTCCGTACGCGGTAAATCGACTTACCTCGTTCTGTGTCTGACATTCTTTGCAGAAATAAAACCCAGCTTCGGCATAAAAATCCGTACCTCCGCAAACAACGCACTCCGGCATATTTATATATGTGTATATATAATTTAATATTTACACGATTTTCCCGGAACAATTTCGCGAATAATGAATCAACAGATGAGAGGCTAGAAAAATGTGTGAAAACCGTCTTTTATCTTTTCATTATCGCAACGTTTTTGCATCTAGCACTTACAATTTTCAAAAAAGTCTCGAAGGCAATTTTTTTTTTCAACCGAGAAGAAATCGCTTTGCTCAATCACTTTTGTTTTCAAGGAAATTTATTAAAAAATTGACAGCAATAAACGATTGTGTACAACCCGTGCGACCCGTGCAACCCCGACAATGTCCACGTGCTTTCCTCTCGAGAGCCGTCGGGAGTTTACGGTCAAACTCGTTCTCTCTTTCGCGCTACTTCCGTCCCTTTTTCGTTCGGCGGTGGTTTTGATTTTGCGTTTTTCGCCCGAGTAGCAATTTTTTAGATGTTACGCAGAAAGTTGTTCGTTGGTTGACTTCTGACTGCTAAAATGTTATCCGTAAGCTGTCCATATCCGAGAGTTGACTTTGGGACATGCGATAGCCTACGGATAACATTTTGTCGGTCATGTCATAAGTCAACCAACGGACAAAACCTTCGTGACATCTGAAAAATGGCTACTTGGCTCGTTGTTCCAACACGATTGCGCATGCGCACGGCCGTTTTTCCGTACGAATTCATGCGAGCTCAAGTAGCAATTTTTCAGACGTTACGAAAAAGTTGTTAGTTGGTTGACTTATGACTTATGACTTATGACCGTCGAAATGTTGTCCATAAGCTATCGCATGTCCCAAATTCGACTTTCGGACATGCTACAACGGACAATTTTTTCGTAGCTTCTGAAAAATTGCCACTTGCCAGAAAACGACCGCGCGCATGCGCAGTCACGTTGTGACTGCGCATGCCCACGTTCACTTTCCAAAACGCCAAACAAATCCCCTCAATTGCCGCGCTAACCTTTGCGAGTGAAGACACGGTGTGCGAAATGAAAATGTGATGTGAACGAATGTAAACCGGGCAACGCGGTGATCTCTGTATTTAAAAAACGCAATCGTGGTGAACGAACGGAACACTTTTCGCGACGATGGAGCCGGTGCGGAGCACGAAGGAGAATCTGGATCAATCCATAGGATTGTTGAGTCAGGAGAACGCTCAGCGAAAGTCGTTTTTGAGGTTAAGCTCGAAGGGCTCTACGCCGAGGAGAATATCGCTCCAGCACGGATATGCCTCGCGACAAAACGCCGACGAGGATAATCGCAACGATATCAGCCCGATGAGCCGCTTCGAGCATCATTCGAAACCGATCAAGCACGATCTCTCCGACTTCGACACGTCGATCACCATCTATGCGTGTAAGAAAACTTTTACTCCAACATTTCGATTTATTTATTTATTTATTTGATTAACGGGCTTTATTTTCATCATCTTTATTTTTTTTATAATTCTTTTAAAAAATGTAATTTTAATAGTAATAAATTATAATAATATAATTTATGTAATAATAATAATATATAAATTAAATTCTTTTCGTTATTATTATTAGAAAACTATGATAATAATAAATAATATCTTGTTTGTATGTGCAGCCGACAGGCTGTCAAGGTCTTTCCGTCCCATGCAACACGACGTGCGGGACATAATGCAAACTTCGGAAAAGAACGATCTGAGCCTGAGGGAAATGATGGAGGACAGCACTTCGACGGGGCTCATATTGAAATCCAATAAGCCCTGGCGCAAAGCGGCGGAGAAATTGTATCATCAGTTCTTGGAGATAGTTCAGTCGCACTCCACTGAGCCACAGATCTTCGACACCGTAGCCGATTTTATTCAGAACTGTACGGACACACTGGAGATGATGAGAGGTACGATTAAACTGTGGACAGTTTCGATTAAAAATTGTTTACATGAGAGGTTCACAGAACATTTATAAGAATTTACAAGAATTTATAACAAAAGAAAAATGTATTCAGTTAACCAGATGCAGATTTTAGAAATGTTGCAGTTCCTTTCTGTAAATTTTAGTAATAATAATAATAAAATTGATTTTTGTATGTCTTAATTAGTTAATTAACTATTCGTTTTTTGGAAAAAGCCTTTTACATGCATTTTTGGTTAAATCAGTTTTGTACAATGATTTTAAAAAGCCACTTAAAGCAATTTAAACTGTATAAAAGCCATTGAAAATTATTTAAATTATTTTACGCCATTAAAGAGACATTTGCATCTTGATTATCGGTAAAGGAGAAATTCGTTAATAGACAAATAAACAAATACACAAAATAACGTTAAACAAAAAAATATGATTTTCCAATCTGTATATTAAAGTTAAATACAATTCAATATCTAATACACAACAGTAATTATATAAATATTAATGGAGTAATTCATTAAATGGTTTCAATATTTTTTAGGTATGCAGGCGAAAGTCGACGACGCGGAATTGTCGGAAGAGGAGACAAGCCTGGAAAACGAGAGAAACACGTGGCGTTTGATATATTGTCTTTATCAAAATCGTTTGCATTCCTCGTCGAATTTCCACACCAAAATGGAGACCGACGGAAACGACAACGTGTCGGAGAAAGATGTTATAGAAAATTTGTTGAAGAACGAGACGATGATCAGGGAATATCAGTTAATAATCGACTGGCTGGAGAAGAACGCCGTCGATCAGGCCGACAAACTTCCAAAAGTCGAGCATTTCACCGACAAGACCGTTGCCTGGGAAAATACGTTGCACCAGCTGCACAATCGTCAGGGCGGAATCGTTTTCGGCTCCACGAGACCCCTCGTCACTTGTCTGGATCCCGACGCGCCGATAAGGGAGGGAAAGCCGCTTCACGATCTCGACAAGGAGGACGATTCGCGACTCGAGACGCGAATGTTCTTCGAGGTGACAATAAAAAATTAATCGAACTCCGAATATCGGTGCAATTTTTTTTTTATTTTAAATTTATTTATAATTCTTCAGGTTCGATGCGGTCGGCTCCAGCGAGCCCAGGAACTCGCCGTACACTGCGGGCAACCGTGGCGAGCCGCTTGTCTGCTGGGATGGCAACCGCATCACGATCCCAACTACGTTAATCCACTGACGGACACTAAACTACCTACTGAGGGAAATCCAAACAGAAGCCTGTGGAAACTAACGGCTTGGCACTTTTCACAAGACATCCGCATCGGTTCGTCAACTTAATTTTTTTATGCCGAATTATGTGTAGAGGTGAAAGATTGCGTTCAGTGCTTAACAAATTATCCAATCTCTTAAGAAATGATATATAACGCGGTCCTTGACAAGGGGGAAAAATGGCAAAATGACGGCAATTTGAAAAATGTCGGTTTTACCCATTTTTCAATACTGAATTATTTAAAAAAATTGATTATTATTATTATTATTTTAATACGAGACCGTCAAGATGTAAAGAATCTGTTGAAGGATATGGATACAAATTTTCATAAAAATCCATCAAGCCTTTTTTGAGATATGAGGGACACCCATCTTGAAAAGCAGGTTTTGAGAAAAACGCGTTCAAAGTTCGGCCGTGTCGCTGCTAGAGCGCTCCGCGCAGCTGTTTGAGCCCTCCGCCACTTTTCACATAACGGTCTTCAACTTTCGTAATTCGTTGAATTTCGACATAAAAATTTAACAAAATATTGTCGATACTAAGAAGTTCGTTTTTTTTCATTTTTCTGGTGGTTTGTAAAATATTTTTAAAAAAATGAAAATGCGAACTTTTACTGTGCCGTACGCCTGTAAGCGTAGATCCGAGGTGAAAGATTGCGTTAACCGTTTTGCCTTGTCCAGGACAATACTATCGAGCAATCTACGCTAGTCTCTGCGGCAATCTTCAGCAGCTCGTGACGGTAGCGAAGTCTTGGCAGGACGAGCTGTGGGCGTACATGAAGTGCCTAATGGACATCGAAGTGGAGACTGAGGTTCGCGGTGTAATGGCCAAAAATTACATTCCGATGCCCGATGATTATTGGAAATCTAAGATACCCCTCGAAGACATATTCGTCGATCTTCAAGCCTCGAAGAATCCGGTCATTCGCTCGCAAGCCAGTAAACCCGATCACTTGATACAAAAATATTTGATTCTCGATCAAGTGCCGATACTCATGAAGCAGATAGAGACGTGGCTCGACTGCGGTACCTGCGATTCACAATTTCTGCGATTCCTGGCCCACTTGATTTTGTTTCTTCGTCAAATCGGCAAGGACGACAACGACAAGATCGGCGACAAAGTCTTATTGGCTTACGTACGCGTGCTCATTGAAATCGGCGATCCGACGCTGGTGGCGTTTTACACGGCGACGTTGCCGCAGGAAGATCAGGTCTTCAATTTTGCTCAATATCTCGAGGGCGTGAAGGAGTACGAGGAGCGGAAGCGTTGTCTCGCCGCTGCGGAGGACGCCAATCTGAACGTCGAGGCGATAACCAAACTCGTGGTCGAGAATATCAGACAGAAGAACATCGGGCTCGAGCCGAAGTACGATCTAACCGGAAAAATTACGGACTCCGACATGGAAAAAATCGACGCACTCGACTGGGTGACGTTCTACCAGAGTCAGCGCGAGGAAGCCCTCTGGCAGGGAAATGCGCTCATAAGATACTTCCTTACATGTGAGAAGGTCGACGCTGCTCGCAAAGCTTTCAACAAGGTACGAAGTCTAAAATAAGTATAAAACATTTACATCAAACGGCGAACGCGATTAATCGTTCGGGTGTACATTTTTTTACCGTAGATCCCAGCAGATTCGATCGAAACGGTAATGGCCGAGCATCCTTCTATGGAAGAGACTCTGGCTACTCTCCTCATGACCAACGATCTATCGAAAAAGGCAACTTCGGCGATTCGCGAGTATCTTTGCTACAAGGCTTATCTGGACGCTCAAGAGGGTTTCCAAGAGTGGTTCTCGCATTTTCACCAAGGAAAACCCGCTCCTCTCGAGGAATTGCCGTCGTACGCGACTTTCACGGAGAAGGTTGCTTACGACCATAAAAAAGCGCAATACAACGCCGAGCTTGAGCGATGGAAGTGTACGATGCAGCATCACACTAAGGTCAGTTCCGCATGAGAAGAAAATAGTACTTTGCGATACTAGCGTGGAAAAGCGGTCTTTCGACAAAGATTGCGAAGTTGGCCGCACGAGCTGAAGACGAGTGTTGCTTACTTCCCAACTGCCGTCGGGACACCGTTTTTTGTACAAGTATCGCCGATTACTTCTGTAACAAGTGTGCAAAAACTCCCACGTTTCATGCCTATAGAGTAGCGAAAAAATCACTAAAGTGTTAACAAAGCGTGCGAAAAAGTAACCAGTGTGATCGGCGCATGCGCAGTACTTTTCTTGCACGCCTTTCTAAAAACCCAAGTAACACAAAAAAATTAATTATCACGGGATAGCTTATAGCAGAGCTGGGCAGTACTTGAAGTACCCGAAGTACTGGAAGATACTCGACGAGTAATGAGTAGCATGACATCTTGTTTCTATTAATGTATGATTATCTGTTTCAACTATTCAATAAGTATAATTTTAAGGAGATTTTCTTATATCCATAAAAAAAGAGAATTTTCCAGTTCGTTTTCTTTAAGTTTTATTTCTAAAATTGGATTTTTGATGAAACATTTTATAGTTTCTTTTTTATATATAAAAAAGTAAAGAATGGAGTAAAAATAGTCTCACAACGACGAATTACGAAAATTTCAGTTAACAATTTTTTACAGTACAGATTTTGCGGTAAATTTTGACCATTTAAATTTTATGAAACGTAAACATTTTTTTTATGTTCCGAAAAAGGTGCAAAGTAGTTTGTACAGGTCTTCCTCACTTATTACGTACGTGGAAAAAGTACTTGAGAAATACTTCAAGTACAAAAAGTACTTGACACTTCACGTACTTGCGATATTTAGTACTTTGTAGTTGAAGTAGTTTTTGGTACTTTGTCCCGCTCTGGCTTATAGTTACCATGCGGACGAACATTTGTAACCATTCAAATCACTTTTTCGTGCCAGATCACTTTTTGCTACCTGGAAAGCGAAATTTATAAGTTACAGTGAGAAGTTTTGTGCATGTGTTACAAAAAGAAGTCAAGTGCAACGAGTAATCTATTATCTTTTTTCAGGCGGTGAAACAATTGCTTTTTAACGTACTCCTGTTTCCGGACGGAGGTTGGTTGGTCGATGCGATCACCGATCCAGACGTCGAAGAGGAATCGACACCGGAACTTCCATTGCGACTGCACCAACTCGAAAGACTACGCAACCTTTGCATACCAAAAATCACTCTCCTCCTATTGAACGTTATGTCCGAGATGAACGAGCACGCGGGCTGCATCGAGCTGGCCGACACTCTTGCCTCGGAGCAGTACACGCTCTACAAGGTATTCTCGAAGGAGAGGATGCGCGAGGTGTTCCACAAAATTTGCGAGTCCTCGGTATCTCTGATGGACCAGAAGAAAGATCCGTGGGGCTATCCAAGATGATAACACCGACGATCTTCGGCACCACTTGAAAAATAATTCTGTTAAAAAATGTGAAAAATAAGTTGTAAAAAAAGAAACACCCCGAGAGATGTCTCGGATAGCCTTTTTTTCATATGGCTTCCTTACAAAACCAGTTTATTGTCAACCACACGAAGTGAATATAAAATTTGATACAATGTTCAATAATTAATAATCATAATGCGTATTGAATTATGTCGTTATTTTACTTGAATGCTCGCTTCCGTTTTTCCAATCGTCTCTTTTTTTATACGTAACGTCCAATCGACGATCGTTAATACTTTCAAACTTTGAACATCCGTTAAAACACGACGAGGACGATTGTGTATAGTCGAAGTTGGTGGATCGAGAGTCGATTATTCGGGGAAAAAGGAGGAAGGTCGAGGGTGGAGGAATAATTACATAGTCGTAAAAAACAAAACGTTATACAGATTCGATAATTTTTTTTGCCGGCGGTACGGTAGCAGTCCTTCGATACGAGACAGCTAATTAACTCGATCGGAGCGTGAATATCGTTCAATGGATATTTTCCTCGTTCGTCGGTCCGCTTGTGACCTCCGTGCGCAACAACGTACATAGGTAAGAGATGATGACATTATTCAATTACAGGTAAGTAAGTTTGCGTAAATACATGTTATTTTTTTCTTGTTGTTTTTCTCATCAATAAAAATGACTTTGTGCGGAGGTTTATCGATAGGGCGACTATCGACGCAATTTGTTTGTTGTTGTTGATTTATTATTATTATTATTATTATTTTTGTTAAACGATATGAATCTCAAACGCTCGCAGCTCTCAGCGCAGCCGTTCCTAATTACTTACATTTTACCAATTAGATGGTATACAGATGTGTGTAGACGATATAAACTGCAGCCTATCGGGATCGACATTCGACAGCGCAACGGGGAGCGATATGTTATTATTACAATTATTAAGATATTTTTTGTTGTTTTTTTTTTACTTTTTTTTTGTCGCTCGCGTTTCTTCAGCGATTCATATCGAGAACGACCCAAGACGAGATGCGTTTCATTGACCAATTATACACAGTTACCGGCGCTTGATATCTTTATTATTCGATCAACGAATTGTACGATGCGCCGCCCATTTAATTTACTTATTTTCAACTCGCGACAATACCGCATAGCTCTCTTTTTTTCGTATCATTAATTACTTGTTTTTTTATGTTTTGTTTACCCAACGCGAAATGTTTTGTCAACATCGCAAAGCTCCAGTACTTATTGTCTTTTTTTTTTATTGGATCGATATTGCTGACTTTATTAAGAGAGCTATCAGGTATTTCAAACGTTCGCTTATATAATTCTAACACACAAACGTTGAAAAGAAATGGTTGACAATGTTCAATAGGATCTATTTAGTGAGAGTTTGATATTTAGTCGAAGGATACCGCGTTATTATAATTATTCGCTTTCGCAAGATTTCGATACGTTTCTTCTTCTTTTTTTTTTATTCGCTTCATTACTCATTGGGAACTAACGATATTTGATAGTTGCGGTATATTAATTTTTTCTTTCTTTCTTTTTTTTTCTACGTGGCCGAGTAGCTGTCGGATATCAGCAGGCATACGATGGACGAAACTAACTAGCTCGTACACTTCTCAATCGCTGAATAAATCTCGCATTCAACTTCTTTTTTTTTCTCCCGGCGAAACATTGATATACAGTGGATGTTCAATATTCGTAATCGATATACATATACATTAGTGATAATTCTCTACCATCTATAAACTCTCCTCGTTTTCAATTGCAGAAGGAGATTTTATCGTTCCTTGTTTTTTTTTTTATTTTCTTCTTCACTCAATCGTCGAAGATGAAAAATTAAAATATAACAAAATCAATAACGCCTTCTAAACGGCTCGTCCAAATATCACTAACGATAAAACTTTCGGAGCAGCGATCAGCTTCCTCCCTTTGTGGGTTTTTTTATTTTATTTTTTATTATTATACATTGACAAAACTTATGTTTGTTTTTTTTTCTTGCATTAGCACTTTCTTCGTGTTCCTGTATACTTTCGTAGTTTCGAAATTTGTATGAGCTGCTACGGTAAAACATTTTATACAAGTACGTAGTTGATCAGCTAGATTTCAATAGTCCCTCACAAATACTTTCATCGTTTTCTTGTATAAATCGCGAGGAACAACTTTTTTTTTCGTTTCCCTTCGACCCTCAATTTTTATTGTCTACGTATAATGACTTTCATCGTTTCTTCACTTTCAAATCATTCGTCGCGATTCTTCTTTTTTTCGTTTTTTTATGTTGTTATATTTGTTTCTTCCTTTAACTTTCAGTAAGGTATATCCGTCGGATGTACATATGTACATTGTGTAGAATACATTTTAATTATTATAGCAAGATGCAAATATATAGAATCGCTGCATAGTCCAAAGATACACGCACCGAACACTCAATATATTCGGACCGTGTATGCAGCGTCTTCGTATTAGTCCGCAAACACTACGTCGAGTGAGTGATATTTTTTTATCTTCGCTTTTTGCGTTACACATTATTATACGATATAGCAAAAGATGTTTTTCTTTTCTTCTTATTGTCTAAACTTATTATTCCACTTTCTCTAAGAAGCTAGCAACACTGAACATTGCCCGGGCTGTCCTGCGAACACGAGGCCACGCGTATCGATGTAATACAATCGACATTAAAAAATATATATGTCTGCAAGTTAATCGTAATCGAATTGAGCCGTATGTGCGTATTGCACCACGCAGGCGGCAGCCGAGGATCGGAGAAAAATGAGGAATGGAACGGGACGAATCCCACATAGCACGGAAATATTTTTGAAAGGTTTCAAAAAAATGTTCTTGAAATGTTGAAAATATCTTGCAAATATTAAAAAATATTGATAAAATTTTACCAATATTAAAAAAAATATTTGTGAAATATTTTTTTGTCCGCTCATAAATCTTACATTGAAATGTTCAGAAATGTCGTTTAAACATTTCGGCGAAACGTGAAAGATTGCATCACCAGTCCAATATACACAGCCGCATAAACGCGGGAAAATTGGTAGAAATATTTCGGTGACTCACGAAATAAAAAATATTTCACAATATTTTATCACTGTTTCAGAAATATTTCGGATGTGTTGACGGATCAAGTATTTTTTATGAAATATTTAAGAAACGTTTCGTTGGAATATTTTGACAGAATATTTCAAAATATTATTTTCATATATATCAGTAATATTGCGTTTGATTTGGAAGAGTGAAAAATATTTCTAAAATGATTTCAAAATATTTCGTGCTATATGGGAAGGACAGATAAATTTTACAAACAAAACTTATCGCAACAATTTGTAATTTTTTTTTAGAGGCAAAATGAATGATGGAATTGAGCTGCGGTCTACGTTATAAATTAATCAATACACGTATATATCGCGAATGCAGGCACAGTCCTTTCGTAGACTTTTCGTTCAGGTTGTCTCGCGACGTACAATTATTGTCTTGTTCACAGAAGTAGGAGATTTATCCGCTTACGTAACTAGTGATACATTATGTATAAGATTATAGATATATATATAATATCGAGAAAGTCTCGTATAGATATACATATATCTATGACCGAGTAAAGTTTGTCCTTGTGACAAAATTTCACAAAAAAAAAAATATATATATATATATATTATAGAAAAAAAAAGATCAAGACAAACTTTAGTCGGCTGGCCCTGGCACGCAACTTATTGTCTCGAATTTGATATCGAGTATGATATAATATTGTCCCGCGTCAAATACAGCGACAGTTCGAAATTACGAATAAACGAAAACGCGCCTCCATTCTCTTCCTCTTTCGGCGCATACCACGTAGGCCTATCTAATTTTTTTATGACAATAATAATGAAAATAATAATAACAACATGTACGTATCGTTCGCGCCCACATTCGCAATTCTGCGCGTCGCGATAATTATAGCCGAAAAAATAACCGGCGAATTTTTTTTCGGATACGACTCCGGTGAAATTTTGATTCTCAAGTTACTTTCGATTTCGGTACTGATGTTCAGCCCTCGTCGTATCCCAGACGCGTCGGAACAAATTTCGAGGACACCCCTTTGGACACTCAGATCTTGGATGCTCGTGAATTATTATTACTATGTTTTTTTTTTATTAAAAATGGAATTATACTGGGATTTCTTTAATACTAAAATTCTCTTCCACGCTTTTCTGCACTCGCATACTCTCGCTTTATTTATTAGCAAGCTTCAAAGCTGATTATGTATTTTGCTGATTTCTTGGTTGCACTATTACGTCGGCCCCTCTTCCACCCTTCGCTGCAACATTTCATCCTTCCAAAAAAAAAAAAAAAAAAATGTGTTGTCAGAGCCAAAATACGATTGAGATTACTATACATTTTTGTTTATAATCAATTATAGAAATTCGATATTTTGGCACTCTCAATAGATTTTTCTTTTTTTTTCTTTTCACGCAACAACAGCTCGAACATTCCTTATACTTTGAGTCCGTGACTCTTCACACTCGCACCAGTTGTAAACACATCGAACTCTCGTAAAACCAGCTATAAAATTTTCCCTCCCATTTTTTGCAGCCCCGTCAATCGGTGTAAATATTCGGGCAATCTATCAGAGTTTAACAACGATGAGTTTTGTAAAAATATACACGTGATTTTTAGCCACTTTGTTTTTTGTCTTTTTTTTTTTGCTTTTTCGTACGAATCGGTACAATCAACTCGCTCACATCATGCTCGAGGGACCCGACGCGATTATCGTATTTCCAATCGTCCGAGTGGACACGCGGGTGTCCTAATTATTATTCGTAAAATGAAGATGGAAAAAAATATTTAAAAAAATAAAAAATAATACAATTAAAGATACATCGAATACCTGCACCCAAGGCACATTTTATACTGTCATTCCGTTCCAGGAAGGTCCACTCTAGTATATTTATGTACACGATAGAACGTGGGTACTCGTACCTTACATATATATATATATTTTTTTTTTCTTGTGTGTTGTATATGTTTTTTTTATGTATACGATAGGTTATTGTACCGTCGATCGCGCCCGTCGTATTGTGTTCCAATCGTACGATTATCATCTCACACACACACAGACACATCCACACACCACGTCGAATCGCGATCTCTCAATTTTTTTTCCCCTATCGTAAACCGTATTATTGTCAAACAGACAGCACTTATCGCGAGAATTTCTCGCACGCGACGCTAATATAATTATTTTTTAATTCAATTAAATTATCATCTAATTAATATCGTTGGAAACTCAATCTCTAGATTTGTGCAAAATTTACATGGTACTCCGTAGCCGTACACGATATTCATGCGTGTATTTAATTTTTTTTTAAAATTCTTTTTCAGTAATTTTTATTTATCTTTTTTTTCTTTCTCCCTTTCATTATTATCGTAGAGCTCAGACTGATTATGCTAATCGCAGTTATGTCAGTCTCGGTTTTGGGTGAAATAACGCGCACGGGCGCAAGTACCTTCGTCATTACTTTCATCATCGATAAAATTTCCATCTTATCTCGTCCAATCCCGATCGCGATTTTAAAGAAATATCGTTTTTATGCGTTATACCTATGTATCGTTCTCCCCGATGTATTGTCAGCGTTACGTCGTTTTTATTATATCAGTACTATAATACTTTCTGTTTTTTTTTGTTATTTTTTTTTTTTTTTTCATAGAGCATTATATTATTATCCCAGTCCCAGTATCTCTGCAACGTTATTGTCGGATAAAATAATCACCCGCTTCTACCCCCTCCGTGTAATCTCCCACTTTATTATTGTCGATACGAATTGTATACTTTCTTCGATAATATTTGACTCAGACTCCCTGTTTTCACCCTTAAAAAAAATGTAAAAAAAATCCCAACGAGGCGATAAAAAACGTGCTCAATCACATTATTCGATCACATCGAAATCGAATAATCATCCAATGAGTTCGAACAATATTTTTCATCACCCATTGGTATTTTTTTTATTCTTATTTTTTTTTTTTTACCAAGGATCAAAAACTCGCCTCTCACTTATTCGTGATCAGGATCTGCGCGCGCACACTCGCGTGTGTTTCAACGACACTCGAGCTTGCGCGTGAAAAATCCACGCGGATGTATATGTATGTATATACTCTATGTATAATATATAATATGAAATATTGAATCTGACGGGTCTTAAAAATATCTGGCTAATCTCTCGCGTACAGTTTTTAGTTTTTTTTTCTTCTTGTTTTTTGTTTGTTTGTTTTGTTCGCTTTAAATCTTACTTCTCTAAATACTTTCTTACAACCTTGTATCGGATTTTCTTGGGTCTTGAGTCGGAGCTCGTGGGCGTTCCTTACCTTCGTATTTCGATGGCGGATGACCCGTGCTTTGCTTCAACCTACCTGGACCTCGTATGTACATATTACATGTGTACACGTGTGTCGAATCGGCAGGTTTGTATATATGTTTTTATATATAGGTATACTGCCAGTAATCGTCGTTGTCGTCGGCGTCGTATCTTCGTTAAGTCTCTGTGTGTAGGATTCGGTGGCGGGTAGAGAGCGTGCGGTCGTACTTTGTCGCGCACTAATTAATTGTGTTGTATACAACGGCAGGCGGGGTTTTGCTCGATTCATCTGTGAAGCGCCAGGTGCAGACCGGCGATCGTGACGATCGTCGCGATGCTCGGCAATACGAGAGACTCGACACCGTTAACTTCGTCTCTTCGCGATCTGTAGCCGGCGTCGACGACGTTTATTTTCCAGCCGAGATGGTTGTGCGCGTAACACTGAAAATTTAAAAAATTGTCATAAAAAATTGACCCATCAATTAAGTCGTTTAGAGGGTTTTATGGATTTTAGGCAAAAAACAGGTTATTTATTTATTTTTCTCGGTGATGAAAAATCTGATAAAAAATCCCCGGGGTCGATACTTGGTAACGGTGCGTTAAAAAAATTGTAGATGTTCTATTTTTTTTGAGTTTTTTGTTTTCTACATTTATTACTTTAAAAAATAGAACTGATTCAATCTTTGTACATTTCGACTGGAGGATTTTTTTAATTGATTGAAATAACATTACGAACAATTAGTTATCGGGATTTTTCGATCAAATTTTTTATGACCGAGAAAAAAAATATTTAATTTGTTTTTTTTTTCTTTTGCCCGAAATCGCCGGACATTAAATTTCGAACGCACTTGATAGTAGACGAGATCCGGAGTGTCCTGAGCGACAGTCCATACGAGCTTGGCAGGTTCGCCCTGATCACAGTCGAGTCTGAGGGTCTCGAAGAAACTCTCGAAGGTCTTGGAGTCGGCGCTCATGTCGACAGTCTTGTGAACCCACTCGCAGTATCGTCCGGCTGCTGTCGGATATGGGAATCCTTCGGAGTCGTAACCGACACCGGCGAATACCTTTTGCTCCATTTGTTGATTTTCGGTTTTCTGTCCGTAACCACCCTCCGGACTGTTTGTTATGTAGAAGGGATGGTATCTCGCCGGGTTGGCCGGATCGTTACCACCCTCGACCACGAACGTGTAGGTCTGACCTCGCTCGACCGTCAATTCGGGGATGAGAAGATCGTTGATGTACCATGCTATTCCCCAAGCTGGTTGACCTTCATGGAGAAAAAAAAAAATTGGTGAAAATTTGTCATTGATATTTTATTTAAAAAAAGAAATGATCTACGGATCATTCAGATTCTATAAGATTTTTAATTTTTACATAGAAATATTTATATAATAATAGAATAAATATTCCAAATAGCACGAAATATTTTTTAGACATACATATGTTTCAGAAATATTTCGTAAGATTTTTAAAGATTAAAAATATTTCTGACTATTTCGTGCTACATGGGATTACATATAATATGTTACATATATAAACATTATTATATGTAATAATACACAGAATTTACCGCGGGCGGTACCCCGCGTGCGCGACTTTTTGTTTGTTTAATTAGCAATCTCTCTTCAATTGGTTGTGTATTCGTGTTATATTTTTCATTCGAGGGAATAAAATATTTGTGCCTCTACCTGGCCAAGTCCGCGCGTGTTCTTCCCTTCCTACCGTCCGACCGTGCGATTTAACACATAGAAATATTAATTTGTTAAATACATAGTAATATAAATTTTTAATAGATACAAATATTAGTTTTTTTAGTGCATAGAAATATTAGTTTTTTTAATGCATAGGAATATTAATTTTTTTGATATATAGAAATATTAATGTTTTTTTTATTGTAATTTTCTTACCGGTGATACGAGAGTATCCCCTGTCTCCGCCTGCCGGTCCGATCCGGACGTAGAGTTTGTTTTCGCCGATAATCTTCGCCTGTGGCCAAGCTTCGATCTCGTTTCGGTCCGGTATGTCGTACAGCGAATTCGTGCATTCGTGAACGTTTCTCGATGTAAAGTCGATTCTTATGTCCTCGCTCGTCTTGTCGTAGGCCGTGTGAGAGTTTGCCTCACCGAGAGAATTCAAAGGTCCGATAGCCGCGATAACGCTCGTCTCGGTGTCTGGTATCATTTTGTCCTTTACGGGTTCGTTTGTTCTCAATGGTCGGCGGTACTCCACTGAAATAATCAATTTTAGTTTAGATTTAGTTAGATTTTTACATACTACTAACCATGCGATCTATGCGCATGCGCGAGCCAATATAACCGCTAGTTACATTATAGTATAATAAAAATAAATGTATAATTTATTATACATTTATTTATATTATTATTATTTATTATATAAAAATATAATTAAATGATCATTTTTTTTAGACCCCATGAATTACCAAAGATAAATAAAAATATCGGAACACCGTGCCCCACTCTCCCCTAATGTATAGTAAGTATAATTCGATCTCGTCCGATCTGCACTCACCAATCGTAACGCCGTTCTTCCTCTGTCCGTTGAGAAGAACAACGTCGTTTCGTCCTCCCACCCGCTCGTCCGGACAGACTCCTTTCTTACCGTCGCACTGAGCGTAATCCGACATGTAGTAATCGTCGGCAATGAATTTATTCTTCTTCTTGTCGTACGCAACAACGACGACATCGCCGCCCAACATTCTCGCCTCGCCCTCGCGACCCGACAAACCGAAAGACACCCACTGATCCTCGTTTATCCTGGCGGACAGGCGAATCTGCACGTCCTCCCCGATAGTTTCCCACTGAACTTGAACTCGTCCCTCCATCATCTCCTTGCAGTTGCTCAGCTCTTGCCTCATCGGCGGCGGTGCGACAGGAGCGCTGCTCGTCTAAAAAAACATTTTCGATTGAACGTGTCAAATCCCCCAAACTTAGATGTGCCCGAAATTCGATAGATCGATCGACAATAATTTATCAATAAATAGGGCAATGCAATATTTTATTTTATAATTTTTTTTTTTTTTTTTTTTAATGCTAAAAAGTGATGGATCGACTGGAATCTGATGAGAATTAGGTGCAACTAGAGATGAAGTAACTACTCACCGGATTGTACCACCAATGTGGCTGTTTCCACGAATTATGAGGAGTAAGCATGTTTTTTTTTAAATGTTACAAATGTGTATGATGGTTGAAAAGAAAAAAAATTCTACGGCAATTGCTCCGCACGACTCACGGTTATTTTCGTCTGGCCGAGGGCCGGTGGAACGTCGAGGTCTTTGGGTATCATTACGTGTCCGAAGTTGTGCTTGAACTGGACGCACCACACGGACAGCCAGTCGATTTCGTAAACGGTCAGGTTACCGGGCAGCACGATCTCGATGTCCTCGCCCTGATAGCCCCGCAATTTTTTCAAACTGTGCACAAAAGAATTGTCGATTTTATGTCGATTCAACGAAATAAAATAAATAATTTTATTTTGAATAATGTAACATGGTGACCGCGATCAGGGAAAAACGGGAAAACCGGGAAAAGTCAGGGAAAAAGTAAATTGTCGCCGAACCTTCTATAAATAAATAAGAACTAAATAAAAGGGAGCCTTAAAAAAAAAAATTGGGAACATTTTGAAAAAAAGTAGAATTAAAAAATGTTAATATAATAATTTTCAGTCATTTTCATTTGCATAATTAATTTTTTTGATTATAAGTCGTTAAAAGTTTGGTCAGGGAAAATTTTTAATTGGTCAGTGAGAAGTCAGGGAATTTTTTTCCGGGAAAAAACGGCCGCCATGTATAAGTTTTGGACTTATGATTTTTGGTAATAGATGACATACTTTCCGGCCTCGTTGGGCACTTTGGTGCCGAGAGAATTGGGCTCGGATCCGGTGCCGACCCAGAAGTACGCGTCCGGCCCAGCACCGTCGTAGTGCAGATTCGGTATGTAAATTGTTTTGCTGTCCAATATACTGATATTACCGCTGCTCAGAGCGTGAGCGAGTCTCGAAAACTCGGGAAGAACCCGAGGTTTTGGGATCTCGAGCTTCGATGGTATATAGACATCTCCGAAATTGATCTATAACAAAAATAATCACACAGACGACATTAATTTTTTTTTTTATCATAAGATATTACATTTTCCACCGTTGGCAAATCGATGGGAGGGCACATAAATGATCACCCAAAAAATCATAAATCAGTCCTATCAACGAAACCTAAAATTATCTACAAAAAAGATAAAATAAACACTCAAAATTAAATTTGTTGTAACATATTATGACGAATTTACTTTTGTGTTGTGTTATCTGCAATTATCCAAAATGCATCTGTGACCCTTGGCAGATCGACGGGAGGGCACATAAATTGTGTCCTACAAGATGTACACCTACATATATGGATACACCCTGCCTAATTTGTCCGGGCAGCGTGCGTGCAGTATATCATAAGAGTAGGAAAGATCGGGGCAAAACGGAACCCTGGTGCGACCCCCACTTGAGACGAGCCTCTTTTTTCCATCCCACGCAAAGTCCGTTAAAACAGTCCATTTTGCCCCGCCCTCCCCCCTTATGAGATGCGAGGGTGGCATCGATGGTTATCGCATCAGTTACGAAAAACCAAGGGGAAATCGATATAGCAGGGGAAATCGTTATGTACCCGAAGCGGATGGTATACGAGGGGGACGGTCGATCCTCGTCAACGCAAGTCGTCCCCCCCTTCCCCCCGTTTCATAACGAAAAAGGATCGGCGTAGCGTCGTTCCCGCGGCAAAAGTATATAATCCCGTCAAACGTATCGGGCAAGGGAAGTGCGCTCTGAGAGCCTCGTCTCTTCTTCACGGTTAAATTCCCAAAACGCTTCCGTTTTCATCCCCCCCACCTTTCCGCCCTCGCCAAACGGTGTCTTGATTCTTTTGCTCTTACCTCCCCTTCCCCCCTCATCATCCCTCTCTTCATTTTCCCTCGAAGATGAGAGACTTAAAGTCGAGACGAAGAAATTGAAGCTCACGCAATACATATACATATACATATACATATACATATACATATAAATATACATATACATATACATATACATATACATATACATATAAATATACATATACATATACATATACATATACATATACATATACATATACATATACATATACATATACATATACATATACATATACATATACATATACATATACATATACATATACATATACATATATACACACACACATCATCGAATTCGTTCGAACGTCGTGAGTGACATTGCGAGAAATCAATTTCAGTCGAGATTTTCATCTCGTTGTGTACTTATGTCAGGATTTTCAATGGGTAGCGCAAATAGTAAGAAAAAAAAGAGGTAAAATTGACGACCCTTCATATCGGGAGTCGTACGCGGTACAATATATGCGTGGATCCTCGTCAATTTGATACCTTTGATCTGTTCGTCATACGCCAGGAATAGCCCATCGCTGCGGCCGATCGCTCATATATACGCCGAGGATACGTCGAGGCTGGAAACGCCGCGGGCCATAAGCTGTGGGGTGGCCTTTGCCGTTGCGCAGCCCAGATATAGATGAGGCACACTCCGGTTTCCGTCCCCGATCATTTTACCCCCGTTCGTCCTACTCGCTCTCTCTCCCGGTGCCCGGCCAAAAATTCCACCCCTCGATACCCACCGCGGGACCGACGGGGGGTCCTAATAGACTGCCGTTTATCTCGTAAGCCAGCACGGATTTAGATCCGTATCGAGAGGCTCTCTCCAGGCTCCAGTGTTATTTTCATCATCCGGTGATTATTATCGCTGGCCGTGGAATCCGCAGGAAGAAAGCAACGAGCTGGACTCTCGAAGGGTCGCGATGGATTTTTTTTCTTTTTTTTTAGGCTCAAAGTGACCATTTTAGGCGGGCCGAAGAAATCGGCGATTCGTGTCGAATCGGTGCGCTGGCGTTTACGAAATAATTTCGTATAGGTGAGATAAAGGGGATGAAGGGAAGGGAGGGGGGACGGCTGAGAATGGGAAGGATAGATTACGATATCCGACGTCGTCGCAGCCTGATCTACGGGGCATTGCTATGCAACCCCAGCCTCGGCGAGGGGTCCGGGAATCGAGGGATGAAAAACGACAGATCGAAAAAAAATCGTCGCGACGCTTCTCGGATACTCTCGTTTACACCCCACCTACTGGGTTGGGTGAATTATTTTATCGTTATCAGCACGGGGATAACCGGTGCGCGAGGCTGTACTGTAACGAAGGGGCGTTCAGCGTATATCAAGGGTTGGCACTTCATCCGCGGGACAAAAGTGATCTGCTCTTTTATTTCCTGCTACAATTGAAGGGATGATGATTTTAGATTTTAATATGATTCTTAAAATCTTAATGAGATTTTCGTTGTTCATTTTCAGAATTAATATGCGTGTCTGTATGGAGGGATACAATTTATCCGCCTACTATCAAAATTTCTAACAATTGCAGAAACTGGAGATTTTTATTTTATTTTTTTCAATGGATTGTGAAAATCCGGATTTTAAGTCCGAAGCCTTGTTAGCATAAAAAAAAAAATACGCTACAGTTGCAGGAGGGATAATTTTATATTCGAATATGATTGTTAAAATCTTAATGAGATTTTTAATTTTGTTTCCTCATGGAAGACGCTTTGTTTTGGAAAAAGAAAAAATTTCGAGAATAATGGACGTGTTATCGGGATCAACGATAAATCAGCGATAAATAAATCTGTAAATCGATAATTGCATATTACATAAATGCATAAGTTAATAAATAAACTCATAAATTCATAAAATAATAATGTTTATTTCTATATAATCGCGTAAATAATCAAGGATAAAAATACCTTGAAATAAAATGCTCACATAGCTTCCGCATTAATTGCATTGTCGATATTTGAGGGTTGCCAGTTTTCATACAAATTTCCATTGCATGAGTAAATTCAAAGATTAGAAAATTTCAGAACGGTGCAAGGTTTTGTGGAATAGCCCGAGGAAAAAAATAACTCTATATTAATTATTTTATTGTCGTTAAAAAAATCATTATGTTTTTTGCACCGAAAACCATGCTTCGGACCTGAAGGGCTAATGCGTATCGTAACAACCAAATCTCCTTAAATCGAAGCAACATCGTTATATTCGAACAAATGCAAATGGTATCTGACAAACAGTCCGGTAATCCGTACGCAGTTTCGCTCCACAACTAGGGGCCGACCTGGCTTCGTGTGCTGTTGCCAAACTAACGCAGTATATAAGGGACGAATCTGGACAGCACAGAGACGGCGAGCGCTCCCCCGCTGTGAGAGGCGCGTGCGCCCCCGTCCTTTCGGAAATTGAGACATCGTGCCTCGTTAAGCGTGATAGGGCGCAACACAGCCATCCTCCCTGTTCTCAGATCGTAAATCGCCGTTCCTGGTCCATAACACGCGCGCCACATCGTAACGCGTAGCCTCCAGGATGCGCGAGACATTTCGCCCGTAAACTCGATACACACGGTAAAAAAACGGTACCCACCGTTCTTGTCCACAAACGCGCGTAATTTTCTTCTTGTTAACTTGATCACAAAAATAGTCGTTCAGGTTACATTTTTTTTTAATTATACAAAAATGCATGTTAAATTTAACAAAAATGTTTGTTAATTTTAACAAAAATGTATGTTAATTTTAACAAAAATGTTTGTTAATTTTGTAAAACATGCTTGTCAATTTTACAAACATGCTTGTTACTTTTACAAATATGCTTGTTAATTCTACCAAAAATGTTTGTAACTTTTACAAAAATGTTTGTAACGTTTACAAAAACGTTTGTCAATTTAACAAATAATTGATTAACTTATTTATTTGTTAATATACAGGACAAGCCCTTCTTACCAAGCCTATTACATACAAGTGTGCGCACAGCGAGCGTAACGTGCCCATGCGGCAACCGAAGCGATCCAAGCGAAAGTACATTTTCCAATATCAACAAGAGGAAGTTTGTGAGCGTATCTCGACAAATTTTTTTATTAACAGTACAAACAGTTCTTACCGTGCACCACCCCGCTATTCTTTCCTCCCGCCATTACTCTCCCCGTTTCATTTCACCCGGAGACGCAAATTTTATTTACCGTTACACGAAACGAATGAGCGGAAAGCCAGTCGAGTGGAAGAAAAAAAAGAATAAAAAAAAAATAACGTAATTTCGAAATACGAGACAAACAGGATCCCCGGATACCTTTTCCCTCCCGGTGGGGTAGGCGAAGGGAAGTAGCCGGAACAGTAGTCGGTGCGACTTTAAGTAGGTGATAAATTAAACGAGCCTCCTTCAGAGCCGAGCTCTCCTCCCCGGACGGCAGTGTCCCGTTCCTCATCCCGCGCCCGCTCGAAGGACCTCTGAACTTCCAGACCGGTCTCGCGTGCCAAATTTAATGGAACTTTTTTTTATTTTATTTTACTTTCCCTTTTTTTATATTATTTTTTTTCTCCGTAACTTTATACCCACTCAAGGGTGGGCGAAGATGAAGCTAGTCGGGCGGGGTGGGGAGGGGGGCGGGGGGGGGGAGGGGGTTAGCTAAGCCCCGGTTGAGAAGCTCGTGAGCCAAGGGTTGACGGGGCTGAAACGCTCTAGCGGGGCGTTCGATTATGCCGTTGGTAAAGTTTCCTCCACAGCGCCCTTCCTCCCGAAAGAGACTCGAGCCCGGGAGCCAATAAGTAACCACCGCTATATGGCAATTCCAATGTCGAGCGCCTCGGAGAGATATCGATGAAGAAAATTTCCGTAGTTTATTTTTCCACCTTTCCCTCCGCCGCCTTCCCGATCGGTTAAAATCGGTTTCCGGCGATCGTTTATGCTGCCGTTACGATGACTTATTATTAGTTATTATACGAACGGGGGGGCGGCGGCGGGGGGGGGGGGGGGAGGTTTTCGCGCCGCGGACCTTGGATCGCGGAGCCACCTCAAGGTGAATATAACGTAGCCTTCGAGGAAGAGGAGCAAGGCGGGAAGGGGGGGTGAGACGGAGGGCGCTCCTTCCACCCCGGCTCTGCTGGCACGCCATACTTGGCGTGCCAGTAGAGGCACCAGAAACGCCAGGAGTTTCGCCCCTTTTTGGTCGGACGTTAACGTTATAGTGGGTGGTGGAAACGCGGCCGTCGGGAGCCGCGCGCACTCCACTCTCCAACACCCCCTCTCGGAGACAAAACTTTGGCTGCTGATGTGGGAGAAACTCTCCGGGGTGGGGGGGGGGAGGGGGAGGGAAATGGGGGGCAGAGAGAATCGTGGTCCCGGTAGGCGGTCCCAAACGGGTACCTGGAACTTTCGCAAGCTCCCGTCCAATCGGCGGGCTGCGGTAAGGGCTGCCGATGGAAACCGTCCGGGGGGGGGGGCGAAGAGGGTCGCAGTGTACCAAGGGTGGAGGGAAGACAGCGGGCTGGGTACAGTATACTCTATAGAGCCGCAAGTAGGGAAGGATGGTGGAAGCTTCCGAAGCGTGGACGCTCCGCAAGGACGGCCGAGTGGACGTAAAATCTCGTGGGTCGTAGTAGGAGAGAAACGGGGCTGAGGCAACGCGGGTCACGCAAAACGGGCACCGGCGTACGCGATACGATCTGAGCTTTACATTTTTTTTTGCTCGGGGCTATTTTTTTGAAGACTTTTTTTGGATCTCGGGCTCGCGGATGAATACAATGAAATATTGGGAAATGTCTTTTTTTAGGGGATGGAAAACTAAAATACATCATTTAGATATATTTAGCATTATTATTATTATTATTGTTGTAGCGTTTATTGATGTTCCCGGGACTTCGTCCCCTATGAACCAGTACCATATATTTTGCAAGCTGATTTATATAGGCTAGATAGCATTGGAGTTGTGTCTCGAATACCGAGGGGAAAAATAACTTTGGTAATGGGGGATAATCGTACACAATTGTCATACGCAAACCTATCCTATTTGTAACATTGTATTTTTTTTTTGCATAATTAATAATAAAAGATATTGCGGACGTTTGTGGACAACAAATTTTTGTCAAATGTACAAGCATTTCTTTTACTGTGTGGGGTGTAAGGCTTGTAATAACAATTTTTTTGGGCCAAATATGAAAATGATATTGTCGAACTTATCGATGTACACTTAAAAAAATTGGCTTCCGGGCTGCCAAAGATTTTTAAAAAATTTCAATTCTACTTTAAATTCTTACAATTCCATATGATATGGAAACAATAATGGTAAGACTGTTAAGATGTCATAATATTGTTTCAATCCCCTATGGAATGATAAGAATTGAAAGTAGAATTGAAACAACAATTTTTTTCTTTGGCAGCCCGCAAGCGAATTTTACTTGAGTCATTGATATTTTTTTTCAGTGTATCGCAGAGCGGGGCAAAATGGGACAGTGGGGCAAAACGGGGTTGAAAAACCGGATGTACCGTTGGAACAAAATGCAACATCCAAAAACTATAGGAGAATTGAGTTTTGCTTCACCGTCCATTTTGCCCCGCTCTCCCTACAATCAAAAATATAATAGGCACACAAATTAATTATCTACGGTCCTGGCCATCTAGACGAAAGCGTCTTGACGCAACAGAAATAATTGTTTCCTTTTTTTTTTACCTTTCCCTATTTCGTTTGGTGTTCTCGTCTCACAGATTTTTTTTACTCGCGCTTCATCGTTATATTTTCCGCAAATTTTCGATATCCATGAAGTTCCCACGGACGCAAGCGGGGTTCCTGGGTCACGCAAGAGTCAGTAGTAGAATGTATGCACGGTCGTAAATCTCCGCCCCGGTTCGCGATGTTCGGACAAAAAAAATTTTCAACTTTCGTCGGATCCGAGCCGGGCTCGAATTCCGCGAAGCCTTGTCCTTTCTGCTCGGAAGTATCCAACGAAAAACCCCCGGAGGCTGCCGCGTTAACTTTGCTCTACTTCGCCGGGTTTTATTGTAGGGACATACGGGCCGCATCGACCATTCGGACCGCAGAAAAGTCGACGATGAGCTTCCGCGGTACTTGACGAGAATTTTTGAGAGAACCGCCGCTTGAACGTGAATGGAAATGAGTTATAAGTAGTTCGCAGCTGTCCGGGCATTTGCAACCGCGTCTGCCCCCCCCCCCTTCACCGGAAACCCCCTGAAATCTGCGAAATATATATATCTGCTCGGATCTCCACTGTACCGCTAACTATACCGCGGAATAAGTAAAAAAAAAGAGCTTAAGCTCATCGTGAAAAGAAATAATAATCTTCTCAGTCGAGTTCCATTGTATAACATCCGGATGATCCAGAGGCTCGCTGGTCCCCGCGGACTTTCGTAATTATCAATCGTCCCGCAGCTCCATTCGATATCTAATACCGGCGAACACGAGGAAAAATAAAATCCTCGAAATAGACCGGCAATTACAAAAAGTGTAACACACGCGCGAACTATTGCAGTCCCGTTACTCTCTTCTTTCTGATCTGATCGTTAAAAGATCATAAATATAGCGCGCCGTCGGGCATCTCCTTTGCAAACAGGATCCTGGTCTCGACGGACTTTCGTAATTATCAATCGAACCGCATCTCCGTTCGATTTCTTATACAGTAGAACTCCGATTAACCGGAGTCGGATTAACCGGGATGCTGATTAACCGTGCGTCTTCTGAGGTTTTTTAATTTTTGTATGCGCGAAGCAAACCAAATTGAGTACTTCCAAAAATAAAAGACTAGCATACGTACTATTAATAAAAAAAAATATACAAAAAGTGTAACACACGCGCGAACTATTGCAGTCCCGTTATTCTCTTCTTTCTGATCGTTAAAAGATAATAAATATGGCCAAAGCTTTACATTCTAGTTCACACTATTTAACAATTAGGTGCAAGTTGTACCAAATGTCGTAACTAGTCAAAATAAAGTTGTATAATTAGCCATTATTGACTTATGTCCTTTTACTGTCTAGTTCAAATTAATCGGGATTTTGATTATTCGGGAACTCTTCTGTCCCGAGCATCCCCGTTAATCGGATTTCTACTGTACCCGCGAACGTGAAGAAAAATAAAATCCTCGAAATAGCCCGTCAATTACAAAAAGTGTAACACACATACGAACCATTGCAGTCCCACTGATAGACTCTTTTTTTTATCGTGGAGGTATAATAAATATGAGGAGCCGCCGGGCATCTCCTCTGCCGCACCCCATTATCCCGGCACGGACTTAACCGGAAGTTCTGGATGGGCTAAGGATATCTAGAAACTTGGAGATATTTCTGGTTCTCGCGAGCCGGAGCTCGAGAGCACCGAGGATTGGGAGAGCTTTCGCTCGATCCCTTACCACCTGCCCTCGTTTCCTACTCGATTTATCCCTCTCCGTTCCCATACACCGCGATTCCGCTGTCGATACCGGCTCAACCGTATCGCATAAGAACTCCTACGTTACTTCACCTTGTTATTTTGTTCGCCGAATCGTGCGAATTATTGCAGAGTTAATATAAGCGGTCGAGCATACATAGAACTAAGATAGAACGAGGTAAAATGAACCATCGAAACATGAAGGACTGAATTAACCAATTTTTTTTGCGAAATATGAAAAAGCCAAAAGTGACAAAATTAACGACCAGAACATAGTGGACTGATTTTACTATTTTTTTTTTTTTTTGCTAAACATGAAAAATAGGAAAGGGGGCAAGATGGACCACCGAAATGAAACGGACGCATTTAACAAATTTTTCGTAAAACATGAAAAACGAAAGGGGCCAAAACGGGCCACCGGAACGCAACGAACGCTTTTACCAAATTTTCCCAGACCACATAAAAGACAGAGGGGGCAAAATGGATCACCGTAACAAAACGGACCAACTTAACAAATTTCTTTCGCAAGACGTGAGAAAAGTCGCGTTTGGAATGAAGGACATGGGTCCATCTTGCCCCACTCTCCTTTTCCTGTCCGGACGGCGACGTAGCTTTTATGTGTCGCAAAAGAGGATGTTAGCCGTGTGGCGAACGGTGAACCAGCCGAGGATTCTGTGTGCGAGGGTGCGATGCGGTCGCGCGCTCGGGGACCGCTTCTACGGGTACCTTTCAAAATGGCGACGGCGACGGAGGCTTTAAAGTCGAGTAACACCGAGGCAGCACCGGCACCGAGCTGCATCCTCGACCGCGTCAGCCCGGCCAACATCGACCGGTGTTTGCCACGCGTCTACTCTACGCATGCGCCCCTCCAGCATCACACTGTTACCCCGGAATATCAAACGTGCTTCAATACCTGATCGTCCCTATACCTACTATACCCTACTATTATCCCCTCACTCTTTCGCTCTCTGATACATCTCCGCTGATGCTCTGTCTACCTTCAACCCCTTTCACCCCCCCCCCCCCGAGCCACCCCAACCCATAAAACTCGACCACTCGTCACTCAAACCCCCCGATCGAATCAAACCATATATCCTAAATCCCCCCCCCCCCCCTCCGCCTCCTCCGGGCATCATCCAACATTATTCGCTGATTGTAGCGGAATCGGCCGCGTGCGAAAATCTACCACGTTTTTTGCTCTCCACTAAAGCTCGTTTTCCCGCAAACGCTCGATCGACGACAAAAAGGACCGTAATTTTTCGTTGTGTTACTGTTATTTTTTTTTATTTTTTTTTTTTTAGTGTTTAGATGACTTTTTTTTAGTGATACGAACCTATATTTGGATCGTTTGCTTTCTGATGACTGTTATTGGTGGGAGGTCTTGATCGATAAATGTGCAGACAGTGAATGAAATTTGTCCGGTTCTGGGTTAAATGCAAGAAGGATATTGCTGATTTCTTATCATCCTAAAAGCTGTGAGAGAATTAAAACGTCGTGAGAAAGATCGATTACGTGTTTTCATTTTACTAATTCCGTCAGTTCCCGAAACACCAGGCGTTTACTTTGAGATTCTATTTTTTTTTTAAGATTTAGATACTATTTTTTTAGATATTATTATTTTCGTGCGACGAACTAATCATTCTTATCACAGCTCCCAATATTTGTACTGGGATTAAATTCCATTTGATTAAAACTTCTCTCCTAAATTAACTGCACCTAAAAAAGAAATTACCGACTTCTTATCGTCCAAGAAGTCGCGACAGGATTAAAAAGTGAGAAAAATCGGTTAATTCCCCCAGTCCCCAAAACGTCGGGCATTTACGTTGAGATAGCCGAGCGAACTCGGGCCTGCAGAGTGCAGGCTTTCATTATTGTACTGATGGTAGTGGTGTGTATAACGAAGGGTGACGGTCCACTTGGTGCCAGTGGCAGTGCCACACTGTTCTCTCTCTCCTCTCCGAACTTTCGGTCGGTGTCCCGGCGTCGCCCCATCGTCGAAAATTACTATACGAGTACGTTTAATTAACGTGGTCGTGACGATGCTCGCGGGAGTGTCGAGCGTGTCTCATCCTCAGGCCCTTATTCGAGGGTCCTGATGGAAACCCTGCAGACTCCGCGGAAGAGCCTCCTTTCCGGGCTCTTCCGACACCTTCGCGCAAATATACTACCTCACCCACACGTTCGGTATGAAATATTAATGGCGCCACTATACAAGTCGTTACGCAACACGAACGGTATACCGACCAGTTATTATAGCAGTAATACGGTAACGGTAACGGGAGCGAGGATATCCGTTAAGATCGTCGATGGGATAAGCAGTGACGCAATCACGACTCGCATTCCGTCAATACAATCCCCACGATATAATAATCATATCTGCACGGTACGAAATGTATGGTACAATGGTTCGTCCAACAATTATTTCTCCTCCACTAATATACACCTTTTTTGCTCGTTAATTTCATATTTTTATTTTCTTCGAGGAATTTATTTTTAAATAGACACGAAATTGTGGAATCAGCACAAAAATTCATTCTGGACAAGAAATGTCTGTTAAGCGTGCAAACCTTTTTTAGCGTGCGTGGCGGATTTATGCTTTATTATTATTGTTTTTATTTATTTTAAATGGTAAATTCCAACAACTATTTCGCGTCCACTAATATCCAGGTTTTTATTTTCTCGTTAATTTTACAGTTTTTTTTTCTTGAAGGAATCTAGTTTTAAATACGCAAAAAATTGTGAAATCAACAAGACAAATTAAACGTGTGCAAGAAATGTTTGTTGAGCGAACAAGTATTTTTTGCCGTGCGTGACCGGTTTATGGGTGTATTTATGTCTTAATTTATTTATTTAAAATGGTAAATCCAACAACTATTTCTCGTCCACTAATATCCACCTACAATTGTATTGTCTTGTTATTTATTAATTTTTTTTCGAGTAATCCATTTTTGCTTCCTCATAGAGGAAGCTTTTAAATATACAAATAAATAGTGAAATCAGCAAAAAAAACAAAAAAAATTATGGACAATACATGTCTGTTAAGTGTAGGAATCTTTTTTACCAAGTGTGACAGATTTTCGATGATATTAAATTTTTATTTATTTATTTATTTATTTATTCATTTATTTAATTCTTAATGAACCCCTTCCCCCTTCAATGTATCTCCATCCTCACGCACCATCCGATCCAGTAACCCACAGACACACGGACTAAGATAGTTTTCTCCATTCGACTATAATACGATATATATAAATCCCGGGAGGCATCGAACAATTCGAGCCTGATCCGCGGACTTTACCTTCGCGGATTCTTCGAGTACGGGAACGAATTTCTATGCCGCAACGGAGGGGTGGCGTGAAATTGTGGCAAGTGACGCTCCCATCCCGTCTGTGGAGTGTGGAGCACACTCTCCCGAGAGGAAGAGAAGATATAAGAAGAAAGAAAAAAAAAAAAAAAAAAAAAAAAATATGACCGAATCTCCGAGTAGAAACGGGCTGGTCCATTGAGCGCCGATTCTGGCGGGTTCGATATCGCCGAAATATCTTCCTTCGTAAAGGCGGATCGAGAGACAGAAAGAGCCGGGGGTGCAGGAGCGGGGATGCGGATTCGAGAAAGCGGGGAATCCCGGCCGATCGTCCCGCGCTGGGCCCGAAGGGACGAAGAGACGGAGCGCAGCGTCGGGCTTGATACGCCAGAAAGGAGAACGGGCTCGATCCGAGAGAAAGGAGCTGCGATGGAGCGAAAGACGAGTGAAAGATGTGCCGTAGAGATGAGAGAAATAGAGAGGGTGAGAGCGGGCGAGGGGGACGAGGAGAATGCAGAGAGGAGGGTGGAAGAGCTTATTTCAACAATACAACCTCCGTCGAGGCAAGGCCGAGGGGCTCTGCCAGAGGCGAGGAGCTCCTCGCCCGTTCGACGATATACTACTGACAGACAGCTCCTGTCTACTCGATATCCAAGCAAAACTCTGGAAGCCCGCTACTCCCTCTTGGGTATCTTGTACAGTGTGTACATCAAACTCTCGCGGCTTCTGGCTGACGCTGATCGCTCTTCGATTTACATGTATACGGCGCCCCGAGAGCCCGCCGGAAGGTTTACGAAAGAGAGGCGGGAATACCGAAGGTGAGCGACTCGCGTGTGCCAACGCGGCTCTCCACCCGCGTTGCGCGACTCACCTAATGCTAGTGGGAACATTTTTTGGTTTTTTTTTTTTTCATATTTTTCGGTGGGAAAAAATTGTATAGAAATTTCAATTGGGAGTCAAGGCATTCGTCGATTCGTTCGGTCGTTGGTGGCTTTTTGAAGACATGTTAAAATTGATCAGATTCTGGGAACTCCCGGCCATGTATTTCGTACTGCGCTGCCTCTGCGTCCGCGATTTTTAGGATTAACTACATTGATTTATATATATATTTTCTGTTCTATTTTCTCTTCTTTTGTACCGCTTTAATTAATGGATGAACATGTTATGCGTGTATAAATAAATAAATAAATAAATAAAATGAATTGGGGTGTAAAAGTGATACATAGACCCGGCCATATTTACCACTTTTATACACTATCAAACGAAAATTAATTTTAATAAAAATACTGATTTATGACAGAATACTATCGTCTCCTAATTCGTTCGGTCACTGATGTATTTTTTTCTATACTGGTCTTTGAGGACGTGAAGTGATTAAAATAAATCGTGGGGTAAAAGTGATACATGAACCATATTTATCTCTGTGCACTTCCATATCCATCACTTTGCACTATCTGACGAAAATTAATGTTAAGTAAAATTCCGGTTTGAGGAGGAATACTGTCGGCGACTTGGTCGTATGCTGTTTGGCTGTATGCGAGGACTTTTGTATGCTGCATGGCTGTATGCGGGGAAAAAAAATGTTTTCAGAGTTATCAATGGTCAGAGTTATCAATTCTGGTCAACTGGAAGCCAGAACTATTGTCAGACGATAAAATATATGAAAAAAAAGTTGGTGATAAATTATTTCTTCGGAAGCTTTAACATTTTACGGAAAAGACGTCGAATTTACACTTAATTTTCATGATTTCTTGATGTTTTTCATCGTCCTGCAACTACCAAACAAAAAACTGTTTCCACAACTGTGCCAAGTACCCTATCTCGTGTATTTTTTTTCCGCGAAGCACGATAGGCGCCTGAGCTTTCCCGTAATTCCATCGGGAAGCAAGGATATCGGATCGCTGTTTGAAAATATCGAGAAACCTAGTTTTTCACGAAATAGTTCGAAAAAAAGAAACATGTATCACTCGTCTATCCGAGACTATATACGACGTATTTTTTCTCGCCGATCGCTAATCCGCCACCTGCTTCTCTCGCAGTTCGTAATACCCGATACGAAAATCTGAGCCGGAATTAAAAAAAAAAATCGTGCCCTTTATTACAAAATTCATAATAAATATTATGAATTATTAAAATTCCCGGAGCGCCGCTGCTACAAAAGAAAAGACGCAAAAATTCAAGACCTCTTCGTACAGCTAAAAAAAAATTGGTTAGTTCAACAATTTATCGGGTGATTTCACAAAAATACTCTTGAGCCAGTAAAATATTTTGTTCGACCAACTAAATATTTATCCCTGCCCGAATCTCAGTTGATTCAACTGTACTTTTTATTAGCGAAGTCGATAAAAAAAAAATAAAGATTCCCAACATTATATAATTCGCGTTTTCCACTATGTGAAATATGATACGTTCCCTTTAATCGTTTTTCGCTCCACTGCCATTTCGACGTGGGAATCAGTCACAGTAGTCACGGTATGTTTCGAGCAGACGTGGCGGAGTAGGAAAAAAAAAGGAAAAAAAAACGAAATTGAGAGGGTTGGCCATAGATTGTCGAAAGATCGCGAGCGTGGTGGTTCGGTTGCTGCGTCATGGAGAGTCGAGGGTCCGGCGGTGAGTGGTAGGAAAAGTCGAAAAGCTCGAACAGCGACGTATCGTGAGTACAGTAGCGGGGCTGTGCAGAAAACGGCGGCTCGTGGCGAGACGCGGGGCTGGTAGCGAGAGAACGCGACGACGCGCTTTGCGGTGACAGAGCGTGTCTGATGGAGGGTTGTCACGGTGCGGGAACACCCCAAGCAGTGCTCGCCGAACGCTATATACCACTCCTGGCAGCGAACGTTCTCACCCCCCCCCCCCCCCCTCCGCGTCTCCCTATGTCGCTCGAAATCGCTCTCTCTCTCTTCGGCTCTCGGACTTCTATATTAAAGCCCTTCTAATATCAGAGCTAAAGCTTCGGGTTATAGTATGGTATGTATGTGTGCATACCACCCCTCTGGACTCTAGACTTCGATCGAACCCGAGACCGCAGCGTCATAGGTTTCGCGTACCGAATCTTCCCAGATCCTAGCAGTTTTATACTTGCCGAAACTGAGTGACAAGGTTTTTTTCTTCTTGATGGGTAAGGATAATGGAAGGTTGGCGGTCGACTTTGGCATAAGTTTAATCTCGGTTGTAATTGATTTGTGGTTATTAATAGTAATAAAGTAGTGCTTAATAATAACAATACTATAGTCACATACCGAATATTCTCTGATCCTAGCAGTTTTATACTTGGCGAAACAGAGTGACAACTCATTTATTTTTCTTCGATAGGGAACGATAATATAAGGTTGGCGATTGACTCTGAGTCTTCAAGTTTACCTTCTTTTTTGTTGATAGGTAACGATGATTGAAGATTGGCGATCGACTTTGATATAAATTTAATCTGTTTTAATTAATTTGTTGTTATTAATTATAATAGGTGGAGGACCCGAGTCAACGAAGATTCCGTTCGACTGTAATACTAATTTTGTTTTGATCACGTCACTGTGAGTATGTCTGCGGAGCAAAGAAACCTTTTGACAATTTCAGTTTTTTTCATTTTTCGATAATCTCTTATCATTTCGAAAAATAACAACTTTTTTCATATTTAACGTCAAATACCAGAACTAATTAATGAATCAACTTCAAATTGATACAAAAACTGTATTTTATATTTATAAGATATAAAGCGAATTTCACTGCGACCCGAAGTCTCCCACAAAAATTATCGTGCTCTCAAACGGGTTGGCCAGACGGACCCGAAAAAATGCTCCTTTCTTCATATTCTATGATTTATAAAAAATATTTCTACTGCCTGATCTGGAAGACGATAAAAAAAATAGTCTCTCAATTTATACTTGGCATCTAAAGAAAAAGTATGAAAAATAATTCGAACGCTATAAATTTATGCCACGTTTTTTTTTTTTACCGATAAAAGTACCTAGTGCCGTCCCGTCCCCGATCTCTCGTAAACGCACGGATTTTCAAGCGAGAAGAGTGCGAGAGCATAGGGGGCTGCTAGTGTAGTGCCGGTTCTGTTGATGCGCGGCGATCGGGCGCCTCGCTCTCTCGCGCTCTCCGGCTTCCGTATATCCATCTGACACGCACCATTGACCACGAATGCACGTCCGATAGTGGCAGCGGGGGAAGGTTTCCGTTCGTGCTCTCGGTCCCGTCGCGCCTTTGCCGCACGACCATCGTGCGACCCCCCTAGTTTTATACGTTTACCCCCTGCAGCGTCTATTCTGCTCCTCAAAAATCTAGTTATCTCGATCGGGGACGATCGAGCCAAGAGTACAGGAAGCGGTCCGGTCCGTTCGGTCAAATCGAATCAGGTCTCTCCCACCGGAGATTCTACTTCAAGGGTTTAACGGTGTTTACGATTTTTCGTGGATGATTCCACCGACAATCAAATTTTGGCTCAAAGCGGTGTGAAACTGCTCCCCGCTCAATATGGACTGGGTCGGTAACAAAGACTGTAATTAAATTTTCTAACGGGTGTTTGCAGCTTCCGGTTAGAAGGAAAATTCTTAGACTAAGTGGATATCAATCCAAATTTGCGTGAGAATTTTCATTCGAATGGAAATTGGAATGAAATGTTAAAAAGAAAATAATTTCAGATTTGATCGATCAAACGTTTAATTCGATCGAAATTTTAGTACTTTGCGATATGCGAGAAGTCTGCAAAAATCAGTCATATCAATGATGTCGAGACCTTTCATTGGGCTTAATAATAATGACGAAAAGTTATTAAATTATTCGAAAAATTAATTGTTTAAAAAAGAATTGGAAAACCTTTTATTTACTAATTTTAAATGAAGTTGATTTTTTTAAATTCATATGAATTTTTTCGAATTTTCTTGTAACTTTTTTTTTCGTTTATTTGAAAAATTGATGCAGATGCATGAATTTCGGATATGTTTCCGTGTCACGCTTCCACAGTACACATAAAAAGTTTAGAGGCGATTGCGCCAACAGTTCTAAAGTTATGGCCTTAAAAAAAAAAATGTTACAACGAAAAATTGCAAAATGTAAGAACATTCTGAAAAAATGCATGTGGCTTCTAGAAAATCAATGAATCCATTTGAATAGAGAAAAAAAAGGTTTAAGATAAATATTCAGCGTCTTAAAAAAAATTAATTACAGTTTTTGTTACCGACTGCGATAATTCACTCTTTCCTAAACTTTCCCCAAAATCTCCGCTTCCGAAATCTCGTCAAGAGTATGCAATATCTCGACTCACGGTAAATCTTCTGCACCAAACGCTCAGCCACTTGATGTCGCGTATCCTCTTTCCCTGCGGCAACCGGAGGATGATGTCCGTGTTGTTGTAGCCCTTCAGCACCGGCGGGTCCCTGGAAAAAAAAGAAAATAATTTAAAAAATGAATCGAGAACACCGTACCGATTATTCTCATTTCTCTCTCCACCATTCGTAGTTTCGACTGCCGCAAATAATTTTTTCTTTTCCTCACATTTTTTTCAATAACAATTCGCCGGCTCGCAGCGCTTCTTGCATCGCAGCGTAACACATTTCCCCGTTCGATAAGTTGTCGCTTATTTCGCGTGTTTAGCTTCGCCGATTATTGAAGTTACAAAATCGATATCGCCTAGGGACTTTCCCCGAAGATTCATTTGTATTCCCCGATGCGGGTGTATTTGCCACGCGGAGATGAGCTCCGCAGTATAATGTATACCGAGCTTTGGATCTGCGACTGCCGTTCGAAAGAAAAAGGGCTCCGACGAGTGGCTTCGGGGATGAAACGGGGGGCTGCTTGTACACTCGCCAAAGGGGCTCGGGAGCTACTGTTTACAGGGACGGGCTCGAAGGGACTTCCCTCGCCGATGGAGTGGGAATGAATGCAGAAATGAATGTTAGGGTGGGCGTAGTTAATAAAATAGGAATTACCAGCTTCAGATCTCGTTTCGAGTTCATCTCAAGCCGCTGTTTCTCTATCGGTGGGCTTGTACCGCGTCCGTGCGGGGGGGGGGGGGGGGGGGGGTACGGGGGATGGGGGTCTATACTCGATTAAATTCCAATGAACGACGCTTCGGACGAGTAGCGAATTAATATAACCGCTGTGCAATTTAATTGCGGTGCCGCATCAGCGTCGCCGGGATCATCCCCGCTGCCCGATAATACACCGTTATATTACCTCCGAGCAAACTATTCTTGTCGCGGTGTAATGCGGGATACCAATTGAATCTCAAGGCGCGGAGGCCTGACAAAAAACACCGATATAAAAGTGCCGCATTATAATTATGGAATAAAATATACAAATGTAAATGTCCGCGGTTATGTTGGCTCGCGCGCTCGCAGTGTCTGTGTGAGTACGTGTGAGTGTCTATGTGAGCATCTGTGTGAGTATGTGTGAGTGTCTATGTGAGCATCTGTGTGAGTATGTGTGAGTGTCTATGTGATTAGCTGTGTGAGTATGTGTGAGTGTCTATGTTGGTATCTGTGTGAGTATCCGTGTGAGTATCCGTATGAGTATCCGTATGAGTACCCGTATGAGTACCCGTATGAGTACCCGTATGAGTATCCGTATGAGTATCCGTATGAGTATCCGTATGAGTATCCGTATGAGTAACCATATGAGTACCCGTATGAGTATCCGTATGAGTATCCGTATGAGTATCCGTATGAGTATCCGTATGAGTATCCGTATGAGTATCTGCGAGTTTCTGTGAGTGTTCAATTGACACGAACTTTATTATTATGTAGATATTATATTTATCATTATAACTGGCGAGCCCTGTTTATAATGATAATAATATAATATAGTATTCATATTATATAATTACACACGCAGTTCTGTAATGTTAATTACGACCCGTACTGGTACCGGATCTTTGGTTCTACCGAAGCTGTGTTTTTTTTTTAGACATATGACTCGAAGACCAGGCTATGCTGATACACAGCCGATATGCCCTTTTGAGATCGATCCATCGATATCTGTAAATATAATTAAAAAAAAAAATTGTATGCAAATTTGAACTAACGGTCCAACGTAGTCCTCGGGATAGGGAACGATGTCTCCGAGGGGGCTGGGCATGGGGCTGTCGCCGATCCAGAAGTAGGCATCGGGTCCGGTGCCGTCGTATGAGAATCCCTTGATGAATATCGTCGTGTCGTCGACCGCGTACGCCCGGCCCTTTATACCGTGCGCGAATACGTTCAATTTACCGATCGGGGTCCCATAATAGTTCGTGCTGTTCTTCGCTTCACCTGAAAAAAAAAAAATAACACAAACAAATCAATCGTTGATCATCGATAAACCATCGACCACATTTCTCCACATAAAAAAAAAAATAAAAAAATATCGACAGCGCTAAACCCGCTGTCGAAATATTTTCCATCCTCCCATCTCGTCATCGCCCGTCCTCCCGCCTTGCTTCCCCCCGGCGCCGAAGCGATCGGCATACCGCGAAACAAATCGAATTTTTACGCACTCGTACGCGCCGATGCGCGTCAACGACGGGAGCGATGCGATTCGATTTCGAACTTTGCATAATACGCTTCCGTGGCTCGCGTCGGCTCGCGTTCCCTCCGCGAGCCGACGCTCTCCCCGCATCGCAATCGCAAAATGCGCCCAGCTTGATCGACGCACAAGCTGGGCGCATTTTGCCACAGCCGGCCAGTGGATCAACTCAGTGTTTGTGCAGACACGAACTTATCTGCGCGCACATAGCCCAGCGATACGTTACACGTGTCTCCGCTCGTATGAAACAGAGGGTGGGGGGGGGGGGGGGGGGGATGGAATGATGTATACGGGGCTCGTAGTTATCGTACAGTGCTGGCCGATTCGGGAACGCACGCCTGGAAAGGGCGGCGAGCGCTCAGGTTGGCCGATCGTTCGCCTGGATAACGAACGGACGGACAGAGCGATATGCGTTTCACCCTCGCTTCTCCGACGCTTGTGCGTCGTACGTGGAACGTTCGTGTGTGCATGGGCGACGTGTGTGTCGTACGGTGTTGTAGGTTGGTTGGACGCATCGCCACCCCGATACAAAAGTGATGCGGCTCGGCGCCAGGACGAGCTAACGCGCCAGTCCGACACGGTGCTGTTTCACTGCTCGCGCCGACTGGCATCGTTCTGTGCTCGGGCGCGCAGGTGTGTGGATGCGTATGTGTCCGGAGTATGTATGCGTATGTATGCATATGTATGCATATGTATGTATGTATATGTATGTATATGTATATGTATGTATGTATATGTATGTATGTATATGTATGTATATGTATGTATATGTATGTATGTATATGTATGTATATGTATGTATATGTATGTATGTATATGTATGTATATGTATGTATGTGTGTGTGTTTGTGTGTGTTTATAGGATAGTCGAAGCACGCCGACGCACCACCGCACCCGACGTTTATACCCCGATTTGCATGGATTTCATTCCATTTGCTCGTCGGAGTCATAAAGCGAGAGAACGTAGAGCGCCGTCGCGAGGGTGAGAATACACTCTTCACGCTCCGACACGAAGGAATGGAGAGAACGGAGAGCGGGTTTACGTGGGAGATGCTGCTGAGGATTTTGTACACGCGCTGTTTTCGACGCGATGGAAGTTTGCGGATTCCTCGGATCTGAGGCAAAGATAACAGCAACATTATCGCATTGTCTTTCGTTCGCGTTTATGTTGGAGGCGAGGGAAATAGTAAAATTTGCTGCAGTTGTAGGGGATTCGGTATGGGGGTGGGGGAGCTGCCTGGATGTTACGATCCGGCGCTGGCGCGGGACTGGCTAGAGGTAGAACGGCGGAGCACGTGTTTAACATACCGATCTATTAATTGTAACTCTATTTTGGATGTTACATTTATTAGGCTGGCTTGGGCTGAAAATTCTGAATATGTGTGGGGTAGGTGTGTACTAGATTTTTAGGTGAAAATCGACTCGGTATAGAATCGGAATCGTTACAGAATTCGGTCGAAATATTCATCACTCTTACCGCATAGATTAAAAAAAAAAACTAATAATTTTCACAACATTTTTAAGTCTGCTTTCATGTGTCACTGAAATTTATGTCACGTGTTTGAGATACCGATCGATTAATTGTAACTCCATTTTTTGAATCAAATTTACTAGGCCTCCTTAGGCTAAAAGTTGTGAGTATGGACCGGCACATGTGTAATATATATATACGTGAAAATCGGCTCGTTATAGAATCGCAATCGTCACAGAATATAGCGGAAATATTCACCACTTTTACTTTATGCATAAAAAAAAAAATTCACAAATTTTAACAATATTTTTAAGTCTACTTTCGTGTATCACTGAAATTAATTTCACAAAAAAAAATTGTTCAAATCATCGCACTCTAATCGCCCTTCTCATCTAACGAGTAATCAGCTCTTCCTAAGATCGTGAATTTCCATTGTCTCGTCATAACCACATTACCCTTCAATCTTCGCGATTTACCACACGCATTATTTCCATCGAACGTAAACGACAATCCGATACGCCGATAGGTACCAAACCTTCGACATGAGACAATCGAAGCGACTCGGACAACTGACTGCCGATCAGACCTCTTAGTCGCTCTCTCACCCTTCGTAAGTGTTCGCATATCCCTCCCTCGATCTTCGTTGATTATCCCCGCTCTCACCCCCTGCGTCACGCGCGGGACAAAAACCCACCCCCTCTTAGCAGGATATTATAGAGATGTGACAATGAATGCAATGATCACTATATACCCGATCTCAACTTTAGGGTGGTCTCGAGTTTTAGACCGAGGGACACCGCGCGCATGCGCGATTCACCTACGGACCCTTTAGATATTTTTTCGATCTCGCTCGCACAATGCCGCGGCGCTATTCGACGGACTCGTGTGCGTGCGCCGCGTGTGTCGCCGCAAATAGCGGAGGGTGAAACGCAGGCAAATGCGGAGAACTCCGAGTTCTCTCACTCCCGGCGCAAGCGGCGGCTAAAGTGTAGCCGGGGATGAGGCCAGGACACCAGGGTGTTGCCTGGGACCGCGCGCCCCCCCCCCCCCCCCTTCGCGCTCCGGTACGTCCCTTTTATTATAGCCGGTCGACGGTTATTGGATTGTACCGTGCTATTTGTTGCCTGCCACGCTAATGGATCCATAATCACCGGGACGAATTAACGCGGGGACGGGGAACGCCGGTCGGCAGAGACCGCGCTCACTTTCCTCGCCTCTCCTCGACGCCCTCGCCCCCTACGCGCGACTCCACCGATGGAAACTATTAAGCGCCGAATTCGCGATTTTACACACCGAACCGGCTGCATCGCGAAATACATGTATCGCGACCGCGATTTCCTTACAAACTCGCTACGGCTCTCGTTATCCGTCGCGAAGTGCTCTCGTTTTACGACGCGAGCGAGGAAAAGAGATCGTCTCGACTCGCTGCGTCCTCGCTCCCGATTCGGGTTCTCTCGGTCTCTTTTTTTTTCATTTTCTTTCCGGTATCCGTGCGCCTTGGTTTTTTTATTTTATTTTTTTTATTTTTATTAATAATTTTAAACTAAGTTTTTCTAGCAATATGCTCGGCTGAACTGGGGCAATTTTCGAGGAAAAGGAAGCGGCGGGCTGTGAGGGTGTGTGTGTGTGTGTTGGACGGTGGAAAACGCTATCTGATGGTTCTGGTTGGAGCCCTCGAGTGCAGTTTTTTTTCTTTTATTTTCATCATCCGTGCGCCTCGATTCTTTTTATTAAATTTTGTTTTTTATTATGTTGAACTAATTTTTTTTACAGGAAGACGGTTGGCTGGTTTAGGGCAATTTTCGAGGAATAACTGAGCGGAGTTTCTTTGCACTGAGAGATGGAACTGGTAGAAATTACCATACATTTTGGTAAAAAAATGCCGGAATTTTCAGGTACATGGGAACTACAGCGACATCCTGGCAAACATTCGTATTGACATTCCGCTGGAAAATATGGTAATTTTCGCTATCGCACATGTTACCCGAATATTCCGTAATTTCCCAGAATATAACTAAGTTCTTCTTATCAGAAAATATAGTAATCAGTGCTGACACGATCGCGGACAGTTCGGTTTAGGTTCGCAGGTTATACCGGCATATTATGTCGATGACATTTTTTTTTATGTATACATATACAAAAAATTCGATCGACGAAATTCTCATTTTTAATCCACAGAATCCTTAGTTTTAATCCACGAAATTCTTAGCCAGATACGCAAAATTTTGCCAACCCGACATCTGGAAAAAATTACCATATGGGTTGGGTAAAAATTGCTATGGCCCAAATTTTTTCATAGAGTAAGTCAAGGTGATATATAAATATTTATTTCATTTAAGTAACTATTTCCTTCATTTAAATAAATATTTATTTAAATCAAATAAATATTTTACTTAATATTAATAAACGATGGCCGTCAAATAATTTTTTTTTCTGGGTGTACAAACTTTGCTCGAGGAAGTTCACTTGGAGATTAAAATTCTGTAAGTGAACAATTGGTTATTGTTGCCAAAGCCGTGCACTGATGGAGATGAAACTGGCCAAAGATGAAACTTGATGTCATGCTGATATCCTCAGGTTCGTAGTGTTGGGGTGGAAAACGCAAGCCCGAGAGCAGGATATGATGGCACCGGTTGGGTCCTCGAGTATTATTATGGATGGAGAGTGCACGAGCGCGTGAGTAGGGCATAACGCAAGGGACCGGTCCGGTCAACATTTGGCCGAGACAAACAAGTACGGGGAGGCTCGCCATCCGAGGGCGAGATTCGCGAAATCCTTGCGAGCTGCCATGGCAGCCCCCGGGACCAGCGAGATCCACCGGCGCGTATTTCGGGGGAATCCCCCGACTGTCCGGAGGGTAACTGTAACGCAGTATGAACGAGCACTCTGCCGTTGGAGAAGCGAAGACGAGATTCGTTTCCGGAAGACACTGGGCACAGAGCAGCCCGAATTGGTTCGCTCTTATACGCAAACGGCACAAAGCGCGTTACACGTACGTGTAACGAGCACAGCGCAAAACACGCCTCGCATCACGCGGTAAAATTAGTTTATCTTCAGTCAAGCTGCGGAATACTTGCATAATCGATTTTACATTTTTTTTCATCCGACGAATGAAAATTTATTTAATTAACGACACAAAAACGAATTTTCGAGCACTTAGTTTTGCGCGGTAGTAATAAAATTCCAAAAAATAGACTTTTTACAGTAAAAATTAAATCATAAAATGATTGAATCTATTGATCTGTTCACGGAAAAAAAATATCATCGACTCAAGTAAAATGTGCTTGTGGACTGCCAAAAAAAAAAAAATGTTTCAATTCTACTTTCAATTCGTACAATTTTATACCGGATTGAAACGATAACATGTCACCTCGACAGACTTGCCGTCGTTGTTTCAATGTCATATGGAATTGTAAGAATTGAATGTAGAATTGAACCAAACATTTTTTTCTTTGGCGGACCGCAAGCCATTTTTTTCACAACCAGAAAAAAAATGTATTTGGTTTATTAGTAAAATATTAATTTGATTTAAATAAATATTTATTTCATTTAAGTAACTATTTACTTAATTAAAATAAATATTTATTTAAATCAAATAAGTATTTTACTGAACCTTAATAAACGGTGGCCGTCAAATAAATTTTTTTTCTGGGTGCAGTCTTCGCTTCGAACGTTGTTTACATTCTACCAGCCGAACCAATATAATTTCCCAATTGTCATCCGAGCGATTCCCAGCCCTTTAACATCGAGAAGACGCGAAGCGAGTCACGAAATCGATTCCAAATGGTAAAATAATAAAATAATAACAACAACACGCTGACGTAATCGATTAATCCGTCAAGTTCGAAAGTCATTTGGAGCGCTCCGAGGAAAACAAGTAACCGAGTTTGAGATTTTTTCGTAGCCCCCGCAGTTCCCCGCGCAGTTCGGCTATTTGCGAGTACGTCAGGTTCGATGAAGGTGCAGAGTTGTACGGACCGGAGCAGTGTGAGAAAGCTGCTTAGGGAAGCAGGGTGAAATGTGTCTTCCGTGTGCCAGGAAGGCCGGAGGTGAACCGCCGGAAACGGCGGGAGTGAGAGACCGAGAGTAAGAGTATTAGGTGGCCGAAGAGCCGAAGAGCCGAAGAGCCGAAGAGCCGAAGAGCAGCGCTGTGCGCGCGAGAAACGCGCGGCAGGCTGACTCGGACATTAACGAGACTAACTGGATTCATCGGGTACAGCGGGAGACGAAGGAGTCGTCGAACGGCGAGGAGTGGAGAGGAGTCAGCCGAGGAGGCAACGAGGGAGGAGGCGAGTCGAGGGGGATGAGGAGACACCCCGAAGGAAACGGGGTAGTCCGGGGCAGCGGGGAGGGTTTCTTCGCGTCGCGCAGTACGGCGAAGGTGCAAGGGCGGCGGGTGCGCGAAGACGTTAGACAGCGGAGAGCCAGGAGGGTTGGAAGGGGCCAAAGTACGTGCGGGGGACGGAGGGCGAGGGCGAAAAAGCGGGACGAGTGGTGGCACTGATTTTAATCAAGATATGGCCTGGCAGCGGCAGAAGCAGCGGCGGCACCCAACGCTGATGCCGGAGCCCGTGAATGCTGCGCTGGCGGATCAAGTGAGCCGGGAGATATCGATTTTCCTAAGTGCTCGCGAACGAGCAGTCTCGAACGGCACGAGTCGGACGTTAACGCACGATTTCGAATCACACCATTACTCAATTTGTTTCAGCGATCTCACTTTCCTTCACACCCCCCACCTCCCCCCACCTCCCCCCACTCCGTCAACCCAACGAACCCTTTCCATCCGGGTGGGACAGGCGCGACTCTTCCGCGGATGTGGATACAATGAGTATAAGGGGGAACTAACGAGGTGTACTTCTTTTTGGACTCGTGATCGGTGGGAAGCTTTTTTTGCCATTCTTTGGCCATTCGACGAATCGAATCGGGAGAGTTGCGGACCTTTCCCGGTTTTGCGACTAACGTTGACTATTGTTTTGCTTGGGGGTTCTGTTTGTCGGGTGATGTTTAGAAGCTTCGATGCATTGTCGGAACGCGATATTAAATTGCAGTCGCAGCGGCCCAGGTTGGGTCTGGTCTGGGTGGTGGTTACAGCCCAGCACTGGCTCAAGAATGGTCAGAGTCTCGGGCTTGGCGCGGTCCCCGGTGCTGGAATGTAACCACCAGACAGACCTAGCCTACCTGCAGAGCGAGGCAATCTCTTAATCGAATACACGATTGCAGCGCTCTGACCCGGCTCAAAGGCTAGGGCCAGCGAATCCGGTGATACAATCTGAACGACACTTTGTGTTTCGTCGTTTGTTGGAACAGGGTTTGATCCGGCTAGATCTTACATGCCAGAATTGACGCAAAATCGGTCAAACTCTGGGGCTTGGTACGGTCCCAGTGCTGGAATGTAACCACCAGACAGACCTAGCCTACCTGCAGAGCGAGGCAATCTCTTAATCGAATACACGATTGCAGCGCTCTGGCCCGGCTCAAAGGCTAGGGCCAGCGAACCCGGTGATACAATCTGAACGATATTTTGTCTTTTGTCGTTTAGTGGAACAGTGTTTGGTCCGGCTAGATCTTACATCCCAGCATTGGCGCAAGATCGGCTAAACTCCGGAGCTTGGCGCCGTCCCAGTGCTGGAACGTAACCACCAGCCAGACCTAGCCTACCTGCAGAACGAGTGGCAATCTCTTAATCGAATACAAGTTTACGGCACTCTGCCCCAATCCAAATCCTGGCGAACCCGGGAATACACTGTGAATGATATTTTTTGTTTCGTCGTTTCGTCGACGTTAAGAGATTAAAGCTAGGGAGCTCTTCGCTTTAGAGCCATTATTATATATTTCCTTCGCTGGCGCCGGGGGAGGGAGGGGGGAGAGAACAAGAGGACGGGAGCGAGTGGGATAAAGCATCCCTGGTCCTGGGACTCCTGAGCGGGGTGGTTTAGGGTATAGAAAAAAAAGAGAATGAAAAAAAAGGAGATGGAGAGCGGGAATGCTGAGCTTGCGAAAAGGGTGGCTGGTGATGCGTACACCGTAGAGCAGAGAGGAGAGTAGCGTAACGTGGCAGCGATCGTATACAGAGCCGGGTGGCGCACTATACCTCGACAAATGCATTAAGAACGATCCCCGACTAGGCTAGCAGCCTTGCAACCCCTTCTGCGGAATATCGAACTACGTCCCGTTTCTCGCGACCAGCTACGCTCGGAGCTTTACCGGGTGTTCAGACGAGCGTAAAGAGCCACTGATGTCCACACTCGACGTAACTGCGTGGAAGCTGAAGCTTACGAGCACTCCATAATTTTTTTTTTTTTTTTTTTTTTTTTTTCCTAGAACCTTTCAGATCCGCGCTGCAATGTTTCGACACGAGGCAGGTGTGCCGGGCTTCGCGCGTGGATACTGTAATGGTTCCGAAAAAAAATTATCCATACGCAATGTATGACAAAGTACGGTGAGTGACACGGAAACTTAGACGGAGGGGCTGTGATAAAAAAAAAAAACAGAGCTGGTACGCTTAGTGATTTTAAAGCCATCACATTTGTGTAGCGATATCAGTGGAAATTATTATTTATTGATAACGTTTAAATTTAAACTACTGTTCGGGGAAATTCATGTTTAAAGAGTAGGAGTAACGGTAATCGAACTTTAGTTTGGAATGGAACAGTAATTTTAATCCACTTTGGAAATTATTTTTGCCAGAATGTATACAACTTTTATCCATCCAGCAACAAAGTATGATACACAGTAAAAAAAAAATTGTAAATTTAACGTACCGGACTGGAAGTTTTTATGCAAAAACTGGTACATTAAATTGAATGTACAAATTGTGATGAAAAATGAATATACTTTTTTCCATTCCATTGAAATTAATCTAATTATACCGTAATTGAAATTAAAGTAAATGATAACAAAATTAAATGATAAAAAATAGAGTATTTCCAATATTTTCAATACACCGAACATGAATTCTTCATCGCAATTGTACATGAAATTTAATATATCAGTTTTGGGAAAAAAAACTTCCAGGCCGATAGATTAAATTTCATACGAAATTTTTTTATAGTACACAGAAGTCTTCTTTTTCCATGCTCTATCTTCGAAATGCCAGGCAATGGGACGTCAGTTTGTGAATGTCGCTTTACAGCCAGGTACACCTGCTGGGCACGGCAGAAAACGTGCGCCTTTCTTATTTAACGTTGTCATTCAAACTCTGCTCTTCTCTCGCGATGAGGAGAGCGGAATTTATCTGTTTGGTCTCACATAGAAAGGGGCTATGAATAACGCGTCCCACGGGAGTGTCGTCGTCGGAAAGTCATTCCCGTTGTTGGATGTCTATTAGAGTGCATAACACGAGCGGAGTGGAAAAGTAAATAGGAAACTTACGGTTTGTAAACTCTTCTACATTCGCTCGACCTCTATCACCTCCATCAATTCTCTTTCGTCGCTCGCTGTATCTTGATTTTAATATCCCAAATCCCATTTTCGTGGAAAATTGATTTTTTATGCAGTTAAAAAAAATATAATTATAAGTTATTTAACGGAATAACTTCTTGAAAATGACGTTTTGCCCCGTTGCCCCATTTTGCCCCGCTCTACCCTGCAACAATTTTTCGAGAAAAACAAGAATAATAAAAGTGTATTTATAAAAAAAAGGAAAGCTAACCAATAAATGGACAACATCGACTTGGTAAGGGCTACTCTTCTCTATTGTTACTCGCATCTCAGAACTTTTACGTTCGCCTGCGTCTTAAGGTAGTTCTGTCGCTTGGTGTTCATTACGCATAAGTTCGACACTAATTAGATAAAATTGCAAATACTTCTCGATGATATAAAAATCTGAAAAAATGCATGCATATTAAAGGTACTGAAAAGATTAATTTTACATAATAATAATTCCAAAATGTTATTGACAAATTAAACAAAAAATTATCAACAAATTAGGCAAAATTCAACATTTCATATCGATTTCCGCGCCTAGCAATTCGTGAGATCGGCGAGTTATTCGTTAGGATCGTTATATTCAATTTTCGTAAAACAGCCGAGACATAGTATTTAAAAAATGATTTTTGTATTTTTAAATTAGTTTGTACTTTTAATTTATTTTCTGTTTTTAATGTATTTATTTTTTGTACGAATAGCCAGTACAAACAACTCCGCGTCACGACGAGAATTCTCCTCACAAAAAAGCAGCCAACAATTCATACCAGACCCAAAAGCCACTTTCGATACCATTTATTTGTCCCACTGCACAGACTACCGGTGCGTTGGCCCGGGGGGGACAGGGGACCTTTCCCCATCAGTCATTTGTCACGCAGTAACCTACGCACCTCGTAATGATGCATTATGCCCCAGCACACTGTGTTCACCGGCGTCGCGCCCCCGTCGATGAGACCGACGCCGGTTCGCACTTTCCTCCCCCTCGCCCTTAGCTTTTGTTAACTTTTCTTCCTCCACTTCTTCCCAAAAAAAAAAAAAAAAAAAAAAAAAAAAAAACCTCGGAACACTATCGCGAATACCTTCGAACCGTAATACACTGTGCTCAATTGTCCCGTCCCGTTTACTCGAATCCGCGAGATCGGGCGAATCGGCTCGAGAGATATCGCGGTAAGATGTTCGGGGTACAAATTGAATATCGTATCGAGAATCGGTTTCTCGGCCGGTGTCGTAAAGAGTCTGCCGACTTTGTACGCGGTACCGGCCGAGGGAATTGAGTTTCTCGACAATGGCCAAAGGAAGAGCGAAGAAAAAAAAAAATCTGTGTGAAGAAGGAAAAAGGGGACCGACGGAGGAACGACCGGGGGGTGCGAGGGGGTGTGCACGCGCACCGGAGCGTGTGGATTACATCGCGTACGCGAGAGAGCCTCGCTCCGAGAAGGAGCAGAAACGACGAGAGAAGTCTATCGGGGATTCCAAAGGCAATACCCTTCCATTAGTTAAATTGTTTCACCGATACTCGCGCTCCCGTTCCGTCGTATTCTCTGATTCCACCCACGCTACCTTTCTTTGCAGGCTCTTTTTCTCCCCCCCCCCCCACCCACCCCCCCCCCCTCCTCCCGCGCCGTCGAATCTTGACTGTAGGACGGAATACCACTCCGTCTGTAGACGGAGGTCCAGGGTTTTGCGCGATTTCGCGATACGAGACGTCGTTCTGTTCTGGTGAGGAAGGAAAAGAATTCTTGGAACGAGGATCGGCGGAGTGAAGGATCCAGCGAGAGCGACACGCACTCTTCGAACGAACGGTGTCGCGGCTCGTATGGGGGCTGAGATAGGGTAGCGAGCGATAGCAACAAGTACTGGGATTACTTTTAACAGTTTCGGTCGGAATTGTCCGTATGTGAATTTATGATTTTATGATCTTTTTTTACTTGTTGCACGGTTTAGTCGTTTCAAATTAAAATATGCGTATTTCTATGTGTCGTCAATGTTTGCCGTTTTTCGTCAACCGACAGTCGCTGATATAAGATAGTGAGCGATAGCAGCAAATACTAGGATTACATTTAACAGTTTCGATCGGAATCGTCCGTATGTCAATTTATGATTTTATTATAATTTTTTTATTTATAGCAATTTTTAGTCGATTTAAATTAAAATATGCGTATTTCTATGTATCGTCAATGTTTGGCTTTTTCCATCAACCGACAGTCGTTGGCCGTGAAATTATAATGAACATTAGGAAATCATACAATTTTCCTCGCCATCTTCTACGTCCGTATGCAAATGAATAATTTTATTCTAATTTTTTAATTTATCGACAGTTATAGTCGATTTAAATTAAAATATCCGTATTTCAATAACGTCACTTTTAACTTTTTTTCAGGAGCGATTGGGCTAGAGCCGACGCGTTATGAAATATAAAAAAAAAATTGAAATCATAAAACTTTCCTCGCCGTTTTCTACGTCCGTTCGTAAATATGATTCGTCGTGAATACGTTGAAAAATATTTTTGCCCAAACACGCTGAGACTATCCGCGGAATCGGATGAAAAGAAAGATCAAGAAATTTTTTTCGCCAAAACAAATCTCCCTCTATTAGGAGGCAAAAAAAATTAAAAGAATGCCGTTATAATGAACGCAATTATAAAAAGCGCCTGACACGCAGGGAGAAATGTTTTTCTTCGTCTCTTTCGATGATTCCGAAAAGTCCGTTGAATTGTTCCACCGAGTACGAGTACCTCGGCCGTAGAACTTGCGCCTGTAAGCAGGTATTTAGATATTACCTGCCCATTCGTCTGACTAATACCGGTATTACCTACTTGTCGCGGAGGTAGGTTAAGGCCGAGACTCTAATCCGCATGATATTTTCAACACAAAATTCGATGGGGTCGTCGTCGCCGTGTAGGCAGGCAGGACTAGCATGTCGGACCGAGCAAAGCCGCTACCGGGAGCATCGGATCCACCGAACCTGAAGTAATCCCCCGACTCCCAAAGAGGATAGGTATGAAACTCTGTCCCCCCCTGTACGCTTCTGGGAGCTCTCGCCGTCTGCCCTCCCGTGCTTTTGACGTTGCGATTTTATTTTCTATTTTACCTTTTTTTTGCCATTCATTCTTTAATCCTTCGTAGAGAGATCCGAGGGTATACAAGTCCTGGTGTGTATATAGTACCGGCTTAGCTGCCTGAAGATAGATTCTACAAGTACCGGCGATGGTCCTTAGGGCATAATGAGAATCCCGTCCGCGATTAGCATTCACTGTAATGCCGAGACTTTGCCGTCAGGCTCGCCGCAAAGAGGAGAATGCGCATTCGGGAAGTAGAGCGGATAATTTTTTTTCTTATTATCTCTTCCTTTTTTACAAGTTCTTTCATCTTTTTTACAAGACCCAGCTACCCCCCCCCCCCCCCCCCCCTCCTCCTTAACGTCAAGCTGACACCCAGCGGATTTTGATAACGTATAGAATGCATTTCGAAATTCCGCAATGCATATCTGCAGTGCAATTCCGGAATGCGAATTCATTCCTAATTATAGCATTCTTGGTGCTATAATTTCGTATGTGCTGTAATATGCATACAGAATGGATTTCGAAATTCGGAATTTCAATTATACATGCTATTACATTATAATGATAGCCTATATTATTATAATGATTATTTTATTACAGAACTATTTTTACCTTTTCGTTCTTTTCCTTGTATAGGGAAAAGATCGAAAAGGGTTTTTACGTTAACGGCAACCGATACTATATTAATTACAAGTCAGTAGACTTATTATTATTATGATTATCATTAATAACGAAATTAACAACAGTCACGATGATAACTGATTTGATGCGACGTAAAAAAATATCCAATTAGGGCCCGATCTAGTTTTTTCACGATCCACTTTTATTTCCCTTAATTAATTATTGATGAACCGGATCCGTCGTTCGAGCCCGAGGTAAAATCGTGAATAGCCCTAGGATAAATACGCCAGTAGAAATCGAGGCGGCCGCGAAAGGTTGATGCCCCGCCGGCCTGTCTGTTGTGTCTATTGTAACGTCCGTACCACCACCGACGTCTCCCATCCAGCATACAGATAGCATTTTTCGCTATATCCCCTCACTGTTAGTCCATAGCCTCGCAGCAATTACGAGAGGAGGACGAGGTCGCTGTGGAAGAAACGAGAATGCCTCTGTACCATTCGAGGGCACCTATGACCAACGCAAATATACCTTCAGGGTATGACCGATTCGTGGCATTCACTTGTATCTCCGCGCTGAAAAGCTTCTTCCACCCGACCGCCGATAGCCTCGCCTATCTTACATATCTCATTCCGTTGAGTGATATTGAATCTCCGCGTATCTCGCTGTGCCAAAAAAAAGCAAAAAAAAAAAATCGAGTCTAAAATATTAAACATCAATTTAATCTCCCATAAAATCGCCAAGAATGCCGGTTAGTCCATTCCCTATAATATGCCAGTCCGAGAAATCCTAGACGGTACGGTGAGCCGCGCGAGATGGTGTGCTACAATAAGTTCCGTTGAGGGGGGGAAGTAGCAGGCTCCGGCTACACTGTATACGTTTTCCGGAACGTGCGCCCGGTACAGCCCGATGTATACAGGATACGTCCTCTACCGCCAGCAGAGGGGTATACGGTAATCCAGATAAGCCGCTAAATGCGAGCAATTCGAGCACGCCACGGGGATCTCCCCGAGAAACAATATTCCCCACTCGAAGCCGACAAATGCCGAGTTCAGCCTCCGCAATCTCGTATAGCGGGTGGCCGTTCGGGAAAATATATATGCTGGTTACTACAGAGTTTTGGGAGCGAAGAAAGTTTCGTTACTGCGCCGGGCGGCGGCAGCACCGGCGCTGGCGGCCGGTGCAGCAGCGTGGCCGAAAGAGCCACGGAGCCCGAGGCGACCTTTCCCTCGAGGAGAGATGCCCGACTCGCGGCAGTGTTGTACCGAAGTAAAAAAAAATAGCTACACGCGAGGATCGAGGAACGGCACGGTGGATACATGGGAAGCCACCGACGATCGAGCCCGCGACCCGGAGGAGCGTACAGGAAAAGCGCGGAGTGAAAGTTCGACGAGGCAACTTGGCTGTGTGTACTTGTGTGGCAAAAAGTAGGCCACGGCTGCCTCCGTATATCTCCGCGAGTACGACTCGCACACCGGGCCCGGCCATTATGGAATTACCGGTCGGTCGGTAGAGTACGGGCTCGCCACCGAGACACATAACTATTCCAGCCTCGCGGACGCTCGTATACCTACGTAAATATTGAACACACAGTGGACCGTGCGAACTCGCGTACAGCAAAAGAGCAAAGACTGCGCACCGGCTCTACACTTCCCAGCTCTCCGAGCGTTTTACGCGCTATAGCTATAGGTGTATAGCTACTGTAAATATATCGAGCGCTGCATAGGCAGACCAGAGGCAAGTTTTAAGCGGTGTATAAGACTTATGCGCCATGCAAATATCTCTATCGGGTTACCAACGCTTATTATTTATAGTAAGAGCAATTTATCGCGAAACTTGCCACTGGGAGAACTACGTGCCTAGCCGCATAAACGATTCACTGGGTACGACGAACCCTGTCGGCGTAGATAAGTTTCGTAATTGCTCGACAAAAGTCACCGCGTCGTTAGCGGTTCTGCGTCGAGCGGTTCTTGCAGGTTTTTTTTCGGTCTGCGGGTTTTTCGGTCATGAGTCGAGTTTGGTACCCACGTGGGAAAAAACGTATGGGTTGCTCGTGTAAAGAAATGTTTGATATATTTAATGTATATTGGAACGATTGTGAGAATTAGGATTTGGAGATGAACAGGATATTACTGAGGTGACTGGAACAGCTCGGTTTGAGAATTGACCATCTAAGAGTTGATCGATGAAGGTCGCGTTTTTATACATTGTCAGTCTTGATAGGACTTGGAAAGTAATCAGACGCGTGACAGAACGCAATTTAAGGATGCTTCACATATGCATTCCTAACCATAAGTTCAATTCAATCAAAATTTCAGTACTCTCTATTAATTGTTACAAAAATTAATTGTTTAAAAACAACAGAAAACCTTACATTTTCTCATTTTTAACGATTTCCTTAATTTTTTAGAATTCATATGAATCTTCTCACCATTTTCTTACATTTCAAATTGTTCTTTTCGAGAATTTGAAAAACAGATGTGGAGATACGAATTTCGGACATATTTCCGTATCACGGTTCTATATATAGTACACACAGAAAGTTTCGAGCCGATTGCGTCGATTGCGCTGATTCGATTAGTTCCGTAGTTATGGCGTTAAAAATTACGGAACGGAAATTGCGAAACGGAACATTTTTTAATGTAAACATTTTTTTTAAGAAGCCGGTTTCTAGGAATATCAACGAAGTCATTTGAAAAGAGAAGTGAAAAGGGAAGTGTTCAAATTTTCACTGAATCTCACTTTTTGCTGGGAATGTAAGTGCAACGCATCCTTAAATAATCGAAACGATATTCGTCCCAAAACTAAATGCGCGTGTTGTCATATTGAAAATATTTTGACCGAAAAATCTTATGGTTTAGATATATTTTGGGAACATACAAAATCTCCGAATTTAATATATTCAATATATTTTATTTTCGTGGGTTGGTCGTTCGTTCAGCGGGCTCAGATTTATCGGGTGTAAGTTATGCCTCGTCGAGAAATCTCAAACTCGCTTGTTCCTCGGGGCTAAGAGACATCGAGAGTTTCTTGCTTGCCACACGATACACTTGTACTCTGATTTCATTTTTTTCCTTCCATTTCATTTTTTCCCCACGCTCTCCCCCCCTCTCTCTCTCGCTAGGAACGAGGTCAGTCCCGCAGGAGTGTTACGCGAGGGTATTGAATATCTGTAGCGAGTCTCGCGCGACTCGAGCAATCAGCTCGCACGCATACTCGACGACGTGAAAGTTTCACGCTCGGCAATGATTCTGCAGTAAAACTCTCGAGCGATAGAACGGCGAAGCGCGGTCGCTCAAATTCACCAATTCCGATCCTATGAACGAATCAACGATCGATCATTATATGACGAACCACGGAAACGAGCGACATGCAACGCACGAAAAAAAATTCGACAATGGAACAATTCTCTGCATACTTAAGGTAGTCCTTGCGAATCGAAAAGTGTTCACTTCGCATAAGTTTTAGAGAAATTAGAGGGAATTTCAAACACTTCTGGATGGTATAAAAATCTGAAAAAAATCAAGCATATTAAAGGCGCTGAAAATATTAATTTTGCATAATAATAGTTCCAAAATGTTATTAACAAATTTATGGAAAATAAAATTGTTCAAGAAATCGCCCGGAAACCTAACTTTTTTTTATACGAAAATGATTCGTTCACTTTTCTCGAAAAGCATGAAATTTTTCGAAAGCATGATTCGTCGAACAATTTTATTTTTCATCACTTTGTCATTAACATTTTACAATTATTATTATGCAAAATAAATCTTTTAAGCACCTTTAATAAGCTTGATTTTTTTTCACATTTTTATACCATCGAGAAGAATTTGCAATTCCCTCTCATTTCTCTGAAACTTAAGCGAAGTGAACACTATTCGCAAGGACTACGTTAAAAAAATATCAACGATTGAAGATACATAAAAAAAAATAAAAAAAGAAAACATTTCATTCGATCCACGCCGATAGCGGGCTAAACGCTGACTTACCAAAATTCTGTAGGAGGAAGTTGCACAGTATCAGAGCCAGTACGGTTCGTCGCAGTTCAATTGACTCCATTTTAGCGAGTTTGACAGAGTCCTCTCCACGCCGCACCGGCACCTCCTGCTGGTGCGCTTTCCGGCGTTCCGTTCCGAGTTCTCCTCGCTGGTTTCGGTCGCTTGGTCAGCAGCACGCAGCTTCGACCCGACGGTCTCCCCGTTGTCGTTTCTTTTTGTTTTTACGTATACAACCGTTTCACGTACACCCGCAGTTTTTTCAGCTCCGACGATAACCGCGCACCCTGCATTCACTCTTTTTCACTCGAAGAACACTCTCGGCCACCGCACAAAAATCCCCACGTATTTACAACACACTTGGCGCGCCGCTATCACGCCTGCTGGCTACATCCGAGATCTGCGAATACAGAAAAAAAATCAGTTTCAAGCAATAAGTTAATATAAGAAAAGAAAAAATATATAAAAAAATATAAAAAATAAAAATTTAATGTCGGGACCGTAGATTTTTTTTCTAAAAAAAATAAAAATTGATTTCCGTTTGTGATTCGAGTTTATCGCACGAGAGTGGAAGCGGAGGAAAACAAACGTCGGGGAGGCTCTGTGGCAATCGACCCGGTGCAAACGATCGACGATCGACGAGTGCTGGGACTTTCGCCTCGGATCGCTCGGGAGCTCGACGGCGGGCAGCCGGGGCTCTCCGTGCTCGTCGTACGGACGAAAATGTGGGACGGGACAGGGCAGGTAGAGCCTCGGTTATTCAGGAGTCACGGTGCAGGGAAACGAAGCTGTTGCAGCGAGCCGGTGCGCGCTCAGGGATAGACGGAGATCCGAGGTCGCTCTCCAGTCCGCTTTTATTGTACAGCGAAGGTATAATAATTACGGTGAACGGGCTCTTCCATCGTGTCGAGGTTAACATCTACATACCCACCCACACATATACATATGTATGAAAAAATTAAAAATAAATAAACAAAAAATATATATATGTTGTACATGTCGATACACTGAGAAAAAGAAATTGTTGGTTTAAGCAATTTTCTTGTTAATATGTATGAAAAAATAAAAATAAATAAACAAAAAATATATACATGTTATACATGTCGATACACTGAGAAAAAGAAATGGTTGGATTAAGCAAATGCGGGGTGACATACGTTCGAATGAGTATTTAGTTGGTAAAACAAAAGTGGTTGTTTCAATCGACAAATTTTAAATAAATTGAAGCAAGTAATCGTTTAACAAAACAATGCTTTATTTGTGCCAAAAACAAATAAAGACTTTGAACGTAAGTCATCGCGTCTTTTGGTTAATCCAACCAATTTTTTTTTCTCGGTGTACAAATATATATTTGCACGTTCCAAGTCTCCTATTTATAAGGAGCGAAGAAGCAAGCCTACACAGTAAAAAAGTGTGTACTTTTTACAACTTATTGTTCACAAACGTCGACAATTTTTTATTTGTTGATTTTCCGATCGCGCCATGCGGCTCTAGTTTTAGAAACAAAAATACAAAGTAAAATTGTTAAAATTGTTAATGATACGGGAAGTAAATGGACAGGTTTGTGTATTCAAATCTGGACAAACGAGTTTGTCACTTATCTGACAACATTATTTTTACGAAACTTCGTATCTCGATTTTACGAAATGATTTTTTTTACTGTGTGTGTCGATCTACACCATCGACTTCTCGTCGCGCCGGAGTCATCCGCGTAACGCGCCGGAGTCATCCGCGTAACGCGCAGCTTTGGCACGCGTAACTACATACACGCAAAGCCACTTTAAACAAACGTTAAACTACTCGACAGGAGTAATTATGCGAGCAAGGACGATTGTGGGTTGCTGCGCAATGAAAAAAAGGTTTTTACATCCGACCAAGCATTTATTATCCACGAAGGTGCGCAGGTATTTTTATTGTTAATTTCACAATGTTTTTTTTTAAGTCGGTCAACGTATCGTATTTTTATCCAAGAGAATAAAAAAAGTTGTAAAATTAACGAGAATAATAATGTGGGTTTTCGCGGACGAGGTATGTTTGTTGAATGTGCGGGTCTTGTTCACCGTGCCGGAGAGAGAAATGAGAACGAAACGCAGATGGAGATTACGTGAGCGCTCATGCGAGCCACATTCCGACGCGCATAAGCGGCAAGGTGGACGTCGCACGTTTGCCATAGTATCGACGAAAATAATAATGGTGAAATAAAAAATATATATATAGTTACTGCCATTTTTTTTATTCACCGCGCGACTGTTACGCAAAAAATTAAGACTTTTTTAGTCAGCAAAAAAAAAATATTTATCTAGGATAAAATTTAATTGTCGGGACTGTAGCTACTGATTTTTTTCCAGTCTCAATTCTTTTTGTCGTGTCTCAATTCTTTTTTCCTGTCTCCATTCTTTTTGTCCAGTCTCAATTCTTTTTTTTTGTCTAATCTCAAATTCTTTTTTCCAGTCTCAATTTCTTTTCTTTTCCAGTCAATTCCTTTTCTAGTCTCAATTCTGTTTCCAGTCCCAATTTTTTTTCAGTCGCGATTATTTTTTCTGTATTACGACAAACGTCTCGCGCAGTAGCCGTAGAAGTCCGAAAGAATATTTCGCAATCGACGAACAGCGGAATTCACCTCCAGGCACACAGAGAGAGAGAGAGAGAGAGAGAGACTTATCTCATCAATGATCACCGAGACACTGCCGAAAATCGAGTCGCAGAACCGCGAAGGGAGAGGCTAATCGAGAATCGCGTGAGAGGTCGCCGGGAACAAGGTCGAACAACTGCGCCGTCGGATATCCGAGCGATCGGACACTCTCACACCAAAATACACAAGGAAACGTCCTTCGCAACGGCAATGCCCTTGATAGCCGCGAACTTCGTTAAATACGATCGCCCAGAAATAACCCCGCTAATAAAAATAAAAACAAAAATAAAAGAACTAAAAAAATATAAACTAAAGTATAAAATATAAACTAAAGTGAAAATATAAAGTCCTCTGAAAAAAGTCACCGTTCCACAAAGCCAGAGCAAAAAAATGTGCTTCGACGAACCGTCATAGATTGGTACAAATGATCTTTTTTCCAATTACTATTATTATTATTTTAACGTACTACGTACGCGCGCAAATCGGTGATATATTTGGGCAGCCACAGCAGTGGCGGCGACGGCGGCGACGGCACAGCGAGGAGCGAGCGGCACACGCACGACGGGCGTGCGTCGAGCGCGTTACGAGCGTGAAAAGGACTGAGGAGAGAAGCTCGACCGGATATGTATTGGCGCAGAGCTTCGCCGAAAGCTCCACCCACCCGTGTTGCTCCGGGAGTGGGAGTGTTCGGCTCGACCTCGAGCTTGCGCCCTTCGGCGAGAAACCGTCCACCTGTCTCGCTGGAAAGCACAACCCCTTCCGTCCTCTGTTACCCTTGCCGCGCTTTGCCTGCCCGCCTGCCCAACTCTGTGCGGAGCTTGCTTGGCTTTTTTCCAAAGTTCCCTCGGTGGTGCGCTGCGCTCGGAGAGGCTTGCGGCCTCGGGGATTCACCGCGTCTCGACCGCCACTGTTCGCCTCTTTAGCATCAACCTCAGTCTCGGTACTCAGTTTCTCTCTCGCGCTCTCTCTCTCTCTCTCTCTCTTTCTCTCGCTCTATTTCTCTGTCTCTCTCCGTTCTCCATTCTCGCTCACTCTCTAATAGTACTTTATGCTACTTTACGCGTATACTAACTATATCAAACTTGACTTCTGCTAATGGGCGCCGTTTGCGGATCAAATCTCGCTATAATTGGAAACCTTCTGTGCGTCCCTTTATCGTCGATGCTAAAGTAATCATTTGTCGAAGTCTTTTGTGGCACTGGATGTTGTTTTAAATAGACTTTTTTATCTTGGGTTGGGGATTGAGAGGGGTTCACATCGTGTTAAGGAATCTTGGTGTTTGGGGCATTCTTGTGGGGAATAATAATTTGTTATAAATTTATTTATTTTTGTATGATTGGAAATTAATAAAATTTTGTTCATACGACATTGTATGGAAAAACGTTTCAATTTTAGATTCATTTTTATATTCCAAAAATAAACATTCAATGACAAAATTATAGAAAATAGTATTATTAATCGTTGCAGACTGGTGACAAATGATCAGAAACTCACTAATTAGAATTCGATGTCCTTTAATCGTTATCATCGTTAAATCAATAATTTTAATTTCGATTCCGATATCTAAAATTCTTTTGAACGAGAAATTTATTTCGAAAAATCTCGATTTAGCCGATTGGAAGAATTTCGTATCGTCTTAAGGAATGATAAGGTCATCGGTGTGTTTCTATCTTTATCTGTGCGTCACGCCCAACATGCGATACCTTTGTAGCGCCCAATCACTTATACCATAAACTCCTTTCCTTGTTCACCCGCGACATATTTTACCTTTATTCAGATCCTTACCGCATAATCACTCCTACGAATATTTTTTTTTTTTAAACGCTGTATAAAATTTGCGACCTCGCTCCACTATCCAACCGAGACACAATCGTTTACTAACACCGATGTCTCGGCGTTAACGCAGCGAGTCAGGGTCAGGAGATCCGAACAGTCGAAAGCTTCCGTCACTACAGCACGAGCAGATCAGACGCCATCTCCGCACAGCCCCCATCAACACATCGACCCGTCGACAAATTATTCCATGACCTACAATACACACGGTAGAGAATGACCATGAAGATATCTGCATGACATCAAAATTCATCTTTGGCAAGTCTCCGTTAATGCACTGCTTTGGGAAGAAAAGAAATTGATCACTTGTAGCATTTTATTCTCCAAGTGAACTTTCCCGAGCGAAATGTTTTTTTTTTGCGATACAAAACACAGCCGTTATTATTATTATACTCGATGAAATTTTGTCTCATGCGTAGATCTTCAGGTCATTCAAATGTCACAAACATTTCTCGTTCACGAAGAATCCCAACAATTTTTAGTTTTTCGTTAAAAATACGGTTCTTTGAGGAATAAAAAAAGTTGTTGGAACCTTTCTGGAAATGAAAATGTTTGTAAAATGTACGAAGCTCTTTTGACTGTGCAGAACACCTCGAGCTCGGCGCGATCTTAGGGGGACAAAAAATTGTAATCATCTTTCGAGGCTTTTCTTGCACTGCGGAGGAGATCGGAACAGTCGAAAGCTTTCGTCATCTGCAGCACGGACAGTAGATATAGCACGAAACAGATCAAACACGATCTCCAAACAATCTCCATCAACATATCGAACCATCGACAAATTATTCCATGGCATAAAACTTAGACGGTAAGAAAAGGTTTTTACATTCAACAAACATTTCTATTTCACGAAGAATCCACAAAAAAAAATTTCCATTAAAAATCCGGGTCTTCGACAAAAAAAAATAAAAATTGTGGAACTTTGTAAAAAAGAGAATGTTGAGAATAAAATGTAGGAAGTACTTTTGACTGTGCAGAACACCTCGAGCTCGACGCGATCTCGGACGGAGGAAAAGTTTATAGTATTTAATGATCTTTCCAAGCTTTTCTTGCATTGCGCTGCATGCTGGACCATAAAACATGCACGTTAAAAATAAGTTTTTACACTCAACAACCATTGCTTGTTTACGAAGAATCCCGACAATTTTTTTTCTCAAAAATACGATTGTTTGACAAAAAAAATGATGTACCTTTCTGAAAAAGAGGATGTTTATAAAATGTACGGAATTCTTTCGACGATGCATAACAGCCCGAGCTCGGCGCGATCTCGGACGGAGAAAAAGTTTATAGGATTTAATGATCTTTCGAAGTTTTTCTTGCATAGGGGTGCATGCTGGATGGCCATTTGTCACGCCGGCTATTAGCCTCCATTTCTGTTTTTTTAACTCGCTAGCTGGAAGCTGCTTTTCGCGTTTGACCAGCAAAGTCCCAGCAACCGCGAGAAGGGCTTTGAAGCTATTTCATGCCGCGTCATCGCCGGCGAATCGGAAAAGCTTCACAGCACCGGACTCTTAGAGAGGGGGGGGGGGGGGAGTAGGGCTGAAGGTAGAACTGAATGCGCCGAGAGAAAGTTTTGAATCCCTGACCATCCCGGAGCCTTCCGAGCATTACCTACATAACGGTATAGTTATATGTAATCGCTATCCACGAGGTACGTCCTAGTCGCTTTGAGATGAAAAGTCAAAGTTTCCCGAGCTCATCGGAGATTCCCCGGGTGGACTCGACAGTTTCGTACGTTGTATGTGTCGCGGGCGTATCAATGCACGGCACGTCTAAACCCGGGGTTGAAACCCAGACGACGAGAGTCCCTGTAATCCGGTCAAAGAATCGAGAAAGGGCAGGGGAGAACTGGGCAATGCTGATGATCGGGTAATGAGAGTCACCCTTGTTACACTTCAGTAATCCCACTTAGCGACTCCCAAAATTTGCATCTGTTCGCACTTTGATAGATGTTGATAATATATTTAAAATATATTTAAAATATATTTAAAATATATTTAAAATATATTTAAAATATATTTAAAATATATTTAAAATATATTTAAAATATATTTAAAATATATTTAAAATATATTTAAAATGTATTTAAAATATAAATATTTTTGTCGTGGGAAACGACTCGTTGCGCACGTTGACATCGTTTCTATGCTGGTAACAGACTGAAAACTTTGTATTGCAACCATCAATCTATTTGTGCTGATTTAATTACCGTAAATAGGTTGAACCCGACTGCTTCATTAGCTTCAGGTGAACAAAATTAAAAGCTTCTTATTTTGTTCAAAGACTGTTAAGTATCTTATAGTAAACATTCCGAGACTCCCTTTGATGTTTGGCTTATTGAGAAAAGTTTGCCTTTCACTCAAATATTCGAATTCTCCCTTGGGTTGATCCTCATTATTCCATTTTCCCCTATCAAAGGGTATGGCGAAGTTTACCGTGTGTAACATCATGGGCTGTAGTGTGTACAGGAGATGAAACACTCCTAAAGACGCGGCTCATTGATGTCAAGATGCCTGATACCTTCGAGCCCTCTTTCGGCGACATCGTATTAGTTGAGGCTATGCAAAATCTCCTTCCCCCACGCCCAACCTGCGCTCCGTTGGTAACAAATCTGTGATATATTTTGTTTCAAAGGTTCTAAAATTTTCTAATGTGAATAAAATAATTATTGTAAAGACGACGATAACTTCCGTTTGGACCAACATTTTTAAGATCCTAAAAAACAATTAATTACAGTTTTTGTTACCGATTGAGTCCTTTTTCCATCGTCCCAAAATCACCCTCGAGTCACTTTACTTATCTCTCTCTCTCCTGACTTCCAAAATTTCAAGCTCGTTTTTTTTATAAATGACAAAGTAACTAAAAATAAGCTGTTGCCGCGATGGCAGGAAAAAAAATACGTGCAACTCAGAAAAACCTGCGTAACCGGAAGAATAATAAAAATCAAATTTCAAATTATTATTATAAAGACGATGATAGTTTTCATTTGAACCAAAGTTCTAAAGACCCGCGAAAAAAAAATATATTAATTACAGTTTTTGTTGCCGACTGAGTCCATTTCGAATCGCCCCAAAAAAACCCTCATTTTTTTATAAATGACAAAGTAACCAAAAAAATACGTGCAAGTGAGAAACACCTAAAACGGCAGGAAAACATTGGCAACTCAGAGTTTCGAAATTTATTCGACCCCTCTCGAGGCTCGTCACGGATATCGACACATCGACGTATAAACACACATTTCTCATTACAATGTACCATATATTTCTATCGAAGCTTCTCTCGCTTCCGGCGAGAGAGCGCAACTTCCTTTCGGCTTACACCAGCGGCACAAATCTCATTGTTCGATCGTGCGACACGAAAATTTCGCTGGCCGAATATATTCCATCGGATTCATTCGCCGGAGCGGCAGGGCGGTATAAAGGAGAGACGGAGAGAGTCGGAGCTTCGTCCGCACTTCGTCTTAGCTCGAATTTCTCTCGTGCCCGCGCGCCTCGGATGGAGACCCGGAAAAACCCGCTCGTGCGCGACACACAGAGACGAAATCGAGCACTGAATTTTATATTAGTCCTTGATGGTCGTTCCCTTTTCTTTCATCCATCGAAGAAAACTGAAAAAGTCTTCGTTAAAAAAAAAAAAAAAAAAAAAATCGATCGATGCTCCGTACTCCGGTTTTACGTTATCGTCGGTACTTGCATTTTTTAAGGCTCTTAACAAGTAGACATTTTTTATTTAAAAAAAAATGAACAAATGCAGTGTGAACAAAAACAGCACTTACGATGCCTCGCGTCTCGCGACGCATAAGGAAAATATTTAGTCCAGCGAAGAAAAAGTAAATGAACTAAAAGCAAAAAAAAAAAATCGATCGCCTTTCCGTACTCCAGTTATACGTTATAGTCGGTACTTACATTTTTTTTAAGGCTCTTAACAAGGAGAAACAAAAAAAAAAGTGAAAAAATGTGAACAAAAACAGCATTTACGATGCATGGCGTCTCGCGACGGAGAAGAAAAATATTTAGTCGAGAGAAGAAAAAAACAAAAAAAAAGGAAGAAAATTGTACGCAGTGTGTTTGTCACGAGCGGGAGGAAGGGAGACCGCGCAATTAAAAAAAAATCTCGGAGAGAACGCCGAGTCTCTCGTGAGCTTTTGTTCGTTGAAATACACCTCGACGCCTAGGACTCTCTCTTTCTCTCGCGGTGGTATAACCCCCCGCGTTCGAGAGTTTTTTTTAGCTCGCGTTGTTGTTCGCTTCTGCCGTGATGCGATATCGCACGCTTGCACACATCACGCGGAAAGGTCGTCGCGCCTCCGCTTCATTTTCTCTCCTCTCTCGTATATCCTAACGCGCTCCCCCCTCTGCCGCATCATCATCTCCATTGTCTTATTTATCTCTTCTACCATCCCATCTATATATCTAGCGTTCTGCTCGTTTCGCCCTAACTGCCGCTGCTGAAATAATTTTTTTCCCTCCGTTTTAACCGAAAAAAAACGTTTGAAGAGTTGAAAAAAAAAGAAAACAAAAAAAAGTGACCTGAGGTTTTGTGTGAGCCGCGATGAAAAGCACGTGGTCCTGAAGACCCGCAGAAAGTTTAATAATGTGCCGAGCTTCTGCGAGCGCGATAATTTGGAATAATGATAATAATTTTTCTTAATTTTTATAAACGATATTTTTGCGTGCACCTACAAAGTGCAATACATGATCGCTGCTTTTTTGCTTCCTTATAGGGGAAGCTTTGTTATGGTGAAGAAAAAAATGTTTTTTATGAGTATTATCGAACCTACCCTCCAGCTTCGGGCATCGTAGGCACGGTGGATTTTCGTCAATTCGCTCAAATTTTTTAAATTATTTTTCATAATTTTTGTAAACAAAAAGTGCGGATCCCTCGCCGGATATTAATTTTCTTTCCTTCGTTTTAAACGAAAAAAATGTTTCAAGAGTTAAAAAAAATGACTCAAGTTTTTGCGTGACCGGTGATGAAAACGCGGTCCTGAAGGCTCGGAGAAAGTTTAATAATGCGCCAAGCTTCTGGGCGCGGGATAATTTGGAATAATGAGTACCGAAGGTCGAATTCAACGTGGAAGAAGTAAAGGCGAAGGTAATTGAGAAGATAAAAAAAGAAAAGGTTAATATCGTACTCCAGTGTATTACATTGATAGTACCGTGTAGAATACACCGATAAAGCGGCGACTGCAGAGCCGGCGACCAAAAAGAGGAAAGAAATTCCGAGCGTGCCGCGAACGTTTTCGCATCCCTCGGTTTAGTCCTCTCGTTCGAATCCTCCTTCCCTCTGTCCCTCTATCTGGAGGAGAGCGGGGCAAAATGGAACCTCGGGGCAAAATGGACTTAAGATAGTGACTCAAAATAGCGGCAATTTCGCCTCACCGACTTGCCAGGTAAATGTGCCGATGATGTTGGGATAAATCCCTGTAATTACTGAAAATGTCACTTCGAGCCCGGGAACTTTACGATCTTCAATGGAGGATGGTGGTCCATTTTGCCCCACACTCTCTCTCTCTCTCTCTCTCTCTCTCTCTCTCTCTCTCTCTCTCTCTCTCTCTCTCTCTCTCCCCTACATAGCTACCGCACATGTTTGTGCGATAGCACTGTTCCCGTTCGGTACTGTCGTACAAAAAAATGCATGTTAACAATGAAAATCTCGAAAATATCGAAGCGTATTGTGATCGTTTTATTCATGCTGTGATTGGTTGTTCTACGAGTCTTGATCTAACGCCGTATTCGATGTCGTTTTGACGCATTATTCTTCGACAGTTTTCTTAAAAAAAAAAAAAAAAATGTATCGTCTCTAATGATGACATTTTAATTCACTAATCTTTATCGATGGCTCGACATTACCGACGGAGTATCGTAATGCGTTTGGAAACAAATTTTTATTACACATTATACCGCACGTACTGTTATTTACGTCCGCGACACTATATCGAGCATCACCTCGCATCGTGTCGTCGAGTACAGGTCCATTTTGCCCCATTCTCTCTTTCCTATATAGCTACCGCACATGTTTGTACTCCGTATAAAAAAAGTGGATGTTAACACTGAAAATCTCGAAAATATCGAATAGGATTTTAGTCGTTTTATTCGTGCTGTGATTGGTTGTCCTGTGAGTCTCAATCTAACGCCGTATTCGATGTCGTTTTGACGCATTATTCATCAACAGTGTTCTTAAAAAAAAAGAAAAAAAAATGTATCGTCTCCAATGATGACATTTTAATTCACTAATCTGTATCGATGGCTCGACATTACCGACGGCGTATCGTAATGCGTTTGGAAACAAATTTTTATTACACATTATACCGCACGTACTATTATTTACGTCCGTGTATATCGCGACACTATATCGAGCATCAACATCGCATCATGACGTCGTGTCGCACATCAAGCAGGTCGAGATGGCTGCGAGCTTCGCCCCGCTGCTCGCTGCTGGAATAGAGTGGGAGGGGAACATTTTATGGGGTGCGAGGAAAACAGTCGAAAGGGAATATGCGGCGATGCCGGGGCTGAAGGGGGTTCGCAGTGGATTGAGAGGGATGGATGGAAGAAGAGCCGACGTGCGACGGGCATTGTCCTCGAAGTTTAATATCCTTCGGCGATCGAGGGTGATTCTCCCTTTCGCAGTGACGACGAGCCAACCCCGCCCGACACGTGACCACTGTATTTTTATTTATGAATATTATCGAAACTACCCCCCAGCTTCGGGCATCATGCGCTCTGTGAATCTTCGTCCATCCGGTCCAATTTTTTTTCTTTTATAATAATTTTTATAATGTTTATAATCATTTTTATAATTTTTATAATTATGTCTTTCCGTGGACCTACAAAGTGCGACACGTGACCACTGTATTTTTATTCGTGAATATTATCGAAACCACCCTCCAGATTCACGCATCATACGCTTGGTACATCTTCGTCCAACCGCTCCAATTTTATTTTTTTATAACCATTTTTTTCCGCGGACCTACGAAGTGCAACACCTGACCCCTGTATTTTTATTTACGCATATTATCAAAACCGTAAAACTTCGGGCATCACAAGCTCGGTGAATCTTCGTCTACTCGCCGAAATTTTTTTTTTTCAATTATAATTTTTTTATGACTTTTATGACCAAAAATAAAAGTAAAATAAATGGTAAAATAAACATGGACCTAAAAAGTGCGAAAACCTCGCCGGATCGGAAAGCCTCAACAATTAAGTGATCATTAACAGAGGTGTGTGTGTGTGTATATATATAGGTAACTATGTTTTGTAAGAAAATTAAATGCGGAACAATGCTCTGGATTCCCCCAATCAGGACCCCAGATGGACAGCATTGTGTCTCCCTGCTGCGAGAGTTCTCTTTTCTTCGCGATCCCTCCATCTCTGAGTCATATAAAAAAAAAATTATTCTTAATTTTTTTTTACCTCCCCATCATTAAAATCGAGTCACTAAGTGAAAAGCGCCCATAGTTGGTCCGCCACCTATTCGGTAGAGCGAAAGGGGTCCAGCAACGCGAATTCCAATCGTCGATAGTGCATCCTTCGATCGATCTCTCGTAGGGCACTCCGAGCTGATAATCCCCCTTCATTTTTTTTATTTTGTTTTCGCACCTCGCGGCATTAAAAAAAGAATATACGCGGCTTCGCAAAGCCCGAATAAACCGTCGTATGGAAAGGGCGCAGTTCGGTCTGGCCAAAAGCCAACGAGATGCGCCCCGTCTATTATAACTATATTTCCAATTTACGGCAGAGGGGGGCAAAACGGGTCGGACAATCGGGAAGCTTCGATGGGGCAAAATGGCACGTCCCAAAATGGCTAAAATTGCGTTACTAATAACATTTTCAAAAATCAATCAATTTACCAATAATTTTCCGACGTCCCATTTCGCCCCATCCACGCATCCCGATGCCCGGTCCCGTTTTGCCCCACTCTCCCCTAGATCTCTGCTAACCGATAAAAAAAGATAATAATTAAAAAAATACGTGGGTTGATCGTAGGTAGATGCATTTACGGATAAGTGTATTTTCCCCCCACCCCCGATGGCTCTTATCTCAGCCTTGTTATCAAAGCCCATCGCGCGCCCAACCGCGTGACTCGGTGCGTTGGCGGGAGAATCGGAGTTTCACACGCCATCGCACGGACCATCCCACGCGTGTTTCCGTCAAAGAGCATCGGGTCATCGATGCCTTCGTGCCAACACGCTCGACCCGCTACCTTTACGCGGTATTTGTATGGAGCCAACCCCCCCCCCCCCCCCCCCCCCCCCCCCCGCCGCCTTTCGCCATCCTTATGTACGCTGCGCACTCGCTGTAGCAAAGCCAAACACACACACGCAGAGATACACGCTTCCGCTTGAAAAGTTCATATAAACCCCCCGAACGGCGCTACAACGAATATGCGATATAACTGGAGCCAGTAGTGAGTAACACTATAGACACTATATTACGGGTACCGCGTAGTAATGACGTCGATGCCCCCGACCGACGCGATTTTACGACCGATGCGCACGTGGGCGCGCATCAAAGCGTCTTTCGCGACTCTTTTGACTGTGGGAGAAATTTATTCCATTCATTCTCTGCTTTTCGACTGTCGTCACCACTTTGAGAATAAATGGGATAGTTCGTATAGATATTAACCCTGGAACTCGTGTATTATTTTTGGTACCTTCTGACTCATGAATGGGGTACATATGTACCCCACGCGGCTCTTCCACGCGAGATTTTTTGAAGAGGGATTGCGGATATCGCGTAGTAATGACGTCGATGCCCGACCCACGCGATGACGACTGATGCGCACGTGGGCGCGCACCAAAGCGTATTCGGTAACGCGTTTGACTATAGACGAAATTTATTTCATTTATTTTCTGCTTTTCGACTGACGTAATCCCTCTGACAATAATTATGATACTTCATATAGATATTAATAATTGATAAAGAAAAATTCTTGAAAACATGATATATAACTTTCATAATATAACATGATATGTATTTATATTTAATAACGGGCTGAGCCCGTTATTGAATCAATAAATAAATGTATAGAGTTGAGGTGATTTGCAATGGACTCCGGCTCAGCCACACCGCGCGCGGTCGGTAACAAGTTGGATTCTTAATTTTCTGCTATACTGTTGACGTTTTGAACAAATGCAATTTAGGTTTTTAACGAGGAATCTACAGATGCATGAAAACCTAATTCGCTTTCGTTGTAAATATTCAGAGTTTGGGAGAAAATTGGGAGGGCAAGTCGTTACCGACCGCGGCATTTCGCGTGTCCTTAAAGTGAATTGTACACTGAGATAAATGGATTATGCCGTCGATATTTATATTCTAAAAGTCCGAGTTTACAAGAACGTCCAACAATAGTCCAAATCCAACAATCTAAACGGTAAAACATTCATAAAAATAAAAATAAAAAAAAATCAAAATATAGAAATTTCCAATAAATCTTGCCACCGATTTTTATTCAGAAAAAACACACTGTTTTCATTTAGACAACAGTGCGTACTGCGAGTTTACAAAAAAGCCCCCCACCTATATACTAAAAACTCAACAATCCAAACATCAAAACATCCACCAAAAAAAAAAAAAAAAACAGAATATAAAGATTGCGAAAAAATGTTGCCATCGATTTTCCCATTGTACAAACAGACGGAGCGAGGTGGTTTTCCCGTGTACAAACAATGAAAATATATGCGGAGAGAAGTAGAAAAAGCTTACAGGATCCGCGGTAGGACAGACGGATAGAGGTTGGGTGATCGAAGAGTTATTTTTACGATTGGTAGACGGAGAGAGGATTACGATGACGAGCTGTTCGAACGTTTGCGAGGGGATGAGCGAAGGGTGGAGAGGGGGGCGAGGTGGGGAGGGGGGCGAGGTGGTGAGGGGGGGGGGTGGTGAAGGTTGAAACGGGGGATGTTCGGACGATCATATTCCAAGAGTACATCCATCGGGCCGACGGGGTTGAAACGACGAGAGCTGCCGCTTCGCCGAAGCTTTATAAACGAGAGATAAAGGAAGGCTCGCAAATGCAATTAATTCTAACGGGTGTCTGGGCTCGCCGTCTGACTGGGGGAAGTCTCTCCCGGGGAGCCGCTGCGGATCCACGGTCGAGCGAAGCGCGCTCCGGGGATGGGCGAGAGGGGCGCAAGGACACCCACGAGGACCTCGGGCTGCTACGCTGTGCCCGGGGAGAACCGCGAAAACGACGTACCTCGCGCTTCGCCGTACGCTATATATAAACGGTAAACGCCGCACATACGGTGGGACTCGTTTCGAAATGCCGTTGCGGTACGCCGCAACACACACGCTCATACTGTCGGCCACCACTGTGGCTAAAAGGACGCGCGGACACGAAGCACAGGTAGCGCGGGCTGACCCTGAGGATATCGGGTAAAGGAAAATATCGCCCTGAAAATTTCTGCATGAGACTAAATTTTATCATATCGGCTGTGCTCTGCATCGCAAAAACTTCCATCGAGGAAGCTCACTTAGAGAATGTAATTGTGCAAGTGAACAATTTTTTTTTCTTTCTACGTCATAGGAAAATTCGAAATTTCACTGCGGTGTTTTTATTGGATGGGAATTTTTTTTTTAAAGAGCTTGAAAGGCGGTTGATCAAGAATATTAAGTAAAAAAGGGTTTTTTTGTTTCTCGCTGATAAGAAATGAGTAAAGGATCCTCGATTTGAAAGTCCGGGGCCCAATTATTTTTTTAAATAGCGGAGGGATTGCGTTTTTTCACATTTATTTTTCTTGAAATTTTCTACTTAAGAAAAATCGAAGTCTTTCTATGGGACGCGCAGATACGAAGGCCGAGACGGGTAGCGCGGGCGCCGTGGCCCGGCTGACCCTGAGGATATCGGGCAAAGGAAAATATCGCCCTGAAAATTTCTGCATGAGACTAAATTTTATCATGCTGCGATACGAAGGCCGAGACAGGTAGTTCGACTTTTCACTGCGGGGTTTGTATCGGCCGGGAATTTTTTTTATTTATTTTTCAAGAGCTTGAAAAACGACTGGAGGGGTTGGTAAGGCGGTCCATCAAAAAAATTAAGTGAAAAGAAGATTTTTTTTTGTTCCTCGCTAATAAGAAATGGGTAAAGGATGGTCGATTTAAAATCCTGGGGCCCAAGTATTTTTTTTTAATACCGGAGGAGTTCCGTTTTCTACCATTTTTTTCCTTCGCTTCTACCTTAACAAAAAATCGAAGTCCTTCTACAACTTTTAATCCCCGGGTCCAAGTAATTATTTTAAATATCAAAGGCGTTCCGTTTTTATAATGTTTAAAAAATGCAAGTCCTACGATTTTTTATATTCGGATCTAGGGATTACTGCGTTACAAGCAATCAGTGGAGGACTCTTTATCCGATTAAATACTACGGAGAAAAATAAATAAAACCCACTTTTTTTGCTAAAAATCAATAGGAAACCCCCCCCCCCCCTCCTCCCACGCCCTCTTCTCTCCCCTCCCCTTCTCCCACGATGACGAAAGTGATTTGGAATTAACTTCGAACATTTTTTTAATTCGTATTTTAACGCATATGGGACACATTATCAAAATTGCCAATCGCACATTAAATAAATTGTATCCATTCGGAGGGTCTCTCGTTCAAAATTAATTTGCGGTTTCGCTCGTCCACCCCTCCGAGTTTGTGCTGTAACTGTAATTCCTTCGATACCCTCAAGCCGGTTCGTCCCTCAGCGAGAAAGAGATCGAGGATGCACACAGTATAATTCCAGTTCGCAAACGGCTGTAACGGTGAGCTTCAACCGAATTTCGTTTGAATGAAGCAATTTGTGCGCTAGGCGTAACCCAATTGAGACCCTTGGTGCCCGTGAACGGGTAGTTTTCACTAGGCGAAAGCGCCACCGATAAATCAACCAGTTGCGCCAGCCGCATACTCGCCTAGCACGCCCCTACCATGTAGCCAGATGGCTTAATTTCATTGCGGGATATATACCCCCTTCCCTCCCTGCCCCCAAGGGATATTATACTACACGGGCATACCGAGATCGAGAGGCTTTAAAAAACTTTACCGCGTTATCACTTTCGCGAGCTATATCTAATGCCCTATCCGTCTCAGAAAGAAATCGGCCCAATGGAGCCGCGATTAAAAAAAAAGAAATCATTGTTTCAATAGCTTTTATTTATTTATATTTTTAGCATCGATACTTTATTTCATTTCTTTATTTTGTTTTGTATTACCCGAGCCACGTTGAATAAAATGTGGTCACACTGGCGTTAATACCCAAGGGCTCATCCGGCGGTTATTTTAATATGACGCAGAGATCTATGGATTTGTAATTCATATTAAATGAAATGTGAATCTCACAACGTTTTTTTATTATCCCCCAACGAGCAAAGAATCCCTCCCCAAAAAAAGTAGAAAATCCAAAAATAATAAACTTGGAAAACGTCGTAAGACGTCGAGGAGTTGCGTGAACAGGTGAGGGCGGGGGGGGGGGGGGGGAGGGGGGTGGTAGAGATAAGAGAGAAAAATGAATGCGCGAGATCGATCGATCCCGGCAGAGCCGTTGACCTACATTTACGTTTCTTCTCCGACTCTATCGAGCACTGCTCCAAGCTCTCCTAATATTCATAGATCAGAGATGCAGTTTTCTAAGAGTATAGATACGTATTCACTATATGCGGCGATAAACCTGATATATATATATATCTATATACATATATATAGATATCTTTTTTCATATCGCCGAACTAGCCGTAAAAAGCGCAATGGCCTGTTGCGTTGCATAAAAAAAGGGGAATTACGTCGAACAGTTAGTAACAGCCGCATAAAAGCCGAGACGAAGGCCTTCCAATTTAAAGATCGCTATAACATTAGCTAGAAATATATATATACGTGTATATATATATATATATATATATATATATATATGTATATATATATATATATATATGTATATATTGTACACTCAGTCAGCTGCTAGACAGCAATAAACACCGAACAGCCAGATAGTTAATTAAGCATCGGACTTAATAAGGAGGGGGAGAACAGTGAGAGAGGAATTGAACACGAGGCTTATACGGAAGTATAATCAGCTTCGACGTCGACATTAGCGCTCGTCAATAACTCGTACATATCAATAAAAAAAATGTAATAAAAAAAAAATTCTCGATAATTAACAATAATGAAACACGAATATGTAATTAGTCACAGAATTCGCAACTAAGTAACAGGCACGAGTCTGGAGAGTAACACAAATTACCCGTTGACTTTAATTACTCCGCAACGTCCCACAATTATGTACCAACGACACTTTACACAGAGTTAATAACAGGGGCATGGATATTAAATTATGTGTAATTTGCGTGCACGAATTGCGTCCGCGTAATATGGTTTTAATGTGTTTTAATTCTAACCATATGGCTGTTTTTTTCGAACAGCCAGATCGTTAATTAAGCATCGGACTTAACGAGGAGGAGGAGAACAGTGAGAAGGGAAATTGAATACGAGATTGATACGGAGGTATAATTAGCTACGTTAACGGTAGCGCTCGTTAATAACTCGTACGTATCAGTTAACAACAAAAAAAAAGTAAAAAAAAATAATTATAACAATCAACAATAACGAAACACGAAAATATTGTTATTTACACAATCCGTAATTGAGCAACACGCACGAATCTCGAGTGTAACACAAATCGCCCCTTTAATAACTCCGCAACGTCCCACAATTATGTACCAACGTCAGTTAAACACAGAGTTAATAACAGGGTCATGGGTATTAAATTATGCGTAATTGCGTACACGAATTGTCGCGGTGATGCGCATAATATGAGTGTCATTGGGAAGGGGCTCGTAGGAAAAGGGGGGGGGGGGTTAAGTTTCGGTAATAACAGTCGCGACTTTGAGAGTTTAGTACAACAGTAGCAGCATCGTTACAACGGACATTATACTATAAAAACGTATACGTGTATACGAGAGACGAGATTTTTAATTACAAAAAACATCAGTCGAGTAACATCGTTAAAGGTACATCAAACAGTGCGAATCGTCGAAACATCTAATATGCCGAACGGCGAAACATCTAAACACCATACAGGCATCTCTCACCCGACAGGCCCCGTACAATACGTATTTCAAATTTATTATTATTATGTGTGTTTATATATTATTTTTTTTCGAAGACCTACGAAAGAAAAATTCACGTTATTCACCCGGCACTCGCGGCAATAATATTTGTATCGCGGAACGTGAGGGAATATTGTATATGCGAGAATGGATGTACGACGTGACGAGCGAACAACGCGAACTACGCGGATAGTCGTAGGGGTAGAGCGCGAATATGCCCCGATGAATTGTGTGTGCCGAGAGATAGACAGAGAGCGAGAGAGAAAGAGAGGGAGAGTGAGTGAGCGGGAGAGGACTCTCCGCCGCCGTCAACGCAGCAAAGCTTCGAATATTCCTCTCTCCGCGAAATCCCCAAGCGCACTCCTCTTTCCGCCTCGGTTTTCACGTTTACAGCGAACCGTCTCGTAACTCTCTTTCCCTCTCCCTGTCTGAGTCCCCTCCCTTCGCCCCCCCTCGTGGATGTGCCGAGCGAACAAAAAAAAAAACCAAACTCCGTTTTATTTTATTATCAACGATATTTTCTTTCGGTACAAATTTTTTTTTATGCTTCGAGAATACCCGAAATAGCGACAACGTGCTCGACGCGGCCGGAGACGTTCGAGGCACCGCGATAGTGTGACGACGTAACAGCGACGGTATGCCTCGAAGAAAGGTGGATGTTAGGAGTCGAACGAGCGAGGGAGAGAGAGCCGGAGAGCGAGAGGGAGAATGAGAGAAAAATATATAGATAGATCGAGAGTAAAAGGAGAGACGGCGACGGGAAGATTGGTGGAAAACGGTGCAACCGAACGGTCCCGGTGCCGTGGTGCCACCTGACAGACTCTGAGAAATTTCGAGAAAACAGGATTTCCTTGGTGGTCATGCGCGCGAGAGAAATTTAATCGAATTTCGGTGTTGCAGTGGCGACGACAACGTCAGCTGCTCGCGCGGCACCCGAAACTATTGGATCGTGTATAGCGCCGAGAGGAGGGGGGTCGAGGGGGGGGGGGGGTGGTTGGTTGTGCGCGCACCATCGCGCATTCCTTTCTATTCCATTGCGTCGAAATTTTTCCTGCCTCTTCCCACCGCCCGTCGTTGCTCCTCTCGTAACAACCCTTTTACCGCCGCTGCTGCAACGCCGTCACTTTGCGCTTCGAGCCCACTCGTTCGCGACCCAGGGCGAAACGGCCGGCTCGCCGGTCGGACTGTGCGCACAAAAACAAAAATATATATATATATTTATGTGTATCTCGCTTTTTTCAACTTGGTCTTGCAACGATACCGACACATTTTTTCCCTTGCAACGCGGCGCTTGTTGCTTTCGCTGCACGAGTGCACGATGCGCGTATCCGTCGAGCCCGGGGAGCTTCGGTGCGCATGCGCGCGGATCCCCGACGGAGGGGGTACTTTACGATGGCAAGTTGTTGCGCATCGATCCTCCATCGTTAACCGGGTATTAAATAAAAATGTGAAGTACGAACGGCGTAACGATAAGACGATCGATCGACGTTAGCGTAGCGCAAGAGAAAAGTATAGTTTGCGTGTCGCACAGCGACCCGTCAGAACTGTCTGTTCTGCACTATCCGCAAAGGCCGTGCGGCGTACAGCCGAGTTTTCGGTACGAGAATCGACGCGCGTGCGCGCGGAGCGCCTCGCGCTCACTCCAACGCCGTGCGTCTCCCTCGCTCCCGTGTCGCGCCAGTCGCGAACCGTCGCTCGACCGGTCTGCACTTGCCGTCGAAAACGCGTGTGTCAAGTGAAACCTTTGAGTCCCCTCGCGATCATGGCTGCTCCGGCGAAGAAACGCGAAATCGACGACAATACGAGGGAGAACGAGGACGAGCCGATGAGCAGCGATGACAACGACGAGGAAATCGGCGACGGACAGCAGCAAGTGAGTATCGATAATTTATATTTATACATTCTAGAGTGCGGACGAGGGCGTCGGCCTCGGCCATAACCTCAATCCGGTACACGCGGCTCGCTGTCTTTGTTGCTTTGTTCCTCGAACAGATGTTTTTTTTTTTCTTTCGAATGGATTGTCGTTGATTGTCGAGCGGGTGAAAAAAATTTAATGATCGAAGGAGTATATCGTTGGGGGTTGAGGTGTATTGCGACATTTAGCGAAACAGATTGAACGGACGTGTGTGCAATGTGTGCAATGTGTGCAACCGGCGTGCACGCCGGTGGCGCGGGTTGCCGTCTAGCCGGCGCCGGCTTTATAGAGCTGTAGACGGGCGTTCTCTCTCTGTCTCTCTGCAGGGGGTCATCAGACTCTCCCATGTTGCAGGAAATACAAGTCGACTTCGAGGGAAGAAATCCTCAGGATCCCGACTTTCATGGGATAAAGACACTGCTCGGACAACTTTTTCTCAAGGCGCACATAGATCTCGGAAAATTGACGAATCTGATAATCGAACAGAATTACGTCGGATCGGTGGTTAAACAGTCGGACGACTGCGATGCTTCGGACGACGACGAGACCGACGTCAACGATGTCTTCGGCATCACTACCGTCATCAATTTATCGGTCAAACAGGTAAACTGTATAAGATTTTTTTATCTTAAAATAATTATACATGAGCTGTAGTTAATTTTAATATTAAATCTAATAAAAAAAAAATTGTGTAATTTTATGTATAGGACTGGAAGTTTTTATGCAAATACTGGTGTATTAAATGTCATGTGACATTTGGTGAAAGATTAATGTCTGGGGTTTTAAAAACATTGGGAATACTTTATTTTTTAATGATTTACTTTTTGCGACACACGCACAAAAAGTCCCACTTTTCGTACCTCTAATGGCAAAAGTGGTGTTTTTTGGTAAGCGGTCTGAGAAAAATACTGTGCATATTGCACTAGCTACTTTTTTGCACTCTTTAAAATCTAGTCATTTTTCTGCATTCTTTTGTCATGCATACATATTATAAAACGTGGGAGTTTTTGTGCACTTCTTACAAAATAGCACTTTTTGATACTAGTGCGATAAAACTTTTTCTGACGAGTGTGATTTCGTGTGCAGCACAAGCCAAAGACGAGTGTTGCAATCATACGAGTTATGAAAACGTTTATTGCAGGAGTATCGTACAAAATTTTACTTCACATAGTGTGAAAATACAGGTTTTACGCATGCTAAGCATGCGTAAAACTGCAATTTTTACACCCTGTGAAATAAAGTATATTAATTGTTTATTACAATTTTATTTTACATTGAATTTAATGTACCAGTTTTTGCATAAAAACTTCCAATCCAGTACATTAAATTTACAATTTTTTTTTACAGTGAAATTATCCATTAATACTTATGATTAAAACTAATATTTAATATTATTAATAATAATATTTGATAATAATAACTCGAACTCTTAATAACTCTTAAACTTTTAAATATTAGTTCTAGATTTGGGAACAAGAAAATAAATTTTAAAAATTCATTACGTTGAAAAACCATGAGTCCAATTGACGATGTTTCGACGGACTCGAGCCGTCTGGTATTCCTTCGGAAATAATATTTCCCTTTTTATGTTTTGTTTTTATAGCACGAGGCATGTATCATGCAGCTCAGAGACTTGTTGCGACAATTGGCGAGCGAGCACGCGACGGATGCGGCGAATAACATCGTGAAGACAGTCCTGGAGAACGACGCGCTGGGTCTGCTGATAAACGAGCGTTTCGTCAACATTCCCGCCCAGATAGCGGTGCCTCTGTTCGAGACTCTCATGTCCGAGATGGATCGAGCAACGCGCAAGAATATGCCGTTCAAATTCGATTACTTCATTCTCATATGCAAGCTGTACAAATACGCGGACGGCGAGAGCGGCAAGAAGCGCAAGAGCAAGAAGAAAAACGGACCGGACGAGCCCGACATACTGTGGAGCAATCCCGAGGAGGAAATACTCGCCGAGGATGCCGATTGTTCGTTCGAGTTTTCCGTCGAGAAAGATTCGGACAGCGGTCTGTTGGGCAATTGGACGGAGGGCGACGACGAGATGGTACCTTACAGACGAGTATTGATTCTCGAAGCGTCGAAACTTCGCGCGAGCCTCGACAAGATTAAAAATCTTGTGTCTTAACCCGGCTCGAGGCGTAAAGATATCCGGATCACGCGAGCTATCGGTCCACCGTGACTGAAGAGACTTGAGATAAGGAAGAAGAAGAATATGTTCCTCATACCTCATTCGTATAAGCTTTTTGCAAGCCACGCCACATTACTGGGGAGGAGACGCACCGCAGTACGTCGGAACTACTCGTAGCTATTCTACGTGTACCAAGCTTTTTATAATATATCTATATATTATATAACAATATTACATTTATAGTAAGAAAAACAAAGTCGCGCAGGACGTTATTGCGATAAGACGATGATTGATGGTGAATATCCTGACGATGATAAGTCATATATATTTTGGTTTGTTCATTTATAAATTTTCTTTTTCATTTAATTTTCCACCCCGTCCAATCCTCGCGCGTGCTAAAATTTTAAACGCAGAGCAACATCGAGGGTGCTTTGCGTTTAGATAAACAGAATTAAAAAATTCGTTGACGACTTGTCGTACTTTCTTCCGTCGAACTCGGACGTGGTATCGGGTAAATGGAAAAAGATCGTACCTCATAGACGAGTGTTGATCTTTGAAGGCTCGAACTTTCGCGCGAGTCTCGACCACATTAAAAATCTTGTAACTTAAGGTAGTTACCGTAGAGAACACTAGTCAAACGAGTGCAAAATTTTCATAATTGTTTATCCAAAATGTTGAGCATGTATTGACAGTAACGTCGATTTGTATTACTGCACGGGTCCTCAATCAAGGAAACTTTTGATAACGATGTTCTTACAAATATTAATTTGTATTTTTTGTACTTGATGTATTTTTTTGTATTTTGCCCGGCTCTGATACAAATCAAACCTCCTTTACTGTCAAGAAATGCATACAATTTTGGATAAATAATTCTAAAACTTTAGCACTCATTTGACTGGCGTGCCACTCAGTAGCTACCTTAAGGTGAAGTGAAAGTCACGTGACGGACCCAGGCGTGAGAGGACGATAGCAGGCATAGGTCTTACAGTGGAACGAAAAAGAGCGACAGGGAACGTGTTTTACTTCACCTTAACCCGGCTTGATACGTAAAGATATCCGGATCACGCCAGCGATTCGTCACTGTGACTGAAGGGACTGAAGAAAAAGAAGAATACACAAAAAAAATCGTATGAAATTTAATGTACCGGACTTAAAGTTTTTATGCAAACACTGATATATTAAATTTCATAGAATTCGATGAAAAATTCGAAATTTCGTAGAATTGCGATGAATAATTAATGTTCAGTGTATTTACAACATTTGGAATACTTTATTTTTCATAATTTGCGTTAATTTACTATCAAGTAATTTCATTTTTATAATTTACTGTAATTTCAACGAAAAAGTACATTAATTGTTCATCATAATTCTACATTACATTTAATGTCCCAATTTTTGCATAAAAACTTCCAGTCCGGTACATTACAATTACAATTTTTTACAGTGTATCTTCCTCACACCGCATTCGTATAAGCTTTGGGCAAGCCACGTCACATTAATGGGGAGGAGACGCACCGCAGTACGTCAGAATGACTCATATCAGTTCTCCGTGTACCAAACTTTTCATAAGATCTCTATATATTATATAACAATATTACATTTATGGTAAGAAAACTATGTCGCGCAGGACGTTACTGCGATAAGACGATGATGGAGGTGAATACCCTGACGATGATACGTCATATATATTTTGGTTTGTTCATTTATAACAGTTTTCATTTTTGATTTCATTTTCCCCCCGTCCAATCGTCGCGCGCGCTGAAATTTCAAACGTGCCGCGACATCGACGATGCATTGCATTTACACAAGCAGGATTGAAAAATTCTTTTACGACTCATCGTGAGCGCATTTTCTTCCGCCGATCTCCGACGTCAGGCATCGTGTAAATGAAAGGCACCTCGAGAGATCAAATTCTTCAATTAATACAATCGTTACGTAGAAAGATCATTAAATTTGAAAGACTGTCTGATCGGCTTGGCTCGCCGTCTCATCGTCCCCAGAATGTTCAGCATCTCGGAGACCGCCGGCGGTGCGGTTTCGGCCTCTTGTCTTCGTTTCTTTTCCTCCTCTCTCTGCTTCTGTGAGATCAAAAAAAAATTCAACATTCGCATTGCCATCCGCAATTTTTTTCGAACGGAAATAAAATTATCATCGCGTTACTCACATCTGTCTGCTTCAGCGTGAATCTTCCCCCCTTGATCTGATTTATTATATCGTCGATCGCTGAAAAATAATCGACGCAATATTAAATCCGTTTTTTTACTAGAATTTTGTTTGTCGTCATTATAGTGAAAAATTCTTACCCGGTTGCTGCGGAACCGCCAGAGTTTTCTTCGGGTTTATACCGAGCATGTTCTCCATGTCCGACACCGCGGTGCAGCTATTGCCGGAGTTCATTCTCTCTCTGGTCGCGAGTTTTATCGACGCGAGAGCGTTTCCGGTGGGTAATTTCGGCGGCAGCGGGGGCGGAGGAGGCGGCGCCGGAGGGGCGGGCGCCACAGCCGCTGCGTTCTTCAATTCAGCGATTTGTTTCTCCATACTGCGAACTACCTCCTCGAATTCCTTTACCGATTTCTCGGCCCTTTCCGCCCGCTCCACCACCATGTCGAGCTCGGACTCGGCGAGCTTAAGTTTCTCTTCGACGATTTCGAACTCGAGATTCGCCTCCTTCTCCTCCAATTTGTCCTGAAGCATTTGTATCTGCGCCTGATGCTCCTGGTGCTCCTCCTCGAGCAGTCGTTTAAGAGATTCGACCTCCTGGAGAACGGCGAGAAGCCTGCCGTTCGGGTCGTCCCCGATCTCGGCCATGAGGAGCGCGCTCTGATGGGCGAGAACGTTACGCTCCTTTTGCACCTAAAATGGACCAGGTCGGTGATTAATTTTTGTGGCAACTTTTTTATGGAGCGATAGGAATGAAGCTCGGAAAATAAAATTTACCCTGTCGGCTTCGATCTTCATGATCTTCGCTCTTTCCCTTTCGGAATCGCACTGCGTCTTCAACACCTGCACCTCTTCCGCCACCATCCTCGAGACTCTCTCCATGTTTTCCTTGTGCACCCTCAGCTCCCGGAGTTTGTGCTCATCTATGAAATAAAAAAAAAATTATCATCCCATTTGATCAGGCACACTTTCGGGACTCTTCCAGAAACAAGTAAAATTCGAGGACTTTACAAGTCAAGTCAAGTAAAACATCAAAAACTCTCCAAGTCAAGATAAATAAAAATCAAGAACTTTCCAGGTCGAGTTAAGTCTAAAATCAAGGACTTTCCGAGTCAAGTCAAACAATCAACGTTTTTTCAAGTCAAGTCAAGTCAAACAATCGACGTCTTTCCAAGTCAAGTCAAGTAAAAAATCAAGACTTTTCAAGACAAGTTGAGTAAAAAAATTAAGGACGTTCCAACTCAAGTCAAGTAAAAATCAAGAACTTTCCAAGTCAACTCGAGTAAAAAAGTAAGGATTGAAGTATTCTCAAAGGCAAAAACAAACACGATCATACCTTTGTTTCTCAACGTCCGTTCCTCCTCCAATTGTGCGGACGCGAGTGCCGCCTGTTCCTGAGCCTCGAACTCCTGCAGCCGAGCAGAATTGAGTTCCGTCTGAAGCCGGGCAACTTCCTGGCTGAGTTCTGAGCACCGAAAGAAAATCGTGAATATTGAAGAAAAAAATATAAAATTGCACACGAACACCCGTGTTAATAAAGATCTACCGTACCGGTGACCGTTTCTCTCAATTGCTCGATATCCGAATCCGAGTTGGCGTCAACCTCGTCCGAAATATCGACCTCTCCTGGCACGCCATCGGGACGCGACTGAACAAATTGTTGTACGAGTACCTGCGATCGCCTCTTCAACTCCCGATTTTGTTTATACCACTGCGATGAAAAAAAGAGGATAAAAAAATTGCGGCGTTATACAAATGGGATATTATCGCATCGCGAGCTTGCGATAAGAGACCCTCGATTGGGTAACTCGAACCCATCGGATATCAAAACCGGGTCTCACCTGAGAAGCTTGCTGCATCGCTTTGTGCAGCGCACCAGTCTCGACGTCGTACTGTCTCTTGAGCTGCTCGTACTCCTTGCAGACAGCCTCGGATACTAAAAATCGAAGGAGAAAAAAGTCATTTCGTGAAGCCTTCGGTATAGATATTGTAGTGTCCAGTAGGCGAGACGTGCCTTGGCCATTAAATATAATCGTTGCACATTCGATATTATACTGTCCTAGCAAATTATCTTAATAAATGGTCTCCGCACCTGTACGCAGCTTGTGGAGTTCCCGATCCTTGTCTTTGACCTGCGAATGTAACGCATCGTTGTCCTTCTGCAATTGTCGTAATTTCCTCTGAAGATCGCTCTGCTCTCGATTCACTGAAACAGAATGGTATTTGTTTTACGCATTCGACGTTATCGTGAAATCTTAACGGTTTTCGTAAAACCTCATTAAGGATTCATCACGCGTATATTCCCAACCAAAAGTGAGATTTAGAGACAAATTAAACAATTCCTGATGGTACAAAAATCTGAAAAATCACCTGTGTAAACTGGTGAAATGAGCGCTAAATTTTTACAATTATTTATCCAAAATTGTATGCATTTATTCACGGTAAAGGAGGTTTATTTGTGTTATTGCATGTGTCCTCAACCGAGAGAAATTTTAATCACAGTGGTCTTGCAAGAACAACAACCGGTAAATACAAATTTCCATGATAGTACGTTTTCGTTGGATTGTTTCAAAGTAAAATCCGTATTTTTTATCCATTCTAATTTACCACAGTTCATTTTGTTTCTTAAACTTTGCTTGTACGTTAAATTAGTTTCAAAAATAAGGATTCTTCTTTTAAAAATCTCAACAAGAATATTTCGTCATATTAATTTGCACTTATCAGTTTATGCGTTTACATCGTTATCGATAGTTGGCTTGATTGAGGACCCATGCAGTAATACTAATTGACTTCTGTTATTAAATACACAACATTTTGGATAAACAATGGCAAAAATTTAGCCCTCGCTTGGCAAGTGTTCCGTACTACCTTAACTACCGAACTCTTGTTCGAAGCATGGCTAATTACCTTCTATTTACTTAAAAAAAAATTGCTTCCGATTAGCAGTTGAAAGACAAATATCGACCCATCGGAAACGATTATCGTGAACACACTTCAAAAACTAATTAGCCGTGACGATATCCGCTTTAAAGTGTATTTGCAGCAACCGATGTATGTAAAGCACTAATAGGTATACCTATTAGTGTTTTCCGCTCCAGCGAATGCATATTTGTGAAAGCAAGAGTTTCGTAATTACCATCGTTGCAAGCTTAGAGATTAAAGCATCGATAATCGAACGATGGCCCTGCGCACACAGGTATGCCGAGCACGTACGTAAAGTACGTTCCATAACAACTATTGATACAAGCCTATAGAGTGTGCACGAAACGAAGCGCGTATAAGCATGAATGAATCACGACGAGGCGCACGAGCGCAAGGTCCACGTGCTGGCCGGTATGCACGCTGGGCGTGCCGTCGTCTTTTCAGTCCTGAGTCGTGAGCTCGTGACTCAAGACGTCGTAAATCGTCTCTCGTCTACCTACCTCTCAAGAGAGCCCGTCCCATGCCCACAGATCTCGACAACACTAATAGACCAAAGATTGTCTCTAACAACGATGGTAATTCGACAATGAAAAAGAACAACGAAAACGATTCGTGCCTGAAATTACACATATTAGTATAATTATAATATAATACGTAATACATTATGTATTATATTATATGTAGTATATATAATATTAATCTTAGCCCTTCGCGTATGGGATCCTTGTTTAACGAGGACCTAGAATTTGCCAAGATGGAATCTTCGAACGATTCGAATAACAAGTTGATGTGCTAAAAAAATCTGTGAATATTCACGGACGTTGCTTCAAGTGCTGTTTTTTTGATAACGCAGAAGAAAATTTATTACGAACATCCGTATCGTTTTTGTATGGTCGTTTGCGATCGGCAAAAAGTCCTCGGTACTTGAAGAGTTACAGAATTAAATGAATCATTCATACTATTATAATATCTTATATATACTTTTGAAAGTTTTTTGTTTGTTTGACCCAATTTTCAAGAATCCAGACCGTCCCTCTAAGGGCCTCCAGGCCTGGATTATAGTCAGTGATTTAGCATATATACTAAATTCCCCTAAGGGCTTTCCTGACTTTACCGTTCTGGTACTATTCTGTGGTCCTCGGGGTTGAATTTTAAGGCGTGACTTTGAACTTAAGATCGAATTTAAGATCCAAGTATAAGCTTAAGATCTACCTTAAGTTCGAACTCGAACTTCAATCGAAATTGAGTTCAGTCTTACGTTCGAACTCGGGTTCGATCTTAAGTTCAATCTTAACATAGATCTTAAGCACGCAATGAAGCTCGGGTCAAACTTGGATCTTAAATTCAATCTCAAGAGCGATCTTAAGTTCAACCATAAGACGGTACGCAATAGTGCTCGGCACTATCGTGGTGTGTAAAAAAACTTATTTCCGGACGGAAAATACGTCACTTCCGGGTTTGATAATCTCATTTATCGACCGGCAGTCACGTCATACCGGAAAAGCGTCATTTACGATCAAAAAGTGAGATTTTCAAGCTGAAAGTGACGTGTTTCTGGTAACATGGTGTCCAGTAGACATTCAAGGGCACTTTCCAGGACATTTCCAGGTTGCGTTGCGACATTTATTTTAAAAAAATGAAAATATGCAAATAACGCGTGAGGCATGAAATAACATTTAGTTCGATAACCGTTTTCGTTCAAGTTGGAATCGGTTCATAAAAAAGGAAACTTCTCACTATGTATTAAGTGAAACTCAACGACATTCCAAAACTTCAAGGACTTCGAGGGCCGCTGGACACCATGTGTAAACCTCCACAACTATAAATTTCCGGTTAAAAAATTCCCTAGTCAATAGCGAGAAAGCAAAGCGCCCGAGCCTCAACAACCTGCCAGTTATCGTTACAATTTCATTAAAAAAAAACAATAACGACAATAATTACCAGCTTCCGACTTTTGTAGCAATGTTTTTCGGACCCTCTCGGACTCCTCGTACTTCGTTTTCCATCTCGAGTCGGATAGCGAGCTGTTGCTTCGATTTAGTTTCGATGTCTCGTGGCTGTTTCGTTTGACGGGCGACGCTGGCGGCGTCGGCGACGAGAACGAGGACGTCGACAAGAACGATGATGATGGCTGTCTGTTCTCGTTGAGACTCGAGCGTAGCTGCGGGCCGGTCGAATCGTTGCCCGAATTGTTGTTTACGCCGACGAAGCCTTGGGGCTTGTTGACTTTAGCCGGTGAGTTGTTTACAGCATCCTGGAGCCTCTCGAAGGACGCCCTCTGCGCGGCGACGGAAATTCTACGTCCCACGACGCTCTCGCCAACGCGCTTCGCCAGGCCGTTGTGCTGCTGATTGTTATTGTTATTATGCTGCTGGGATTGGTGGAGCAATCGGTTGTCCTGAAGCTTAACGAGACTCGGTATCTTTGGTATGGGAATGTGTGAGTGATTTGCATTGTTCGACGACGACGATGGAATTCTCGACTGCGAATTATCCATCGAGCTAAGCACTATATTCAGCTCGCTCTTGTTCATTGTTTTTGCTCTCGGGTTCGTTGTTTTTACCACTCTGCATCAGTGCACTCGTTATCACCTGTTATCGGACAGAAAAAAAATCAATACAAACGAACGTTAGTTTGAACGACGATTAATTACGATCGTTTGTCGTCTGCGATAGCCGGAGGAAAAAAAAAATTAAGAAGTAATGAAGAGGTTTTTTTTTTTTAGAACAAAGTGCACAGAGCTTCGGTCATCGGACGGGAAATTAACGATACCGCACAGTGCCGCGTACTAGTAGGCGTTTTTTTAGTCGGCTTTCGTCGAGCAAATCAACCCTCCAGCGAACGAGACAGGGCAGAAAAAACAATACAAGGGAAGGTTAGTTTGAATGAGCATGAATCACGATTGTTTGTCGTCAGCGGCAACCGCAGGAAAAAAATCAAGAAGGAATGAAGAAAGTTTTTTTATTAGAACAAAGTGCACAGAGCTTCGGTCATCGGACGGGAAATTAACGATACCGCACAGTGCCGCGTACTAGTAGGCGTTTTTTTAGTCGGCTTTCGTCGAGCAAGCCAACCCTCCGGCGAACGAGACAGGGCAGAAAAAGCAATACAAGGGAAGGTTAGTTTGAATGAGCATGAATCACGATTGTTTGTCGTCAGCGACAACCGCAGGAAAAAAAATCAAGAAGGAATTAAGAAAGTTTTTTATTAGAACAAAGTGCACAGAGCTTCGGTCATCGGACGGGAACTCAACGATACCGCACGCTGACGTGTACAATTAGTATAAGTAAGCTCTGTTGCGAACGCGGCAGGACAGAAAAAACAATACGAACGTACGTTAGTTTCAATGATTAATTATTATCGTTTATCGCTTGCGACAACTGGAGGAAAAAAAATCAAGAAGGAACGAAGACAAAATGTGTGCACATTTTTTTTATACACAAATTGCACAGAGCCTCGGGCATCGGACGGGAAATCAACCGCACGTCGCCGCTTACTATTAGTAGGCTCTCCGTCGAGCAAGTGCAACCCTCCGGCGAAGGCGGCGGCACGGAAAGGGAAGAAGAACACGTGAGAGCTCAGCCACCGCACAGACCACAGGGTTAATAACTTTGGGAGATTTTCTAAAAATAATCTAAACCGGCGCGTGCTCTCTGCACCCCCCGAGAGTGCACCGAGAATCTACACTGTTGAAGTAATACAGCTGCCTACTTCGGCGACTGAGCTTAGGCGCCTGTTTTTTTTTCGTCTTTTTTTTAAACTTCTTAGAGCACTATTAATACTTCACACACGCGTGCCTTAATGTAAACGACGAAATTATGAATAAACTAACTTTTCACTGTCGTAATACTTTCGTCCGGAATACTGTTGATTTTTTTATTTTAAACTATCCGCAAGCACTTTACTCGTTCGACTTTTCATTTATTTGGTTTTGTTTCCTTTTTTTTAATCGCTCGAATTTGAAGAAAAAAATGAAATAAATTTTTCTTTTCGTAGAAGTTATCGCGATCTCGCGCGCAGATACGTTCCTTCCTTGGAAGAAGTCAACCGGAGAATGCGCGTTGATTTCTCCGGCGACGTGTTGCCGCGGCTGTGTGCTCTGACGCAGAGCTCTCTCGCTGGAAAGCAACGCGACGCGCTCCGCTCGCTCGCTCGTACCGAACGAAAAGGACGCGAGAGCGAGCGAGTGGGACGCAACGGCCGAAGCCGGGAGACGGAGAATGTGCAACGACGACGCGTTCTCCTCGGTGCGATATATACAAAATAACTCGGGGCCCGTTGCTGCCGTTGCTCGTTTCTTTGAGCTCTCGCTCGATCAACTGCAGCCTTCGCGGATTGCCTTAAAGAGTTACTCAACGTCGATTATTATAATTCCACACGGCACAAAGTGCAAACTGCGGTGTTGCGCTCGTACATTACAAGCGAGCGACCCTGTCGCTTTTTCAAACTCAAATTTAAAATAAACCTTAGCAAACAATCGATATCTAACAACAACCACTTTGTACTTTGTACTTTGTACTTTGTACTTTGTACTTTGTACTTTGTACTTTGTACTTTGTACTTTGTACTTTGTACTTTGTACTTTGTACTTTGTACTTTGTACTTTGTACTTTATACTTGGTATTCGCGTGTGCGAATACCAAGTCGCACGATATCCCATAATAACAGTAACATTTTTATCGATTGACAATTTACTATATGGTAATAATTTTGTGTTTTTCAGATTTAAGATGACAACGGGGACGCAGTCGGCTACTGCCCAAGTAGCAAAAAGACATCTAGTACGAAAAAGTCATCCTAATGGGATACATAAGTCCACCCGAATGGTAACTATAAGCTATCATACGTCCAAAAGTTAACTTTTAAACATAGGATAGCTTATAGTTACCATTCGGGCGGACTTCTGTATCCCATTCGGATGACTTTTTCGTATCATGTGTCTTTTTGCAACTTGGGTGGATCTCTGTACTTTCGAATGCAGCGTATCTATAGTTTCTGGCAATAACAATTCGAACTACGTTTGTCGCAACACTTCGTATGCGCGATGCGCAACAAATTACGCCGACGCGGGCTACTCTTCACCTCGAGCGATGGGTGTCATTGAAATAACGGTGATGCGTGTTTCGTAAGCGTGAAGTAAGCTCGATTAAATTGTTTATCTTTTTTTTAATGGCGAGACGAATTTTTGCAAAAAATGTTGGTTTTCATTAAATCGGATAATCATCGGAAGTACGAAAGACTCGAAATTATTATACTTCGACGATGTCCGATTATTCGGGTTAAAAAAAAAATTAAAATTGCCCGTGCGGTGAAACACCCGAAGCGCTCGACATCAGGAATTTTATTCTATTTATTCAATGGTTAAAACCGTCGATCAAGCGTGACGAACCAGAGCGCCGCAAAACCGCAGCCTCGCATATTATAACACTCGGCTGTGTTTCCAGCCCGGTATTCCAGTGCGCATTTAATACGCCTGTGTACACACAAGTGCGACAATTTATACAAACGTCTCTACAAAGCATCGTTTTATAAACGCCACTCTCGTTCGCGACGAAACGCGCATTCGTCGCTCGTACAGGCGTTTTGAGTCATCGGCGAATATCTGAATAATCCCAAGGCAGACCGAGCGGCGAGGGATAACGCGATAGAATATCCTTTGTCCTGCCGTCGCAGCAACACTCATAACTACAACTACACATCTCCCGCATCTTTTCTCCGTGAAAGCAGACAAAAAAAAATTTACTGAAGCATCTGCTCCTCCGATCCACGCGATCTCCGTATCTCTCTCTCGTGCGTTACGTTTCGCTGTAATTTAAAGGCGAATGCGTGCGATTTTCTTTCCGTTCACTTTCACTGCAAACCGTACGGGTTTGTCGAGAACGCGCGTAACCTTACCGTATATAAAGGTCGGAGAATAAAAATGCCCGGTGAAAGAAAAGCAATATTTCACAGGCCTATCCACGTGCTAGAACGATTACAGATTACGGCACATCTCACTTGTGAATTTATTTCGTTGCGAAAACTCCGTGCCGAAGGTGTACAGGCTCGAACGTGCTGTGGAACTGCTCGAGCGGGCATCCAAGAAAACGTTTATACTTTCACGCTGCCTGCTGTCGTTTTTTATTCACGGGCTCTCTCGAGAGTCCTCTCCCACGTGCGCTCCGTCGTGCCAGCCATAGGGCCCAGCCTAGATAGCGCCGGATAGTAAATAACCCCCCCTCGAGCTCTCGAAAAACTTCTACGCTTCGCTGTAACGCGAGTTCGAACACACTCGAAAATACTCTATTATAAAACCGGCGATGATAAGCACTGCATCTCCTGCTCCAGATTCCGAAACGCTTCTTCGAAACCCGTGCGGAATTTAAATCGACGTCCTGCCCACTGTTCTCGCTCGGCAATTATTATCGAGGCAGCTTCATTGTCTCGAATAATTCCCCTACTCATTGCTTCGTTACGGGACCAGCCAGAGAGAGCTCGCGGCTCGGATGAGTCAGAGAGCTTCCATGCCGTTGTGGCGTGAACTAGTCATCAAACGAGAAATTCTCTTTTTTTTTAACGGAATACCGCCGTCCGGCGTTGGGAATCTTATGTTTCCAAGGTAGTTTTGCGGAAATTGTGTGTCCTCAGCGACTGTGTTGAGAGCAAACTGATTTGGTCCGGACACGTGATTGTCGAATGAAAAGACACCTGTTGGATCGCTCACGCTCTTCGTCATACGTTTTTATGTTGCTGTTATTATTATTTAATAATATAGCTGCCATTAGTACAACTACGATTATAATTGCGACATTAAATCAATTGAAAAGTAAAATCGATACACATATTTTCACGTGACACTATATTATACAGAAGATGATCAATAAGTGGAAACGTAATTCCTCCAAACTAAAATGATAATTTATTATAGTTTTCAGAATTTACGTTTCCACTTATTGATCTGCTTCTACACAATGTAGTGTCACGTAAAAATATACGTATCCGTTTACCTTATAAGTTGATTTCATGTCGCAAATATTATCGTAATTCCATTGTCGTCGCAGCAACGTATCGATCAGTAATTCATGGGCCGAATATTAATGAAACTTACGCACGAAATTCATACACCTAGTGGTAAAAGATATTCTTAGATTCATCCCATATATCTGCGAATGTTCTTATAAGTATAGCTTATCTCAGAAGAACGATTACATTTCTATTGGAATAATGTATCCGACGAAGAAGCGTGAGTCATCGAATAAAAATTCGATACATCGGTCTTTGTAGACGCAACATTCGATGCGCAGTTAATCGAGGTATAAATTTCCAATATCCTCAATGAATCAATAGAGTGATTCGTTATCTGCAAGAAAAGCGAGAAAAGAGAAAAAAAAATCCCTAACCGTATCACAAAACGCAATCTATCGGGATAATGAACTCGTCGGAAAATCAGTCGCAGCAGCGACATCAGCTGTTGCCGATAGCGACGTAGCTGCGCTATCTGTCCAAACCCATTTCGTCGGCAACGTCACCGTTTTACTTTATCACTCGCTTCAGAAGTTCAGAATAAAGCTCCGGCGAAAGTTAAGCACGAAATTAATACATATGATAGTCAACATTATTCTTACATTACATTCCATATATTTGCGAATGTTCTTACGATCCAAATAGCAAAAAACCATCCGATATCAAAAAGTGATCTAAATGGATTACAGATGTCCGTCCGACGCTAATATCCTACGTAAAAAAGTTAACTTTTTTGATGCGTGGTATCTTCCGCGTATCGTCCAGATGGACATTCGGAACCCATTGAGATCACTTTTTGATAACTAATTTTTTTATGCTACCTAGTCAGTACAGATTATCAGAGTTTCTATTGTAAGGTAACACTTGTAATCGCATCTACAAACATTATTTGATGCACAGAAAAAGTTATACAAGGTTTAAGCCTAAATTATGTTCTATTGTTGCATTTTATTAAAAGACCAACGACATAGTGTTCGGAATGTGGTACAAGTGTTACTAAATACGCGACCCAATAATCGAACAGTTCGGAGAAGTTAGGTTAGCCATTTTTCTACGAAGCTTATCTTCAGTATTGTTTCGCGTAAATATAAAATTTAATTGACTTAATTATAACAAATGGCAAAGAAATTCTTTGAGTTCATATGAAGTCGAGGTCCTACATCAGAATTTTCGAAATCTATGATTGCGTTCCCAAACATCGGGACATGCAGTGTCCGATGTTTGGGTACCAAACTGGTACATTCAGACTCTCAATATTTTCTTTCGCAATTAAAAAAATATCTATCTTTGTGTAACTTATCGATGCGCTTTGGAAACTACAAACTATGAGCTCGACATTGGTTTCAGTTATATTCACAAAAAGTTAGTTCTTGCCCAATTAATAACTGCCAGGATCTAGAGATGCTCTCAACCGTCCGAGCATTGGTGCCTTCACCTTAACAATGTATCCGACCAAGGAGCCTGAGTCATCGAATAAAAATTCGATACACCGGTCTTCGCAGACGCAACATTCGATGCGCGGCTAATCGAGGTGTGAATTTCCAATCTCCTCGACGAGTCGATCGATCGATTCGTTGTCTGTAAGAGAAGCGAGAAGAGAGAAGAAAAAAAATCTGTAACCTCATCGCAAACCGCAATCTGGGATGATGAACTCGTCGGGCAAATCAGTCGCAGCATCGACGACAGCTGTTGCCGACAGCGACGTAGCCGCGCTATCTGTCCGAGCCCATTTCGTCGGCAACGTCACTTCTACCCTGCACCGTTTTGCTTTATCACTCGTTTCAGAATAAAGCCCCGGAGTCAGTGCTAAAACATTCGTGGGTGGAGGGTCCGCGCGCATCTCCGCGAGGCGACAACAGCTGACCGTTGTAACCTCACTTTTTCGACCAGCTCGCGTCCGACCGATTCAGTAGAATGCTTTCGCTTCGTTTCACCCACGATTTATAGTTTTTATCGCTACACCCTCCCGTGCGGCGTTCGAGAGATTCGCGACGATAGTCGGGAAAAAACCAGAATTACCGAAGGGCCAAGATGGGCAATCAGTTGGTCGGCATCGCTCCGAGCCAAATATTTCCGGTCGAGCACTATCTGACAGATCACAGTGACTTACTGTTCGATGTCAAGTAAGTCGAAAAAAATTCACTCGAAAATCATAAATTTTTTTTTTATTTTTATTTTTTTTTCTAAAAATTATACATAGTAATATTTTTTCGTAATTTTTTTTCCAATTACGAAAATTTGCAGCTTGGGAAGCACGAGATTTTTCAAGGTTGCGAGAGCGCGCAGCCAGGAGGGTCTCATAGTCGTCAAGGTCTTTGCCATACACGACCCTACCCTGCCGCTTTCCACTTACAAAGACAAACTAGAGGAGATCAGATTCAAATTGTCATCGGCCGTCAACTGTCTGCCCTTTCAACGAACCATAGTGAGTACTTGGGCGGCGAGCCGGTGAGATTGATTCGTTTAATTTATTATCTGTTTTCTTGTCCAGCTTGCCGAGAAAGCTGGCTTCATCATGAGAGAGTACGTGAAGTATTCGCTGTACGACAGAATCAGCACCAGGCCTTTTCTCTCCACCATAGAAAAAAAATGGATCACCTTTCAAGTTCTCTACGCGCTCCATCAAGCACACAAGGTCGGTTTCCATTATGCGATTTGGGATAGTTTTGGTGTGGTGGAAATTTTATTCTCTGTTTATTGTTGCAGTTCGGCGTCTGCCACGGCGACATAAAACTGGAGAATATTATGATAACCAGCTGGAATTGGGTTCTTCTGACTGATTTTGCAAGCTTCAAACCTACATACTTGCCCGAGGACAATCCGGCCGATTTTTCATATTTTTTCGATACGTCTAGGAGAAGGTAACAATTTGCTTGTGACCCTGAAGACATCTGCATGACATCAAATTTAATTTGGCAAGCCCTATCAATGCATGGCTTTAGGAAGAAAAAGAAATTGTTCACGTGTAGAATTTTATTCTCAAGTCAACTACCCCGAGCGGTGTTCGTGCGACGCAAAACACAGCCGTTATAACTTGATGAAATTTAGTTTCATGCAGATATTTTAAAGGTCATATTTGCTTCGCGCAGTAAAAAAGATTTGTACATTTAAGCAAACATTTCTCGGCCCTGAGCGTCTATAATTTTTGTATTGTAATCAAAGAAACGCATTGTTACCTAAAAAAAAATTGTGAAATCATCGAGAGAAGAAAAAGAGAACGATTGCGCACGAAACATCCTTCCGAAATGTACAAACCTTTTTTACCGTGCATGAATCGCGATGCTATATTCTTGAGCTGGAGCACGCTTTTTTTTTATTTCTCGGTACAAACGCGCTTGTTTTATTCGCAGAACGTGCTACATTGCTCCCGAGCGATTCGTCAAGACGCTGTCCTCGGAGCTGAGCAACACGATGCTTCTGCCGGAGCAGGAACTGAAGACCGGAGATTTGCACCCTTCGATGGATATTTTTTCGGCGGGTTGCGCTCTAACGGAACTCTACAACGAGGGTCATCCACCGTTCGATTTCTCGCAATTATTGGGTCAGTGGAGAAACATTTAGAAACCGTAGAAACAAACAATGCTTTTTTATAATTACATACATAATATCTGTTATTTATTTATTTATTCATTTGACCCTTCACGTACCGGATCCTTGTTCAACGGGGACTTACAATTTGCCACACGGAACTTTCGACCGATTAGAATAACATGTTAAATTCACAGACGTACCTTGAAGTATTTTCTTTTTGCACCGAAAAAAATTGATTACGGAGTTCCGTAGCATTTTTGCGCTTAAAAGAAGGCATGGTCGTTTGCGATCGTCAAACAGTCCCGGGTACTTGAAGGGTTAACGGGGACAACCCTCTTCGTACGTTTGATCTACACGTTTAACATTGGTATAGATATAATATCATAGATGTAATGTTATAACTTGCAGCCTACAGAAACAGCGAGTACTCGGCGAGCAAGCATCTCGACAAGATCGACGACCCGGGTATACAAGAATTATTGGCATCGATGTTGGAGAAAAATCCGTCTAATCGTAAGAGCGCCGAGATTTATCTGTCCCAAGCGAGGGGTAAAGTATTTCCCGAATACTTTTACTCCTTTCTGCAGTCGTACATGCTTATATTTTCGGCGGCGCCGATACTGTCGCCCGACGAGAAGATAAATCGTCTGAAGAACGACATCGGCAATATAATAAATATACTGAGAGCCGAGGAGAACGTCAGCAGGAAGAGCAGCAGCGAGGCGGACAAGACTGATAGCGTGAAAAATAGTATCGACAATACAAACGCCGAAGCGAGCAAGGACGATTCGGGACAGAGCGAGGATAACACGATAGTCGAGATGGACAGCGATCAGAGCTCGGAGAAATGTGATTCGCACAATCCCGACATGAAAGACAGTTCGAAGCTCTCGATGCAGGGCAGCGACGCGAAGGACGAGAGCATAACGGTTCAGGAGGAACAACGCCGCGAGAGTCTCGCCGGAGACGAGCACACCGGCGACAAAGCCAAAATCGACGAAGACCCGGAATCCGAATCGTCGGAGAAACTCGACGGTCTCATTATAATAACGCAGCTAGTTACGTCTTGTATTCGAGGACTTCATCATTCTCAATCTAAGCTACAGAGTCTCGAAATTTTACTTGAATTAGCCGAGAATACGTCTGACGAAACGATCCTCGATAGAATACTGCCTTACATCGTGAGTATTGCACGGTAGATTGTTAAATAAATTTGTATGCAATTTAATGTACCGGACTGGAAGTTTTTATGCAAAAACTGGTATATTAAATTCCACGTACAACTGTCATGAACGATTAAGGTAGTTATGCGTGGCACACTAGTCAAATGAGTGCTAAAATCGACTTCCGTTATTGATAGTGAATGCACAAGATTTTAAATAAACAAATGTAAAAATGTGGCACACGTTTGACTAGTTTGACTTATTTAAAAAACTTTGGAAACACTTTACTTTTAATAACATACTTAAACTTTACTATAAAAGTCCTTTGAATTCTATAATTTACTTTAATTGCATTGCAATTAATTCCATTAATTGTTCATTACAATTATACCATAAATTTAACACATCAGTTTTTGCATAAAAACTTCTAGTCCCGTGCCTTAAATATACAATTTTTTTTAACAGTGGTATAGTGATTTATGCGACGAGTAGATTTATAAAAAAAACAATAATTTCTCCTTCCAGTTCCATTTGGTTCACGACCCGGCGCCTCGGGTTCGCGTGTCCGCTATACACACTCTAACGAAATGCCTCTATCTCGTAAAATCCATACCGCCGACCGACGTAAACATATTTCCCGAATACATACTTCCCGGTTTGGGTCATCTGACGCAAGACGAGGCGGTAATAGTCAGAGCCGCTTACGCGGAGAACATTGCGCATCTGGCGCACATAGCGCTGCGCTACCTCGAGAACGCTCATATATCAAACCTGGCTAACAAGGAAGGGCCTAAACCAAGTTACGACAGCGAACTCCAAACTTTGCACGAGATGGTAAATATTAAAGAAACCGAGATTCTGATCAACCTCTGCCCCGAGGCAAACACACTTTCACATCTCGTATTCATACTTTTTTTTTCATCACGATTTAGGTACAGCAATCCGTGTCGATGCTGCTGACGGATTCTCAGAATCTCGTGAAGCAAACCTTAATGGAAAACGGCATTAACAAGCTGTGCGTCTTCTTCGGCAAACAAAAGGCGAACGACGTGTTGCTCAGTCACGTAATAACTTTCCTAAACGACAAGGAGGACAAGCAGCTGCGAGGATCCTTTTTCGAGTGTATAGTCGGCGTGGCGGCTTACGTCGGCTGGCACAGTAGCCCGATTCTCGTGCCTCTTCTTCAACAGGGTCTCACCGATCCCGAAGAATTCGTTACCAAAAAGGCGATAAACGCAATGGCGACACTTACGGAACTTGGCCTATTACACAAATCTGCCCTGTATCAGCTGCTCTCGGAAACCGTGGTCTTTCTAGTAATTCAAATTTATTCTCTAATATTAATATTCTTAAATGTGAAACTTACTTTGCAACTTTTTTTTGAAAGCCTAGATAGCACTTAACGATACAAACCTAATTGCGACATGTACTTGGAATAAGTACTTGAGAAATACTTTAAGTACAAGAAGTACTTGATATTTTAAGTCCAAAAAGTACTTGATACTTTGTGCTTTGTACTTGAAGTATTTGTTGGTACCTTGCCCAGCTCTGTTATTAAGTCGTCAAGAACACTTGAGACAATAACTTATTATTCTTGACCCGCAGGTTCATCCAAATTTGTGGATCAGGCACGCGACGGTAGGCTTCGTTTCCGCCTCGGCGAGAACGTTGAACCTGGTCGACGTTCAGTGTAAAGTTCAAACGCTCATCAATCCTTATCTTAAACACTCGTTGATACAAATCGAAAAAGAGGTGTTACTCTTGGAGGCTTTGGTGCCTCCGATACCACGCGCGGTGTATGATTCGCTCGTGAAGTACAACGACATCGAGGAATTGTTTCGGGTACTCGAGGAGAGAAGAGACGCGAGAGTCAAAGCGATCGCCGGTATCGTGCCACAGTACAACGACACCAGTACATCGCTGAAAAACGTAAGCTCGATATGATTTTTTTTCTTCAGTACACAAACCTATCGCCGTCGATGTATGTAATAAGTTGTCTTGTTTTTTTATTCATTTTTTATTTTTTACGCTAGCTATTTCGAAGACTCAGCTCGGACTCGATGACGGAAACGGTCGAAAATCATTTGCTAGTTATGAAGCCGCATCTGATAAAGATAAACAAATACAATCGCTCGTCGGGGGACAGCAAGCAAAGCGCGAGCAGATCGGCGATCGATGGAAAGCTTGAATTGAACAGTATGAAAGATAAGATACGTCATCACATCGTCGTTCTGTATCCGGATACCAAAGGCGATTTGGGTGTTCCCGGATACAAGAAGATGGACAGAAGAACTTCGGACACTGCCGCTACTTACGCCACGATGAATCAGGAGTGGCGAACTATGTTCGCCGCTCACGACAACGCTCAGGTAATGAAAAATGATTTATTTTCTTCTTCAACGAGTATAAACACACCCAGCACGGAAATATTTTTTAAAGGTTCAATCATATTTTTTTCAAGTATTGAAAATCAATATTAAAAAATATTTGTGAAATGTTATAAAAACATTTTGAAAATATTTTTTGTCCGCTCATAAATCTCGCATTGAAATGTTTAAGAAATGTTTTTTGAACATTTCAGCCAAATGTGAAATATTACATCACCAATCCAATTTTGTACACTTGGAACATTAGTTGAAGTATTTCGGTGAAACATGAAATAAAAAATATTTCGAAACATTGTATCATTATGTTTCAGAAATATTTAAAAAAACGTTGCGTTGGAATTTCATTTCATTTTCATATACTTTAGAAATATTTCGTAAGATTTGAAAGATTGAAAATATTTCTAAAATGATTTGAAATATTTCGTGCTATATGGGCATTTTTCATCGTGGCAATTGAGCCTAATATCTCCGAACTTTCAGCAGACAATCGTAAAGATGTCGGACATGACCGGAAGCAGCGGAAGTCCGAGTCCGAGCATTCACGGCGGCGACATTCATCTCTCGCCGCAGCACAGCCTCGCCGACACGAACAGCATAAATGATCACTCGATTCACGAGCGTTCGTACATTCAGTGTTAGTCGACACAGGATTATTCTTTAAAATCGATCGTGCGAATATAATATAAATTGAATGTATTCGTTCGTTTTTCAGACAGATGCGCCCCATGCAGATTAGAATTGAGGCAATTGACATACAGAAAGCAGGAGCAGCACGCGGCGGCTCTGCGAGCTCAGCATTGGGCCGACAATATTGCGTGGCATGCTGGTAAATATACACGATTATCCCGTATGGTATGAACGAAGAAAAATGCCTGGTCTTTAATCGAAGGTATTCAGTTGCTTTAGTTTCGTCCGCTCGTATTTATTATTGTATTTATAGTCTCCCCGCTATTTTGTAGTTTCGTTCCAGTGTTACATGTGTTAAATATGTTTTATGCGAATATTATCGTTATGGTGGTTTATGCGCTTTTGGCATTGCCTTTGTATTCTGATCTCATTTGTATTTAGAGTTGGCTCTCAAGGGACGCTGTCCTAAAGCTTCATAATCAATCAATAATAATAATAATAATCATCATCTTCCGGCGTGCATGCCGCCCAACAGGTACGAGACTTTTGCCAAGCGGATGGAGACCGCGCGGTGTACCCGTGGCTCATCTTCACGAGCACAGAGCCGCGGTGAATCGTTTGGTTTCCATCCCGGACTCCGGCCTCTTCGCCAGCAGCGCGGCCGACGGCTGTGTGAGAATTTGGGACGCGAGTAAAATGGAGGGAAGAAACATTGCCAATCGTTCGAGGCAAACCTACGTTCACAGGGGAGGGCCACTGGTTGGCCTCGCCGTTTGCGAACAGGGTCAATCATTGGCGAGTTCAGCTAGTCAGTCGGGCTCGGTTTTCGTACTTCGAATAGAACCGAATTCCAGTAAAATGAACGTTCTCTACTCGAGACAACTGGATTTGCAGGTAAAATTTGAAAAATTCACCGCAACGTAACGAAACTAGTATATCGGTATAAATTTTCATAAAAATCCATCAAGCCATTTTTGAGACATCAGAAACACCGATCTTGAAAATTACGTTTCGAGAAAAAGTTCAAAGTTCGGCTGTGCCGCTACTTGAGCGCTCCGCCACTTTCCACATAACGGTCTCTAACTTTCGTAATTCGTTGAATTTCGACATAAAAATTTAACAGAATATTCTTGACGCTATAAACTATTAGAAAAAAATTTAGAAATTGTACTGTGGCGTAAGCCCTTAATACCTGCCCATTCTCCGTTTCCATATAAAAACTTGGAGCAGGAACGATTTGATAGGTAACGAAATCGAAGGGGCATTTCGTTTTGTCACCATGCAGGTAGTCACGTACACAGCCAAACACATATATCTGAATTTCTTCGATTTTGTACGATTGCGAGACTTACTCCCAGAAAAGGCCGATCCAACTTATCCAGATATAACTTACGCGGTAGTCAACTGTAGTATAATAGCATAGTAAAATTGCATTTTTGCTTCTTTTTTTTACAGGAGGAAGGATGCGCTGTAGATATTCAGTACTTGGACTCGGGCTCGCAATCCGTCCTGGTGTACGCTTCGCTGTACGGCTCTCTAGTCGGTTGGGATCTCCGATGTCCGGGGACGACTTGGCGTTTGGAGAATGATCTCAAACACGGTGTGATAACTTCATTCTGTGTGAACAACTATCAGCAGTGGTTGACGCTCGGGACGAGCTCGGGCGTTCACATCTGCTGGGATCTTCGGTTTCAGCTACCGATCAGTAGCATAAAGCATCCGACAGGTAGGCTCGGACGATGCTCTCGGCATATCGCTAATTGGCTGCGAACAACATCCCGCTTTCCATTTCTCTGAAGTAAACGCAGAGTAGCACTTTGTCACATCGCGTGCGAGAAAATTACTGCGCATGCGTGCAGACTCAATATGGTCGTTTTTATAGCACTAGTGTGAAAAAGAGCTTTCCTCCGCATACTTCCCAAAAACGAAAAGCGTGATTGTCGTTAATTTGTTAGAGAAGATGTGTGATGGGGCGTAGAAAGCGGTGTCCTCGTGTGACTGACTCGTGTGAATGCCGCACTCGCCTTGTGTGGCATTTTCACACTCGTCAAGAACTACTAGAAAAGAACTACTAGAGGTCCAGTAGTGACTACTGAAGGTTCTGCAGTTACTACACATATAGTTACTACTTCTTAGTAGTTACGCCTCCACAATCAGTAGTTAACGACGCAAAATCTCCAGCCATGTTCAGTAGTTAACTACTCCAGATTCCCAGTAGTTTTCAGTAGTCCGCTAATTTAGCACGAGGCATTCGTTCAGTAGTTTACTCGACTACTGGATACTCCAAGTAGTATTTTTCAGTAGTTTTTAATAATTCTTTTCACCAAAGGAATTACCATCCAAATAACTATTCCAACATGCTCGTTCGCATCGACAGGCGCTCGAGTTCGCAAGGTGATAACCCATCCGACCGAACACTCGTGGATAATATCGGCCGTCCAAGGCAACAACGAGATATCCATGTGGAACCTGGAAACGGCTTTTCGACAGATGGTTCTCTGGGCATCGAGCGCACCACCGCTCAGCCATTCGCAGGAGGGTCACAGCGTTTGTGCCATGCATTCCGGATCCATAGATCGTTCGGGCTTTCTACTGGCCGGCGGTACGGACATGAGATTGCGCTTCTGGGATTTGAACACACCGAACGAATCCTACGTCGCTCTGCCAGCCGCAAACGACGTCATTCTTCCGAACTCTCTGGCTTACGAGTGAGTATTTTTAGATCGAGTTGATTGTTTATAATTGCTTTGAACTCGACCGAAGAAAAACAGTAATATCGCCGAAGAATATTGCTGGGCACTATTTTTACGTGAGACTATCACGCGATAGCTATTACACAGTATTATTATTATTGTTTTTATTATTTTATATAAGAGACATATTTTTTAGGCAACGATTAATCGACGGTACCAACGTGGTGCAAGAAGTGCTCGCTGGAAATGGACCGATCTCCTCGTCCGGTGGAAGTAGCGTGAGGGGCCGCGGTTCTGCCGACGAAGGCGGTCATGGACAGGAAACTCCGTCCTCTGGTCATCACGACACGATATCCGCCGTTTCGATGTCGAACACTTGTATCCTGACCGGCAGCACCGACGGTCTCATACAAGTTTGGAAATGACTTTCAGGTCGTAGTTCGTGTCGCGCCTCGAGGCGACCTTCGTCCAGGTAACTCTGCGTACGCAGCTGTGTTAATTGAAAGAAATACATAAACCTGCTAGATACTCGACCGCGGGTCACACGAATTCGATGCGCTGTTGTCATTTGCTAATCGTTCTTGCCGGTTACGCGAACAATGCGAAAAGTCGTTACTCGTGATCGCGCAAGATAACGCTGAACACAAACGAATCGCGCACTCGGATTACAAATTGAAAACGAATTTATGCACTTGGTTGGCGCTGTGATTATTAATCGCTTACAGCGACTAGACTACCAAACTCCCCTCTCGCAGAATCGATGGCATGAAAAAAAAAAAATGTCGAATAATAATAATAAGTTAAGTAAATTATTTTTGTACATAAGAGCGTATACGAAACGTGAGAGGGAATGCGTGTTTGAGGTCGCTGTGATTTCAATTTTACAAAAAAAAGCGACGACAAAAGCACCGGTTGAAATTAATTTAACCGTTGGAAGAGAAACGATGATAAATGAAAGACGAACATGCGAGCGTTTGGTTCAATATTGTATTTATCGTTGCATAGTATTTACATATATATTGCGATATATAGACTGTCTGTAGTATGGAATGCTAGATCATGGAACACGCGAGTGTGTCCCTCAAGTTAGCCGCCCGGACGCTAGTTTTAAGTATCTCCCACTTATCCACTGTACACTCCGCGTATGTGTGTCGTACGTCTCTTTACCCTGCGCATTCATATTCGCTGTACAGGACAATTGTTACAATAAAATAATATTTTTAACAAACATTATTGTACAAAAAAGTTAAGATGACAAGGAACATCGAATCCTTCGAGCACCCCTGGTAGAGCTCAGGGACGCTATCGCCCTCACGATGACTGGATTGCTAACTTTTATACGCTGTAACAAGACTGTAAATTTAATGTACCGAACTGGAAGTTTTTATGCAACAACTGGTACATTAAATTTAATGTACATTTGTGAGGAAAATTAATACTTCTTCGTTGAAAGTAAAGTAAAGTAAAAAATAAATTATTTACAATGTTTTTAATGCACTGAACATTCATTTTTCATCGCAATTGTATATAAATTTAATAGACAGTTTCTGCATAAAAAAACTTTGACACTGTTACAAAGAACTGTGCATTTAATGTGTCGGACTCGAAGTTTTTATGAAAAAACAGGTACATTAATTTTAATGTGCAATTGTGACGAAAAATTAGTGGAATTTTACAGTGAAATTAAAGTAAATTATTGGATTTAAAGTACTTCTATAGTAACATAAAATAAAAGTATTTTTTCATCGCAATTGTACATGAAATTTAATATACCAGGTTATGCATAAAAACGTCCAGTATCGGTACATTACATTTCATACGAATCATTCTTTACAGCGGAACAAAATGTCGATTTTTTTTTCACGAAAACACAGCGTCTTCTATGAGGAAGCAACAAAAAACGGCTTAGCATAGAGGAAGGAGATAAAGATACAACAGTGGAGCATAATGGGCCTTCGGGCTAAGTACAGCAGACAACAATGCCCCTTCAACATTATTATAATTATAAGTAACGAAAATCTAAAACTACAAAAAAAAATTACGATTAATATATAAATTATCACAAATTAATAGTTACACACTGGTCCTGCGGCATAAGGCCCCGAGCCCGGTACCGCATAACCGTTCGGATTGACCGTGCGACAGATCTCTTTCCATCGTTCTTTGCCACCTTTTCCTTGACGCTGACCGTGTCTTCGCCCGTTGTACGAAGGTGTCCCGAAGATGCCGAACCACGGTGCGGCGAGCACGTGCACCAGAAGCAACAGGAACACGAATACCGTCTTCATCCTCGAGGATATAATTCAGACAGCGTCGTTACGACTTGTCCCTCTGCAGACAGTCAATTCGTACTGCACTGTAAAAAAAAATTCATATAAAATTTTATGTTCCGGTCTGGAAGTTTTTATGCGAAAACTGGTATATTAAACTTCATGTATAATTGTGATGAAAAATTAATGTTCAGTGTACTAAAAATATTGGGATTACTTTAATTTTAATCATTTACTTTAATTTTAATCATTTACTTTAATTTTAATCATTTACTTTAATTTTAATCATTTACTTTAATTTTAATCATTTACTTTAATTTTAATCATTTACTTTAATTTTAATCATTTACTTTAATTTCAGTGAAAAAGTATACAAATTTTTCATCACCAGTGTACATTAAATTAAAGGTACCAGTTTTTGCATAAAAATCTCCAGTCCGGTACATTAAATTTAGAATTCTTTTTACAGTGTGGCATTAGGTAACGAGTGATTGTGTGCACAGCTAAGTGGAACGAATACTCTATCGATCGCAGAACTTACGTCGAAAAACTGCGTGTTCTGTTTCACAACTATTTACGGATGTAATTACTTGTGTAAGAAACTATCACCGGCTGTCTCTTTCAACGAGCGACTGTAACTGTTTGCTTTTTTTTTTTTAGTTTCTCAACTATAGGACAAAAATAATCTCGGCGGAGCTTGCGAGACGATCTCCCCGTCAATGGAACGACACCGAATGGTCAGAGCTGTTTTATACGAGTGGACTTGCCCTACCGCCGTAACGCCGAACAAAATCCCGCCGACGATGAATCGCCCGAGTAAAATAGTCAACAAACGAACGAAGTCGGGAGGACCCGAGAAGCCACGCGCAACGTTTTATCTCTGTCTTTTTCGCACGTCCGTCGATATAAATTCGCTGTACGTATATAAAAAAAAAAGATCGGAGACGCTTTGGTACGTAATTTATTTGAATTCGTAATGGCTCTTTGTGCGACTCGTGGCACGCCATCGAACTCGCTCGGGGAAGACCACCCCACGATATTTGCAATCGTCTCACGATCTGCAGACTCCGAAGATGTATTTCTCATTGCAGTAGATACAATCAACGTCAACGGAATGAGAGGCGGGGTATGCATAGTCATACTTCCTGCTGCGTATTTCTCATCTTTTTTTTAGATCGTTGCAGATATTTTCTTATAGTTACATTTTATTGTTATTGGCACAAATTTAACAGTATCGAAAAATGAAAAAAGACTATGATATAAGTGATCTTAAATCAAAAGTGCAGGCACACTGTAAAACAATGGTAAATTTAATGTTCCGGACTGGAAGTTTTCAATGCTAAAACTGGTACATTAAATCTAATGTACAATTGCGATGAAACTTAATATACTTTTTCATTAAAATTAAAGTAATTTATAAAAATTAAAGTATAATATTAAAAATGAAGTATTCCAAATGTCTTTCATACACTGAACATTGAGTTTTCATCACAATTTTTGTATGAAATTTAATATATCCGATTCTGCATAAAAAATTCTGGTCCGATACATTAAATTTCATACGAATTTTGTTTACAGTGTAGAGAAAACAAAAATTGACGAATACGAATTAGAAAATAGTCAATTCCGGTATTGTTTCTGACGAGTGTTACAATCACGCGAGGTAAGAAAAAGTTTTTCGCACATGTATCGTACAAAATTTTACTTCGCAAGGTGTGAAATAAAATAACTTCGATATTCAATGGGATTCTCATCGTACGGTTAATCTTTCGTACCTACGAAGTGTGAATTGGAACAGCTAATCACGATTGCCAAAGAGTTTTCAGTATGATATTATGTTAATTCGAAGAAATTCGGGAGCAAACAGCTTTATCGAATTCTTATCGAGCAGGCGAAAGCCTCGATCTCTTGAACCCTCGTAAATGACGAACGGATAGTAAAGATATCAAAGCGGCGTGTGCGCATCGTGCGCGCGTCATTATCGACCCTCGTCGAGATCCACGGCGCACAGGCAATCGATCACACATTTAGTAATCCACCCGCTCCACATTTTACAAGGACGACCACTGCGATCAACCGGTGCTTCGTGGTTTGTTTTTTTTTTCTTCACTTATTTCTCAACGAGTATGCACGCTCTCGTATATTACACTCCTTTCTTCCGGCTTCGATGTGTTGCGACGATTTATTATTATTGAAACTCGTTATCGAACTGGAGCAGGCTGTGAAATTGGTTCAAGGACTGTCATTGATTTTTGGATTCTTATTTTTACTGTGCTCGACGCTCTCACCCGTCGTGCTGACATTGAACGGGGATCAAGGCGGAGGGACTTCGTAAATCTTTATTTCTGTTGATCAGTTTTCCTGTCTTGCATAAATAAATTAGCTCTCGGGTGAATGAGAAAGGTCCATGCCACGGGTAATGTTGGTAAAAGAAATCGATCACCACTGGAATATCCAGTTTGTTACGCGTAACGGAGGCACCCGCGCTAAATGGCTTTGGACTGCCGTAATAGTAGCAGATCTATTAATAGAAGTGTTGAGAAGCGGTGCAAGTAGAAACGGAGATCGAAAGTTCACAATAAGAAACGTACAAAAGAAAATGACCTACCGTTCGTCAATCTATAAATAAAACGAATGTTGAAGAAAGTGAAGTGCCTAACGAAAAATGACATGACATCGTAGAACGAAATAGATCTTTCGAAAACGTTACGTCTGGTATGAAAATCTCAATTTTTTACTGGTAGTGATGTCATCTAGGGAAAATGTTATTTTCGGTTCGAAAATCATATTTTTTTACCGGAAATGACGTCGTCTGGGGTAAACGTTACTTAAAGCTCGAAAAATTAAGTGTTCAAACAGGAAGTGACGTTTCCCCTAAATGACGGTACTTCCGGTCGAAAAATGAGATTTTAAAACCAGAAGCTTTTTTAAACCAGAAGTGATGTCACTTTCCGTCGAGAAATGAGATGTCCAAATCGGAAGTGACGTATCTAAACCGGAAGTGACGCGCTAAATGGCTTTAGATTGCCGTAATAGTAGCAGATCTATTAACAGGAGGGTTGAGAAGCAAGCAAGCAAGAAACGGATTTCGAAAATCACAATACTGTATCGACAAAACAAAATGACCTACCGTTAGTCAATCTGGGGCATTCTGGGCGTTTAGGACAGAAATGAAATGAAGATTGTGAAGTTACTAACGAAAAATTATATGAAATCCTAAAACGAAGTGGGTTTTTCGAAATGTAAAATATTTCTGAAATATTTTGTAACATTTGTAAAATATTTTCAATATTTTCAAAAAACAGTTTCAAAAAAACATTTCACAAATATTTCCGTGCTATGTGGGCAATAAATTACTTTTTTTAATTATACATAACTATAAACGATCAACGCATCAAGTTCAACGATCAGCGCCCTCTCTTCAAGGTCATGTCGGGGACAGTGGTCTGCCCGTATCTACTGGCCAAACTACAGGAAGTTGTCCCAGACCGCCAAAGAAGAACGCGCATATTCTTTAGAACACGAAGAGTAACTTCCGGCCTTACAGAGAGGTCGGTTCACTATCGGCTTACGGGTTTCGCTAACAGGATCAATCTGTCCCACGTGTTCGGCGGACCAATCTCGACCTATACAAGCTCACTATCCACTCCGTCCGACTCTACGAATAAATATTGAATCAACTATCAAATGTTCCTTCCATTATAGTTTATCTGTGATACACTCCCAGATAGACAAGCGCCACGAAAAGTAGCAGTTGGCGCTCGTCTATCAGGGCTGTACCGAATGCATTCCAAATGATCTCTTTTATATGTATTTTCACATTTTGTGTAAAAGGGCGTGTCCCGTGAATAAATAAATAAATAAACAATCTGAAATTTGTATTTAAAAATGTCCGAGTGCTCTTAAGAGTTAGTTCAATCATATAAAAAGATCGTGGGCCAAATGCGTGAAAGGTCAGACTCAGCTCGATTTGGCATGGAACACCTCATATATACATTCGTGCATAGTGAGTAGATTTTTTTCTGAACAGATTCCAACGTAAACGAAAAAGGTTATCGAACTGAATGTCATTTCGTACGACACGCACGATATGCATATTTTTATTTCTTATAAAATGTCCCAACACAACCTGGAAATGTATTGGAAATTGTCTTTGAATTTCGTACGGACTTTTTACTGGACACCATGTGAGAGAAAGAAATTTTATACACAGACTCAATGAAAGTTGTAATTATTTATTGAACAACACAACGAAAAAAAAAATTCACGTACGATTCATATGTTTACGATTCAATACAAAAAAAATTGGATCGGGCACTACTTTTACAGGGTAATACAATAACATTTTTCATCTTTTAATCGTAATAGTCTAGATATCGTATTACTGTGCTTATTCTATGTAGCGTATCTACCATACATACGTTTATCGTCAATCTCTCGGACCTCATGCATAAATCATTCATCGTTCATACTGGATAAGCTACATTCATACATAGCTCGGCAACGGAGAGTGACTGTAAACTGCTTAACTATCGATTTCACCGGATTCCACAAACGGCCGTTACACTGTCGTACATGAAAAAAAAAAAAATTATATGTAAATGATCAACGATACGTGAGGATTCCACGCTGTGGCTAATTCTGCTCTTGTACTCGTCGATGAGTCGCGAACACAAGGACCCACGTATTCACGCCATCAATTATGTACACAATTTACATGATGATTTCATATTATTCAAACGTAATCCATCATACGGAACGATGTTCTTTCGTACGAAAGTTCACTCTACGTTCGAAACGAAAAAAAACCTAATGTTTATAGACAAAAGAGTCGTGGCTCGGTTTGAGTCAACCACGATATTAACGTTCGTTGCAATCGCTTCTAAAATTGCTGGTTCTCGAGTTCGTAAAAAAAAAAGAAGTAACTTATCGGCAGAATGCCAAGTCCCGTATCTGCTAATGCGAAGCCCGCACTTGGCCGCGAATTTTAATATCGAGCTGTTCGAGATCACGATTTTTCTCACGTTCATCAAACATACTGATAAAAAAAACAACACATTCGCTAACTCGATCAATCGATCGCTGCCCGACTTTGTTTTCATCCCTCTGCGAGCCGACTATGTTTTGTTCAATTATTAACCTTACAGACCTGCGACCGTCAGTTTCTTCCGATTTAACGCGTCTTTAAGATTTGCATTTTTTTAAATACCTTTAAAAGTCAATGCGATTATTATTTCAACTTTGGTGATTCGTGGTCGCGCGTGGTCGGAGCGGGAGTGAATTTTTCGACATATCAAATGTGCTTATGTAACGATGTCCCCGTTCCCTACACGAATCGCGAGCGTTTTTCGCAGATTAACGCGGATAAGGATTTTCCGACTCGGGCGTTTTCTGCGATTCAATGAAGTAAATTAATTGTACGACTGCGAGGGCGTTTTAGTTCTTCTCCTCTTTCTTCTCGCCCTCCGGTTGCTGCTGTTGATCTTGCTGCGCGCCCTGAGCGCTGCCGCCCTCTCGTTCAGCAGCCATCTTTTTGTACGCCATCTCGAAAAGCTTCAGACTCGCCTGTTGAAGTTCGTTCGTCTGTTTCTTGATCTCCTCGGGGTCAGTCTCGTCCTTCTTCGCCAAAGTCTCGCGCATCTTCGCGACTTGTTCTCTGAGCTTGTCGCACTGCAATTTTTATTTTTATTTTTATAGAAGTGTTTGTGTTATGAAACTTTGTTATTTCAGGTATAATATTTTAAAATATTTTTTAAATCTATAATTTTGCTTAGACTTACCTCGTCCTGGGGCAACTGCGCTTTGAACTCTTCGATCTTTGCTTCGGTGTCGTGAACGATTCCTTCGGCCTGGTTTACGGCCTCCACTCTTTCCTTCTTGACCCTGTCTTCCTTAGCGTACTGCTCGGCGTTCTTCACCATGTTCTCGATCTCGTCTTTGCTGAGACCACCGCTCGATTGGATGACGACTGCGAGCAAAAAAAAAATTCATACTCACGTTCGATCCTTTCTCAACTTTCGTTAATCCATTTGAAAGTTCGATAATCAGACAATTATTTCCACATCTGTTTACTTCATTTGGAAGCAACTTTGAGCGACGAAAAATAGAAACATCATTTGTATTGTGTTTTTAACTAACTTTACCATCTTATTACGGTAAAACAAAAATTAATTTTCAATTTTCAATGAAAAATTAAAAATTTGAAATTATATAAAAATATGTTCGATTAATTTTTTTTTAATTTTAAATTGAAAATTTTGGTTTTTAAAAGAAAGGTAGGATGAACGTGGACATACTTTGTTGTTCCTTGCCGGTACCCTTGTCCCTCGCGGATACGTGAACGATGCCGTTAGCGTCGATGTCGAAGGTGACTTCGATCTGCGGAACTCCTCGCGGCGCCGGTGGAATTCCAATGAGTGTGAATTGTCCCAAGAGTTTGTTGTCCCCGGCCATTTCACGTTCGCCTTGATGAACCTTGATCTCTACCTGAGTCTGACCGTCAGCAGCCGTCGAGAATACCTGACTCTTCTTCGTGGGAATGGTCGTGTTACGTGTGATGAGTCTCGTGAATACACCACCCAAAGTCTCGATACCTGTGACGATGTTACAAAATTTATTAAATTACGCTGCCACAAGTGGAAAAATTGCGTGTTTTTTTTTTATCCATCTCAGTAGATTCTTTTTCCGCATTCTTTATCAGAGAGAAGATTAGTTCTGAAAACATCACAGGTGAAAATATTTGCCACTAGATTCAAGTAAACTCATCTCCCAACGCGCTCGATATTTTTTTTAAATCTTAAAAACGATTTTTATTACACTCTGTGCGAAAATGGCAGTTTTACGCATGCTTCGCAGGCGTAAAACTCCCATTTCCACACCTTGTGAAATAAAATGTTGTACGATACTTGTGCGAAAAACGTTTTCTTAACTTGTGTGATTGCAACCCTCGCCTTCAGCTCGTGCTGCCAACGCACACTTGTCAGAAGAAGTTTTTGCGCACTAGTATTGTAATGTACTATTTCGTATTTAAAAAAATACGATATTGTCGAAGTAATAAAACTGTCGAGGAGGCATAATTTGAGCGGTTTACGTGGTTCATGTAAATTATTTGCGTACCGAGCGAGAGCGGAGTGACGTCAAGGAGAAGAACGTCCGTGACATCGCCAGCGAGTACTCCACCCTGGACAGCGGCGCCGACGGCAACGGCTTCGTCGGGATTGACGGCTCTGGACGGCTGGCGTCCGAATATCTCCTGCACGGTAGCCTGAACCTTGGGCACGCGGGTCATTCCACCGACGAGCAAAACCTCGCCGATATCGGACTTCGAGACTTCGGCGTCGGTGAGCGCCTTCTGGCACGGTTGAATCGTGCGCTTGATCAGATCACCTACGAGACTCTCGAACTTGCTGCGCGACAGTTTCAAGTTCAAGTGCTTGGGACCGCTCGCGTCCATCGTGAGGTATGGAAGATTAATGTCGGTCTGCGACGAACTCGACAATTCGATCTTTGCCTTCTCCGCGGCCTCCTTCAAGCGTTGCATGGCCATCGCGTCCTTCGCCACGTCGATGCCTTGGTCCTTCTTGAATTCGTTCGCCAAGTAGTTCACCAGCGCGTTGTCGAAGTCCTCGCCACCGAGGAACGTGTCGCCGTTTGTCGATTTCACCTCGAAGACACCCTTCTGGATTTCCAAGATGGAAATGTCGAAAGTTCCACCGCCGAGATCGTAAACTGCGATACTGAAAGAGAACAAAAAATTGATTAACAAAAGCTGCAAGGAAGATACTTTTTTTTTGTTCGAAAAGGCTTAACAGTTTAAACTCAGTTAATAGTGTCCACACGTGTCGACAGAATGTGCCGCTTTGAGAGACGAAAAATAATAACATCATAGTGATTTTTTTTTTTTTTTTTAATTGACGCAGATTCGATTTTTTTTTAAATCTTGTTTCGTCTTACATTCTGTCCTCGGTCTTGTCCATGCCGTAGGCGAGCGCGGCAGCGGTCGGTTCGTTTATGACTCGAAGAACGTTGAGTCCGGATATTTGTCCGGCATCCTTGGTGGCTTGTCTCTGAGAGTCGTTGAAATAAGCCGGCACCGTAACGACGGCGTTCTTTACCGGTGTGTTTAAGTACGCTTCGGCGGTCTCCTTCATCTTCACCAGCACGAAAGCGCCGATTTGACTGGGAGAGTACATCTTTCCGTCGCCGCCCTGCACCCACGCGTCGCCGTTCGATGCACGAACGATTTTGTACGATACAGTTTTCCTGAAACATTATTTGTTCTCGTCACGAATAAGAAAATAAAAAATAAATAAAGAAATAAAAATAAAATAAAAATACTCACATGTCTTTCTTGACTTCGGGATCATCGAATTTGCGACCGATTAATCGTTTGGTCGCGTAGAAAGTGTTCGCTGAGTTCGTTACCGCCTGACGTTTCGCGGGCATACCAACAAGACGTTCTCCATCTAAAAAAATAAAAAAATCATGCAAGACGGAGTTATTAATTTTGCTGAATATTTTTGAAACTAAACAGTCGAGTTGCTAGCAATTTTTGCAGGCTGTTTTAGGGCTCTGGGTCGCTGACCTTTGGTAAAAGCTACGTAGGAAGGAGTGGTTCGGGAGCCCTCGGCGTTCTCTATAACTTTGGCCTGCTTTCCTTCCATGACTGCGACACAGGAGAATGTTGTGCCAAGATCGATGCCAATGACTGCACCCTTGACTCCATCGGATCTGTTAGAGAAATAAAAACAAAAATGTATTAGTAATTTGTATCCGTAATTATTAGTAACTTTGTTGTCTGTACTGTTTGAGCCGATGCGGCGTACTCACTTGTATCTGTACTGCTGTACATCGTTGGATCTCTGAGACGACGAGAGGGTCGGCGCGATGGACTGCAAAAATATCAAGACAAACGGATTTAGACTCCCAATAGCGAAGGAGTGTATCGAGACAAGAAATTGGATGAGTGTAAATGTTGTAACAGTTGTAAAAAAAACACATGTCTGTTGGCAAGAGATCCGATTGGTGTAAATTGCGTAAGAAGCGACAACGAGTACACGTATAGAGATGATCATTTTGATTGCTGTAAATTTGTGAGATTGCCCTTGTGAGGACGTTTTTTAAGAAAATGTCAAGACAAACTGATATTAGAGTCCCGACAGTGAATATGTATATCGAGACAAAAAAATAGCACGCCATACATTGTGTAACAGACATAAAAAAAAGTCTGTTGGCAATTGATTGGGTGGTGTAAAAATTGTGTAACAACAAAGAATACATGTATCGAGACGACCATGTCCATTGGTGTAAATTTATGAGATACTCTTGCGGACGGTCTTAAAGGAAATATCAGGACAAGCGGATATTCTAATAGCAAAGTCTACTCCGGATAACAAATATTTTTATCGAGAAAACAAATTTGATTGGTGTAAATGTTGTAAAAGTTGTAAAGAAAATACATGTCTTTTGTATTAGTTGTAACCACAACAAATACATGCATCGAGACGATCATGTCCATTGGTGTAAATTTGTGAGATACTCTTGCGGACGGTCTTAAAGGAAATATCAAGACAAGCGGATATTCTAATAGCAAAGTCTACTCCGGACAGCGAATACATGTATCGAGAAAGCAAATTCGATCGGCGTAAATGTTGTAACAGTCACGAAGAAAACACATGTCTCTTGGCAAAAGATCAGAACGGTGTAAAAGTGGTGTAACGACGACAACAAATACATGTATCGGGACGACCATGTCCATTGGTGTAAATTCGTGAGATAGCCTTGAGAACGATTACGTAACTTAACCAACAAAAATTTCGTGCGATCGCGGGTGAGAGCAATTAGTTCTGAGAGAATCTTCGAGACTCGAGTAATTGAGGAAGAAGTTCCATTGCCGACATAATCAAAATGCAGAAGAAACTTCTCGTTCCCCGCGAGGGAAAGGTACGAGTTTCGTTATTAAGCACGTGGGCCTCGCGGACTTGTGCTAACGGGACAAGAAACTATTATCGGGCGTCACGCCGGTAATCGGACTTTGGATAAAGCCACATTGGACGAACGAAGACATTTTGTTTTTCTTCCAACAACGCCAAATTCTCGAGATGATCGTCGTGGAAGACGACCAAAGAAGTATTGGAATGTTCTCGCGAAACGCGAGAAAGCGCTTCGACACGCCGGTCCCGAGTGCGATGCGACGCTGGTCGTGTAATTAAGGTTGAATCGACTTCGCGAGTTGCCGACTTTGAGATGAGCGAAGAAACCTTCGTGAATAGTTTGGACAAAAAAAATATGCAAATCATCGATACGTATACGAGGGGAAGATAAGAATTGCCCGTGGAGATCACAAGGGCCGGGTCGACGCGGCCCGCGATCGCCATGGTTAAAAAAAACGTACGACGAACGACTCACGATTGGTGAATACTCACGTTTCTCAGTATCGTGCTGAACTGATTTCTCCTCGTTACGTCGCAGGTGACACCGCTACACCCGCGGGACAATAATCTTGCAGCGGCCAACATTTTATTTGAGTTTTACTTGCGCGAATTAAGCTTCGACTCCGAATGAAATCGGCCCGGAAACGCGAATGAGCCCTCGAGTTCACGTGTGATGCAACTCCGACCGCTGGCGAAGATCTGTGAATGCGCAGTGTCGGTACGCAACTTCGCGTTTCGTTTACCGGGCAGCGGATGGGGGAATCGAGACGCACGCGCGAACCAATGACGCGACAGCGAGACGGAATCTCGGCCAACCCGGTTTCCGCTCGGCTCCCCCGCAGCTCGCACGGTCGGGAAACATCGCGAATGTTCCACTGAGATCGATCAAAGGAGTCACCGAAAAAATAAGATTTTTGAGAGGATTCCGTGATATTCGGCACCCGAAAATTCCTCAACCGAGAACCATCGGAAAAGTTAGATGCGATCAATTAGTTTGGCGAAATTAAGAGACGACAAATGAACGTCGCACGAGTACGCGCGCATGGCCGACGACTTCCGGCATTCAAACGCGGCTATGATGCAACCCTACGCCCCGATTGCTCCGACTTTGCGTTTCTATTCATTTATTTATCTTTCTGTTCTCGATGTTTTGTAAATCTTTTTTTATTAATGTTTTTCTTTTTCCTTTTTTTTGTTGTTTGTTTGTTTTCTTTCCAGTTACAATTTTGATTACAATACATATAATGTGGATTTCGGAACACACACATTTTGTCTCTATAATACAAATGACGATAAAAATTTTGAGTGCGTAAAAACTGTAATTATATGACAAATTGTTTTCTTTTTCTTATTAAAATTTTCATTGGTCATGGCGATGAGTCCTCTTTGAATGTATATTAATATAATATACCGAGCTGGCTCACGTCCACTTATAGGGTAAATTTATAATCCTTGCGTTTAATCACTCCTAAATTAACTAATACTTTATTTTCGTTTGTTGTTGCCGTTTTCTTTTTATATGCTAAATTATGTGCACATTCGTCGCGAATGACATCGTCCGGTGTCCGCGATTCGACGGTCCGGTCTATCGAGGTCTGTCTCGAATTGTCTCGTGCATCACAGACATTAAGGGGGTCGATCTTACCAAGTTCAGATAACAATTGAAAAAACTAAAAAAATTGAATCCTCAATTAAAATTCCAAACGCTAATTATATCCTATTTACAATTGTATTGCTCCAAGCCTTATGTGCACGAAAGATGCAAGCTTCCTTCACATCCGCTCGTTTTTAATTTTTCATTTTACACAAACAGTCGCGGGGCCGAACAATCGAATTGCTATGGAATAATATTCACCGATTTTTCTCTGAACTTGGCAGACTGCCAATTCACGCTCGTCACGAATGAAGATACACGATCGACGTGCTTTCATTTATTACCAATCTGTACAGTGTTCATTGACCATTATTTCATATCAACAATTATCTTTTGAATACCTTGCTTTAGTTAAGACATGATGGGATCCCCGAGGTAGTACACCGATCGCCACAAAATCGCTATAGACTGGCCGGTCGACCTGCGTAACAGCCCTCGGCTGATTTCCTTCGCTATCCAAAGTTTAAAGAACCGATAAAATAATAAAACAAAAAAAGAGAAAAGAAAATACGTACAATAAAAAAAAAAAAAAAAACAAACGTGCGGTGAATATAAATTACTGTAGAATTTTGTAAGTGATTGGAAATTTTATTTGTACACTGCTTCAGAACATGTAATAATAATTAATTAATAATAATAATAATCGCTGTGATCGTCGTCATCGTTAATAATCGTAACTATCGTCACCACAATCAATCCCCTCGTATTCTTCATATATTCGCCACAGTCATCGTCGACAACATCAAATCCGATACAATGTACAAAAGAACTCGGTAACACGCATCTGTCCGTTTCGACGCAGATTTTTTTTATTTATTTTTTTAAATTCTTTGTTAAAAGCGTACGACGATTGAAGTTTTACGGCACAATCGTGGCAGCTAGACGGGTTGATTTTTGTTTAAAATAGGTTTTTTTTTCCTTGCAATCGATACTTTCAACATTCGCAACTATTCGATCGATCTCACGTATTTATCTTTACATCTTTAAAAGCTAGTTTGTAAAATTTTGTTTTAGATCCTCGGGGCGATGTTTACCGGACGAACCGTGCAGTCGATTTTTGATTGCACCGACCGATTTCGTCTGATAACTCTGCTCGCCCGGGATTTTTTTTTTTTCATTTTTACTTGTTCCCTAAAAGAGCATTTTCCGCGTTTCAAGGCTTCCGCGCAACTTTATTCCATCGGCCGAAACGTGCGACAAATAATCGAGTCTTACTGGAAGAATAATTTACGTATTTATTTACACGCGACGACAATCGCCGATTGATTCGTCAGAGAGTTTTAATAATTTTAGAGTTACAGAAAACAAACGGGCTTTGTTCACGTTGCGGCTGACAAAATGAGCGACGAGGGGCGACAAAACGTGCCAGAAAATGCATCTTGTCTGCCGGGTTTCAGTGGTCGCACGCTTTTTTCTCGATCGATTCGTGATCTTCGTGGGATCGCGAGATCGAGGATCGATAAAAACAAATTCGTTAATCGAGGGGGGGGCGCGCTCGAACGGATCGGTACTGCTATCGAGTTCAACCTAAGCTGTCGCAATGGCGTCTCCGCGTGCTTCACTAACAATTCAAAATTTCCTATTACTTATCATTCATGTATTTTTTTTTTGTTTTGTTTAAGGTCAATTCACATTATTATGGTTTTTCTTTAATAATTAATTAATTATAATAGTGTCATTATAATTCGTAATAATATACAACATTTGTCAATAGATCATTTATTCTAAAACCCACCGCACTCGCTTTCAACACACAGACACGCACACACGCGCGCTCACTCTTGTTTTCTGTTTTATCTTTTCTTTACACTCTATCTTCGCCATCGTCATCACTCTCTCGGACAAAGACACACGCGCGCGCTCGCAATTATTATAGTTACACGAAATTTCACTTATGTTTTTTTTTTCTTCTCTTTCTCCGTTTCTACAGTCTGGCATACATTTGCACGCGTGAGGGGGGGGGAAACTGTACTGGCTTGACGCGTGGTTTAATAAACTAAATTATTTGGATTTTGTGTACGAGTCTCTCGGAGCTTACGAGAAAAAAAAAGATCTGACGACGAAAATACCATCGAATCTCATTAGTTGACTATTGAAACTCGGTAGTTCATTTTTATCGACAAGAATTTTTTATTTTTTTTTTTCGTAAGGGTGGGCTTTGATGTAAACGATGCAAGACGCTCGCGGCGAGTAGTGTGATTCATCCTCTGTGTGTGTGTTTTTTTCCCTCTCCCACTCTCTTTGTTCCCTAAAAACTACATTGGCTTGTATGTATATCAATCTTTATACATAATTGCAAACGACGTGCAACGCTCGCCGTTGCTCCGTTTCGGAGGAAGAGGTTTTCACGATAAAACAGTTTGTATGTGTGTGTGTATGTGTGACGAGTGATGTTTACACGTATTCCTTTACTATCCCGCTAGTACACCGTCTCCCAATCTTTCTCACATTCATTCTCGAATATATAAACGATGTGTGTGATGACTTTGTACATGCGCGACTCTTTACAGTTCACGGTTTATCTAAAAAAAATTCATCTATCGATCACCCTCTCGTCCGTCGTCGCTCTCGCACGTTTCATCGTGCACTCTCCGTCGCACCGGGGTGCCAGGGATATTGCAGACGAGTTGTTAAACTTGCTGCTCGGGGATAAAAAAACAAACCCTTCGATCTTTGACGCAGGCACAAATTTATGATAAAAAATATCGATGGCTCGATCGACGGATTGGCGTTTCGAACGTTTGGCGCTTTGAACGTGTGAAGATCCGCTTAGGCATGACACCCGTGGCGATCTTGACCCCTCGACGGCGATTGGAAAGACAACGTCGGATTTGAGTACATACAGGCAACGAAATAGCTTTTTTAAATTTTTTTTATTTTCTTTCCGCAACCGTCGAAGGGTCGACGCGTGTGCATTTGTCGCTTCGCTCGGGGTACGACGAGTAAGTACGTATTACGGGACCTCAGTGGATTTTCCTTTCATTTTCAATAAGTCGTTAGAAAAAACAAAAGTTATCGATCCCGTTGTGTTCGCGTCGTACGGAGTGTGCAACGTTCGGTCGATCTTCATCCGGACGAGACAGAAAAAAACGTCGTCCGAATGAAATTCGCGGAGCTCGCTGAGATGCGGAGAACAACGATGCTTCTCTTTTTTCACGAAAGGATAGTCAAACTTTCGATGAAACATCGTTGAGAGCTCGTACACGGTAAAAAAAGGTTTGTACATTTAGCAAACTTTTTTTGTCCAAAAACGTTCACAATTATTCTGTTGTTAATTTTACGAAAAAATATTCGTAAAATTAACAGACATTTTTGTAAAATGGACAAGTTTTTTTTGGTAAAATTAACACGAAAAGAATTGTGGACGTTTGTGGACGCGAAACGTTGGTACCGATTTTACCGTGTACGATCTGTATGCGCGCTCAGACAGTGGCCAAGAGATGTGAAGACGTGAGAGAAAAGGCATTCCGAAGAGTAGTACAAAAATAGGAACAAATACAATGAGGAACATATACAATGTATAACGTAATGCGTAAGGAACTTTGTACAATCAACGTGTGTGAGGGGGGAACTTTATGAGTGTGTGAGATGAGTGTGTGCGTTCGCGATTTTTTTTTGGCTCTATCGGATAATCACACGTTCCACAGCGATTCGTCGGTAAATCCTCGATCGCCAAACGATTTGACGATTTTAAAACAACCCTGATATAGTTAGACTATAATTACGCGTCGATCCGTCGCGCTTACTTGTCGCACCGAAATCGGTCAACCTCGGACGTCACGCAAGAAACAAGAGCATTATTATTTTTTTTTAATGCTTTTTTCAGAATCGCGTCACAGGCCTTTCGCATGTAGTGTCGTCGGCGATCTTCTCTCATGATTTTTTTTCTAAGAGGGATTTCACGTTTAACGTGAAAAATACTTGAATTATTGCGCTCTCTCTCACAATTCACCATTCTTTGAGTAATAAAAAGAAACAAAAAAATTATATAAAATCTTGACGGAGGATAATATACGGGCGGTTAAAAATCTGTGCGTTGTCGATCTCTGTCCAGGCTCTCGAACTTGGAAAATATCCAAGTCCAAGCTTCGCGCGCGTGCTCTCCCTCTCTCTCTCTCACACACACACACATGTACAATCAATCAATTTTCTTTCGCCCTTTTTCATTGGTTCTCTCACGTATCTTTTTTTCTCTCGGCAGTCACTCTTGTTTTTTTTTCTTTTAAATCGCTCGCACAATACGTACTTACTCTATGCCTCCTTACAATATTATATTCATTTACTCTATAATTATATCAATACTGTTGACGGATAGAGATTCATTCACAGCTCGCACCAGAGCGTTTAAATCGTCTCTGCCGCGCGTGGCTTATTCATTTTTTTGTTTTACTTTTAACTTTTTTTTCTTTAGCCCATTTGTTTGTTTGTATTTTTTTTCACTGAGTTCACTCACGTAACGTCTCATCACTCCTTCACCGCTACATATATGTATAATATATATATGCATATACATCTATACATATAAATATATATATATATATATCGTTTTATCACACGCTAAGTAGCTCGATTCGACGTTGCTTAGTCCCGGGAGATTTTTTTTCCACGCAAACAGACTTCCGCGTAGTCTTCGCACTTCGTCCTCCCCGTATCCCTCATCCTCTCAACGTAGCGTAATACTTTGTTTCCGCGTCATTGTTGCGTGGCCTCTCTCTCGATGCTCGTCGCCCATGCACGAGAAGATCGAACAGTGGGTGCAATTTTTATTTTTTTTTCTCTCACGATTACGAACCTCCGTTCTCACCTCGAGAGTCTTTATTCTTTTCACATACGTTCGAGGATCGAGAAAATACACTTCGCGTTGGCCTTCTTCGCACCGTCGCGCGATCCGCTCCTCCTCGCGCAAGATTCTACCCTTCACTCCATCAATTTCTTCTCCGTCCGTGGTTCACTCGGCCTCCGATGATTTTTTTTTTTTTTTGCTGCTCTTTCTTCACGGTCTTCCCGACAGAACGTGTGTGTGTGTACGTGTGTGTTCGTGTGTGCATCTTTGATAAAGAAAATATTACATGTGACCCCGCTGCTGCCCGAGGATGTAGTCGAGGTGTTGCAGGTAGAGTAACTGTTGCACGATACTCTGCAACGGATCCTGTCCTTGACCCTGTCCCTGGTGAAGCGGCTGCGTCAAGCCTCCACCAGTAGGCTGAGCAGTCTGCGACAGCATCGAGCCCGATCCGGTCTGCGCCTCGGCGAGTAGACGTTGCTGCCTCTGCTGGGCCGCTTGGTGAGCGGCCACGAGATCGGCCGATTCCATCCCCATCGACGAGCCGTGACCGAGCTGTACGTGTTGTTGCTGCTGTTGCTGTTGCTGCTGTTGCTGCTGTTCGGGTAGACCGCCGAGTCCGGGCGGACAACCGAGTGACGACGGAGGAAGTATACCGATCGGATGTGGCGAATATCGCGAGGCTGGGGATGAGGTCAGGTAGGAGCTCGGGATATTAGGATTCTCGCCCCGCTAGGGAGCCACGTTTTTGGGCCTGCGCCCCCGTCGGCCCCTGGTGGAGGGCCGCGGGGACTCCTGGCCTCACTGGCTCACCGCGGGGCTCTTCTTGTCTTGCTGCTGCTGATTCGTGTCCTGAGGTCCCTGTACACCCGCTCCACCGCCGCCCTGAGGTCCTTGCACTCCCTGCAATCAAAACGAAAATATGTTTTTCTCTCGTCAGTATCGTCGAAAAAATTCACGGGTTTCAGATTCGATCGCCACGGAAAATAACAATCGAAATTCGAACGGAGTCGAGGGAATACGTCGCACAGCGAGCTTTTTACTTTTGGAACTTAAAATCGCAAGTGGTGTAAAGCAATGAATGGGCTTTTTTATAAAGAATTTCTAATAAAATTTTCTCCACACTGTTAAAAAATATTGTAAATTTAATGTACCGGACTGGGAGTTTTTATGCAAGAATTAAATTATAGGAATTAAAGTACTCGTATAGTGAACTTAAAGTCATTTATTAAAAGTACATTATTTATAAAGTTTTTAATATACTGGACGTTAATTTTTCATCACAATTGGACACGAAATTTAGTATACCAGTTTATGCATAAGAACTTCCAGTGGCAGTACATTGAATTTCATATGAATTTTTTCTACAGTGCACGTAGATCCCAAGATACTTAAGGTTGGGTCCATTAGCAGAAGCTGCACATGGTGACTCGCGAAAAGGAACATTATTTTTTTTATTATGTATATTTTTTAAGACTACTTTATTAGAATTTTTTTCTAAAATGATATTACTGTTTCTTAAATAACATCATTAGAGAACCATTAAAAATAAAAAAATTCAGCTGCACCCATAGATTTTCGAAGATATTACGAGACAAGAGAAACAGATATATAGGCCTCGACCACTGTTAGCAACTTTCTACCCGCTGCCCTCGACCATTAAGAAACGGCGACCATGTGACGTATTCCCTCAAGTTAAATTTTTTTTTCTTCTAAATAAATTTCGATTATTTATTTTACCGTGTGAATCTGTGTTTTTCATAATTCATATTGATATTTTTTTAATCTCTTAAAGTACACTCAAGAAAATACTCGAACCTTAATTATTCTGGTAGAACATCGTTTCACAACAAAAAGGCTCTCAAGGCATCGAGGGCCTCGGACGTGTAGTAGCCGCACGTCTTGGCGTGTCTTTAATTACCTGACTGCCGGGTCCTCCCTGTGGTGGGCCGGGGCCACGATCCGGTGGCCAGGAGTTACCCGGTGTCGGCTCCGAATGGAACTGGTGAGGATGAGGCGGTGGTCCACCGGACGCGTCGTGACTGTGAGGATCCAGACTGTTCGCCGCGTCGTATTGCGAATTTTCGAGCCTCGTTATCAATCTCTCGTCCTCGTCGCCGAACTCACCACCCATGAGGGACGGTTCACCCACCACCATTACGTCCTGTTTTCGAAAAATACGACAAATGAGTACAGTCAATAATTTTCAATTCGACCTGTGCGGTTTTAGGCGAGAATTTTTTTTTTTTTAAATTCTGTTCAACAAACCTGCGACGCTAGGGAAAAATTTGGACCGGGTGATCTTTTTTTACTAGGCGCGGGTGGGGCGTTGTTTCCTGGACCGGAGGCGCTGCCCTTTCGCTTTCTTCTTTTGCTCGTCGGCCTCTGTGATTCTGGAAGCAACGGAATCGCTGACGTTAGGACGGAGGTCGGGTTCGATGAACCTTGGAACCTCTTGGATCACGTCTCAATAACAAATATTTACATTTATAATTATAAATAATAACTATCCAGCTGTGGACCTTTCTCGATATCAAAGGTCTCTGACGTATGCACGTTAGTCACACAGGCACGCATGCAAGTCACAGACAAATAGACAGATACTTTACGTCGTCTCGGTGGTATGATTTTACAGATTGATAATATAATTTTTTTGCTTCAAATTTTTTATATTTTTGAATAATTTTTTTTTTTTTTAATTTATTATTCTTATACTCGAATAACTCGTTACTCGAAAGTATATCGTTGAATCGACACTTTAATCGTGTACGCGCCGTGCAGTACCCAAGGTTTCGCCGACCTTGGAAAGGATATACGGTCGTTGGCACGCTGGCTCAGGTGCGAAAGAGAGGCGAAGACGCACGGGCAGAGGAACGGAAGCGAGGGTACGATAAAGGCGAGAGATAAGGCATTGCACAAGCAGGCCGAGACGCCGATGCGCTCAACCAAGGATAACGGAGAGGAAACGAAGCCGAATCGTAAACGAGGGTTACGATTGCAGGAAAATTGCTAACCGTGAAGACGGGGGTACCATGCTCGATGGACACGTACGAAGCGCCTTCGCGTGCAACTATAAATGTTCAATCGGTCAAAGGCTCGGGTAATAAATACGTGATATTTATATCAACAATATCTCGTGTAAAAAAAATAAATAAAACATTATCGACGAGAGGTTGAATAGAAAATGATTGAGAAGTGAAACGATAGACGATCGATCGATCGCGAATTATCGAACGATTAATCAATTTGCAACGATTAAATTAATTTTTTTCAGCTTCACGTTCAGCGAAAGAATAAATGGGAATGCACGGCGAAGGATCTTCACGTACGACTATAAATTTTCAAGACGTCAAACGCTTGAGAAATAAATACGTGATATTTGTATCAACATTATCGTGTAAAGAAAAAAGATTGTCGACAAGAGGTTAAATAGAAAATAATTAAGGATTGAAACAATAGACGATTGATCGATCTCGAATCGTCGAACAATTAATCAATTTGCAACGATTAAATTTTTTTTTTTCACCTTCACGTTCAGTGAAAGAATAAATGGGAATGTACGGCTAAGGATCTTCACGTACGACTATAAATTTTCAAGACCTCAAACGCTTGGGAAATAAAGACGTGATATTTGTATCAACAATATCGTGGACAGAAAAAAAATGTCGACAAGAAGTTAAATAGAAAATAATTAAGGAGTGAAACGATAGACGATCGATCGATTTCGAATTATCGAACGATTAATCAATTTGCAACGATTAATTTTTTTTTGTTGAACTTCTCGTTTACTGAACGTATAAACGGGAATGCACGGCGAAGCATCGAGACCGTTGGCGGACGTACAGCGACCGTTTTGGAAAATCGCAACGACGAGTGTCGATTCAACATTTTTTTTTATTGAACTCGAGAAAAATGTTTCTGGCCGAAAGTCGACCAGACTGGACTGGCTCCACTGGCTGGTGGTTCTCATGTAAAGCAACTGTCCGTCTACCTCTCTTACCCGGCGGGGCAACCATCCTCTGCCACTTCTGGAACAGGGTCGTCTTGAGGCAGTCGCGTGGCGTTAACGCGTACGCCTTGTGCCTCGACATGAGTTCCTGCATCGGTTCCAATATCACGCATAACTGGAAAGAAAGAAATAAAAATATTACATTTTGGACATCAGCAGCGTCAGAGCGCTCCGCGAGCGCCGGAATTTTTAGTCATTGGCAAACAGCGAAAATAACGTTTTTATTTCATTATTCCTTGCCAAAATGTTTGAGTTTAGTCGCTTAATATTTATGTGTAAGAATTATTTTAAAAAATGTAAGCAGGAGACCTTAATCCACCGTCTCAATGTCTCTACACACGTAGCAACGATTTGGATGTTTATGGCAAATTTTTTTTCTTGTGCCCGTGAATCAGTTCTCTTCCTCATACCTCACGATATTTTCGAGTTTACTTTCTTAACATGGATTTTAAATGTTAAAAATTCCACCGTGTCAATTTCTCTATAATTGCAACTCGTATAGTAGTACATGTTTTTCTCGCGCCAGCGACTCGTTCTCCGTACGATACTAACCCTAAGATAATTGAGTGTAGAATTCGTGATCCCGTTTCTGGTGATGTTTTTGGTGAGCTGTTCGAGTCCCGCAGGATCCTGTTGAGCCGTTGAAACGTGCATGCCGACGACGGTTCTGGGCACGAGTTCTCGATGACCTCTGACCGACATGTGCCACGACTTTATCCTCATCATATCGTCAAACGTGAACTCCAGTATTAGCCTTCCTTCCGTACACACCTGAAATTTAAAAAAAAACGTACCAGTGTTAAAATTAATTGATAATGATAGAGTTGGCTTTACATCGACTGCGAGCCTTCCGACCGTGCTTTGGCTGTCCCGATGCGCGAATCGAGCTTTACGGCTGCAAATCGACTCGGGTATTTGCATCGACGTTTACGATCGATCGGTTCGGAAATGCCGCAGGCATACTTTGATCGACCAACATAGAGGGAACTCCACCCGCCCGCTCCGCCAAGTACCGAGGACGACTGTACATCGTTTTAGCCTTGTGCGTGTTCACGAGCTCGGAAATTCACATGGGCCACAGAGGGATTGGAGTGCAAGCTCTGCGAGAGACCGCAGAAGCCTCCGGCCGCTGTCCGGCGCGGAGTAACATAAGGGCTCAATGATTTCTCTCGGACGGGCGGTGGCAAAGCTCGACGACAATCGAAACGCGGCCGGTCTCGGTTGACGAAAGAAAATTACGGGGACGGAAGATGAGCGACGCGTGTTACAAGCCACCGTGTCGACGAGTGACAAGTTAGCTCGTAAATTCCACTTCGAGGTGGAAAATGACACGCCGACGAGTGAACGAGTCGTTAGCGCGAGGGCTTTTACACGCTCGGGCCGGACAGTCTTGAGAATCGTTATGACGAATGAATCTTCGCGGCGCGAGGCTTGTCCGACCTCTGTCGCGGCTCGTGTCCACCTCTATCCGCCACTTGATGCACCGAACGTCAGCGGGGACACCGGTCGCGAGCGTCGCGCGCGTTACCGACAGCGTATCTCCATAACGATTTTAACACTTCAATACCCGACTTAAGGTAGTCCTTGCGAATGGTGTTCACTTCGCATAAGTTTCGGAGAAATGGGAGGGAATACCAAAGGCTTCTGGAAGGTATAAAAATCTGGAAAAATCAAGCATATTAAGGGTGCTGAAAAGATTAATTCTGCATAATAATAATTCCAAAATGCTATTAACAAATTGATAAACAATAAAATTGTTCATATCATTTATTTTTTGTTCATATAAAAACAATTTGTTAACCTTTTTGAATACGTATGCATTTTTTTCCGAATTTTATGTAATTTTTGAAAATTACGTTTTTTTATTAACTAAAAACGAAATTTTCAAAAATCACACGAAATTCTGAAAAAAATTCATACGTATTCAGAAAAATTAACGAATCATTTTCATTGAGAAAGTTAGTTTTCCGAGAGATTTGTTGAACAATTTCGAAAACACGTTCTCAGCGTGTCTCTCTCGCTCCGCCGACAGCGCCACTGATGCTATCTCTCTCGCACTCCACAGTGTTTCACATGTTCTTAATACCATTTTGGAATTATTATTATAAAAAATTAATATTTTCAACACTTTTAATATGTTCGATTTGTTCAAAATTTTATACCATCCGGAAGTATCTGCAGTACCCTCTCATTTCTCTGAAACTTATGCGAAGTGAACACTATTCGCAAGGATTATCTTAACGTATTAGTAAAATGTATTAAAAAGTGTTCGTGTTAAAATTGACGATATTTTAAAAGGTAACTGTTTTACCATGCTGGTAATTATTGTGAGCGTCGGGCATTGAAGAATTAAAATTTCTTATAGTTCGTGTCCAATACGATCTTCAATGTACGATGTACCGTATAAAATTATCCAAAAATTGATATAAAAAATTGAATCCCCGATGTACTGTAAAATTTATCCGAAAATTGATATAAAAAATTCAATGCCCGATGTACTGTAAAATTTATCCAAAAATTGATATAAAAAATGACCTTACTTAGCAATGTAACTGTTTAACCATTCTAGTAATTACGCGACGTCGGGCATTGAAAAGTTAAAATCTCTTATGATTCGTGTCCATCGATCTTGTACTTGACGCTCCGAACGTTACTATTTGGACACACCGACAATATAATGCTTATATTGTCGTTATAACGACTTTTGATGGCTTCTATAACGATTTTTAAACACTTCAATGCCCGATGTACCGTAAATACCAAAAAGATAAAGCGGTTGAAAGGAAAGCGAGGACTTGAAAGCTTCCGACTCGAAGAGTTAATTTGGAAGCTGATTTATTATTCTAGCTGATATTTTGTTTAAGATGGGAGAGGAAATTGCGATCTTTACCTTAGCGACCATAGGCTTCCCGTGATGCGTCACCATTACACATTGATCACAGTCTAGCGTTATGCTGGTGTTGTGAAAGGATTCCTTGGGATGCTTCAAATTGTAGTAAAGCTCCGTAACACCGCCCTCGAATATCGAGCGAAAGTACCTTGGTATTAACGTCCTTCCTATCGCTGAAAAAAAGAAACAAAAAAACATTGATACATGTTCTAGTGCTTCAATTCAGTATCGTCGAAAGACTATATATATTTTTTTTTTTTATAAATTGTCAAACTGTCTACAAAATTCTAGATACTTCAATTTTATTGAAAGACATGAGAAGAATTTATAGGCAAAAATTTGGCGTCTGCAGAAAATTGAGTAAAAGAAAAAGTCGCCAAGAGCTCTCGGCAATTTTTTTTACCCAATTTTCTGCAGTCGCCAGTCGGTACGGCCGTACTGAAAAAAAATTCGCCAAGAGCTGTACCGAATAAAAAAATACTCACTGTATCTCTTGGGTCCGTCGTCTAGGCAAAACGTGAGGGTGAAGGTAGCGTCGTCTTCGAAGAATTCGGTCGCGAACGCGTCCCACCAGAGGTTGTCGCTCTCCTGAAAAGCGAAAAAAGAAAATGATCAAAAAAACTGAAAAAAATCCACGGCGTCTCCCGAATATCGATGTCCCAAAAAAACACAAAAAAAAGTATACAACTCTCGCAACATCGACGAAACTTTAACGATTAAATAATCGTCGCTCGCCGGGGCAAATCGTCGATAATCGCATGACCGGGAAGAGATAGATTGTTGATCCTCGAGAGGGTCGCGAAGGACGAGAAACGCTCGGAGTTGATGTACCGGCCGCTGAATAACGCATGACTGTCTGGCCTGAAATTATAGCTGCATCTCCCACCCCCCCGCGTTACCGAGAACTATCCCCTGGTCCCGTTCACCGCGTTTTCATTCAATTATGCATCTAACGCTCACCTTATTATTCTTCCCCCGTCGCCGTTGCGATTATTATTCCCCCTCCCCCGCCGCGCCGCCCGCCGAATGACCTTATTTTTTTTTTAGTATTTTTTTTTCTTTCCAAGAGACCAGCGGGAAAACGACCGATGCAATATTTGCGAAAATAGTCGCCTCGCGCGTTTGCCCGCCGAGGGCGAATGAGCGGGGCGCGTGTGTGCGCGCCGCACACATGAGGGTCCGCGTCTGCTTCTTGAAATAAGTTTCGACGCAACTCCCACCCACCGTGTGGCCCGGTGGATTTTTCGTTGTAAAGTAAAGCCCCTCGAGGGAAGTTGAACGTACGATGGAAAGTTGGTGGGAAAAGTTGGCGGTCCCGTGTAAAGTGGCCATAATACGCACCGTAGACGAGAGAGTAAAGGTGTTTTCACGACTGCAGTGGTACCTACGTCCGATGTACAACTCTGAGGGGAACGAAGAGGGGAGGGAGATGATGAGGGAGCTTTTTTTTTATTCCTCGGACGAGCGGGCGCCGCTAATCGCGAACATTGAAATAACGAGTTTTCGGGCTCTTAGGTTTGAGGAGGAGGATGGTTGTGATCGTTTTTGCCGTAGGGGCCTCGATAAACGTCGCGAGGAGCGGGCAATGGGTGGGCTCTGTTTTTTTTATACAGTTTTCGTCACGGAAAAATTTTGCTTTAAATATTGTGCAGAATCGGTACCGAATGGAAGGTTTTTTCGTTGAAGCGATCGTGCGCCGAAACGAATCGATAAGAGACGAAAATGATGATTGTGCGAAAACGATCGAAGGCTATAAAATTAATTTGACGATATTGTGCGAAAACGATCGAAGGCTAAAAATTGAATTTCACGATATTGTGCGAACGCTAAAAATTGAATTTCGCTATGTTGTGCGAAAACGATCGAACGCTAAAATTGTTAGCACAGTTTTGCGTAGAATCGCTTTGATTGTTTTTGCCGGTAGGGCTCTCAATAAATGTAGCAAGGAGCGGGCAATGGGTAAATTTTTCCGACACGGAAAAATTTAGCTTTAAATATTGCTCAGAATCGGTAAACGAAAGGTCTTTTCGTTGAAGCGATCGTGTGCCGAAACGAATCGATCGGCGACGAAAATTATTCGCGAGATTTTACGTAGAATCGATCATGCGGAAAATTAATTTCACAATATTGTGCAAAAAGATCGAAGGTTAAAAAATTAATTCCACAATATTGTGGAAAAAAGATCGAAGGCTAAAAAATTAATTTCTAGATATTGTGCAAAAACGATCAAACGCTAAAATGATCCGCACAATTTTGCGTAGAATCGCTTTGATGGTTTTTGCCGGTAGGAACCCCAATAAACGTCGCTCCTTGGCTGTCTTTCGATACACTTTGCGGCACGACAAAATTGCTGTTTTTCGATACACTTTGCGGCACGAAGAAAATTACCTTAAAATATTGAGCTGAATCGATCCGAAACAAAAGTGCGAGTTGCACAATTTTTTCGACAAGACGATCGCGTGCAGAAACGTATCGGACAGTTTTTGTCAAAAACTATCGTACGAGGGAAATTGTTCGGCCTGCTCGGTGTAGCATCGATCGTGCACCGAAACAAACTCCACAATTTTACGCAGTTTTGCGTATAATGGATCGCACGGAAAAATGAATTCCACATCTTGCACGGAGAAAAATGGTTCAGGTGCTCCAACAAAATGAGTTTTGTTGACAATGACCTCGTTTCTCGCAACAAAATGATTAGTAAACACAGCAAAAAAAATACTAAGTAGAAGCAATTGGTTTTGCTATCACGACAAAACTTTCTCGTTACTGGGACAATTTAGTTAGCTATGAGAACAAACGACGCCTGATGTACTTTGACGTCCAAGTAATGACTTGCAATAGGATAGTTATAGATACCTATATACATTTATTTGATAATTCACTCACCGCGTTTGCATTTCATCATTATATTATATTGAAAATAATGTCCGTATTTGCAATTGTGAATTCTTGAAATTTGCTGTCTCGTTACTACGACGATTTAGTTGGCTATGAGAACAAACGACGCCTGGTGTAATTTGATGGCTGAGTAATGACTGGCAATAGGATAGTTATAGATACGTATATACATTTATTTGAAGATTCATCCACCGCGTTTGTATTTCATCATTTTATTATCGCGCTTATTTAATTTCTTTTAGGTTGGGTGTGTCGATCTTGAAAATAATGTCTGTATTTGTAATTGTGAATTCTTGAAATTTGCTGTATATGGATGTATTAAACAACGAAAGGAATTACCTGTTGCAGTTTATACATCCATATACAGCAAATTTCAAGACTTCGCAATTCCACTCTATTTTAATTTTTACCCGAATGCAAAGGATCCTCGTGTCTCTTTGTTTTCATTTTGCGCGTCGAGCGTCTCGAGCTCATCGTAGCTGTTAGCACATATACTCGCTCCAATCAGTCATATAACAAATTTTTTTGTTACAGTAACAAAGGCTGTTTTGTTGCGGTGGCAAATCGCTCCAAGCGAACATTTTTTTCTACGTTTACAAGCTGGTTTTCTTATCCCGATACTAACAAACTAAATTTCTTACGGTAACGAAAATCTTGTTGTACCAACAAATGTTTTCTCCGTGTGTGCAAAAACGATCTTGCACCAAAATTGTTCCCACAATTTTGCCTAGAATCGATCGCAAGATCAATCGAACACGAAAAAATGATTTCCCATTGTTCATCGTTAAAAAATCGATCGTACCCCGAATCTCTTAATGGATTTTTCCTGTCGATTCGATTATCCTTCGGACCATCGACGTGTTCGGAGATCGATCGGGAAAAATATTTTTCTCGTTTCTCTCGAAAAAGCTGCGGGTGTATGATTCGACGAGTCCCGCCGTCGATAATAACGACGATCGATACAGCATAATTGTCCCCGTGACGTTGGGCCATCAGCATGCAGCTAATAGCAAAACCGCGCTACGTATACGCGCAGGAAGTAATTTCGTCGTTGCACCACTGCGTGGTGTGTGTATATATACATATATATGTATATACATATACGTGGTTGAACCCCGGGCATTGCGTTTTACTCGCGGGTATTCTCGACTCGTGTGCTTGGTCGTGAACAAAATCGTGCTGGTCAGCGTACGTCGAGAATTTCTGACCTTTCCTCGCGTTTCCCACTGGAAAGGAGACCCACAGGAATCCGCGAGGGACCGAAGCCAAAGATCTGCTACTCCCACGATGATATATATACCGTATAAAACTACACGGCCGCTAGTTTGATGTACGATCTTACCTCGACAATGGACCGGCGATTTACCATTGTGTCGTCATTCACGCGAAAAGATTTATTTCTCGGAAGTCGGAGGGGCAAATTCGAGTGCGTGTGCCAAATCAAGCAAACTGTTGCCACTCACCGGCGCAAATTGATATTTCTGGCAAGTATCGGCGAAGCGGGCCGCATCAAACGGGACTAAATCAAACGGCGAGGAAGATTGAACTCGAGAGATACGAAGAGGGCAGAAGAAATCTGGAGACTCTTGTTGTTTTTTGGCTCTCCGAAAGAAGAAGAGGATTAACTTTGCAGGTGCGATCCGCTGCACTTGGCCAAATTCGATCGACACGGTGGAAATTGTACTTGAGCCAAGTGTAGGGTTTTGTCGATAGAAATGAAACTTTGAATACCTAACGTGTCCTTCGAGTAACGAAGATGGTTCGTCTGGTTCTACGAAATTTTGATCTGCTGGGAAAAGAAGTGCTGGAGATTTTGCGGCGAAAGTCAACTTGGCGCGAAAATAAGCACGGTGAGTAGTGCAGTTGGGTGCTTTCGATGGATACATTAGAAATTGTACTTAGGTCAGCATCATTTTATCAATTAAAACAAAAAATTCGAATACCTGACTTTCATCTTTAAATAATGATGATGCTTCATCAAATTCTATGAAATTTTTACCATCTGCTGGATAAAAATCGTCCAGAGGATTTATGGTGAAAGTATAATTGGCGCGAAAAAGGCTTGATTCACTGAACTTGGCTAAATTGGATCAACACCTTAGAAATTGTACTTAAGCCAACTATAACGTTTTATCAATGAAAAGAACTTCGAATACCTAACACTCCCTTTAAATAATTATGAAGATTTATACAATTCTACGAAATTTTGACTATCCGCTGAGATCAAAATCTTTCAGCCAATTTACGATGAAAGTATAATTGGTTCACAAAAGGGTTGCTCTGCTGCATTTGACTACATTATATCAACACATCAGAAGTTGTACTTAAGCCAACTATATCATTTTATGAATTTAAAAAACTTCGAAAACCTGACAACTCCCTTTAAATAATAATGAAGATTCCTTAAATTCTATGAAGTTTTGACTATCCACTAAGATAAAAATCTTCCAGTCAATTTATGGTGAAAGTATAATTGGCGCAAAAAAGGCTTGATTTGCACTTGGTTTAATTAGATCAACATATTAGAAATCGTACTTAAGCGAACTATAACGTTTTATCAATTTAAAAAACTTCGAAAACCTAACATTCCCTTTAAATGAAGATGAACATTCATCAAATTCTATGAAATTTTTGCCATCTGCTGGGATGAAAATCTTCCAGTAAATTTATCGCGAAAGTATAATTGGCGCGAAAATAAGCATAATCTAGTGCACTTCGCTAAATTAGATCAACACATTAGAAATTGTACTCAAACCAATCATATGCCTTTATCAACAAAACAAAAACCTCCGAATACACGACATGTCCTTCAAACCATGACGATGGTTTACGAAATTCTACAAAATGTCCACCATCTCCTAGGAAAAAAATCCTCTAGCAAATACGCCGCGTAGTGCACTTGGCACGAAAAAAGTATGATCTCACTGCACTTGGCTAAATTCGATCAACACATTACAAATTGTCCCTGAGCCAACTATAACATTCTATCAACAAAACAAAAATATTCAAATACCAAACACGTCCTCCGAAAAAAACATCAACCCTTCGTCGAATCCTCCGAAATTTTTACCACCCGCTAGGAAAAAAATCTTCAATCCAATCGCGAGCAAACGCAAACAATTTTTTGAAAAAAATCAAAAAAATCATTGACTTTCGTAGAGCGCCTTTTGCCACCGTCTATACGAGATAGACGAGTAGGCAGGCTTTTTCGCGTTGACTGTACCACCCCGCTGTTGTTGGGGTGGGAGGAGGCAGGGAGACTAGGGGTGGTATATGATCGTGTATATACGCGCCGGGTAAAGTATTGTCGGCGCGCTCTACCTCTGTCATTTCCAACGAAAAAGTCTTAATCGTCGAACGGATAGGACTATCGCGACGGTAATTGGATCGAAATATTGCGAAAAATGTGAGGATCATGCCCATCATTTTTGAAAAATTTCGCATCAATAATGCGGGTCTCAGGTTAATTCGAAGATTTCTCTCTGGTCCGTGGACGCGGGACAAAACTGGTCCGGCTTGCTCGAGTATATACGGCCAGGGGCGGCGGCGAGTTGGGCCGCCGGGGGATGGGGGGTACAATATGGGTTATCGAGGGGGCCCCACCCTCGAGGGAGGCCAGGGGCCCTCATTTTATTACCCAGGATCCTGTGAAGGTTCTCAACTTTTGACGAAACTTTACTCTGCCCAACCCTCTTAAGCGTGTTCTATTCGCTGCATGGAACCCAGAAGCACGAGGATTATGTCGTGTAAACAAGTCATGTGTATATATGTATGTATAGATGTTTATATATATGTATATATATGTGTAGAGTCGTATGTATAGATCTTGCATTAACGCCCCGAGTGCAGTTGTGATGAAGCGTGGACAGAGAGCTGCTAGCAGTCCTATAGACGAGCTACGGCCAGAATCAAAGGAAAAGTTGGGGATGATGAGAGGGAAAAATTATTACGTATACCGACGGCATAACTCGTCGCCGGCGACCTCACGACGTAAGGTGATGATCAGCAGCGATCCTAGTTATGACTGTTACGCAGAGAAATACGTAACGTTTGATTAAACATCAACTATTTTTCCGTTGAATTGAATGCAAAATTAAAATTTGATGGATTTTTTTTTTTTTTTTTTTTAGTAAAGTGGAAATACTGTGGACATTAGCTTTGTCAATATCGTGAGAGGTTAATCGGGCATTAAAGGACTAATGATAATAACGATTTTATGTTGAGTTTGGCGTTTACGAATTTTTGACGTGCCGATAATGAATCATTTACGACGAAGAACACCCATTTTGCTTTTAAACCTGGCAAAAATCCTCACGCTCACACGTTGATTAATGTACATTAATTTTTTTTATGGAAAAGCTGAATCATTAACTACTGACTATTGTGGGAAACGTTATTTGAGTCTTTCGGAATTATACTTGCACAAGTTTAGCGATCAAACTGCTCTCATTAAATTCTATAAAATTTCCCCAAGCTTGACAAATATTAAAAAAATATATATATATAAAAAAAGTAGCATTTCGTTGAGTTGTGTAGTAAATGAAGGTTTTAATATACCAGGGCGTCGCGTATGTACGTCTTTAAATTTAGATTCATCGGAATGATTCTATATCCGTAATTCTAGCTACAATCCTCGCGCCCAAACGTTTATTAATGTCAGCTTGTTTTACAAAGCACTATTTGACGTTTTTGATTTTTTTCATCTATATACGTTCGATTATTTCTACAGAAAATATCTAATTCGCCTCAGTGTGCATTTTTTTATGGACAAATCGAATCATCAACTACTAACTATTATGCGAAACTGGCTATTATACTTACACAAGTTTCTCGATCAAATTCGGTAAATATTCCAAAAAAAAATAGTAAAAAATAAAATAAATAGAGTTTCGTGTTCGGGATGTGAGATAAATTAAGTTTTTCATACATCGAGATGTGAGGAAAATCAAGGATTTAATACATTGACATGTGAGGTAAATTAAGGTTTGAATACATCGACATGTGACGTAAGTTAAGATTGTAATACATCGACATGTGAGGTAAATTAAGATTTTTATACATCGACATGTCAGGTAAATTAAGATTGTAATACATCGACATGTGAGGTAAGTTAAGATTTTAATACATCGAGATGTGAGGAAAATTAATTTTTCAATGCGTTTAGAACCTCGTTAAATTTAGATTCATCGAAATGATTCTAGATCCGTAATTCTGGCACATGCAGACGTTGCACAGAGCGCGATCTCGGTGTTCGGGTGGATGAACCTATGCGTCGTAGTTTCCATGGCGGAGGCCTACACGGAATATACAGGAATAGTTGTAGGCAGCGTCGAACACCCGTGACACTTCTTTCGGAATATCTTTGCTCCTCTTGTCTATAACCACTATCTCCTATTGTTTTGGAGTAACGCCAAGCACAGAGAGTAGCAAGAGAGAAAAGCGAGGGCGAGGTGAGCCCGTTCGAGGTAAAACGGACGAGGAGAAAGATAGAATTCGAGCCCGGCTCGGTTGTAAACCAGCCGTGTAAGTGCGACAGCGGTGTTGAGGCCTAAGCCGCGTTTCTTATCTCGACAGGCCCGACGGGAAAGGAAGTCGCTTCGTCTTTCGAGACCGTCGAGAAAGTACCGAGAGAAAGCACGTGGAAGTACTTCTCAGGTACGTACTGGCGCGCTTACCTACACTCATGGGTTCGTTCCACTAAGAGAGCACACGAAGAATCGCGCAGCAGCACGGAATCGTCCGGGAACTCCACGAGAGTCTCGGAATTTCTTTAAGTTTTCCCAGTTATTTGTATCGTTCGTTCGTTAAACTGTTCTTTCACGGATGAAAATTTTGGGCCGAAAAAAACACGACATTTTGACTCCAAAATAATGAAATTATGAAAATTGCTTTTCAATTATGTAAGATTCGTGCACTGAGAAAAAAAAATTATTTGGTGGCCACCGTTTATTTGGTTTAAGTAAAAAATTTATTCGATAAAAAAAAAAATTTATTTCATTTAAGTAACTATTTAATTGATTTAAATAAATGCTTATTTAAAAAAACAAATAAATATTTCACTTAAACCAAATAAACGGTGGCCGTGAAATAAATATTTTTTCTGGGTGTGTTTAGGAAACAAAGTAATTGGCATCGACCGCCGCCGTTAGAATATCGTTTGATCGGAGACGGCAGCAGAATTGATTTAAGGAAACTGCTAACGATTATTGCTCGAAGTGTGATTTATTATCATAATTATGGGTCCTTTATCGACGAGGTATTGAGGTATTCTTTCTCGGAGGCAATTTTAGGAAAAGATCAACTCCGATACATCGTGAAAATGATTTTCCATTTATGTAAAGTACGTATTTAATACAAAGTGCAATTATCGATCACCCGACTACGTGGAGGGTTTTTTTTTGTTCGAGTGACGGCCACGAAATTGATTTAAGGAAACTATTAAAGATTATTCTGCGAAATGTGATTTACGATCATAATTATTGACACTTTTCTCGACGGAGTATAAAAAATTTACAACGGCGATTGTAGTGCAGAAAAAATCAACTCTCAAATGTCATGAAAATCGTTTTCCATTTATGTAAAGAACTTATTTAAGAAGAAAATGCAATTATCGATCACCCAGCGATGTGTCTTTCTTAGGTCAGGATCCAATAAATAAATTGATTTAATGAAACAACAAAATATTAATTCGCAAAATGTGCTTTATAATCATAATTATTGACACCTTGACACATAATTATTGAAAAAATGTACGAAGGCAATTTTAGCGTAGGAAACAGTCGACTTCCAAATATTATGAAAATTATTTTCCATTTAAGTAAAGAACATATTTAAGAAAAAAAATGCAATTATTGATCATTCAGCCACATAATAAGAGTCTTTTTTAGTTCAGGATTCAATAAACAAATTGATTCAATGAAACAACTAAATATTAACCTCCAAAATGTGATTTAAAATTATAATTATTAATAGCTTTCTTAACGGAATATAAAATATGTACGAAGGCAGTTTTAGCGAATGAAAGAGTTGACTTCAAAATATCATGAAAATGATTTTCCATTTATGAAACGTACGCCTTTAACAAAAAAAGTGTATTCAATTGTCGATCACTCACCAACGTAAGTGTTTTCTTTTCTTTCAGTTCGGTAGCCAAGAAATAAATTGATTTAATGAAACAACAGAACATTAATCCGCAGAATGTGATTTAAGATCATAATTATTAATGGCTTTCTCGACATTGTATAGAAAACATCTTTGTGTATAATGAAGGACAATTTCGAGTAGGAGGAGTACCGAGCGGTGCACCGACTCCGCCTCCGGCGGCCACCAACCCCGTGTCGCCTTTCTCGCGGTCTGCGCGCTTCCTCGTTCGCGAACTACCGAGATTCTGTCTTTCTTAGCGCGGTTGTAGTAGTGCTGCCAAGTAGTAGTCTCAGCGTCTCTACTGAATCGCACTTGTGCGTGTACACTGTGTCGAAGATTCACCTCCAGCGGGAGCAGATTCTACTCTGGGAGAATCTTGGGCAAAGCCTTGTCGGTCAGGTCCTTCTAACCGCAGAACCACCCAAAGACTATCGCTTGGCCGTGGGAGATAGACACGTATATATATAGAGAGAATCGGAACCGATGATAGAGCTCGATACACGATAGGATCCGCGGTACTCTGGACAAATAGACTTTGTACGGTTCAACTGGTAGACTAAATATCCTTTAAGAGCATTTGCGATACCACGGTCGCTAATAAAAACTGCAATTAAATTTTTTTGATCGTGTTGACCTTTGCCTCCTTGAAAGCAAATTCTGACACGAACCTACGTTGACGCACTGAGATGAAAAATCGATTGAGTCAAGAAAAATAGGGGCTTATGGGTAGCGAATCAAATTTTTGGTTGATTGAGCGAAATGTCGCAGATGTAAAGAAACATTCGATTCGACGGCTAAAGGTCGACATGACGTCGAAATATTTTGAATCCATGTTTCTCTGAATTTTATTTAAAAATTTTATTAAAAAATATATATATATATAAAACGAATTGCGCGGCATTTAATTACCTACTCAATTTAACTCTCAGTATGCACACTTCCGTAGCCAATCATGAAGCACACGAGGTCCATTCGACCACAAGACGTTATCGATGCACTTATGTAGAAAAATATTCGGGACGTTTTTGGTAGCAAATTTATTCAACTTCAAGGCAGTTTAGATTTTTGACAAAAATAGCAAAAATTTAATTTACCAAAAAAACGTGCTTGAAGTCGAAGCTGCCTACTCTTATATATAGCATGGTGCACAGTAAGAGTTAACTGAACGGGAATCATATTTCTGCTCTGTACACAACCCCGGGAAAATCGTGCCCGCTTCCGTGACGATAAATGCAAAGGTAACGATAAATAAAATGAAAAAAAAAAAAAAAAAAAAAAATAGAAGTCGACGACGATAATAGATCGCCGTTCGAATCGGAACGTGTGATACTTTTCTCTGGTTATGGCTACACGCTGGGCAGTAGTAGCCTCGATTCTCGACGAGGCGAAATGACAATGAAGAGTATGCGAGAAGCAGAGACGAGTTTACTCGCCACGTATCGGGGCAGGTAACCCAAAAACCTGAATATTGCAACGTTCCACTATTAATAATCCGTTTAATGGCCTCGTAACGTAACTACACGGGATAGCGGGGGAGGGGGCGTCGTTACGGAATATCCTCAACTATTATTAATGTATATGTGGATGTGAGTACGAGCTTCGTAAAAGTGTGCCGATGTTTCGCACTGATTCTTACGGCACGCGTCGAACTTGTGCGATTGTATTCGCACGATTCGTCAAACAGATCGATCGTCCCATTGTTCATTGAATTTTCGATACCGCGGCTAAAAAATGTGTCGCTGAGTCAGACGAGTCGTTCGGCTCGTCCTTGACACACGATTTTTTTATCACCGACATATAAGAGTAAAACGAACCAAAGTAGAATTGCGCAATTGAACAAAAAAAGAAACCTTCGTAGCAATCAAACTTTCGTCGCAAATGAAATATTTTTCTTCGAATTAATCGTTTTCCTTAAAACTTGTGTTTTTGTATTCGTCCCGATAATTAAAAATGTTTGTCTCAGTACATTCGGAAATCAGAATTTGTACAATTCAACAAATCGATCGATCGTCCCAATGTCTTCGAATTTTCGATCCAGCGGCTAAAAAAAGTGTCGCTGAGTCAGACGACTCGTCCGGCTCGTCCTTGACACACGAATGTTTTTTTCATCACCGAGATAAGAGCAAAAAGACCCAAAGCACAATTTCGCAATCAAACCGAAAAAAAAAACCCTCCATGGCGATCAAACTTCCGTCGCATATTAATTATTTTCTCTTTCAATTAATTCTCCTCGTTAAATTTGATTTTTTACATTTTATTCGTCACAATAATTAAATGTATGTTTCACTAAATTCGGAGTTAAAATTAATTGTGATATCCGTTTAATGACCGTGAAATGTAATTGGTGTAAGAAATATCGTGATAATTAAATTCGCCGCCGAATCGTCCGCTGATGAAGTTATTGGAGCAAAATTGCTCTATTCTGTTATCGAGTTCGATAATGTTTTTTTTTTTTCCCGAAATTGAAATCGGGTCAGCGATTGTGTTTGGAGTATCGTGAGTCATCGCGAAGTTGTTTCGTTCCGGAATTAATGGATCGGTCGCCGGTATGCGGGATCGGACGAAGTACGAAGGAAGATTCTCGATGGTTTTCGTTCTTCGGCTTCGACACGAACGCCTCGGCCGCCGACGACGACGATGACGACGGCGACCGGTCAGGGCCGGCGAGTGTCCGTACGATCGCGCGGGCAGAGGGAACGTCCCGTGAGTGGAACGAGGTCATCGTTACCTCGATGACCTCGGTAGGGCGAGGGGACTGGCCGCTACCACTGACGCTACTGCTGCTACTCTCTTCCACCATCGCCGGTGCTACTTGGAGCCTGTGTGTGTCCAACCGGCTCAATGGGAAGTTTCGATCGTACGTGACACGCGGCTGTACGTTTCTTATTGGGAACGACAGAGCTCCGCTTCCCTGTCGCCATCCTCGGTCACGTGCCAACGACAGATCTTGATAAAAATTTTCCATCCTATATATCTTCGGCGATGTACGAGTCCACCGGAAGGGACTTTGTCGACGGAAAATTAAACCGGAGCGATCTTCGAGTGGTGACGAAAAAAATAAAAGGCGGATCATTGATGCGTTACTTTTAGCCCCTTTTCAATTGGTCGTTAATGCGAGAATATTTTTTTGTTTTTATACAGTTAGTTTAAATTACAAGAAATCATTTTCGCGAGCTTTCTTTTTATCAATAAAAAATTGGGATAATGGATGAGCGATATATGAATTTAAGGGAAGGGATTTTATCGACGTAAAATTAAACCGGAGGAATCTTCGAATGGAGACGAAAAGAATAAAATGCAAGTCATGCGTGCGTTACATTCAGCCCCTTTTCGATGGATAGAAAATGTGGGAATAAATTTGTGTTTTCTTTTATTAAAAAATATTTCTTTCTATTTATTTATTTACTTCAAAATATAGTAAATTTTAGAAAATTTCCAGTCCCGGTATTTCACTATGCCTTTTTTTACCGATCGTACTACTGCGCAGGTGCGGGAGAAAAAGAATGAGAAAACCTCCTTGCAATCAAATCAACCAAGTCATTCCATTTATTGATAAATTACTTTCAATCCCTTTTCAATGGATCGTAAATGGAAGAATAAATCATTCTTTGTTTTTATTTAAAGACCAGAAATCATGCTTGCGACTTATTTTTCGATTCAACATTTTTGTTTGGACAATGGATGGACGAAGGTGGGGCGAAGTGAAGTTGGTCCAAGATATAGTCAACTTTGCCCCACTTTTTTACCTATCATACTACTGCGGAGGCACGGAAGAAAAAGAATGAGAAAACGGAGTGTGGAAGTCGAACCGCGGAAGAAAACCGCGCGGTGAGCTGTACACACGCACGCTGACAGCGGCGGTGAGATCCGGCGACGATAACGCGAGCGAAGATGATTTATTGCCCGGAGACACGCCACGTCTCTGAAAATCCGAGGGTGTATTAGCATCGCTCCGGGAGAATGCCCCGAGCCCGGTGGCCGACGATAATTTGAACGACCGCTCTTAAATTCAATTTCGAGCAATAGTACGACATGGATTAGTCCGGATTATAGATCGTAACTCCCGTAACTCTGTCGATCGCTGTGACGATATAGTCAGCTGAATGCTCGATTAAAAAAAAATTATTTGTGCGTCGAGAAAAATCTAAATCTCTTTCCGCTCTGAAGTTACTTAAGAAAAAGTGGGGCAAAATGGACCAGTACCCTCTATCAAAAATGAAACTCTTTTTTTATGTCCAGCGAAAAATCGGCAATAATCCATTTTAACACCCCCACTCCGCCTGCCACGTTCGATAGTTGCGCAATTTCTTAATCGCAATTGACGCCGCAAGCAAGTCTGATTCAACGCATATATACACGTATCTATATTTCTATGCCTCTATATGTATGCATATTTATATTTCTATATATCTCTCTATAATATAAAAAGATTTCGCCGCCGCACCCGTGTTCAAGAATCGGGAGGATCGGCGTCAAATGAAACACTGACCGGGGTCAAATGAACCATTTTGACAGGGGTAAAATGAAACACTTCGACAGGGGTAAAATAAAACATTTTGACGGGGGTCAAATGAAACAGGTTGTCGAATATTCTAAGTCCCCTCGGGAGGCCCCTCAGCCTGAAATATAGTGGGGGGTGGAGGGGGGTGGAGAGAGAAGACTGATGTGTCATCCTAATTTTGTTTATCAATTACATTAAAGAAAATTCTGTCCCTTGGGGTCCTGCCCCTAGCCTTGACTATTCCAAGTCCCTATTCTAAGTGAGTTTTCGAGACTCTCGAAGGGAGCGCGCGAATTGCGCGACCCACCAGAAGCCCAGGTATATGTGTATATGAGTCTTGGTCGCGTAAGTGCTTTGGGTTTTCGACACATTGTTAATGCCCAGGAATATTTCGAGCCTGCGGACGATACGGGCCAATGTCGATAACTAATCTCGCGTCTAGTCGCCCTGACCAAGACATTTGGCAACGCTCGTCGCTCCCGACCGGTCACCCTTCATTAGCGACCGTATTTAGAACGCTACCGATTTTCCGTCGCCAGGGCTGAAGACGATCTCATCCGGAAATCCCTTTTTTTTTTGGTTTGACCCTCCGACGATCAAGACCTTTACCAATTCGCGCTGATCCCTGTCGAGGCATTCCATAAAGCTTGTCACGGACCAATCGCGGTATTGACGAGTCTAACCCGTTCGCGACTTTGACCTTTTCCCGTGAGGACGATCGATTCGTACGTGCGGAACGAGCACTGAGCACGTGCGAGATACGAGGACAAGGCCTTCTCGGTTACAAAAAAAAATCAAGGATCCATTAAAGAAAATATTTCGCCAATTTCAGCACCCTTCGTCGACAGTCTGCGCAATCCCGCTTGTCGCTGTATTCAATCTTTTTGAAAAAAAGTACTTTAAAAAAAAATGTAATAAAGTAGGAAAATTTCTCGCCCTAGACCTCATCACCGATGATAGAGTCGCAGAGAGTGGGTATTACGCGAGCATTAAACTTCGTTAACATTTCTGCCCCGTTCTTCATTTCCATTAACGACGATATAAAAAAAAAGGCTACACTACTGGTCGCCGCGAACCGGTTAGTCTTCGTCCATCTAATATTCGAATTTATAGCTCCACTTCTAATACCCGAGAAATTAAAACAGAAAAAAACGGGTTCTCACGTGCGGCCTGTCACATCGATATACTGAGAGAAGGATCTAGTAAACATGACTATAGCGCTTGAGATATATTACCATAGCACATAGTAGTGGGGAACTAGGGCGCCAACTGTTACAGGGAGTACCGGGTTTTATGAGAATTTTTCGTAGATATTGTGATCAAAATTCTTTGAAAATCTGGGACTTTCTGCCATAGGGGCGCCCTAGTTGCCTACTCAATTTTTCTGACGGCAATTTTTCTGAGATGACTGGTAGTTTTTATTACATCATTCTCTCAGTTTATTATTTAATCCGTTCGCACTCAACGATCCAACTTCTACCACACAATGGCAAAACTAGTGTGTAAAAGAAAATAAAAAAAATAAAACAGCACGTCGGTTTAATTATTTAATCCCTTTGCACCCAACGATCCAAATTGTACCTCATAATAGACAAACGAGTGTAGAAATAATTAAATAAATAAATAAATAAAGTAAAACATCACGCATAATAGTAGCGAATTATAGCGCCAACTCTGACAGGAAGTGCCGGATTTATAAAAACAATTCGTAGACATTACGGTCAAAATTCTTTGAAAATCGCCCCAGTTGCTTACAACCATGAGCCATCGTAATTTTTCTCAGACGACCGGTAGTTTTGTCATATCCTTCTCTCAGTATATTATTTAATCCCTTTTTACTCAACCATCAAAATTCCACCCCACAATAAAAAACGAGTGTAAAACTCTCGCTCAAAAAAAAATAATAATAATAACAAAAATAAACTAAAACAGCGTCAGTTTAACGATACTTTGGTGTACATCGCAATCTATACAACAGCCAAGTCGTGTGCGCCGCAAAGAGCCTACGATGCCTTCTCGCGCGTATCTTATCGCTTATCGGTAATCTATCTGACGCTCTCTCGTTCCCCTCTTTCTTTTCGCCCCCCCCCCCTCTCCCTCTCGAGGGTGTCGGTGAGCCATAGCTCGCGTTATATGGGCCAGATAATTTTATAATATGCGGAGGCGGCAGGATCGTCGACGTGAGAGTTAGTATATAGTTTGGGGGTGAATAGTCGTCTGTGCATGCGGAAGGGGGGGGGGGGGTGGAGGGGGGGTTGAGGATTCCCCGCTCGTTTAACGGCCTTATCCCGATCGAACCAATGGCCCACAGCGTCGTCGTGCTTTTTCCACTCTTTCACATTCCCCCCCCCCCCTCCATCCGCCCCCTCCCCCCTTTCCGCCGTCCCTCTTATCCTCGCGTGTGTGACGACAGTATGACTCTTTCAGCGATAAAACACCCTCGATATACTTTTACAATCGATACGTAAAAGTGAACTTCGATTTATGTACTGGCGGCCTACGAGTGAAATATAAATCTTGGCAAACGTACATAAGTTAAATCGTCCCATTCATCCGACGATGTATCGCGAGGGAATAAAAAGAAAAACAGAAAAAGAAAGTCGCTAATACGCTAAATTATCCGCGATTAATGTATCAATGAAAATATATGACGGTATGACGAATGGCCGGACGATGAAATAACGTGTAGATATATATATATATATAGATATATAGATATGTATGTGATAAAAATTTGACTCACCTCAGTTCGCTGCTGTAACCTCTTGTTGAGTTCGTAGAGTCGGTAGTCCGGTTGATTGTAGTACGGAGTGTGCCTCCTGGGGACAGGCAACGATCTGTCAGACCACAGACCGATCGGTCATGTTAGGGTGCTGTGTATACTGTATAGTATATAGAGTAGGTAGTGTGTATCGTGTATGTCACGTGTTACGCACGATTTTAGAATCGACCGAGGTACAACGATTTTAAAAAATTATAATAATAAAAAAAATATATATATATATATTTTTTTTTATCGAAAAAGGAAAATGAAAAAGTTGTGTTCGTGACTTTAGACATGTACTTAGTATAATCTATTAAGATAAACCGCTACTTAACAATAATACTATGCATTAATCTTTTCGCCTAATCAGAACGACAGATTTATAAAATACCGTTATAGATATGTGTATATAACTTATATACACATATATTTATATATGTAGAACGGTATCGTGCATGTCACGTGTTACGCATGTTTTTAGAATCGCCCGAGGTAGAACGATAGAAATTAAAAAACAACAAAATATATATATATATATTTTGAACGAAAAAGGAAAATGAAAAAGTTGTGTTCGTGACTTTAGACGTCTACTAAGTATAACTTGTTAAAGTAAACCGGTCCATAACAATAATACCATGCATTAATCATCTCGCCTAATAAGAACGACAGGTTTATAAGATATGTTTATAGATACACATAATTTCTATATTTATATATATATATATAAAATATATTGTATATATATTAGAAGAACGGCATTGATAATCTAATCAATTCTGTAGTCCGAGCGAGTTCGAAAGTTGGCCAAGATCATGGATGCCAGACATTCCGAGTTAACCGTCCGGCTTAACCGAGTCGCCAATTAACGCGTCTCGGATTGATAACACCCGTGAGAGTGTGCACGAAGAGCGCGCGGCCGGTCGCAAACCGGAGAAATCGTCGGGCCAGTATTGCGCTTCATGGGCACGCGCACACATCGTGCGTATGCAACACGGCGTAGGATCTCAAGACACACTCGTAGACTTGGGCTGCATGCTCGTTGCATCGCCCATTCGAAACATTAGCCTGTACAGTCGAGGAAACAACGCGTGTGTGCGCGGCGCGCATGCGCACCAGCGCGCGCGCGCAGTCATCATTAAGAAGAGCGAAGCGGCACAGTGAAAGATAGAGAAAGAGCAGCAACACCGCCCCGGTGATTAATAATAACGAGTATAGTAGTTATATATACGGCCGGTGTGTTATAACATCAACATCAGTCGACCCGGGTAATAGAGAGCTCATCCACCCTTCCGACAAGCGGCTGTGTTAAATTGAACAACGTTAAAAACTCGTCAAGCTCGGCTGTCGGGACCACTGCGGAGCCGGTGAGAAAAAGATTTGCAGTACAATAAAAAAGAGGCAAAATGAATCGAGGGAAGAGAGAATAAAAAAAATCGCCGCATGTTTAATTTATGAACTTTGCGAGCCGAGCATCGATCATTCGGAGTTTCATTGATTCGTTCGTTGGGGGCAAGCCCGGTGTCGTAAGAGGGAAGAGTTTTACTGACGGTCACGTTGCTCGGTAAATAAATGGTAAATTGCACGGTAAGCAACTGGTCAATTGACCCCGGCTACTGAGGATGTTTTATCGATGGCTATTTATCTGTTAAATGAATAATAAAGTCGTTAATATAAGTCTTTTTTTTTATTCGATATAATAATATGCAGGCGCTCAGATGGATGTGATAAGCGAACTGATGTGACTTTTTTAATTCAATGATCGATAGATTTGACGTTCGACCGCACGTAATTTGCTAAAATAAATAGGTAAAGTAGACGGTCGGGTATTAATTGATATCATTTACCAGTAAATTCGTACAAGTGAATGTAGAGAGGGGTCGTGTTCCGTTATCAAACATATCCTATCGATGGCAAATTCTATTAAATCTATCTATTAAATATACTGTAGAAAACCATTGAAATTTAATTTAACGGACAGAAAGTTTTATGCAAAAATTCGTACATTAAATTTAATGTACATTGTGATAAAAAATTAATATATTTTTTCATAAAATTAAAGTCCTTTATTAAAATTAACGTAAATTATTAAAATAAAGTATTTCTACATTCATTTATAATCATAATGCACAAAAATTTCCAGTCCGCTACATTAAATTTCATACTAATCATTTTTATAGTGTAAATAATAAATTCGTTAATGTACATATCATATTAAAAAATTCAAAACACAGTCGCTTAGATGAATGCAGTGATAAGCGAACTTCTTAAATTAAATAAATCGATAGTTTTACCGTTTGGCAGCAGAAAAGGTATTAAAATAACCGGTAACTTAGCCGGTCAAGTATTAAGAGACATAATTTACCAGTAAATTCATACAACTGAATTACTGCGGAGAGGGGTCGTTTTCCGTTACGCGTGGAAGGTAGACCAGTTGCCCTCCGCCCGACGAGATCTGTCGGCTTGCATGAGACGAGCAACTTTAACTTTGACCCCTCGGGCGGCTCTCCTTCGCCTCCGGCGTCTGCCGCGACCCCCACGTTCCCTCAGTGCCACGACTCATCGATGTTACCGTATAGGTTGCGGCGTTCGAGAAACACACTCGGTCTGCAACTCTAAACGCGCATGGAGGGTAGAATGCGACGTCGAGGGGGGATTTCCGGCGCGACGCTGAGGGACGGACGGACGCCAAGGGGTTGCAAGGCTAAGCCGGCGTATCGCACTGTGCCCGTAGTAAACAGCACAAAGAGAGCAAGCGAGATGGAGAAAACACGAGTGAAGGGTTGCATTAAAAAAAAAGAACGCATGTATAAATGTTACGGACCGGGCGATGGGGATCTGCGAGGATGCTGGATTTCTACTCGCATTGCTCCGCCACTTGGGTATGGTAAAAGTACCAGTGGCCGCACACTTAAGGGCTTACGCGACAGTAAATCTCGATTTTTTTTTTCTGATAGTTTATAGTGTCGAGAATATTCTGATAAATTTTTATGTTGAAATTCAACGAATTAAGAAAGTTGGAGACCTTTATGTGGAAAGCGGCGGAGCGCTCGGGAGCGAGGCGGTCTAACTTTGATCGCGTTTTTCTCAATACGTGATTTTCAAGATCGGTGTCACTGAGATCTCGAAAATGGCTTGATGGATTTTTATGAAAATTTGTACCGATATACTTCAATAGATTCTTTAGTACTTGACGGTACCATATTTAAAAAATATAATAATAAATAATTTTTGAAAATGATTTGGTGTTGAAAAATGGGTCAAAATCGCCTTTTTTTCTTAAAATGGCCGGGATTCCGACTTTTTTTCGGTCCCCCTCGTCAAGGACCGCGTTATGTATCATTTGATAAGCTACAATTAAAATTTGTTGTTTCTGATAAAATGATAAGTTGAAACCACCGCGAAGGAACTTCCAAAAAAATGATTTAAGCCGACCGATAAAGAAAATAAACAATAACAATAAAATGGCATGAAAAAATTCCTAAATGTTCTTTAATATATCGTCCTTCCACCGTAAAAAAATATACTCCTTAAAGTGCATATTTACCGAGAAAACGAATCACGAAATATGCATGCCCTTTCACCCATTTACTATGGCCCTTAAGGGCGAAGCCGAAAAATCGTATTTCCGTCTCTTTCGCACGCACTGCACCCAAAAAAAAGAATTTATTTGACGTGCGTTCCGCAAATAATGATTAATTTAATTAAAATAAACATCTATTTTAATTAAATATCTATCTGTTTGCAGAACCCCCGTCAAATAAATTATTTTTCGGACGTCTTCGCTTACCCCGATCATCAGAAAAAAAAACCAAGAAAAGAAAACCCAAAGTCATAGGAACGGAATTCCGCGGAGTCACGTGGAGCATCCGAGCCGCATGACCCGAGTGGCGGAGGGAATCCCCCGAAAGTGATCTCTTCCCGCTACGCTACGCGAGCTCCAAAGTGAAGAGGACCGCAGGCGGGAACGTAAGGTCGCGCGCACGCCCTGCGCGCGCGCGCCACGGTTAGTTATTAAGCTCGGGTTAATAGGTTTAGTTGGCAGGAGCTAATGGGCATATCGCGGCTCGTTTCCTAGCCGCGTTGCAATCAGCTGACGGCCAGCTGGGCCGCTGAACCGCGTACACCTCTCCGCGCTCAAACGCCCGACGACGCGACGAAGAGACGCGATCGATGCGGTCCGGCATTTTTTGAGAGCCACTGGATATGCCTTGCAGAATTCTCAGATTTGGTTAGCCGACGTGGGGCGCACCGTAAACCCCCTCTACATATACATACACATATACATAAAAAAATCTATATATATATATCTATATACATATATATATATATATATATATATATATATATATCTACATATATATCTATATACATATATATATATATATATATATATATATAAATCTACATATATGTACATACACATATATATAAAAAAATCTATATATATACATACACGTATATATAAAAAATCTATATATGTAAAATATACGTACATATATATATAAATGTCTCTCTCCCGCTACACCCTTATATCCGCCTTAAATGCGAGCGTGCAGGAGCGAGACAAATTTCGTAACAGCGGCAGAGAGAAACGGAATGAGCAAGAGGAAGGGCGGTGTGTGTGTGCGGTAGATGAGAGACCGTGAGCGAGAGGGGGAGAGTTTGCGCGGGGTGGATTCGACGGTAGCGCAGGGAGAGGCGGAAGGGGTTGGCAAGGGGGTGTTATTAGGGGTTGCTCATGGGGTGGCAGTGTGCGATCAATGCCAGGGAGTCATGCTAGTCACCCCTGGAGTCTATGTATAGGCGGAGGCACACGTGTATAACTCCCCACACCCTTCCAGCTTCACTTATGTATCACATATGTATATGCATGTACATATGTGCATGTATATGTGTACATCCCGACGTCTCCATGTATCGCGGGCAGAACCACGAGGATTTATTTACCGGCATCGTACATAAGACCTATGTTCATATGCCGAACATATGTAGCGCGTATGTGCGGCGCGACTGGGTTTGCCAGCGGCGAGAAACGCGTGCGAAGGTACGATGTACTCGCGTCGACGTATTTATTAAGGGTACGCACGTATTCACCTAGGCGGTTGCGATTTTGTCGAAGGGAGATTGAGGCGGAGAATCTCTGCGCGATGCCAAAGCGCTCCGATTTAAATTAATGATGTGCTCTTGGGTAAGTTGCGGTGTTTGGTTGCGGTGGATTAAGTTGTGGTGTATTGTTCGTTGGGAAGATCGTCGCACTGTGCGGGCGTCGCGGATGACCGAGTTTGCGTGACTGATTCCGTTTTTTTGCACTCATCGACCGTTTATTGCGGGGATCGAAGATAAGCGCACGGGTTGGATTAATTTTGTGCACGTGAAGGAAGTAAATGACGAGTTGAGTGGCGAGGTTAATAACTGGGTAATTAAGCGCGGCTGCGAAGGATAGTTTTTTTTCGAAGACGATTTATTCACGAAATGGACAATAAATTTACTAATGATAGATATGATTTTTTTTTTAATCTGAAAGATAATCGCATGGATGGGTTTCACGGAATAATTTTATTTTTCTTTAGTTCGATGCAGTATTTTTGCAAAGCATTAACGAACAAGGATGATTTATATGATTTCAGTGATGTATTCAAATGTCCGGTAAGGTAACCGGTAACTTTGTCGGGGAAAATGGTAACCAATGTAAGTTACAATTATCCACCGTTGGATTTCATTGCATAATTTTATTTTTCATTAACTTGTCACAGTATTTTTGCAACGAATAAACGAACAATGGCGATTTATGTATCAGTAATTTATTAAAACGGCTGGTAAAGTAACCGGTAAAAATAGTAACAAATGTAAGTTACAATAACCCACCGTCGAGTCAGTTACGCGTATTATGCACACAGTCCTCGTTTTACCCCAGCCGCTCCAAGTGTACCATGGATTTTTTTTAAATTTCTACCACCCCATTTTGCACCCGCACTCAGAAAAATAATTTATTTTATAGGTGCTCTCCAAATAAATATATATTTAATTCAAATAAATATCTACTTAATTCAAAGAAATATTTATTTGCAAGACGCGGGTCAAATAAATTTAATTCCGGGTGTGTATGCAGTTCGCAGCTTCCCGGTCTCCCCCGTCCATCGAGGAATGGTTCACGGCCGCGGATAACATAATCCTCGGATAAAATTAATCCGTTACCCGAGATAAATTCGTACACGAAGTTTACGTGGAAACACGTGGTCTCTCGAGTGACCCCGGTGCGTGCAAGATGCACGTACACCTAAGAACCACTCGGGAGGGAAGAACCGCTTGCGCAGCCTCTCCCGCGATCTCACCAGGTCGGCAAACTTCTCTCGGGCAAAGTTGACCGGGGTACTCGAGGATACATGTAATTTGCATAGGGGCTCCCCCTGCACGTGTACTGCAAGTTTCATTCAAGTTTGCCACGCTTATATCTTATTCGCGTGTAGTTTACCGTGGGAGAACATAGTTTCGGAGGGGCACTCGACGAGTTTGCGTCGGGCGAGGGAGTTCCGGAATGCATTCGATTCCATACGCGGCCAGTGTCGCGCCAGGATCGAAAAAACCCTTAACTTTTTTTTTTCTCTTCACACACAGAGCCAAAAAAAATCAATCGGGTCAATAAAAATGTGCGCTTACGGGGCGCGAAACGAATGTTTGGTTGATCGAAAGGAATAGAGGAGACCGGGGCAAAATGGGACAGTGGGACAAAACGGGAGAAACAATCGGGATGCATCGATGGGGCAAAATGGAAGGTCCTGAAATGATTGGAAAATTGCGTTTTTAAAAACGCAATTTTCGTATTCAAAAAATATTTAAAAATGAAAGTATTTGAATATTCTTGGGAGGTTCCATTTTAACCCATCGGTGCATCCCGACTGTTTGTCCTGTTTTGCTCCGCTATCCTCTACCTCGTTGATCAAACTAACAGGCCATCGAATCGAACATTTATTTCGCCACCCGCAAGCGCTCATTTTCTGACTCCATCGATTATTTTTTCTCAGCGCACACACACTCATTGCTGCCCGTAATAATTCTTTCGCGATCCGTCGCGACAGCGTAGCGTCGCTCCTTCACTTTACACGATGTTTCGCCGATCCGCGGCTCGACGGGCGGAACGAAAAACGAGAATAAAAAAATTCCGTGACAAACGAGTTTGCAATAAGTTCCTCGTTGTTTGGAACGATGACGTCGTGAACTGCCACTGCAGAGGCGCGTTATGCGGATGGGAAAAATTAAAAAAAAAAAAAGGTGAAAGATGAAGGTGAAAGAATTGCAAGGAGGAGAAAAGAAGCGGGCGTAGGAGTGAAGAGGAGTGACGCGAGGAAGAAAACGTTAAGTCATTCTCTGGCCCTCTGGCCCGACTCTGGCTCGGCGCTCGCACGCGATAGTTCGCCTACCGCGTGAGTAAACGTTTTGGACAGGTGCAGACGCGTGATACTGCGAACATTGTAGATTAAAATTTGTGTGTGCGTGTACACATCTATAGTACGAGATATATGCAAAGAAATACTGTATTCGTCGCGGGACAAGCACGAAGCTTGATCTTCCATTACAAGTCGCGAGTATACACAGTACTTTATGTAACGACGCGTGTTACTGTCGTATGTAAAATATTATTCCAAGTGAGATCCACGGTGCTGATATGCAGTCGCATATGTGCATATATATGTGTGTGTACATGCGTGTATATATGTGTGTATATATGTGTGTGCATATGTGTGCGTATATGTGTGTGTATGTGTGTGCATATGCGTGTGTATATGTGTGTGTATATTTGTGTGCATATGTCTGTGCATATGTGTGTGTATATGTGTGGGTTCATGTGTATATATGTGTGTGTTCGTGTGTGTATAGAAAGACGTTGTACAAATACGACGATGAAGCGAGCGTGTGCCAGCCAAGAATAATGAATTCCCATCGTGAAACTCGGAAACTAGCGTTACTTATAGCACTCTGTTCGGGAGAGAGCGCGTGCCGCTCGGGAGAGCCAATCGATAAGGAAAATCGAAGGGATGGAGGGGGTGAGGGGTAAACTTGGTGGCCGATGGGAAAAAAATTGTGACATCGCTAGAGGTATGTGCCTCTAAAAGGAGAGGCGGCAGAGAGCGCGCTAAGAATGAGAAACTTAAGGGCAAAGTTCCGCAGACTCGTTTCGAAGGGATAAGGGAGTGGGCGAGAAAGAGGAGACTTTTAGCCACAGGAGCGCGGAGGGAGGATAGGCGGCGAGGACGCTTCTGACCTTTACCCAAGATCCGGGTGCCACGGGGCGATTAACTCGCGACATCGATCATTCGATTTGACAACGTGATCGGCGAACTCTGGACACAGATCTCACGCACGGGACAACCCTTGCTCGGTTGGACAAAAGTTTTTTATTTATTTTTTATTTATTTTTTATTTATTTTTTATTTATTTTTTATTTATTTTTTATTTATTTTTTATTTATTTTTTATTTATTTTTTATTTATTTTTTATTTATTTTTTATTTATTTTTTATTTATTTTTTAGGTTATGATGGAACATTATCGTAAGTATCGAACCCTCGAATGTTTGATTCGAGGGTCAACCAAAACATTAGTAACAGCCTAAAAAAAATAATGAAGAAACTTAAAAAAAAAATCCTCAGATCCCTAAACAATCCTCGCCGCCGAAAGTACAGCCTCTTCCCCCTCCCCGCCCCGAATTCCACGGGCGAGCCTCAACATTATAACAGACCAAACCATCGAGAATTTGAAAGTTCCTTTCAGTTACCTCCCGGGTAAAGAGTTAATCGTGCGTAGGACATAATGCCCGAGTGTGCGCGATCCGGTGATCAACGTGTATAATCCGTCTGGCCCGAGATACTTCCGCGCCCGATATTTGTGCCACGGGGAGTTTATACTTTCTTGGCACCTCGGTCAGGAGCGAGAAGGAGAGTCGCGGTTCTCGGGCGTGCAGCGGCGTGCCAGCGAGGCTCCTCCCTCGCGCCGTGCACGTAAAATGCACTGGCGAAGCGGGACGCCGGCTCGATCGGTGGAGGCCGCGCCGCGGCACGGTGAGTTGCATCAAGATAGAAAGAGCAGGTTCGCAAAAAAAAAAAAAAAAAAAAAAAAAAAAAAATCCACCCAGCTGCAACGGCATAGAGACAGTTGTAGGAGCGGTCGCCGCGTGACGAGGACTGACGGCGACCCGACTGACGGACGTTGCGCCTGTCGTGGGAACGCGCGAGAAGACAGAGAACGAGAGAAATGATTCCGTTCGCGCGGGGCCGCGACGCGGTAGGCGACCGCATCACGTGGAGCCTCGCCATAAACGGCCAATAATACCGCTGCGGGATTTATCCGGAGCGTTGGACCGCGTTCGCCAGCTTCGGGACCGAAGGCACCGGTAAATATACGTTGGGAGACGTTGGGAGACAAAAGGGCGTAAGTGCTGGTGTTGAGTTACTGTGGTTACGCCCTTATGTTTCCAAGCGCTCGATAGCCGGGCGGGTGCAACGAGTGGGAGAAAAAGGGCGTAAGTGCTGTTGTTGAGTTACTGTGGTTACGCCCTTATGTTTCTGAGCGGTCGATAGCCGGGCGGGTGCAACGAGTGGGAGAAAAAGGGCGTAAATGCTGTTATTGAGTTACTGTGGTTACGCCCTTATGTTTCCGAGCGGTCGATAGCCGAGCGGGTGCAACGAGTGGGAGACAAAAGGGCGTAAGTGCTGTTGTTGAGTTACGGCGGTTACGCCCTTGTGTTTCCGAGCGGTCGATAGCCGGGCGGGTTGAACGAGTGGGAGACAAAAGGGCGTAAGTGCTGTTGTTGAGTTACGGCGGTTACGCCCTTGTGTTTCCGAGCGGTCGACGGCCGGGCGGGTGCAACGAGTGGGAGACAAAAGGGCGTAAGTGCTGTTGTTGAGTTACTGTGGTTACGCCCTTATGTTTCTGAGCGCTCGATAGCCGGGCGGGTTGAACGAGTGGGAGACAAAAGGGCGTAAGTGCTGTTGTTGAGTTACGGCGGTTACGCCCTTGTGGTTCCGAGCGGTCGACAGTCGGGCGGGTGCAACGAGAGCGACCGATAGAGGCCATGGACCACACCGAGGCGCACGCTATTCAGCTTAGAGCGCTGTTGGAAAAGTGAACGGTCCAAAGAGACTCCGGGCGGGAAGGGGGGGGGGATGGGAGGGGAGAAAAATCTAGCAAAAGCTTATGGCGAAATGTATAGGTATGTCATCGTACGTGTGCGGAAAGACAGAGCGAAGGAGAAAAGATCGGAGGGAAAGCTCCCGACTGTGGAGAAACTTTATTACCGATAGTCGGGGGGTAATAAAGATATTTTTATGGGAGAGCTGAGTTACGTCCACGCGTAAAGATTATAGTACTGTGCGGGAGGACAATGTTGGAAAGGAGGTGAACAATTATGTAAAGGGTTAACGTTGAGGATTGTTCGCGGGGATGGAGTGTCGTTGATTCACTCGGAAAGTTACGTGGTCCATATTCACACCACTTTCAATCGCGCATATCCTTTCGCTGAATACGAGGGATAAAATTCTTTGGTACTTCCTGGAGAAAAAGAAAATTGGAATTGTGATGGAAAATTGAAAATATGTGAAGGCGAAATATTTGTGCATTATTTTGTATTTCTTTTTCTTGATGAATAATTATTATTAATATTATTATTATTATTATTACTATCATAGAACAATTTTCGCAATCATGCATTGGCATTTCAGATACTTTGCTAGTAATCATGAATCGTACTTTTTTATTTATTTAATTCTTGGAAATTTACATTTGTAATAAATGTGCATAAATATTTTTATGAAAGCATAATTATGGTCATAAATAAAAATGCAATATTTGAATCTCGGGTGTGGTCCATATTCACACCACTTTCACTCGCGCGTACCCATCCGCCGAATCCGATGGAAAAAATTCTCTTATAGCTGCTGGAAAGAAAACTTCGGAATTGGGAAGAAAAATAGGACAAATTTCGACACGATATATTTGTCTATTATTTTGTATTCTTTCTTCTTCTTAAATCATGAAACAATGTCTGCAACGACGCATCAGCATTTCTGAGGTTTTTCAAGAAATAATGAATCATACTTTTTTTTATTCATACAAATATACTTTTGTAATAATTATGCATGAATATTTTTACGAAAGTATAATAATTGTCATAAATGAAATTTTAAGATTTAAATTCCAGGGCGTACTAAAGATGTTTTTTATGAGACAGCAGAGTTACGTCCACGCATAAACATTATACTACTGTGCGGCAGTACAATGTTAGAAAGGAGGTTTACAATTATGTAAAGGATTAAAGTGGCGAACACGGCACGGAGCTCGTGAATAATAGATTCACTCGCCAATCGGCGTGGTCCATATTCACCCCACTTTCACCCGTGCATATACATTCGCTAAACCCGATGGAAAAAATTCTCTGATACTTCCTGGGAATTTGTTTTCAGAATCGTGATAAAATTAAGAACCTGGACACGAGATAATTGTTCATTATTTTCTATTTTTTATATTACGAAAATAGAAAAATAGAAAATACGTCGACACCAGATATTTTTATAGTTTCTATTTTTTTTTTTTTGCTTCTTAAATCATCGAACAATTTCTGCAACCACGCGTTCAACATTTCCGATACTTTTCGAGTAATAACGAATCATACTTTTTTATAAATTCATACAAATAAATATTTGCAATAATTACTCATAACTAGTTTTACCAGAGCATAATAATCGTCATAAACAAAATTCAAAGGTTCAAATCCTCAAACAAATTTTCCCTAAAATCTCTCGCAAATGTTCCCTAAAATCCTGATTCGAGTCTTCTCAATACGACTGACGGCTTACGGATTAAACGGAACGAAATCCCCAGAACCTGACCCTGCGCCGACCCGTCGATTAGCAGTCCGTATCAGTGCAGCGTGGTGCAACTTTCATACGCACTGCTCTCCCCAACCCGCGAAGTCCAAGAGGCGAACGAAATTGATAATTAATCCAGACGCAAAAAAAAAAAAAAAAAAAAAAAAAGAGGAGAATAAACGATTTGTTAGCCCAGAGGTGACTGATTCGATCATGCACATTATCGCGATTGTGTGCGTGCCCGAGCGATGTCCGCTCCGTATCAGTGAGTCGTCACGCCGCCGAACCCCGCAGAGTCCCGCCGAGCGACATAAGGACGGGGAAGAGAGTGATTCACGCTTTCGGCGCGTACGCGGAGAGGCGGCTGGAAGAAGCCCGAAGGGTCGCGGGGCATCGGTTGTCCCCTCCGGTCGCCGAAAGCCATCAACGGGACTGCGGCTTGGAGAGCTTCGCGCTTCTCGGCAGCAGGCCTCTCGCGCTTCAATGGTCCATCGCTGTACGGGCTCTCGACCGGCGAGCGAGGCGAGCGCACCGACCCCTCGGTAAACCCCCTGACCAACCCCGACGGGACTGCGTCGGTGATTTAGACGAGAGATCGCAATCCGGCCTCGATTGATTTTCGTACGGCCGCACTGCATTTGTGTACGGAGCTTCTCGCGTGCTCCGCTCCGCCCATCGCTCGGATCGTCACGTGCCGATCCGAAGCCAGATATTGCACGGTCGAGATCCGCGGTTGAGGAGGGAAGATCGTTCGCACGTAAAATCGTGAAAAAATAAGGTAAGTGTCCCAATGGCCGCACACTTAAGGTTGTTCATTTCGCATAAGTTTGAGAGATATGAGATAAAATTGCAAATACTTCTCGATGGTGTAATAATCGGAAAAAATCATGCATGTTGAGGGTACTGAAAAGATTGATTTCGCATAATAATAGGTCCACAATGTTATCAGACAGATATTGCACGGTCGAGATCCGCGGTTGAGGACGGAAGATCGTTCGCACGTTAAATCGTGAAAAAATAAGGTCAGTGTCCCAATGGCCGGACACTTAAGATTGTTCATTTCGCATAAGTTCGAGAAAGATGAGATTTTTTATTTGCTTTGAATTTTGTGTTTTTCTACACATTTTTTCCTTGTAAAAAAATTGCATATCAATTATTAATTATGGATACTATGTTAACAGTAACTGCTTTATTTTAACCATTATATTCGTTATAAACTTAAGTCTGCGGGCCGGTTGTCCGGTAACTGGGACGTGTCCAGTCATTGGTTTACCTTAATAATAAAAAATTTACATCCGCATACGTTCACACGTAAAATCGAGAAAAAAAAACATAAAAAATATTTATTATCCGGATGCGTTCGGGCGTAATGGAGATTTATTGCGAAAGGATTGATTCGCGCGGGACGACGCAAACGACGAAGAGTTTAGTTTTATTGCCGGATTTTATTTCGCACGCGAATACATTAAAACCGCGTCGAGAAGTTGGAGCGTGCAAAAGTTTCGTTTCTTTTTTCTTTACTATTTTTTTAACATTTTTTATTTCTTTTTACTTTTTTTTTTTTTTGCAGGCGTAAATGAGACGAAGCCCGTTGACGGTTTACAAGACGGCTACGAGAGCGTGACTAACGCGAAGCACGCCGTGTGTAGCCCAGCTCGCGTCGCCGTCGCGCTAACGCTGGCGTGGGAGGCTGCTAATTTATTGCACATTAACGTCACTTGTCTCTGACCGGCGCACGCACCGAGAGTACGAATGTTCTCTCGCTATAAACGGCCACGGCAAAGCTCCCGCTCGCTTCCTCGCTGTCTCCCGGGATACCGTTTGTAATCTCGATGCTGCATCGTTGTTGCACCGATCAAGATTAAATCGCACGGGCGGTTGGAGCGGGGACAAATTTGTTTTTTTTTTAAATTTTTTTGTCCAGATCGGAAATGGCAAAGAGCGTAAGGAAAAAACAGAATTGCGGTGAATTTAAAGTCTACGCTCTGCATAGAAAATGTTCTTCTAAGGAACACTTCTTTTTAACGAAGGTCTACAATGTTTTTAATTTTTTTTTTGTAAGAATAATCATATTTTATCCAACAGAAAAACACTATAAAGAATTTGCACATATATGAAACTTTTTAGTCATAAATACATGTAAATTTAACACACATGTAAAATTCCACAATTCCACGTCCACAATTATTGACTTGTTAATTCTACAAAAAAATATATGCAAAATTAACACACATATACAAAATTTAATCACCTTTTGACAAAATGGACATTGTTTTTGTAGTTGTAAAATTACCAAGAAAATAATTGTCGACGTTTCAGGTCGAGAAACGTGTGCTCGACCAGAGTGCGAATATTTCCGTGCCGTGTCCGTAATTTTTATCCGAGCGGGAAAATCTCGAGGTTCGCGTTTGACCCGTTGTAGGCGGGTAATTGATAGGATTTGATCCCGGAAAAATCATGGCGGGGATCAGGAGGGGAAGATTGAAACGTGAGTGCACGAGAAATCGAGGCATTGATAAGTGTCGAGGAGAGGATGTTTCCGCCGGTGGGGCCAATGCACGCGACGTAGTTACACATTGCCGGAGGAGGGGAATCCCCGGACTCCCTCGCAACTCCTTAATTGGGTTCATGCCTCGCGCGTTAATAAATGCGGGCAGGCAAGTGCATTCTGCACATTGCGAAGTCCAGCCACGAGTTGCTTGCCCTCCTTCTACGTCTCTTCCTTCTCCACCTCCTCCTCCCCTTCTTCTTCTTTGGCTCTCTCGCTCTCGCAACCGCGGGCCCTTATAAAGGCTCAATCAGCTCGATCCTGATTGAGACATTAATTGCCTTAAACAGCACAAGGTCCCGAGGAAGCTCGCCAAGACGTCGTCATGCAAAGTCGCGCGCGAGTCGTTCGCACCTCGCCAAACGGGGAATCCACTCGCTTCTATAATAAATAATGAGAAAAAAAAAAATGTATCTAAGGGTCTGACGGCAAATCTTATAATCGTAATTTCATGACGGAAAGTAAAAAGTTAGCAATGATTATTAAAATTTTCACAAAGTTTATGCGCCCCGTAATGGAAACCTTTTTTTTAATTTTATTTATGGACGGATGATTTTTAATTTGGGAAGAAATAAATTACTGGAAAACCAACGGAATTTTTAAGAGAACAACACGGCCAAGTATGCACGAGGGATTAGAAAATTGTACGTGATTATTCCAGTAATATTCACCCATTCACCCAGCCGCTTTGGCATTATTTATACGAAATATAAAAATTGATGGAATACACGATATTTATTTATTTTTTGTAGAGCAGGGAATTATTTTTTTTTTCCGCGCGGACAAATATTTTTCGTGCTCGCGATTCGCCATCGAAAAAAACCGTTCCGATGGACCATGTATTTACGATGAAGTCATGAAAATTGAACGCGTCGTCCATTTATATTTATCTGTTGGTCAATGTGAAAAGAGAAAAAAAAAATAGAGTGACAAAATTCCGGTCTTAATACGGATCACCGTGAGAGATAGAACGAGTTCGATTTACTTTTAATTACTCCAGGGCGCGGTGCGGGCAGGGTTAATTAAATATTTCGTTTCGCCGCGGAATAACGAATTCTATCGGTGAATTTGTCGATGGGAGCGTCGGCGACGTCGGGGGTCCGGTAGGACACAACTTCGTCGTGCTTTCCCGCGCCCGGTCCAACATCGCTCCAGAAACGATCGACTAATTATCGCTGATCGAACTGCAATTTCGTGCGTGCGTCGATCCCGTACGAATTCGTTCCTCCCGAATTGCTCGTGTTACCGCGTTGCTTAAACGTCGAACAGTACACGGTCGGCCGAGCACTCGTTAAAATTAACATTTAGTTTGTTTCGCCGATTCGGCGATGCGAGAAACACGCTGAATACGCTGGATTTTCAAAGTGTCCGTACCCTAATTTTCGCAAACCTTTTTTCGATCGGCATCGGAGCTGATACGAAACTTAATAACATTTTATATTTAATATTATTGAGTTTCGTATAAAGTTTTGTATTAAATTAATATTTAATAAGTCTTATAATAATTTAATGTTCTTTAATGTTATTATAACAATTATTGAATATTAAGAATAACCGTGTATGATATACGATAATAATCAAGGCACGGACTGGCAGAGCCCTAAAATTAATATTTAGTTTCTTTGCCCGATTGAGCGATGCACAGTAAAATAGGTACGAAGGTTTCTTGTCCACAAACGTCCACAATTCTTTTCATGATAATGTTTCACAAAAATGTTGTACATTTTACAAAAATATCTGTTAATTCCACGAATATTTTTTGTAAACTTAACAAGTTTGTTAATTTCACAACTATAAAGGTGAAGTTTACCATATTTCAACTGGGAATATCACATTTAAATAGATCGACTTTATACGTTGTGACGATAAATTTACCAAAAATGTTATGACCGGTAATGTCACATGTAGATGAAGATTTTTACCCCGTTTGACGATCATTACGAGAAACTTTTGTAATGGTATTTTCACAACACAACATGTTGAGAAAAATACAGCATTTTTACGGTAATTTTCCAAACTATTAAAATACCGATATTTCCAAATCTCTAGTCCGTACCCATGCAACCCTTCTTTTGGTTCGGCATCAAAGCTGATTCGAAATACAATAATATTTAACAATTTGTAATATTATTATAACAATTACTAAATATTAATAATAATCGTGTATGATTTTTCTACAATAATCGCTACACACTTTAACCCCGATATGATGACATTTAATAACAATAAAATGAAAACGGTTAAAAACTCTCGCGACAGATTAATTTTAAATCTCCGTTAAATAAAAAAGAAATAATAAAAACAAAACAACAAATCTTTCGATAGTTTGAGAAAAGTATGATAAAAGTTAATTCCAATATCTCCGAAATTCTCGTTGCGCTCCGCGCCAGCACGAGGAGAGGTTGCGTAAGCTGTACGTGAGAAGGGAGTTAACGAGTGAGTGCGCGCGGACGAAATTAGCCAACCCTCCTTCCTTCCCTCTCGCGCTAACGTCGTACGCTTGCACACAGACGAAGTTCTTCCCTTTCTCTCTCCGTCTCGCCTCCCAAGTCGACAAATTCAGGCTATCGGAGAGCCGGTCCACCCTCTCCTCTTCCTCTCTCATCCGGCTCTCTTCCGCGCTCATCTCGTCCTTCCCGCACCCTAAAATCGACGCGGCAATGTAAACACGACACGCCACGATGTCGCGACGACAACCAACTTTAGAAATTTACGCTTGTTCGACAAGACCCCTCCGTCCCTGTGCCGCCCCCCGCAACCCGGGTACTCGTTAAACAGTTGTTTCAATTAATTAACCGATCGTCCGATCGATCAATTAATCGCTCCACCGATGAGATCATTTCGGCATTTTACAACTTTTTTTTTTTTTTTTTTTTTAGTGAATTCCCGCATCTCTTTCTCTCTATCCCTCCTTCTGAATTCCCACCCTTTACCCCGTCATAGTGTCTTCGTCACGACGACGACCACGACGACCATTCTCAAAATAGGCCCAGACTGAAATAGATTTTTACGGCTAATCGGAACTGCCTAACTCGCGCTTCGGGGAACCAGGACGCGTATAGAAATCTATAAACATTTCCACCGCCGTTCGCGTTCCGGCAGACTTATTATATTCTCATTATATTTATATACACGACTTTTTCCCTCAGACCCGATATATGAATGTGTATATGCATATATATGAAGATTTTACCGAAGTATTTTTATTTTTTTTAAGTTAAAAAAAAACTCTTCGGAAAAATGTGCCAAAATTCCTAAAAATGTAGTGTTGCATACAAGGAATCAGGACGCGTGTCGAAATCTTTAAACATTTCTACCGGTGTTCGCGTTCCACCAGAGTCATTATATTCTCATTATATTTATGTACACGACTTTTTCCTTCAAACCCGAATGTGTATATACATATACAAATATTTCTCCGAGGATTTTATTTTTTTTAAGTTAAAAAAACTCCTTAAAAAATAAGACGAAGAAATCAGTCGGAATTTTTTTTTTTATGAAGCACTACATTTTTGGGAATTTTTTCCGATTTTTCCGAAGACTTTTAATTTATTTAAAAATAAAAAAAATCGTTTTTGTGCCCCAAATATAAAATTAAATAAATAATGCAAAAAATTTCGTTCAAACGTTCACATTTATTTTTATTATGAAATCTGTTTTGTATTTTATTGAAACTTTATTATTGATATTATTATCAAGAAACAAAGAGGGTCTCGGGATCGATAGCACGGCGTGCGATAATCTCGAAGGCGATCCGGTCGGATCTTCTCGCTTTACATTATCCGTGTGGGCAGATATGTACACGGGACGCCCCGAGCGTGACAAGCGTGAAGCGCGCACGCCAGGCCGCGCGGTGCTTGCCACGAGAGACAGAGAGATCAGCAGCCAGCAGCATCCCTCCACCTCTTTTTCCTCCGATCCCACTCTCGTCGTGTGCAGCTACCGATGCTGCGCTCCCGCTGCCCGAGATCTCGGCTCGCTACCGTCACCGCTCGCCGATGCTCCTGCCGCTGCCGCTGCTACATTAACGCGCTTGCCAGGCACGTGCGTTACCGTACACCACGTGAACAGGTGTTCAACGACGACGCTAACTTTGAATGCGATGCGTCTTCGCGTAATTCCCGCACACGCTTTTCTCTTCCTGCGCTCTCGGCGGTGTTTACTCAGCCGAGCCTCGGTGCTTCTGCACCGTCGGGGTCGTTGAAAATGTGCACCGAAATTTCACAGATCGATATCGGGAGGCGCTCGATCGATCGACGAAATGATTTGTCAAAAATAGTGGAAATTGTTTCTTTTTAATTGGAGTTCTTTTTTTTTTATCGGGATGATAATTCATTTGCCAGTGTGATAGAACAATCGAAGCCTCGATCGGGTTAGTCGCAGATCGAAGTGTCAATACATTTTTTTGAGGGATTTTATATTTTTGTTTTATATCATATTGTATTAAGTTATAAGATTCTAAAAATGTTTATGTTATAGAAGTTAACATTTTATAGACTATCGATTTCTGTTTTTTTTTTTTTCAAGTGGCTTTTTACTCGTCGATAGTAAATAAATGAATAAATATATTATATGGTTAAAGGACTGCGGTCGATGGCCAATTGGCAATATGGAAAATAGGTAAAAAGAGAAAAGATTGTTAGGTGTAAAAAAAAAACTTTTACATGTTATCCATTGTTAATAAACTCTACTACCATTATATTGCATTTTTCTCTACTTTCTATTTACCTTAATCCATTTATTTATTTATTTATACTGTTGGCACTCGTTGCCAAAAAGAGAACCTCGCTCGATTCAAAATTCCCGAGGAGGACGAAACGCGAACTTCCGCAAAGCGATATTTCCCTCAACATCAACTTAATTCATTTATTTATATTATACCGCTGAAAGACTGCGGTCGATGGCCAATTGGCAATATGTAAAATAGGCAAAAAGAGAAAAGATTGTTAGATACAAAAAAGAAACTGCTACATGTAATCTATTGTTAATAAACTCTACTACTATTATATTACATTTTTTTCTACTTTCTACTTTTATTAATCCATTTATTTATTTATTTATTTATTTATACACTGGCAGTCGTTGCCAAAAAGCGATCCTCGCTCGATTCAAAATTCCCGAGGGGAGAAAACGCGATCTTCCGCAAAGCGATATTTCCCTCAGCATCAGCCGACGCGACTATCGGAGCCTGGATTCTGGCTCACCCAGTACATTCGTCGACGCGCGAGCGCGCGCGCAATGAGCGAGATATATAGATAGACAGTTTTGTGCGCCGCGAGTCTGTTGCAACACACTCGAGGGAATCTAATCGTGTCGGGTCTTAGAGAGACGCCCGCGCGCTCGCTCGCGCTAGTTATAGGAAATGACGAGCCGAGTATGGAACCGTCTATCGTCGTGTCCGAGGCCTTTGCAGAACGCTGCGCCACACGCGAAAAGCGCGCGGCGCCGACGAGAATCGCGCGGACGGTTTTTCTTGCTCGGCAGAGAACCCGACGGTTTCCCGCCGGTTTCCAGCTCGGCGATCGCCGAGTGCCTCCCGTTCGATCGGCGCTTGCGCAATCGCGATCGCCCGCGGGAGAGAGAAAACTCTCCGCGGACGGCGAGAACGGGGAACGAAAAAAAAATGTGGGAAGGACGGAGGGAACTCGCGGAGCGGGTGCCTCGCTCGGCTCTCGGAGAACTCGGCGCTGGTTCTCTCGGGGCAGAAACAAGCGCGTGTGCGGATCACGCACGTACGCAAAAACCTCGAACGGCGGCCGGGTCACGATTCGCGTGTCGGGAGGACGTAGCGCACGGAATCGCGGCGGGTGAAAGGATATCAAAGGAGCGAAGAAAGAAGGACAATTAGATTTAAAATTTAAAAAAAAAAAAAAAAACGTACCGGTAAAAATGGAAACGGCGGGGCGGGCGGCGGTTTGTGGCAGGAGCGGATATTTAGGGCGAACACGGGTTGGTTCGTCTATTGTCGGCGCGATTCTCGGGCTCGCGTGAGGCGGAAAAGAAGTGCGGAAGTCGTATTTCTAAAATCTGGGAAAAAATTAGTTACGGGAAGGATTCGCGACCTAATGTCGGTCTGATTTAGCGCAGGGAATTGCGGAAGAAGCGCGCTGTTTGAGAGGGCGTGAGAAAGAACATAAAAAAGAGTGAAGAAAGAACGAAAATTATATTTAAAACCAAACAAAAAAAAAAACGGTAAAAATGGAAACGGCGGCGGGTAGTGGTTTGTGGCAGGGGCGGACATTTAGGGCGAACGGGTTGGTTCGTCTATTGTCGTATTTCTAAAATCTGGAAAACAATTAGTTATCGGAAAAAGAACGAAAAATTAGCTTTAAAACAAAAAGAAAAAACGGCAAAAATTAAAACGCTGGCGGCAGCGATTTGTGGCAGGGGCGGACATATAGGGCGAACGGGTTGGTTCGTCTATTGTCGGCTCGGTTCTCGGGCTTTTGTGAGGCGGAAAAGAACTGCGGAAGTCATATTTCTAAAATCTGGGAAAAAATTAGTTACGGGAAGGATTCGCGACCTAATGTCGGTCTGACTTAGCGCTGGGAATCGCGGAAGAATCGCGCTGTTGGAAAGTGCGAGAGAAAGAACATAAAAAGCAGTGAAGAAAGAACGAAAATTAGATTTAAAACAAACGAAAAAGTGGGAAAGGCGGCCGCAGCGGCTTGTGCCAGGAGCGTATATTTGGGGCGAAATTGTTGGTTCGTCTATTACACGCTCGATCCTCGCCGTTGGGCGAGGCGGAAACCAACTGCGGAAGTCGTATTTCTGAAATTTGGGAAAGTTTAGTTATCGGAAGAACTCGCCACCCAACATTTGCCTAACTTAGCGCACAGAATCGCTGATGAAGCGCGCTGTTGGGGCGGGCGAGAGAAAGAAAGTAAAAGTGAAGAAAGAACGTAAATTAGATTTTCAACAAACAAAAAAAAACGGCAAAGGCGACCACAACGACTCATATCAGGCGCGTATATTTGGGGCGGAACAGTTGGATCGTTTATTACCCGCTCGATTCTCGGCCTTGCGCTATGCGAAAACCAACTGCGGACGTCGTATTTCTGAAATCTGGGAAAGAATGCCTGATCGGACTCCCGACCTGCACTGAGAAAAAGAAATGGTTGGATTAAGCAAGGCGCGGTGAAATACCTTCAAAAACTTGTCATAAGTACAACAAAAATGTTTGTTTACATTGACATATTTTTAATCAACTGAAGCGAATGATCTTTCAACAAATACAATGCTTTAGTTGTGCGCACCAAATAACATCTTTAAACGTATGTCGGCGCGGCTTTTAGTTAATCCTAACATTTTTTTTCTTAGTGTAACATCAGCCTAATGTAGCGTAGAAAATCGCGGACGAATCGCGCTGTTGGGGAGGACGAGAGAAAAAATATAAAAAGAGTGAAGGACGAAAATTAGATTAAAATAAATAAAAAAAAAAAATTTTTAATGGAAAAGGCGCCCGCAGTGGCTTGCGGCAGGAGCGTACATTTGGGGCGAAAGAGTTGGTTCGCTTGTTGTCGGTTCGAATCTCGGTATCGCGAGAGGCGGAAAACAACTGCAGAAGTCGTATTTCTGAAATCTTGGAAAGAATGCGTTATCGGGGGGACTCTCGACGCCGATCCGCTGAAATTCCACCGTCTCATCGTTATTATCGTCGCGGCAATTAATGCCGCGTCGTTGTTGACGTTTTGTCGTTCGGTGTAACACCGGCGCTACTTTTTTTGTTTTGTTTTGTTTTATTTTATTTTTTTTGTTCTCGTCGATTTATGCGGCTTACGCAATACGCATGTTAGGCGCGACGATGAAATGTCGATTGTCATTTCGTATCTTCGATTATTCGATGACAAATGCGTTGACTAAAATCTTCGGTGATTCGATCGATTATTGGGGCAGGAGTTTAAATACACCAAGGTCGGTCACAACTTTACGGATATCTGGCGTAATTTTAAGGACTAGAACATTATTTTTTATTTCATTTTCTTTTTTTTTCAAATTTACGTAACGTCAATTGTCCGTGAAAAAACAGTGCATTTATTAAGCTCCGATTTTATCAAATTCCCAGCTTTTCTAAAATCATGAATCGGATGACATAATATGTTTCGTATAATTCATGAAGGTGTGGAACTTTAAAAAATTCGTCGGAACTTTATGTACCATTATTAATTATATTTTTTGTATTATTTGTATACATTAAATTATATTTAAAAAAATGAACTCATTAAGCTGCATTTTTATCGAATTTCACAGCTGTCTTAAAATCAGAAATCGGATGACATAAATGTCTTATATAATTAATTAAGAAGTGAATCTTTGCAAAATTTGTCAGTAAGTTATATGCTATTATTAATTATATTTTTTGAATATATTATTAAATCGTATTTTTTTTTTAATGTACCTAAATTTATATTTTTTAATTAGCTGTTTTATGAAATTGGTTATTTTTTTCTGTTCCTACCGTATGACCGGAAGGCCTGAGTTGAATAAAAAAAAAAATTAATAAAGGAGGGAACTAAAATATCGATTTCTATTCTCGAAGAAGCGTCCGCTTTCCAAGAGCATTGTCATTATGTTTTGTTGTCGTTAGCACGCGTCGGTGTCTCAGTCTTCGTCGCGCTCGTACTGTGGTCGTTATCATTATGCAACGACGCGTCGAGGCCGTAGTGCACGCGAATCGTGACGTGCTTCTATGTACACACGACAACGCCAGCATGTCACGTACACAGAGAGACAGAGATTCACGAGAGGAAGAAGGTTTTTCGCTACGGAGGCCATCGAGCGTACCGAGTTTGTTAAAGTAACGCGAAGAAACGACCTTTGCTCGGGTTCCTCTGTCACGCCACGTGTCGTTTTTTATCATCATCACTATATACATACATACGTACCCTAGGTAGACTCTAGAAACGAACACTAAATAATCTACGAAAAAATTCCTCGGTAATAACAAAAATAATTCAGTTCATCTTTGCCGCACAATAATAATTATATTAATAATAACAACAATAATAATGGTAATAAACTTTGACCAAATTTAATTACACAATATAATCGAGTCTGGTCGAAGATCTTTTTTCTATGTTTTTTTGTTTTTTTTTTTTAGCAAAAGATTTACTTTTTTATTTTGGGGATATTTAACAGTGTTCGTTTGTGCGTACTCTAATTTGCCAAGCAGAAAACATAGTTTATATCACTATATACATATATACATACCCTAGGTAGGCTCTAGACACGAGCGCAAAAAAAAACACGAAATAATTGCTGGGTAGTAAAAAATTAATTCAGTTCATCTTTGCCGTAAAACAATAATAATAATAACAACAACAACAATAATAATAATAATAATAATAATAAAATTCGGCCAAATTTAATAACTCAATATAATCGAGATTGGTCGAAGATGTTTTTCTAATTTTTTTTTTTTTTACCGAAAGCTCGACTATTTTTTAATTTTAGGGATATTCAACAGAGTGCGTTTGTCCGTAATCGAATTTGCCGAGCGGAGAACATTCGGTGCCGAGGAGAGAAGAGCTCGGATCGTCCGCGTTGCCGCACCACCAACGGGAGTGTTAAATCGGGAATGGCGGGCCAGGAGGCCGTCATGCGGGAGGCGCGATGGTATTTTTATCGGTCTAAATATAGTCAAACCTCCTATACGGAACGCCATACCGCGACGATATGCTCCGAGCAGCAATGGGCGCCTAGTCTCGAGGGTCGCGAGACGCTTAACTATAACTCGTTAACGCGCGAGATTTCGCGCAAAGCGTGCGGAACTGCAATATTTGCATGAGAGATAAATCTAGGCGAGAGGGCTTAGATTTAAAAAGCAACGCTGGACTTAAATCTCCAAATTGCAGAGATCCAACATTGGTGAACGTTCGAATAAAAATTGCAAGTCCCGAAATGAAATTAAAAAAAATAAATAAAAAATAAATTAAAAAATAAATAAAAAAATAAATAAAAAATAAATAAAAAATAAATAAACAATATAAGTTCGCGTCCTAGAAAGACCGTAACTCGTCACACGTGTGTGCGATACCGTCTGTGCCGCTTCGTGGAGGCAACAATGCCCCATAAAATCGTTTCTTATCGCTCGCATTGCGAACGATTAATCAAAGTCGTTCGAGCGTGGTCTGCGGACGAGTCTTGGCTCGGACCCGCCTGGAAATAGCCATCGTTCGAGAAGTATGCAAAAAAAGAAATAAAAACCGTGGCACCCTCGCCGGACACATCTCGATATAGAAACGAGATAAATTCGCAAAAAAAAAAAAAAAAAATTGAAAAATAAAAAAGATTATGAAAAATATGTTCTGAAAACACGCTCCCGATTGACCGAACGAATCGTACGAGTGGGAAGTCGTCGTCGTTGTGGCAGAAAATCGTCTCGGTGTTGCTATCTCGCGCGGACCGGATTCGCGGAGAACCGACCACCGAACGACGCCAAATACGGAACTGGGTTACGCGGACCGAGGCAACGTGGGACCTTCTGCTCGAAGTCGTTTAACCAATGATTTTGTCGATATCTGGACTCTAGATCTTGATGAACGAAAAATCATTGTTCGCACTGGCGAAACAGCTTGAAAATCAAAGTTTTTCGACCATTCTCTTGTTATTTTTTTGGACCAAAAAACGAGAAAAATATATAATTTATTACTATTATTATTAATATTAATATTACAGATATTGAACTTTACTGGGTCGTCTTACGAAACTTAAAAAAAATCGGCAAACATAGCAGTTCTGAGATATGAGTAGGAGAGAGGAGTTACAATAAAATAAAATTAAATAAAATTGAATGATTATTATTATTAATGTTACTTTATTATTGTTCTGATTTTAAAGAGTAGATTTGAATTTGTTACGTCGAGACGAAACTCTTAATTCTTCGTGTAAAATTCTTTTAATGAATCACTTTGAATAAAAAAAAAGAAAAAAAAAGTTGGATCTACATAATCCTGCCCTCGCGATCCAGAAAGTTTATCTCACTGGAAGTCGGAGAGGCCCGCGAGTTGCGGAAGAGACGAGAGTGAGCAATTGCTCCGGATAAAAACAGCGGCCTTGTCAGGCACGCAGCGAACGTGCGTGCATGCGAGGCTCCTACTATGCTTTTTCCGCTCCTGTAGCCTGCGCATGGGCGACGTGCCGCAACTTCTCGAGAGGCGCACGTTCGAGTCTACGCTCAAAGTTGTACAGCGAAGAAAGTTGAACGAATAAAAAGAATTGAATTAAATCAACTTTTTGTCGTTTTTAAATGAAAGTTTAAAAAATTGTCCATCATCGAGTCTTCCGAAGTCGCCCATTTATTTATTTCCGTCGGTGAGCCCCTTCGGAAATTTCGGGCGTCGTTCGGGCGTCGCGACGCCGCACTTCCGGGCGCGCGAGGGTGAGTCCGCCCGCTGTCTCCGCGTCTCAGCCTTCGCGCCGGCCGATGTAGGAACGGAAGGGACAAAGAATGCGGATGAACGAATAATAAAAAAAATGAAATGAAAATAAGGATGTTTGCACCCAGAAAAAAAAATTATTTGACGGCCACCGTTTATTTGGTTTTAGTAAAATATTTATTTGATTCAAATAAATATTTATTTAAATGCAATAAATATTTTACTTAAACCAAATAAACGGTGGCTATCAAATAAATTATTTTTCTGGTTGTGGGCCAAAAAGCCTTTCTGTTCGATCGCTAGAAAACTTTGCTACTTTGTAGGGAAAGACCCACTCTAAATGGTTTGCAATTTTTTCAGATTTTTTTACCGTGCCCTTTTTTCAGTAATGCGTGTACAAAGCTACATAAGGTACCGTGTAAACGTTTCAGAAATCGATGGATGACGACAGAACATAGCGATTTTCTCCGTCGATTTCTGTTAGATTGGAATAAAAAACCTACCACAGCGAAGGGCATACTGTTACACAGATTGTGTCCAAATTTCAAGAAGATTCACCGTTTTGTTTCTGAGATAAATTCACTAAACGAAAGACCCTATCTCTGTCTAGCCGCTTGCTTTGTCCTGCGTTTCTCACTCGCACACGGACTAACGCGGTCAGCGCAGCCCCTCTCACATTCCCCTTCCGCGATTTTGTATTAAACATTCTTAATTAAATTTTTCTGTTTTTAAATGAAATTCAATTTTTCTGTTTTCAAATGAAATTCAATTTTCTTATTTTGAATTTCAATTTTTCAAATAAAATTCATTTTTCTGTTTTCAAATGACATTCAATTTTTCTGTCTTCAAATGAAACAAAACGAACTTTGTCTATTTTATATCAAACGAAATTAAATAAATGTTTTCTTTGTTTTCAAATCGACGTAAAAAATGTGTCCATCATCGACTCTTCCGAGGTGGTCCATTTGTTTATTTCCGTCGGTAAGCCCGGTCGGAAGATTCGAGCGTCGCAACGCCGGACTTCCGGGCGCACGAGGGTGACTCTGTCCGCCGTCTCGGTCTCCCAGCCTTCGCGCCGTCCGCCGTAGGAGCGGAGGGGGCAAAAAGAACGCGGGATTCTCCCTCGGAGTCTCGTGCCGCGTTGCTGAGTACTCGCGTCGTCGGTCCGCTCTCGCGCAGCGCGTTTCTATCGCACGTTAAGGATAGGATGCGCTGCGAGAAAACGCAGTCTATAGTTACAAACGCGGATAGGAACTCGCGGCGTCTGCGCGACGAGCCCCGGCGTAGTAACGGGCTCGCTCGGCCCGCCGCAGCGCGAACCAGCCAGGCCGAGGGAGAGACTCTCTCTCGGCTCGCACGCGGAAACACGTGGGAACGGACCGCGCAGCGAACGGATCTCTCCCTTCCTCTCTCTCTCTCCTCTGTGCGCATCGCATGGGATGGCACAGACGCGTCCGCGCGAGCGAGGCACGGAACGTCCCGTGGGAATTCGTACGGACGGCATGGAGAGGAGGACTCCGGAGAAGTTTTATATAGCTATGCGCGTGCAGTATATATATGTGTATATGGGGCATTCCACGTCAAACCGGCAGCCCACGACCCTCACGTCGATTTTGTTCATTCTTTAGTGAGATGTTGTTACCGAGCTTAATAAGTAAGCTTCTTGGAATTTTTTTCAGATCTTTTTTACCACCGGTGGAATTTTTTAATCCTAAATATATGAATTCCGAAAAGGAAGCTTTAAAAAATTGGCAATAATTCGCACTGATTCTATGGTTTATAATACGATTTTTGAGCACCTCCCGATAATGGGATCTCAATATTAACTTTTGTTTTTTTGTATTCGAGCCTTCTGGTCTTTTTATAAACTTCAGAAAAATCCATTGATATTTGAGAAAGTTGTGACGGATTGAGAGAATAAAAATTCCAATTGCGACATGAAAGAAACTAAAAACTTGTGAATAAATAGTAAATATTGAGATCTAATTATCCTGTGGTGCTTAAAAATCATATTTAAAATCAAAGAATCAGTGTGCATTTTTTTTAGATTTTTTACAACGATCTTTTCGGAATTTGTTTTTCGAGGATTTAAAAATTTCACTGCCAGTAAAAAAATCGGAAAAAAATTGCGAAACCCTTGTTGGTCGGTAACATCATCGTACTAACAAATGAAAAAAATCGACGGAGGAGAGGGACACGGGCTGCTGATTTGACGCGGACTCCCCTATACATACCTATATATATGTGTGTATATATATATATACACATAAAATACACGAATGCCAGAGACACCGGGTGCAACGGCAGCATCCACGACACAAAAGCGATCGAGAGCTGCGTTCAACCTCGGATCTTAGGATCTTCGAACCTTTTTCTCTTTTCTTTTCTTCCTTTATTCTTCACATTTATTAGCTCTATTTTCCGGCTCGCCTTTTTCTTCCACTCTTTTTCATGATTTTTTTATTTATTTTTAATTCATTATTTTTATTTGATGTTATTATTAATAGTAGCTTGTTCTTGTCTCGTCGAGCAAAATGGGACGACGACGGGATGTTGTCCGACCGATGGAAGGCTCATTGGCCCGAGGGTATATAATTTTTTTTTCCTCTTTCTTTCGTTCACAGCACAGTCGTAGTTTATACTTCAGAGACGTCACGTCAGTGACTGTTGACTGGATAACTGTTGACTGTAAGAGCTCACGCAGCAGACTTCCTGGTTACGTGGATCTTTCTCTCGATCGGCCTCTCTCCCATTTTCACGCAGCTCATATTCATTATTGTTATGAAAAAAATTGATATTTATAATCATTATTATGATCAAAAAATTGATACTTAGAATAATAATTATAATAAAAAATTAATAATTATAATAATAATTATGATTAAAAAATTACATTTATTATTTTTGAAAATTCTTCGACGATTGATCTACTTCAGTTGTTTTTTTTTGCGACGCTTTATCCGGCTGTGACTCCCACGTACGCGGGTGAAATCGGTTCGTTTTATATATCGTCGTGGCCGCGCTCTCGTACGGAGGTGCTGTCGATATTCAACGTCGACCTCTCTCCGTGCCAGCTAGACTGGCGAGGCGCGCCCCGGGGCCATCGCCTCTTTCACGGTCGCGCAACGACGACTCTACGACGTGTGTTCTCTCCCCGAGAGGAGAATATCGAGGTGAGACGAGAGTTCTCAACCGAGAGCTCGGGAATTCTTACCGGAGGCCCTCGTTTAATAGTTATATACCGGCATCGGCGAGAGCGAGATGCTGCCGGATAGGCAAGCGGTCGAGGAGCAGAAACCGGAGGAACCTTTTTTTTGCCTCGGAAAACAAAAGCAAAGCTTGCATCCATCTCCGTCGCTCTCTCGCGCTCTCTCGCGCGGTCTCGAAGCAGCGGACGCCAAACGGCCCAACTACAACTCGCGCGAAGGGCGAATGCTGACCGCTCAGTTCTACCGCAGCATCCACAAGATTCGAAAAAAATAAATAAAAACATTCGCTCACCCAGCGTCGTACGCGTCTCGAGCGCCATTCGTACGCAGATAGTTACGCACTTTTATGATTCCTTCGGCTCGACTCCTCGAGACTCCGGCAGGGATCACGTGATCCTGCGGCTCTTTCGACGAAGAGCGACGCTTATAATAACATCGAGCCAACGGTATACATAAGTAATTCTATCTGTCCTATTCGAGTCGTGACTGCCGAGAGATTTTCCGATTTTCGTAGGAAGGGAATTATAAGCCCGATGGCTGAGGGCGAACATCTGAAGAGGCTTTTCGGTCGGGTCGATGCTATCTTGCAATTCAGACGCGGGCCAAATGGGATTTTTTTTTTAATCGTAATTTTAACCCTTTATTAAACTCTAGTTTTGTCGGGAACATATTAAAGTTCAATTTTGTTCTATCTATATGTATTATTTTTTTTAATCTCAACCTCAGTAATTTCATTCTTTTCACGAAATTTCTACATACCTTTAGGCTATTTCTGTATTCTATATTTTATTTGTTTTATTCGAGTCGTGACTATAGAGAGATTTTCCGATTTTCGTGCGAAGGACATTAAGCCCGCATCCAGAAAAATAATTAATTTGACGGCCACCGTCCATTTGGTTTAAGTAAAATATTGTACTTAAATCAAATAAATGGTGGCCGTCAAATAAATTATTTTTCTGGGTGCGATGGCCGAGAGGGAACATCGGAAGAGGCTTTTCGGTCGGATCGGTGCAATCTTACAATTCACGCGGGCCAAATGTGACCTTTTTTCATAATAATTTTAACCGCTTGTGATCTCCATTTTGGTCAGGAACGTATTAAATTTTAATTTTTCTTAATATCGGAACCTGAGAAATTTCACTCGGCTCACGGAATTTCTACATTCATTTATGCTATTTTTATTTCATATATTCTGTCTGGCTTAGTCGTGTCGTGAATCCCGAGAGATTTCCCGATTTTCGTCTTTACGGAATTAAGCTCGGTGGCTGAGTCGGGCGAAGATCTGAAGTGTAGGCTTTTCAGTCGGATCGATGCAATTTTACAATTCATACCCGGGCCAAATGTGACTTCAAAAACCTCACAATTTTAACCCCCCATTTTGGTCGGGAACGAATTTTGTTCAAACTATATCTATTTTTTGTTTAAATCTCGAACTGAGAAATTTCACTTTTGTCGCGAAATTCCCACATAACTTATATTATTTTTTCCATATAATGGGTCACAATATCACATTTTTTAAATCTTAATAGGTTTCCACCTATCTTTATTAAAAAAAAAGATAAAAAGATAGGAATGCCCCTTTACTCGAAAAAAAGTATTCGAACCTCCGATAAAGTTGGTAAAGTCGGTAAAGTCGAACGCCGATTCTCGAGCCGCAAAATCGTGCGAGTTTCCAATGTGAACGTACCTTCAGCGACGGCGCATAGGAAAACGCACATAGGCTCTATATAGTCTGGTACCGCAGGTATGCGCGAGAGTACCCCGAGAGGTTGCAGATTTTTATGCACCGATCGTGAGCTCTAAGGTTCTCTACGGCTACGATCTTCTCCGCCTAGATACACACATGTGTGTATGTGTGTGTGCATCGACGTACCGCGTATGTAAAGTACATCGGTGCACAGTGTGCAAGGCGGCACGCACACCAATGCGTAGCTAACGTACTCACGGACGCGCATGCCACCGTGTTTTAAGAACGTACCGTGTATATGATAACTCCTGTAACTCACGACACGATACCGTGGACGGACACACATACACACAGAGAAAAAGAGGGGAAGGCGAATATACAAGACTACAGGTTTAATGTATGCGTCGTGAAGCACGGTACGTTTATGTGAACGTCACGAGCGGGAAACGGCCCGAACGAGTCCGAGTGTCTCGGTATTAACACGCGTCACCATGTATTAAAATATAAATAAATAAATAAATAAATAAATAAATAATAAAATAATAAATAAATCAATAATTTTTTTTCTTATCGTGCGAAGAATTTCTCAAACGATTCTACAGGAATATGAGATATAAATGAATTTAATTAAACATTGCTTTGCTGCTCTTGAGAGATATATCTATAAACCTGGGTTTCATATACAGAATATGCGTCGTGAAGCACGGTGCGTTTATGTGAACGTCACGAGCGGGGAACGGGCCGAACGAACCCAAGTATCTCGGTGCGTACACCCAGAAAAATCATTTATTTGACGGCCACCGTTTATTTGGTTTAAGTAAAATATTTATTTGATTTAAATAAATATTTATTTCATTTAAGTAACTATTTATTTTAATCAAATAAATATCTTACTTGAACCAAATAAACGGTGGTCTTTAAAACATTTTTAATACACGCGTAACCGTGGATTAAAAAATAATAATAATAATAATAATAATAATAAAAACATATTTTTTAATTTTTATCGTCCGATAATTTCTCGGAGCGATTCTACGGGAGTAAAAGATGTAAAGAAATGTAATTAAACATTGCTTCGTTGTTCTTGAGAGAGATGGTTCTGTAAACTCTGGTTTTATGTATAGAATATGCTTCATTCCGCGACGCCGTGTCGTACCCGTGCACCGGGACGGACGATAAATTTCGAATGTACCGAACGGTCGAGGGTAATTTTCAAGCGAATAATAATCCTCGGGTTGCGGCGAATTTACCACCGGGAGAGGAAGGTCTGTCATTTGGTCGTGGCATCGGGCAACTATACCAACACCGCGCTCCGCGGTCGATCCCATTATTATCGGTGGAAGAGGAGTTTCCATCTAGAGAAATAACAGCGGAGCTTCGAGAGCTACGGGCGTTCCGCGAAATGTCGTTCGGGAGTCCCGCGATGCTCGCGCGACCGATCGGAGCTATTTTTACTGTCGTGGGAAATTTTTTCGCGGCGTACTCGAGATATTTTCGAAATACTTTCGAGCGTTTCGTGATAACAGAGCGAGAAAATTTTTATTAAAATAAATTTTTAGAATTTCTTGCTTCAAACATTTTTCAGCTCTCCTTCCAGTTACCGTCAAAGTATTAAGGTAGTCCGAGCTGTACAGTCTCGCCAAACGCGAGTTTCAGAGAAAATTTCGAACACTTCTCGATGGGATAAAAATCTGAAAAAAATCAAGTATATGGGAGGTGCGGCTTAGATTTTTTATTTGCTGAAATAATAATTCTAATTTGTTAATAACAAATTGAAGATGAAAATCATTATTCAACAAATTACGAATTATTTTTACGGTAAAAAAATGTTAAGTTGCCGCGTATTTGTTGAAGAATTATTTTTTTCATTAATTTATCAATATCAATTTATATCGTCAATGTTAATTTGCAAATTTCAGGCAAAAAACTTGTAACTTTAATATCTGGTATTTTCATTTTCCAAAAAAGTAAATTAACGTTCAATTACTGTAAGTAACGTAAGCAAATACCAACATCCAATGCATTAAATTTACAATTTACTTTTACACTCTACATTCCGATCGTTCAATTTTCCTCGCCGCCGAGAGATTAAATCATTTCTCGGAAACATATCAACATCCCATCCACGCGACCGCCGTTTCCTTCCTACGCTAATAGAGACCGAACCATAAAAAAAGAAGAGCAAAAAACCGAAGAAAGTTCGCAAGATATTTTTTGTTTTTTCATCCCGTGCTCTTCGCTGACCGCTGTCACGTCCTCGGCGTGTCTGGAACAATCTGACCAACAACCAAACACCGGGGGGGGGGGGGGGGGGAATCTTTTCCACGTCTCCGAGCCGAAACTCACGCGGAGTATAATAAGTCCGAAGGATAAAAGGAGAGCGGACCAAATCCAGCTTAAGGTATTGCGCGCGTTGCGACAGAAACCGGCCCCTCGATAGTAGCTACACGCATACGCACAGGGGCGCATACGCACAGTACATCCTTCTCGGATGTGCGCGAGGCATGTGTCTGTATAGACGAAGGAGCAGAGGCCAGGCGCGGGAGAGAAATATAACGGGGCGGCGGGCCTCGACTCTTGTGTATAGCCTGACGAGAGCCCGAACGATCCGGCGAACTGGAAGCCGCGAGAGAAGCGTCGCCATAGAGAACAAGAGAAACGACCTCGATCGAACAGTGTGTTCTCGCGCGAGTCTCCTCGTTATCCGGGAGTCCCGAGATCGGCATCTGTGTGCCTTCTCGCGAGAAGCAACAAAAAAAATCAGACATCAAAATCCCCGACTACTGATTCGGTAACTACAGAAGTAGTTTTTTTTTCCTTAATTGAAAAAGACATTTTTTACATTTAACTCCGAGAATTTGTGCCACATCGAGCCCGAAACACGCTCTCATCTCGTCCGTTAAATAAATAGGATTTGATGAATTTCCTTGAAAAGCCCCTAAATGGCAACAAAAAATAAAATAACAAAATTTCGAATTTACTACGGATTCAATAAGTCCGGAAATCGGTTCGTGTTTCTTATTTTTTATTTATTTGTTAGCTCCGACACTCCGTCTCACATCAAGCTCGAAAGGTGCTCTCACCGTCCATTAAGCTAATAGAATGTGATAAATTCCCTCTAAAAAGCCTGAAAAAGCAAACAAAAAAAATATATATATCAAACATCAAAATATCAACCCGACTTATTTTTTTATTTATTTTTTAGCTCCATCACTCCGTGTTACATCAAGCTCGAAACATCTTCTCACCGTCCATTAATAAAATATGATTTGATAAATTCCGCCTAAGAAGCAAAAAAAAAAAAAAAAAAATGAACATAAAAATCTCAACTCGACCATGCATTCAATAACTCCAGAAATCGTTCTTTGCCATATATTTTTGATTCATTTTTTTAACTCCGACACTTCGTGTCATATCAAGCTCGAAACATGTTCTCAGCTTCCATCAAACAAATAGGATTTGATAAATAGGATTTCCTTTCGTTTGTCAGGTGAATGCATAATTAATTCGTGAGACGAATTAGATCGATTTGATTGCGGTATTATGTATCAACCACTACCGATATATCACGTCGCGGAGGATAATCCGGACGACGCTAATGCAGACACGCTACTGGAATTTTATTTCAAATTTTTTTTTTTACTCAGGATCTTTTTTTTGTTCTTTTTCTTTTTTCGACCTCTTCCGTCTCGCTCATCGAGCGCGTGTTTTCGGTGGCATTGAGGGATTACCTCATGCTCGGGGATCATCAGAATGATCTACGATGGATCGTTCGGGCGGCGAGCAGGTTGCCCGTGGATCGCACCGGAGGGTGCGGAGGCGCGCTTCGCTAACGGAGTAGACGAGCGCCTAAGGTAAGAAGATTTCTGTGTATTTCCGCAGATGCGCGAATTCTGTGTATTTTCGCGGATGCGCGAATTCTGCATGTTTCCGCGGATACACGCATTCTATCCATCCTCACGGATAGGCGAATTCTGGGTACTTCCGCCGATACGCGAATTCTGGGTATTTCCGCTGATACGCGAATTCTGGGTATTTCCGCGGTTCCGCGAATTCTGGGTATTTTCGCGGTTCCGCGAATTCTGGGTATTTTCGCGGTTCCGCGAATTCTGGGTATTTCCGCGGTTCCGCGAATTCTGGGGATTTCCACGGATACGCGAATTCTGTGTATTTCCGCCGATACGCGAATTCCGGGTATTTCCGCGGTTACGCAAATTCTGGGTATTTCCGCGGATAGGCGTTTTCTGTGTATTTCCGCCGATACGCCAATTGTGTGTATTTCCGTGGATTCGCGAATTTTGTGTATTTCCGCGGACTCGCGAATTTTGTGTATTTCCGCGGACTCGCGAATTCTGTGTATTTCCGCGGATGCGCGAATTTTGTGTATTTCCGCGGACTCGCGAATTCTGCGTATTTCCGCGGATACGCGAATTCTGTGTATTTCCGCGGATACGCGAATTCTGTGTATTTCCATGGATCTGCGAATTTTGTGTATTTCTGCGGATACGCCAATTGTGTGTATTTTCGCCGATACCCGATTTTTGTGGATTTTCGCGGATACGCTAATTCTGTGTATTTCTCCGGAAACTCGAATTCTGTGTATTTCCGCGGATAGACGATTTCTGTGAATATCCGCCGATACGCGAATTCTGTGTCCATCCATATTTTTCGTTGTTGTACGTTGCGTTATGAAGTTTCTGTCGTTCGGTCTCGGGAGTCGGGGCGCGAGTTCTCACAGAAGTCGAGGCGGTTTGTGGAGAGAACAGCAACAGCAGAAGCAACTCGGGCGAGCGCGCGCGGTACCACCGGAGGTAAGTTAAGGTGAGTCGTCGTCGTCGCCGTCGTCGTCGTCGTTGCCGAAGGTGGAGGCCGCGCGGGAAGAGGAGAGACGGCCGCGGGAACGGCCGCCGCGCTCGCTCGCGCGGAGGGAACGAGAGAAGGAGGAGGAGGATTCGAGGAGGCGGCCTTGAGAACACGGACCACGAGCTCGCGAACCCAGCGAGCGAACGGCCGTGCCGCAACTCCAACGCGAACGAACTGCTTCACTGGCAAATCACTTGCGGTTCTCATCTCGTATCGATCGTTATTCTTTTCGATCGCCGCACGAATTTTTTTCATACGACGATTTCACTGTTCGTCGGCTGATCATAATCATTGAATCAGCCCGAGGAATCGGAAAAAAAATTGTTCAATAATTTTTTTAATTAAATGTAAAGACATGTTTTTTTGTCTTTTTTTAGATGGAAGAAGAGAAACGTACCAGAGGGACATAATTATTTCTTAACTGAGATGAGAGCGAGTTGTTTCTATAATCGTTACAAGCAATTATTCTAGAAGAAAAAAATAGAATAAAAAGAAATATTTTTTTTTTTTTACGGAGCGAAATTTACTAGTGGGGTAAAATTACTTCTAAACTGAGATGAGAGCGAGTTGTTTCTATAGTTGTTATAAGTAATGATTGTACAAGAAAAAAAATATTAAAAAAGATTTTTTTATGTTATTTTTTTTGTTAGATGGATGGATATAAATATACCGGTAGGATAAAATAGCTTCGGAGCTGAGACGAGACAGGATTGTTTCTATAATCATTATAATTAATTGTCGAAGAAAAAAAAAAATAATAGAAACGAAACAGAATTAAAAACCATTACAAATTCGTTAATGGCTAACGAATTAAATGGTGATTAAAAGTTTGAAAAGCGATAATAAAAAATCCACCAACAGTTCGGGCGTCTCGCTAGTCATATAAATAAAAGTGACGTGATATTAAAAAAAGAAGAAATTACGATATCGAGTGAATTTTATGGAGTCCGTGTATCGCCGACGTTTTTATGGAGTCGGATGGCGCGTCTTTTTTTTTCTCAATCATTCGAGTCTCGGGACGCGTAATCCGGCCGTAAGACTCGTGAAAATAAATCGAGAATAGAGAGTCGGGTGGACGAAGCGTAGTAGATAATTTAACGCCGAGGTTGAGAAACGCTGGAGTGGAGCTTGTGGCAGAGTGTGCGAGCCGCAGGTAGGTCGGTTGAACCCGCAGCAGGACGGCTGGCCCCTCCACGGAATACACAGACACTTGGCGCGAGGAGGATCGGTCCCCGCGCCCGCGCCTGCGCGCGTGCGCGCGCGCGCGCGAGGTCACGTGTGCGTGCCGTTGCCGCTTCTGCCGCTGCAGCCGGACAGGCATCGCCAATTTAATTACATATTCATAACTCAGCGAAGGCTTGATTTGTCTAACGCACAATGTTTGCGTATATTAGCTTCAAGCATAAACGGGAGAGAGCAAAAAAAAGAAGAATTTCGTGCGAATAACGAAGCAGTCGGACGAATCGAACGGGTCCGAAAGTCCGGGGAGCGACGAAGAAGAATCCCGTCTCGGCCGAGCCTCGAGGGCAACTCGACTCCGCGGAGCTGCGGGCCGAGAGAGAAACGCACAAGGCAGAAGAAAAAGAGAGAAAAGGAATTTAAAAAAAGAACGAACGGGCGAACGAAAGTGAGCGAGTATCGGAAGATAAGGGATGTTTATGTCGACGAGGAGCTTCAGGAATGTCGCTGAAGAATAAACAGACCGCGGGTCCTCGAATAAACGAGCCTGAGCTATCCGTCAATGATTGTCTTCCACGTAACCGTAACCGTTTTCATACCGAACCGATGCAGTTGAAAATAAAAATAAAAATGAAAATAAAAATAAAAACAAAAATAAAAATAAAAATAAAAATAAAAATAAAAATAAAAATAAAAATAAAAATAAAAATAAAAATAAAAATAAAAATAAAAATAAAAATAAAAATAAAAATAAAAATAAAAATAACTGTTGTTACTATAAGAAATACTACGATGCATTGTGGCATTGAGTGGACATCTGGACGAGAGGTAATAGCGAGTTACGGCGGTAAATAAATGAAGAGAGGACAAGTAGGTTTGATACAACTGGACAAATAAAGCGGTGAGGCACTCTCGGGGCGCTGACGAGAGGGAGTCACTATCGGTCGGATAGCGAGTGCCGATATCTCCGTATATCATCAGCCAGACGCCGATAACCCCGCCCGGTTTATCTGGACCGCGAATTCGCGATAAGCCGCGAGCGAAAGAGACCGGGAGAGAAAGTTCGACCGCGAGCTCGCGATATTGGTTGCGAGCACGAAGAATTTTCTGCTTTTCTTTTCTTTTTTTTTTTTTGGGACCGGACGTTTACGCCGCGGATGCGAAATGTGTTTACCCCCTTGCGAAATCTTCGAGATGGAACCCCCCAGGATGGCCGGTTCTTTCACACGAACGCTTATATCCGCTCTCGCCGTAACAGACAACGCTCACGACGAGCTTCCCTTGACTCGCCGTTTCCGTTCGGGCGGACCGGAAGTCGCCGGCGAATCGACGAGTCGCCACGGTCCTCGAAGATCCCTTCTGTCCCCCTCGCAGGTTCACTCAATTGACTTCTTTTTTATTTTTTAAACTTTTTGTTTTGTTTTTTTTTTGCTTTCTCACAGAGAAAGCTATGTTTATGTGAAAGTTTTTTTTCGTAGTTTTTAATGTCAGCGTGTCAGTAATTTTGAGTTATCGTCCTAAAACTGCATATAAAAACAATACTATGAACAAACCTCTGGTATTGAATTTTGCCGAAATCTACCTGGGGATAAGATTTTATGGGATTTCGATTTTTTTTTTATTACTAAAAAGGGTGTAATTCGAGAAAACGTGAAGGTATCGAGCTTGACTTTGGCGTGGGAATGGACTAGCACTATTCAATGTTTCGTATTAAATTTGGCAGGAATTTTATGTGATTTTGAAAGTGTTGAATTTTTTGAAAAATTTCTTTTTGACGTTTTTGAATCAATATCACGAAGAGTAAAATGAGTTATAGTTTTGGAATTAACGGTGAAGAATACATTAAAAATTGCCTTAAAACGACGAAATCCACAAACTTCAATTTGCGATTTTCTATAATAAATAATAGAGTAAACTTTGGGGGTTTTATTTTTATGACCTGTAGACATTTTTTACGTTACATAAAAAGTGGCAAAGTAATTTACACATGGTTTTGCTATCTTAACTCAAAAATACAATAAAAAAGTACAAAATTGAAACCTTCATATTGCGTTCTCATAATCCATTATTTTTTTAGTGAAAATTGTATTTTAATTATAGCTTCCTCTATGAGGAAGCGAAAATCGAATAACGAAATTTATCATAGAGGAAGTTACGCGCAAAACCGTAAAACACGAGGAAGTCATGTGAAAAACACTTTGCACGCTTTTTTTCAGTTCGAGCTCCGGAAAGAAGCATCGAAAGCTGGAGCGGCGCACTTGCCGTTGCGGGACGTTTGCCAAATTACACCTGTCCGTCTGTGCTTCCTCGGGACACCTGCATCGACGTTTCTAGGTAAAGCGTGACTCGGTAAGGTGCACCGGGGCGCTCGTCACCTTTCTCTCCCTCATTCTCTTTGCCCGTGTCTTTCGTCCTCGCGATTCTCATTGTCGCCGTTCCGGCTCGGCTGTGTAACACCGTGAAAAGAGTGAACCTTTCTCTCGGTCCCTCCGCCTTTCTCCTCGCTACCGTGACGAGCTAAACACACCCGCGACCGCTAACCACCGTACTTGCGTACCTGAACCCGGTATTTTTCCTCTCTCGAGTATTAAACCCCCCCGTGCGGCTCGGTACTTGTCTCGCGCCTCGTGATCTCTACCTGCTTCTCTGCGGTGCAAATGAGCCCGACTGCGCGGTGAGATTAAGGGCGAAAACGTTGTCGTGCCGTTTTGGTCAGTAAATTTATGAGGCTGAGCCGTCGGCGAGACGAAAAATGAATGAAAATTGACGAAGCCGAGTTTCGCCAGTTTCGGTCCAATCGGCAAACTGTGGAACTCAATCATACTTGGATTTCTTTTTCAATGCCTTTTTGGGTTGATGCAAAGAAAATTCAGCTACTTAGTACAAATTATTAATTGTTTTTTGCACAAAAAAGAAATCTGTTTTATCGACAAATATTTATTCCCGACATTATTAAAGTTGCATATCCGCGAGTTGACCCACTTTGACTTACTTGACAGACATTTATCTGCGTTCATTTCTACATCTTATTGTAAAAAGAAAAGAAAGAAATCTGCGTTACCGACGCATAATAGTGCGGAAGTCTCGCGTGGGAATAAGTGGGAGTTGTCTTCTCTCAATGCCAAAACTGAAATCGAGCGATAATATCTCCACAGACCCCAGAGGCTCAAAACAAAAAAAAAATATAAAAATAAAAAATACTGATATTTATGGAATCATCGATAAGCCGCTTTTCTTAAATTCGCTCCACCTCAAATGTCCCCGTTCCCGATAGTTTCGATCCCGCCGGAGTGAAGAAGCCAAGCGGAAGGTGTAAACCGTAAAGCGATCGAGAGAGATGATCCAGCGGTACGGTGTCCACGGTATACATCAACCGAAGCTACGTGTATCGCGGCGAGGGAGGGGACGGGAGAATCGAGAAACGGGATACCCCACGGGGCACTCCGGGAGTTTATCGGCGTACGCACTTACGCACGCGGTCGGGGTATTGGGTATCATCTTCCAGGAACGATCCATCGGTGCGACGGTGGCCGGCCACTCGGGATACTCCTCTCCCGATACGCCGGGAAGGCTGAAAGCCTCTTTGGGCATCGTCGGCGTCGCCATCGAGGGCGGAGACCGGCGAACCGCGTCGGGCACGTACGAGACAGGGTTGTGCACAAATCGACTTGGACCGCCGATCGACTCGACGCATAAGGTACAAACGTGCCGAATAGCGTCGCCACTGATAGGTCGCTCAAATATTTTAACAGGTGGTCGGTAACTTCCGTTTCGCCTGATCGGCGCTCGATACGATTTCCACAAATTGCCGATTACATTGTATCGATCCCATGATTTCCGCGAAGACCGCGTGGAGAGATCAATTTTCAGAAACCCGTCGCTCCTCTGTGTGTGTTTTTTTTATGTACATCTGACTCTCATTTTCTTTTTTTATTTCTTTCGATTTTTTTCTGTTTCTTTCTGTCTCCCTGTCTCTCTCTCTTACTGGGGCAACGTCGATCGGAGTGTCGACGAGGCGATCAAGGTCCGCCTTATCCTCGGGCCGAGGGTATACCCGATAAGATAAGAACAGCCGCGCACCGCAGCGAATACGCGCGGCGGCCAACTTCCGATCGTACGCGTCGCCAACATGTCGAGGACACACTTGACTCTCTCTCTCCCTCTCTATTTATTTTTCCTGCCTGTAAATTTCCGAACGGTTACTCAGGCGTAACCGGAATTTCCAAAGTTCGACAGGAAAATCGTCGAGCCGAGGCGATTGAGGTCTTTAAAATAAAGTGGCATGCGATTTTATTTTAAAGACCTCAATCGAGGCCTACGATCGATGTTTGACCCTTCAAAGCCGGATCGCTCTTCAACACACCTTTCCCTCCTCAATTTTTAACTAAAAATAAAAATATGTATATATAAAAATAAAAGAGAAAATAGAAATAAAAAAGTAATAGATAAATTGAAAGTATAAAATTAATAGAGAAAAGAAAAATATCAAAATAATAGAGAAAAAAAAGTACTATTTTTTACAGAAAAAGAAATGCTTCGGAGAATTGATATCGCCGAGCAAGCTTTGACAGAAATCGTACAGCGCAGAGATTAACAATTTTCAACTGAAAGTAAAAATATAAAAATAACAGAGAAAATGACGATATGAAAATAAAAGAGAGAATAAGAATAGAAAAATAACAGAGAGAATAAGAATAGAAAAATAACAGAGAGAATAAAAATAGGAAAAGAACAATAATAAAGGCGAGAGCGGTCGAGTTCGGCGGAGAATGGTGAAGGTAAGCCCGGAAGCCGGTTAAACATGGTCGAAGGCTATACTTCAACGGAGTCGGGATTACGATGAGAATAATGAGGAATAACGAGGAGGTGCAAACGCCGTTGATAAAACGAAACCGATTTTCGCCGATAATCGGCTTTGTCCCGTAATTTTTGGTGCGGAGAGTGCCGAACGGTGTAGGAAGCCGCTCTCGGAGTTTCACCGCGGGACGTGCACCTGCGGAAGCAGAAACGGGCGGCCGGGCTTTGCCTCCCACCTGCGCGACACCTGAGCGCGAGGCTGTCCACGGGAGACGGAGGGACACTCTCCTGGCAGCCGATGCACCTGACACGCGCACCTTCTTACCGACTTCTTGCGTTCGCCCGGTCGCAGGCGTTAACGGCGAAGAAAACGAATGTGCGTCCGGTGAGAGGCAATTAGTCGATCAATTTCACGAGGATCGATTATCGTTTTTTTTTCTTTTATTCATTCCAAGATCGAAGGATACCGGAGATCCGAGGCACGCGTCGCTCCGTCCGGATTATCGAACACGAGTGGTCCCGATAACGAGCTTCGCCGTCTCGATTCGCGTCGGACCAGAAGATCCTTGCAGTTCCTTAAGGTAGTCCTTGCAAATAGTGTTCGCTTCGCATAAGCTTCAGAGAAATGAGAGGAAATTGTATACACTTCTGGATGGTATAAAAATTTGAGAAAAATCAAGCTTATTAAAGGTGCCGAGAAGATTCATTTTGCATAATAATAATTCGAAATTGTTATTAACAAATTCACGAAAAATCAAATTGTTGAACAAATCTCCCGGAAACCTAACTTTTTATTCTATTAAAAGGATTTGTTCACTTTTTTGAATACGTATGAATGTTTTCAGATTTTTTCATTCACTTTGAGGTTTTTGTGTTCTGTATGGGGAAAATGTGTACAGTCACAAAATTCAAGGGGAATTTAAAAATCTAAAAAAAAAAATGCATACGTATTCAGGAAAATAAACGAAGCATTGTCATTAAAAAAAAAGTTAACTTTCCGGGAGATTTGTTCAACATTTTATTTTTCGTCAATTTGTTAATATCATAAAACTGGTACATTTGGACTCTCTTCTTATTTTCGTCCAATATTAAACAAATATGTATCTTTGTCTAATTTATCGATGTGTTTTCGAAACTAGAAACTATCAGCTTGACATTGGTTTAAGTTATTTTCACAAAAAATTTGTTCTCGGTGAATCAATAACTCGCTGGATCTGGCGATGCTCTTAACCATAGATCGACACAGCTAATTACTTTTAAAAAATATTACTTCCGATAGGCCAATATTTGAATTATTGTAACATACACCCATAAACAAATTATTTGACGGCCACCATTTATTTGGTTTAAGTAAAATATTTATTTAAATTAAATAAATAGTTACTTAAAAGAAATGAATATTGATTTAAATCAAATAAATATTTTACTTAAACCAAATAAATGGTGGCCGCCAAATAATTTTTTTCCTGGGTGTACAGCCTATCAGATGCAGGATTTTGTAGTAAAAGTATTCGTGCCGATCTCTGCTTTTAACCATCCGAGCATTGGTACCTTTACCTTATAGTCCGTGGAGGCCGAACGTGTGTATAGAGGAAAGGCGGGAGATGCCACGTTTATGATAACGGATTCTCGTAGTATACTGTTACTGCACCCGCGAGAACGAACGAGCGAGCGCAACCGGCGGGTACACTTGAGCAGAGGCCCTGCCGATTGGCACGGAACGGGGCATCGAACCGTAGAAAAAATAAATTAAAAAAAAAGAAAACTGAGACAAGTATGTATCTATGTGTGTGTGCGGTTCGCTCTACGCGGATGCGCTACGTGGCGGTTCTTCGAGCGTCACAGTGAGGAAAGACGATGCCTCGTTCTCTACCTCGGTGTACCCGCCGTGCTCTATTCAATTATGCCTCATTGATCTACTTCGGACGAATTACATCGTTGCTACATTCATGCGAATAAACAACACCTTGGGCGATCGTCGCGCGAACGAACGTGCCGGTGGCACAGAAACCGACGGAAGACTTCTTCTCGCGGGGCATCATCGTTATAATCATCGGTTATAAATTAATCGATCGGATCTCCTCGATCGTCTTATAAATCAATCGTTACGAGTTAATTGTCGACTCGCTGTCTCCGAGGCGGTTTATCTTGTCCCCCCACTTAAACTAACTATAACTTATGCTATGCCGCATGGAAAAAATAGTATATGCGAAAAATATATAAAAATCATATATGGTATACATCAAAAATATATTTATAAAATAGCAAATTTTTTGCGCAAATATGTATTCTGTATATGAATGAATCGTTACGCTTTAATTATCGAGTTCCTGTCTCCCAAGTAGGATATTTCACACCCACCCCCCCTTCCTTAATCTGACTATAATTTATGCTATGTCGCACGGAAAAAAGTATATGCGAAGAATATATGGAAAATATAAATCATATATGAAGTGTATAAAAAAAATATCCAATTTTTCGCGATAAAATATATTCGGTATATAAATGATGTTTTTCGTATACGTGAAAATCTGCCGTCAATTATACAAAACTTTTCATGAAGAGTGTATTTAATATATGAAAAATGGCTGAAAGCCTGCGGTCGATGGCCGATGGGCAATATGAAATATACGTGACAAGACTTCAATTCGCTAGGTAGCAAAAACTGTTACACGTTATGTATTGTCAATAAATTCACTACTACTACTACTGTATGAAAAAGCACAAACTGCGGTCACTATAGTTTAATCCCTAGTCTTATCCGCTCAGTCAATGATTTAGACACCACTGAAGAATTGTTTGACTTTCGCATTTAGAAACACGCTACAGCTGTCTCCGCGACCTTAGCACTCATCGTCCCGCCAGTGTGTCTTACTTATAAATCCTACTTGTAAGTCAAGGTACGAAACTTTTGCATACACGACCACGCAACTTTCGATAACAAATACTAAAATAAGTAAGCAACCAAAAACCCTATTTTCCGCATATACCACTTTTCCCAACCAGGAAATGCCCTTGCTCGCTAACAATAAAAACAACATCCCAGCGTTTCATTACCTGTAATAAGCGGAGCCGAACGGCGAGCAGTAGAAGGGATCGTTGTGCATGTGAGGTTGTCCGGGCACGCCGGGTCCCTGAGGTCCGTGAGGATGAGGGCCCATGGGCCCTCCGGGTCCGGGGGCGCACATGCCGGGTCCGCCCTGGGGTTGCATGCCCCCGGGTCCCACCATTCCCCCGGGGCCCATGTGGGCGCCGGGGTGATGCGGCGAGCCGACCATGTGAACGCCCGGGTGATGGGGGTGCGGCGACGGTCCGCCGGCACCGCCGGCCCCCGGTCCCATGTGACCGGGATGAGGCGCGTGCGGGGATCCGGTCATCATGCCGTGGGGGGGCATCGGATGGGGGCTCGGGGACGCGCCGTTGAGGTGAGGGCCCTGCCCGCCGGTGACGCCGGGCCCGACGGGACCGCCGCCGCCGTGCGGCGTCGGCGGACCCCCGTGGGTCGGCGTCGTCGCCGGCTGCGGGGGCGGAAGACTCGGCCCGCTCGGGCCGCTGCCGAGCGGCGGTAGTGGACCGTTCGCCATGTTGTTGAGCTGGGTCAGTGACGCCGCGGCCGAGGCCATCGCCTGCAGGGGATTCGGCACGCTGCCCACCGTCACACCACCGCTGTTGTTTATACTCGTTATACTGTTCAGGCCCGAGTTGTTTACTATGCTGTTCAGATTGTTGTTCACGTTCCCGTTGTTTATACCGTGAAGGTGCAGCGAGTGGTGGTGATGGTGGTTGTTGTTGCTGTTGTTACTGTTGTTGTTGTTGTTGTTGCTCGTTACGCTGTTGTTGTTGTTGTTGCTGTTGTTGTTGTTGTGGTGGGTGTTCGGGTGGTTGTTGTTGCTCAGGGGTAGACCGAGGCCGCCGAGGGACGGCGGCAGAGGCGGCGAGGCCGCTGATGGGCCACCGAGGCAACGGCCCGTCGCTATGCCCGGGCCTACTACGCCGATTCCACCTCCGCCCAACGGACCTGCGCTGCCCGCTACCGGTACCGGACCGGAGTGGAGTATTCCACCTGGGGGGCGCTGCGCCACCCTTACCGGCATCACTCCCCCCTCCACGACGCCCCCGTGCTGATTCTTCGACGAGACTCGAGACTACGGACTATTCTCTTTTTTTTATTATTATTATTATTATTTTTTTTTGCAAAAGAATAATAATGTTTTTTTTTTGCTCCCTCGACTCTGATGGCGCTTCGGCTCTGTGGACTCGGCTGGCGAAGTTGTTGTTTCGAGTCCGGTGTTTTTTTTTTTTTTTTTGCAAAAAAAGTGTAAAGTAAAGTCTGTTTTTTACTCGGGCGAATTTGATGGCTCTTGGGGCGCGACGGACTTGACGGGGAATTTAGTTTTTTTTTCGAGTTTGGACTCTTTTTTTTTTAATTCGGTGGAAATGTTTTAAGATCCTTCGGCGATGTCACGTTGAATACACTGCACACGTGTCAGAGAATTAGCACACTGCACACCTTAATCCGACACCTTGTTATTTATTTATAATTCTTATCAATTTTTTTATTCTTAACTTTTTTTTTTCACGTAAATCGATACAATCTACGCCCTCGCACGATTTTTATATATATACTTTTTATACAAATAACTAACGATTCCTGAGGTATATCTCGAAATTGTATTGCACACCTTTTTCCTGCGTTTTGTAACTCTACGCACACAACCACCGACACTCCTGTACCTTAGCACCTTTCGTTAATTTTTGTTTAAAAACTTCCTTTACTTATAATCCACTATATATATATATATATTTTTATTATTTTTCACTCTCGGGATCATCGAGTTTTTTTTTCTGTTGTTTATTCTCGATAATCGCACCGGCTAAAACTACCCGGAAATATTATTTACTTATATTTCACGATTTTTATTTTATTTATTTATTTATTCATTTATTTATTTATTTATCTAGTCGCACCGCCCTCGAGCTTGTTTGTACTCAGTGAAACGTTGCGGTGTACCGGTCCCGGCACGTGGCTGTCACGTCTCGGTGGTCGCGACGCCCTCCGTCGCGGTGCTGTCCACTGTCAGGGGCGCCCATCGCCCTCGTAAACGTACCGGCGAATCCGCGCCTCGGCGATCCCGCGTACATCGGGCGAGTAAGCGCGCCGCAGGACAATCGGGGTGGGGGGAGGTGAAAGAAAGTGAAAAAAAAAAAAATCGATTGTTTTCCCTTCCAGCGATTTGCGTGCGAGCGTAAAAATTTGCGTTGTCTATTTGCCGCGGGACGACGGATCGGAAGGAGAGCAGCCCACTCGCCGCTGCTGTTACTTTATTCAACGGCCGGCGTCTCCGACCGACGTCCGGTTAAACTCGCGGGCCAAACACGCTACCCCCTCGGTCGGCTGGCCGAAGGCTCTCCTCAAGCCAACTATCGCTCCTCTCTCTCGCACGAGCGCGCGGGGACCTCTCGACGTCTCAGCAGTTACGGCGATCAGTCGCCGCTCGGCGTTCTGCACGAGAACCTCGAGATCCCACGCAAGCACGCGCCACCGAACGCACGCGCTTGATTCTGCATCTCTCGACGAGCGTTTCTAACATCTGAGATGCTTCTCGTTGATTGTCGTTATTGTTATTATTATCCTCCAAACCCAGAGACCGATAGACGAAACGTCGTCACCGCATTCACTGTGAGCGTCGATGCTCGTCTCCGTTGAGCGACGAAGTCGGCACTGCGGTATACTCGATAATTCGCAACGATCGAAACGACACGGCACACTGCACTGCTTTCGGTCGAACTAGAGGTTGGAAATGGGAACTTAAAAAAAAATTAATAAAGAATATCTTTGGGAGAGTCTGACGTTTTTTTTTTACTTTTAAGAGAGCGTCATTTTTTTTGTCGTTGACGGGGGAGTTGAACTTGTTGTTGTTTTGCTTTTTGAGACGCTTATCCGTTCGCTCGTTCGTTCCACATCGATACTTGTTGCCGTCGTGACGATTCGTCGCGGGGAATTGATGTTGCACTTTTTTTAGTTTCTTTTCGTTCGAACACGCGTATTATTATTGTGAGTCGCGTGAGACGACAGCGGCGCCCGCGTATTTTATAAGGTAACACGGAACTCTCGCTCGCATCGACGAACTACACTCCTCGGAAGCGGTCGCATTACTGCGGAGCAGCGGGCGTGGCGGCGCTGCCGTCGTTCTCGCAGTCGTCGCTGCTGCCGTCGCCGCTGCTCCTCGCCGCTCTCGCACAGTCTCCTTGGGGGTTGCGCCAGTGGAGTGGGGAACCAGCCGCGCACGCGGGGACAAGGTGGAGGTGAGAGCGCGGGGGTCTTTCTCGTCGAGCGAGTGAACGCAGCCGATGGCTCGGCGGAGAGCAGCGGCGGGCCTCTACGACGGGCGACGGCGCTGGGGGGAGCGAGGGGGAAATTCACGCACGACGTCCGCGCGGCGAGCCGGGTGGGGGGCCACGTGAGCTCTCGAAAAACACCGACCGCTGTTTCGTCGTTCACAAACGGCGGCGGGCATCGTACTCGCTTATATATCTCGCGCTACGTACCGCTGCCGACGAATTCTATTCGAAATTGCTTTATTTTATTTTAGTTTTTTTAACTAATTATTGAGAATATTAATCGTGCGGATTTTGTGCATCAGGCATGCGCCATTGATCCTGAATTTTTTTTTAGATCTGCGCGGTAATAATAGGTTGCATATTTAAGATATTTCAAGTCTGCAAGGCGGATGCTTTTTCTCGATAATTTGATCATCTCTTTAATTACAAACATGAAACGTATTTGTAATGAAAATTATTGTCAAATTGACGGGAAAAAATTATAAAATTATGAAAAGAAAATTGTGGACCTTCGTGGATAAGAAATGTTTGTTAAATATAAAAAGCGTTTTTACTGTAGCTGAAATAACTGAAATTTATTGATGAAATACGATTAATTAATTCCTGCCGAGGTAAGAATTTTGTTTTTAATACCAGATAAATATTTCATCTACGAATGAAAGAGTTTTTACAAATTATTGTCATAATATATTTTTTTTATAATCAATAATCTATAATATATTTCTTGTAAGGAATTTTTCCCGTCGAAACAAATACCCAAATGAATAAATAATATAGTCGATGGGACGGAAAATCGCAAGATCAGTAGCGCCTCGGCTCGTACCCTTCGCAGTCACCCCGCTTCTGCTCGGATACCTCGGATGACTCCCGGAGCCTTCGCCGCGACAATGATCCCTCGTCGAACGACCTTGAATTTCCCACACGCCCAGACCGAGATCGATAATTCGACTGGTAAGAAGAAACCGGTTGCAGAATCGTTTCCAAACCCCCCCTTCTCCTACTCGCACACTTCACGAATCCCCGAGATTTGTGATGCCGCTTCTACACTCGCAAACGGCGAAAATAAATCATTTGTATGCATTGCATTTTACAAACCGAATTATCCTTTTGTCTTCCTCCTTTCATTATTTTTCATTCCCTTTCATTACGGTTTCGAATTTTCACCGGCAATATTATGTTATCCGAGAAACGCGACGTAGAAATGTTTTTTTTTATTTATTTTTTTATTATTATTATTACTATTATTATTATTATTTTTCCGTAGAGTGTGGGTGGGGTGTATACGACTCGCTGAGAGCACGAGATATCCTCTCGTCGTAATTCCCATGGAATTGCGAAAGCTCGGCCTTGCCCATCCCCAACGTAGTTGGTGTACCTCCCGCTACATGTATATATATATATATATATACATACACACACCTTTGTCACACGGTTTCTCTCCCTTTTTGTTCGCGTTACTGTAGGGTAGTAGGCGATGTGTATACGTAACGGCGAGCGAGTTCGCCGGAAGGTACGGCGGGGAGAGGGGGGGGGGGGGGGGGTAGTGACTCGAAATCGAGTTACGAGCCGGCGAGGAAACTTAATAACTGGATTACTCGCAAAGTAATTTAGGATTAAAAAGTAATCGACTCGATATCGCGCACCGAGGCCACGCTGCTTCTATCTGTTCGGATTCGGCAACGTGTGCGAACCCTTTCGGAAACCTTCGTTAGAAGATATTTAGAGACCTTCCGGTGTCCGCGCGTTACCGTCAATTCTGTTATTCGTCGACTGAAACACTAAAAAAACGTACCGCGCAAGCGGTGCCTCGATACGTCTGTACAAAATAAAAAAGATCCCAATGAAAACAAAATTTCTTGATCAGTAAAGACCACTATTTTTTGTTGTTGTTAAAACAAGATTCGTTGGCAAAAAAAAATAGTAAAATTGAGAAAAAATAAGTAATATTATGGATCTTTGTTGAATGTACAAAACATTTGTACTGTGCAGAGCGCGGATATTGACAAACATAACGAATAGTTCTTAGGGTGCACGTCTATATAGATAGTTTCTGATAATATGTATTCAATTGGTTACTATAATTGTGGTTGCAACCAAAATTTTTCGAAATTGTAACTATAAAGTCTAGACGTTGCCCTTGGGAACTACTTTCTATGGTAAAAAGTCAGTATTGTTGCTTTTACTATGTAGTTTTTTCTCAGTTCATCCTGGCGTATTGATTTTTTTTTTATTTTGATTATATCAATTTTAGTCAAAGTGACGTAACACTGCTTCTATCTGTCCGGATTCGGCGACGTGTGCGAACCGTTTCGGAAACCTTCGTTAGAAGATATATTTAGAGAATATATATTTAGAGAACTTAAATGCTGTTATTCGTCGATTAAAATACCAAAAAACGTGCCGCACAAGTGATATCTCGATAAATCTGTCCAAAATAGGAAAGCTTCGATTTAAAAATTATTTTTTGTTCACTAAAGATCACTTTTTTTTGTTAAAAATAAGATTCGTTGATAACAATAAAAAAATAATAGTAAAATCAACAAAAAATATTATGGACTTTTGTTAGAAAACATGTTTCCTGCGCACAGCGCAGACATCAACACATAATTTGCCACATCCTCTCGTACGGATTTCACGACGACCAATATAAGAATTAAAAAAAAAAGTTATTATGCCGATTTCAGTAAAAGTAGCGCAAGCTACGAAGACAGTAGTGCGAAGACAAGTGTCAACTACGAGCTTAAGCTTAAGCGGGAGACTCAACTGTACAATCTTTAAGGCATCGTTGCCTAAAATATTGTCAACGCATTGTGAGAATCTCCCGAGCGGTGTATCAAGAGGCGTGTAGTACCAACATAATAAACTCACTCAAAACATTTCAATGAACCATCTTTGATGCTGTCCTCGCGGCCCTCGTTGAGGGAACTTATGCGCTACGTGACCGTGTACAAAACGGGGCCACACTCAAACTTTTTCCCGAAGGGTGTACGCTTCCAGGAATTTTCATCTTTTTTTTTCTCTTTCTTTCTCTCTACATTTTCCCCGGTCGATAGAGGGAGGAGAGAGAAGAACGTTGAAAAAGGGAGCGTGGCTGAGTGTGGCCGTGCGACGCGGCTCATGGCGTGGGCAGAAAGGGAAGGGAGGGTCGATGCATCAGGTACAACGCCCTGGGAAACAGGTCCAAAACGGTACAAAGGCAATAACGAGACCTTAACCGCGGACTGAAGACTCCGAGTTCAGGGGGGCTCACTAAAAATCGTAAGATCAGCCACTCAGGTAAAAGCTCTCCTCGATACGTCGACAGACGGTTTTTGAACTTCTGGCGTCGTCGCTCTCACGAGTGCATCCGCAACGATTTTCGGAACGAATCGACGCCCGGGCACGATCGGCAGGTATACGGAAAACGCCTTGGGACGGGCGGAGCGTTGGCACGGGAGGTGTATCATTGTCACGGGACCCGAAATAAACCAGATGGGTCAATCTATTACATGTATCTATAATATTTTTATATACATTAAGGGGGGCAATGATTTTCCGAAAAAAATGGATTTTATTTATTTTTTCTGGGTAATAAAAATTGGACTGGGAATCCCGCCTGCTGTATTGTTTGTCACGTTGTTCTGATCATGTCAAAAAATTGCCGGGTGGGCGGAATTGTAGAAAGAATACAATATTAATGTTTATTTTATTTTAAAAAAATATATTTTGAATATATATTATATATGTTTTATATATATTTGAAACTAAAAAAGAACTCAAATTTTTTTATATTCCGAGTGGGTGATTTTTTTACTTTATCAGAGTATCCTTACGAAACACCAATCGTGGTAATTTTCGATACAATTTTCTTTATTACTGAGAAACATAATTTAAACATTGTTTTTGGTGCTGAAATCGAAGACTTTAATGGATTTTAATATATACATAAAAATTAACGTAACTCTATTAAAATATCGAAATTCCGAGAAGAAAGTAAAAGTTGAGAAGGGGTTGGATCGGTCGCGATTAAATTGTATCACCGCAACGAACAGAACTGTGTTGTGACAGCAATCGCTGAACGATGTTTTGTCACCCGTCGTCCCGCCGCGACCATAATTTCGCTAATCCCTCCGGACAGGATATTTCATATTCGGTTCGATAAACTACCGTCGATAGAAACAGGCTCGATAAGTGATACAGCGGCCGTGTATCAAGTAGGGGGATGCAAAAGACTTCCAACCGAGCGGAGATGCACGTTTCTCGGGTCGCGTCGTCCCAGGCCGGTCCGAGGCCGTCCCACGCACGAGATTATGACTCGTTATGACTTATTACAAGCTCGCCACGGCGACTCGCACGGCGAACCGGTTATGTTACCTCGTGAATGAACGCTTCCATCTCTCTTTGCTCTTTCGGATCGTTTTCGCGCGCGATCGTAAATCGATATTTAATAATACACACATATATTTTATATAATAATAACAATTATTATATGAAACAATATTCGCAATTAATAACTCTATCGATAACGAAATTAGTCTATCGGAAAGATGAGTTATCGTTACGCGACATTAATTTATGTTTTTTCTCGAAGCAAACGTTAATCGGAAAAGGGAGGCGGAAAAAGGATGTCGTGGCTCAATCTTGCGGCTCGTTTTCACGCACGCTCGTAAATCGATTTATAATTTATAATACACAGATATATTTGCTATTATTATTATTATTATAAAAAAGGTAATAACTCTATCGCTATCGGAAAGACGATTTATCGTTCCGCGACATTAATTTATATTTTTTCTCGAAGTAAACGTTAATCGGAAAAGGGAGGGGGAAAAGGGATGTCGTGGCTCAATCTTTCGGCTCGTTTTCACGCACGCTCGTAAATTGATGTTTAATAATACATAGATACACTGTAAAAAAAATCGTATGAACGAAAAACGGGTATATTAAATTACATTTACAATTGTAATAAAATATGAACGTTCAGTGTACTAAAAACACTGAAAATACTTTATTTTTAATAATTGACTTTAATTTCAATGAAAAACTGTATTAACTTTTCACCACAATTCTACATTAAATGTAATATAAAAGTCTTTGCATAAAAACTTCCAGTCGGGTACATTAAATCAAACATTTTTTTTGACAGTGCATATTTAACAATAACAATAATAATAATAATAACATAAATAATATCCCCAATAATTAATAACTCTACCGGAAACGCGAGTAATCGTTCCGCGACACTGAATTCAAGTTTCCCTCGAAGTAGACGACAATCGGAAAGAGGAAGGGGGAGGGGGTGGGGGGGAGGGGGCGAAAAAAGGATGTCGTGGGTGAATCTTTAATCTCGCGTGGGAGGAACGGGGAGTCTCCGGAGAAAAAAATAAACAGTCGGGAAAAAAGGAGAGCGCGAAGATTCAAAAGCGTCGAATACGCGTCACGAGCGACCTTCTTCGAGATCGGGCGATTTTAGTGTGTGTGTGTCTCACTATATATACGTGCACACATATATACACAAAAATGAAGAGGCGACGGATTTGCCGCGACGCGCGATTCCAGGGGCCCTTACAGCCCCGCAACAGCCGGTCGAGTCGGGCGCGTAGACTACCAAGAATTCTCCGGGACCATTAATCTGGGCTCTGCGACACCCGTGGGTCCCCTCGCGCGTCCCCTCCCCCCGCCCGCCGCACGGCAACGGGCCCGACGGCGGGCCGAAGTCTCTTTCCTCCCCCGCACCGACCCGTCGTTCGGGACTCGAGCGCGGCCAGGTAGATTCCAGCCAACCTGATCCAGCGTAGCGATCGACGCTGCCGACGCGCCAGCGGCCAGTCGAACGAGGAAAGATCTACAAGGATGACTCCGGGGAAGACGAAGATGAAAAAAAAATATATATATATACGAAGAGGGAACGGGCATTGTCCCGGCGGAACGTCAGAGTTCGTAATAGACCGAGAGCCTTAAGTGGGCCCGTCAAAAGTATTACCTAGTTATGCCTCGCTCGGAGTATATACATACATATATATATATAATATTATGTTGTTATTATTATTAAACTTTACAGAAAGTGCAACACTTATAAAATCTGCATCTTGCAACCAGAAAAAAAAATTTATCTGACGGCCACCGTTTATTTGATTTGAATAAATATTTATTTAAATTGCGTAAATAATTACTTAAATCAAATAAATATTTTACTTAAATCAAACAAACGGTGGCCGTCAAATACCTTTTTTTGGGTGTGTTAACTGAATACATTTTTCTTTTGTTATAACTTCTTGTAAATTTCTATAAATTCACTTCAATTATTATAAATTTTGTGAGAACCTACATAATTATGATTTAGTGAGTCCATGTATGATTACATGTGAATATTTCATGTAAACATATACAGGTCCAGCCAGTTCTTAAATTCGTTTACTGATTCGAATATATATATATGGATATGTATATATATATATATATATCGAGTGAGAAAAGAAGCTGCGAATAAAGCGAGCGAAGCTGGAATACAAGGAGTGTGTAAAAGAAGTCGGAACTCGGTGAGGTGAAACGAGAGATAAGAGCGGGAAAAAGGGAAGCGAAGAGCTCGGAGATGAAAGAGAGAGGAGGAGAGAAAAAAAGAAAAAGAAAAAAATGTTTTGCCATGGATGTTGACCGAGAGAAGCGACGCGAGCCGGGGTTCGTGACGGAACGCGACTAAATCTGGAGCAAAGGAGGAAAAACGAGGGACAAATTGCAACTATTCCCGCTAGCGAGATCCGCAGCCCCGACTGTGGGGTAAGGCGACTTCCCCGCGATGCCCGGAGAGGAGCGAACGGGAAGGGAGACACTTTGCAACAAGGGGCACCTGCCTCGCTTCGAGTTCCAGCGACCGAGACGAAGATGATTCGTCACCGTTGCTCGCGATGAAAACGTGCATGACATGTACTCAAATAAATCTGGATAACTCGATGATCGGACCATCGATGCGGGTGTTTTGTGCAGGGAAACTTCGCGCTGGCTTCGATGTCTCCTCGTGTGTTGGGAAAAGCGAAGGTCAGACGCAAAATCGCCCACAATTTTTTTTTTTATCATTCGTATTCTTTTTTTTTTTTTTTTTAGATTCATCGGACTGTGAATGCGGTGCTTTATGTACCGTAGGGAAACTTAACATGAGCTCCGATTTCTCTCAGTGCGTTGGTAAAAGCGAAAGCTTAGACGCAAATTGGGTCACATTTTTTTTTCTTTTTTTTTTCTTTCGGATTATTTTAACATTTTTATCATTTCGTTAATCATTCACCTGGATACGGTGCTTCATGTAGAGTAGGGAAACTTATCATGAGCTCCGATTTCTCCCGGTATGTCTGTAAAAGCGATTATATAGACGCAATTTAGGTCACATTTTTAAAAATATTTTGGATTATTTTATCATTTTTGTCATTTCTTTAATAATTTATCTGGATACGGCTGTTTTACGTACAGTAGAGGAACTTTGCATGGGCTTCGATTTCTTTCAGTATGTCGGTAAAAGCGAAGCTTTGACGCAAAATCGGTCACATTTTTTTTTACCGTTTCCATTATTTTTATCATATTTATAATTTTTTATATAATTCATCTGGATACGGGTATTTGACGCAAAATCTGTCGCATTTTTTTTATCGTTGCCATTATTTTATTCGTTTTTATAATTTTTTAAATCATTCGTTTGGATACGGCTGTTTTATGTACAGTAGGGGATTTCAGCGCGGGCTCCGATATCTACCTGTGCGTCTGGGCACGGGCGAAGTCGAGACGGGAGGCAATTGTAAGATAATAATGGGACATCGATGAGGAGGAACTTTTCCATTCTGGCGATCCATCCTGACACATAGCGGAGTAAAAAGTTTATGGACGAGTTCACCTACGACGAGAGACTTTCTAAGAGAGACACTAGTTTCCAGTGCAACGCTCCGGGAGACCGGACCTTGTGGACCGGATCATAACACCGGCACGTACTGAAAAGATGATGACGATGGTCACCGGAGAGATATATATGAGATGTATATATATGTGTATTTCTCTCCGTCTCTCTTTTCTGTCTGTGTTGAATGGCTACGAAAAAGTGGGTCGAAAGGGAAAGCGCGTGCTCTGCAGGGAGGTTAGAAATGTCAGATGTCTGACGGAATACAATGTGTCCATCTACGATTCGCGAATCGATGGCGGACGGTTAAAAATTCAAAGCAAAGAGAGGAAGAATAATCTTCAATCGACTATTGGTTTACCGTCAATATCGAATCGGCTTCGATGCAAAAAATAATTGCATTATGTCGTTATTCACTGTTCCGTAAGTTTGGTTCCTATTCCGAGTATCCTATTTTGTGTAGTTTTAAAAATACCGAAAGTGGATACTTTACGCAAAATTGGCTATCATTTATTTTTGTCCTTCGCCCGTTTCGGGCTATCCTCAATTATATTTTTTTCACTCGTCACGAATCTACCACTAATTTTACTCCTCTCAATATTTCTTAAGAAAACTCGTATTGGCAGTAAAAAAAAAACAAATATTCGCAAAAATACTCGTAATAGCAAAAAAGTGTATTTTTTGAGATTGATATTTGGGTAATAATTTTTGGGCGAAGCGATGGCAGACGTTAAAAATTTTAAAGCAATTTGAGGAAGAACAATCTTCAATCGACTATTGGTTTACCGTCAATATCGAATCGGCTTCGACGCAAAAAATAATTGCATTATGTCGTAATTCACTGTTCCGTAAATATGGTTTCTATTTCGAGTATACTATTTTGTATATGTTCGAAGATACCGAAAGAGGATACTTTTTACAAAATTGGCTATCATTTATTTTTGTCCTTCACCCTTTCCGGTCTATCCTCAATTATATGTTTTTTCCACTCATCACGAATCCGCCACTAATTTTACTCCTATCCCAATATTTCATAAGAAAACTCGTATCTACGGTACAAAAAAAAAAGTCTTAAAAATACTCGTAACAGCAAAAAAAGTATTTCTTTTTGCCGTTACCTTTACTTGCCATTTCTGGCCATTCTTGTCAGCTGCTAGTACGATAAAACTCCAACTTCCTCGCCGATGCAAACCACGAAGGACAACCACCAATTTCTCATTCCAATTTTCCTGCCCTAAATAAAAAAATATGAAGTAAAAAAAAGGGAATTCGAAATAACGACATATTCGACGATTCGAGCGATCGCCGAGCACGGAAGGTGCCTGGAGAGGTTCTGGGTCCGTTTTTCTTCGGCCGTTCGTGTAATCTCCCCCTCTTTCTCCGTACGCCTTTTATCCGAGCCTTGTGTTTCGAGGAAGAAGCGAGACAGTACGAACGACAATTAGAGGCGAAATAAAGACGAGGAAAGTCACAGTCGAGCGGTCTGCAACGAGCGTGTGTGTGATTTCGGTCACGGCGTGCGCCTGTACGTTGACCCCTTGTAGAGAGCATTTACTCACCGTTCGTTCCTCGCCGTTCGTTCGTTCCTTCGACTTCTCCTCGCAGAGCGAGCGGGGCTCCCCCAGCCGCGGCGCGCCGCTCTCCGTCGCTCGCTCTCTCGCTCGATCCACCGGCTCTGCACACTTGTTACAACCGCAGGAGAACCTAACCGAGGAGGCGAACGGGAGAATGATAGTTGCTCGTCGGGAGCGCGAGAAAGAAGGATCGCCCGAGAAACATCGCGGAGCGAGAGAAAAGGCTCAGCCTGGAAAGCTGAGAACTCACTCTGTAACGAGGCCCTACGCTGCACGTTCAGCGGTCGAACTATTCGACGAATTTATACCGAATATACGGCTCGCCTATATCGACTATATTTGCAAGAACGAAAGCCGATCGACGAAAAATTCGAGGATTCGTTATTTTGTTTTTTGTGCAGTTTTTATCGATTTTGGTACATCGGTACCGATGAAATTCGACCGATGAAGGATCGATGAGTCCATTTTTTTTTCTTTAGTGACCCGTTTATTGATATCGATTAAATTCGGACGATAAAAGGTCGAGGTTTTGTTATTTCTTTTCAGTGAGCCATTTATCGATAATGGCGAAATTCGATCGATCAAAGATCAAGGTTTCGTTATTTTTTTTTCAGTGAACAATCTATCGTTATCGATGTATCGCTATGGGTGAAATTCGATCGATGAAAGATCGAGGTTTCATCACTTTTTTTTTTCAGTGAACCATCTGTCGATATCGATGCAATTCGATAGATGAAAAATCAAGGGGTAATTATTATTTTTTTAGTGAACCTTCTATCGATTTCGATATATCGTTATCAATGAAAGATCGACGGTTCATTGTTTTTTTTTTTAGTGAGCCATTTACCGATATTGATATATAATTATCGATGAAAGATCGAGATTCAATTATTTTTTTTTTCTGAGAACCATCTATCGTCATCGATTTATCGTTATCGACGAATTCCGATCGATTACAAATCAAGGGTTCATTTTCTTTTTTGAACCTTTTATCAATATTGACATATTGATATCGATGAAATTCAATGGATGAAAGATCGAGGGTTTGGTATTATTATTGTTATTTTTAGGGAACCATGTATCGAGTCGGTTGTGAAAATAAATGGTTAGAGTTTAGTCTCGGTGACTCGCCGGGAGTCGATTTATCGGAACCGCGCGAACGGCCAGCGAGGGCGTTGTATGCAGTGAGTGAAAGAGAACCACTCGAACAGAACTCGGCGCTGGCACGCGGCACTTCTTTTAAAGTAGACTATCCTGTCGCCGGCCGATAAGTAATCTTGTACCGGAACCTCGAGAGCCGGCGTTATACGCGTTCTTTAAGAGCACCCGAATATATTTCGTTTCGACACTCTGTGTGTCTCGGTAAGCGCGCCCTAAATTTACACGTGTGACTCTCACGTTCGCTCGCGATTCAACCTTCCGGTAAAATAAGGAAGCCACGAAAAGAAATAATTCATTGCAACCGTGCCGGGCGCCCAGCTATCGTTCAATTTATGGCCAGAATCATAACGGACACGGTAAATAAAGGTTTTTTTAGCACTGCAAAAGTTTATTTATTATTATTGTTATTTTTTAAAAATAATTTCACAATTACTTGTTGCTTTAAGTTCCCGTTTTTGTTAGTCAGAAATAAGACCGTCAACGAACAGAAACTTAAATAAAAGAAATAAAAGAAAAAGAACTTTTAACTAAAAAAAAGTTTTTTCTTGGGAACTATTATTATCTTTAAAAAAAAATTCACAATTCTTTCTTTCATTAGGTTTCTATTTTTTTTTTAGTAAAAAAACTACAATCCTTCAACAAAAAAACTTTTATATAAAATTTTTTTTTAACTATTATTATTTTTTGAAAATGATTGCATAATTTTTTTTTTCTTCAAGTTTTCATTTTTTTTTTGTCAACAATACGATTCGTCGGCAAAAGAACTTACAAGTAAAGAAGCTTTGTTATGAGTGTAATTTTTCCCTGACATTTGGTTTCGACTTTTTAAAAACCTAGTAACACCCTTTTTGACTCATTCTTTGTGTTCAGTTAAATTTCGAAGGGCTCGATGGACCGATGGGAAATAAATTAAACGAGGGGATGGAAAGAGCGTCCGAGCAACAATTGACGGTGATGCGATAAGCCCGTTTTATCATGTACCTTCGCTGCAAAGGGCAAGTACAAGCTGCGGGAGTTTAACCATGCCGCACATCGATCGCACTATATCTATACCCGTGACGAAGGGTGAGAATCTTAGACGCCGTTCTCACCCTCATGTCCCGTTCGCTTTCGCGGTAAGCCCCGTGGCGGTAAGGGCGGAGCTGCGAAGATACGTGCGGGCCGGAAGCGAGAGCGAGCGAGCGAAGGAGCGAGGCTTTCTCTCGAGTATCGGGCAGCCGATATGCTTAGCGGCTAGCCAACTACCCTCGGGCAACCCCCGTGTCTACCTTACACACCCTCTATCTATCTCGCTTACCGCCCAACAACGCGCTCTTGGCCGAGAGCACGCTCGGGTCAAACTGCTGAGCACGTTCCGGCCGGGAAAACTGAATCTCCTTATCGGTCATTGGTGCCATTCCCGACGATTATTTCTCGTCATGAACAATCTATATACACGCCGCTACTCCCCTCACTCGGATTTGGTTGAAAATCGTAGATCAATTGAAAATAAATAAAAAAAAGGTGTAAAAAAAATTAAATAATAATTAATTGATTAAATAAAAGAGAATATAAATAAAGATAAAAAAGAAATAGAAAAATTGAATTACGTTGGTGGGATTGCTGACGATTATTTGTCGTGATGAACAATCTATATACAAGCGGCTACTTCCCCCACTCGGATTTGGTTGAAAATCGTAGATCAATTGAAAATAAATAGAAAATAAATAAAAAGAAGGTATAAAAAATATATAAATAATAATTAATTGATTAAAGCAAAAAGCATATAAATAAAGATGCAAAAGGAATATAAAAACTGAATTATGTTGGTGGGATTGCTGACGATTACTTTTCGTCATAAACAATCTATATACAAGCGGCTACTTCCCTTACTCGGATTTGTTTGAAAATTGTAGATGAATTGAAAAACAAAAAAATAGAAATAAAAGAAAGGTAACTCAATTACGTAGGCTGAGGTATGACACGGACCGATCGACGCACTTTTGGTGTTACAGATTTACCGGTAAATTGTATAAGTTACCATTTTCGTTTTCGACTGGAGAACTCACTAGAGCTGACCTCTACCGGACGGTCCGCTAAGCTTCGAGTTTCCGGTTCGAAAACTTCGAGTTTCTGATCTACGACTATTTCCTCTCAATTACTCAATTCTCTGATTTCCGGCTCTTCCGCTCTCAGGTATCGATTTAACGAGAGATCGATCGGATGATCTTTGGGCCTGCTCGGGCGTCAACCGAGACTACCCAATGTCCGAGAGAGTTAGCCGGTCGCGTGAGCCTTCGATTAAATTATCCGCGACGCGTCAATACAGCGAGCACGGTGATCGAATGGGAAACGTCCCAGAGCGCACTCGCCACCCCGAAAGACGGGATTCTTCGCGGCAGGCGCGGGCGATAAGCCACGTGTTCCGCTGATGCTGCAACTGAATGTCCAGCAGGCACGAATTACAACCTTAAACCCACTCGCTGCGTCCACACTTTAACTTCACTCTTTGCCCCTCCCCCTCCTCCGGTAATCTTTATGGACCATCTAATTACACACCGGTTGTACGCAGATGTATATACATATATATATACATACACAACTCGGTTATAAAACCAGGCGTTAATTGTCCATTAATTTCTTTACAACGGGATTAAATGGGGAATTTTAGTGCCCTAGTCGAATACGCGAGACTCGAATCTAAGGAAGTGACGATGCATGAATGAAGTAAGATGAATGAAATAAAATTAAAAAAAAAATAAAAAAGTATACGTAAGTGAGAGTATTTAAGATGACGAGATCTACACGTAAAAAAGCATGTAAAAAAAAAAGTTAAAAGAGAGGCTGAACAGGGTGCCGCATTAGAGTACACGCTAATAGCCCAGCGATGTTCGCTCGGGGTGTAAAAAAGAAGCGTAGTAATTAATTGGCGCGTAATTAAAACCTGCTGAGACACTCGGAAGGTGGACGATGCGAAAGGGGTGAGAGGGGGGGGGGGGGGGTGTTGTGCTCCGGAGTGGTCTCTCTTGTCGCCGCGGGTCACCACGGGGGTGGTCGGGAACGCCAGGCGGGGGGGGGGGGGGGGGGGGGGGGTGGCGTGGAGTCGACGTGTCTTATTCGGCTGCGTTCTTGGCTAACGAAAAGTAATGGTGACGAGTGATCCGGGCCGGGATTTAAGGCAGCACTAGCGGACAGCCTGAGCTTACGTGAGTTCAGAGAGCATTGAGAGAGGAATTGCGAACACTTCTCGATGAGATGAAAATCTGAAAAAAATCAACCATGTGGAAGGGACTTAAAAGATTAGTTTTGCATAATAATAATTACAAAAATTTATTAACAAAGTAACGAAAAAAAAATTTCGCGACAAATCAGCCGGCAACGTAACTTTTTTTTTTATGAAAACGATTTGTTCATTTTTCTGAATACGTATGGATTTTTTCAAAGTTTTGTGTAATTTTTGAAAATCGCGTTTTTAGTTGATAAAAAAATGTAATTTTCAAAAATTATACAAAATTCTGGAAAAATTCATACGTATTCAATAAGATTAACAAATTGTTTTTATACGAACACAAAGTTAAGTTGCCGGGGCATTTATTGAAATAAAAAAAAAATTAATTTGTTAATAACATTTTGCAAGTATTATTATGCACAATCAATCTTTTCAGCACCTTCCATATGCTTGATTTTTTTCAGATTTTTATCCCGTCGAGAAGTATTCGCAATTCTCTCCCAATTCTCTCCGAACTCACGTGGGCTCAGGCTGCCCTACCTTAAGGTCATGAGAAACGACTCAGTCGGTAACCAAAATCTGTAATGAATGCGATCCACAGACCGTAGAATTTTTGGGAAAAAGCAAAGCTTTAGAGGACGTACAACTTAATATCACGTCCGATGATGCTTCCGTTTTATCCGAAACTTCAACCGGTTTTAAATGGCATTGATTCGAAAAATGCATCTATCTCTCTCGCACTCATATGTCACGTGGTGCATCTTTCACATGGCCTTAAGAGGCACGGCGGACTGCAGTTCGTAAGCTTTTCCACGGGCTCTTCCACCCCGCGGCCACGAGCGAACGAGAAAGAACTCATCCCCATCGGCATTTTTCTTCGTACATTTTTTGTTTTGTTTTTTCTTCATCTTTTTTTCATTCGTTCTTTTCTTCTAGCTCGTTCCGCTCGCATAAACATATTTAAATCCTCGTGTAGGGTGATTAATCATTGGTCCTCGCGGCTCGTCGAGGGCGTCGCGACGCTGTGGCTGTGCGGGCGCCGTATTACCGCATAGAGGAAGAGGTTTTCGTGCTCGGTGGCGCGGCGGCCAGACCATCGAGCGAACGTCGCGGCGTATGCGCCTTCTCTTTCGTTTCGCCTCCCCCCCGGATCTCTCTCTCGCTTTCGAGACCCAGGAGGTTTCGTTAAACACGAGCCGAGACACGGCACTTAGTGCGTGCGACCGGACCGACGACAAATCACGCCGGTGCCGCGCGCGGGTAGTAGCTAGGGGGCGAACGAACGGCGAACGGGGAACAGGCGAGAAAAACTTGGTCGCGGATGGAGAATCTCTCTCGTACGGCTCTCCAAAGTTCTCTCGCTCGCCTCGTCTCGTTTTCTCGATCGCTGTCCTTCTCTCTCGCTTTCCGAACGCTCTGTGAACGGCGAGGCTTTGCTGTGCTTGTCGGCTTGTTCGACGACGTGTGCCAGACACTTTGGCACGCATCCTTACAGCCTAATCATTTAGTGTTCTTTCGTTCATGTACGCGGGCTTTTTTTTCGTTTTTTTTTTAGCTTGTGAGGAATCGGAGAAAAAAAACTTGCTCGCACTTGAGATTGTAGTTAAGTATTGTTTTTTTTTTTTTTTTTTTTTTTTTGTACGGTTGAAAGTGCAATTATTTATTTTTGGCAATCAACGATGATTCGGGAGAGTTTGAGAGAAAAATTGGAGATTCGCGTTCGGCGAGCTTTTTCTTTCTTTTTTTTTAAGTTTGTTCGGAATTGGAGAAAAAACTTGCTCGCACTTGAGATTGTAGCTATATTTTTTTTTTTTTTGTACGGTTGAAAGTGCAATTATTTATTTTTGGCAATCACCAATCGATCGGTCGAGTTTGAGCGGAAGATTGGAGATTCGCGTTCGGCGAGTTTTTCTTTTCTTTTTTTTTAAGCTTGTTCGGAATTGGAAAAAAATTGACTCGCTCGCATTTGAGATTGTAGATAACTTTCTTTGTTTTTTGTACGGTTGGAAGTGCAAATACTTATTTTTGACAATCACCAACCAATCGACCGACTTCCGCACAAAAAACAGGAGATTCGCGTTGGGCGACAAAAAAAAAGGACATTTTAGTATGCAAGAGACAGCATTTTAGCAAATTTACCCCCCATCATTTGTCACCCGTTTTTCATCGTCCAGTAACAGACCGAAACAAATAATTCCAAACAAAAACAAAAACTCTTTCATCACAAAACAATTAGTATCATTAATATTTTTGTATCATAATTATTTCCTTATCTTCACATTTATTTCAATAAAAATAATTGGCCATTTAAAAAAAATGCAAACAAGGTATAAAAAAAAACTATTGGCTAAAGAAAAAAAAATCGACTAAAGATAATACTCGTAATGTTTAGTTACGAGAAGGTCCCCAGTCGTCGCGGAATAATACAATCTCGATCCGGCTCTATTAAGAGATGGAGGCAAAAGTTTCGTGATTGAGCGGTGGGCGCCAGTGCGAATTCGCCCGGGCCGCGAGTTCCCTCGTCGGGTGGTACAGAATAAAACTCGACAAGCTACTAGCCCGGCATCAGAGGCAACAGGGAGCTAGTAGTCACGGCCCTACGAGAGAAGGCGAATGACCGGGGCGCGTTTATGAAATTTGTAGCTAATGGATACCTCTTTCAGCTCCTGGGGTAAAGCCGGATTAAAATCAGCCCGGCTGCACAGCCGAGGCTGCACACAGCGCCGCTGGTACTGTACGCGCGAACCGAGGACGGTGCACGCGTAATAGCAGCGCCGGCAGAGGACCCCGGGACAGCGTTGAAATACGCCTGTTTTCAGAGACTTTTTTTTTTTTTTTTTTTTTTTCTATTTCGCTCAGCTCTCTATCTCGCGATTTTTCATTTAATCCACGGGGGGAGGGGAGGGGGAGTACACGGTAAATCCCGGGCTCGGCTATATTCCCCGGAGTGTGCTGCTGCGAAATAAACCGTATCCTAGTTCCACAAAGTTCGCGATAGACCCGCGCCGAGTTTCGTATGGAATAATTGATTAATTGATAAATCAGCGTGATTATTCATTGCGTCTGGTTTGTATGCATAAACCCCTCGGTAACAAAATCTGTCGGCGCTACTCGACGTGCAAAAAAAAAAAAAAATCAAATTATCTTAAGTTACATATTTTGGGATTTCTCTAAAAAAAAAAAAATAAATAAAAAAAATAATAATTAGGAATTAAAGGTTATTTTTTATATTAAAAATCCCGAGGGATGGAATAAATGACGTCATCGCTGGGAAGAAAAGAAGCTCGGAGACGGTCGCCGGGTACGCGCCGGGTACCGAGAGGGAGCGAGCGTGAGAGGCAGCCTCGGATCGAACGATCCTGACGGGCGCGTGAGTTCGCCTCGGGGGGTGATTCACGCACCCTCGGCCTCGCCGGAGCGGACCCGGAGCGAGGCAGGGACGGTGGGAACGAATCTACTTTGACTCATTTATTTTTATTTATTTTTTGTTTTTAAATTTTTTCAGTATTTTTTTTCAACCCCATCCTACGAGGTCGTGTCGAAGCGTGGGCGGTCCGGCGATGATAATTATTGGTGTTGATGAAACAGGAGTATAATTTTCAATTAATGTCCCGACCGCCGACTAATGGCCCGGACGGGGAGGCCGAAAGTGTACGACGGCGATCGCGCGCATAAACACAAACACCCCCGAGGAAAAGATTAAAATAAAAGATTGGACTGATTGAGAGCCACTGGGGGTTGCGCGCTGCTAGTCGGCCGGGCTTGGGAGAAGGGTGGGCGGATGGAGCGAGAGGGTGGCAGAGAGCGAGGCCGGGGTACCGCGGGTGGGACGCGGGGCGAGAGGGGAACTCTCGGTGCCAGGGTAGGTTTTGATCAATATCTCGCTCCCACCCCCATACTCACCCTTCGTGGTGGAACACCATACACCCCCCCCCCCCACACCCCCCTTCCGACCCCCTCCTCATCCCTCCGGACTCCGACGTTCGTCCCCCTTCCACCTCAACTTCCTCGTCGAGCAACCCCCCCCCCTTCCACTCCGCCTCTCACCCTCACGACGCCCCGATCACCATGAATAACCAAGACTATATATAGGCGGCGTACAGATTAAATACATCGAGAAATCGCACGATCAAACTGGACTCTTGGATCTTTGGGCAGTTTCGGTACATCTTTTTTTTTTGTTTACTTCTTTTTTTACACGTGTTTTGAGGGAATATTAAAAAAATGTTAATACTCTATTAAATGGATGAGGTAAAAGAATTTAAGGTAAAATGAAAGGTATTTTGGGTAGAAAGAATTGAAAGGAAAAGAGCGCTGATCGAAATTTTTATTTTCGATTAAATGTGTGAGGTCAAAGACTTTAAGGTATAAAAGTAAAAAGAAAGGTATTTTAGGTAAAATGAATTTAAAAAAAGAGCGCTGATCGAAATTTTTAATTCTCGATTAAATGGATGAGGTGAAAGACTTTAAGGTAAAAGAATTTAAGGTAAAAAGCTAAAAAGAAAGGTATTGTAGGTAAAAGGATTAAAAAAAAGAGAGGGCCGATCGAAAATTTTAATTGTCGCTTAAACGGATGAGGTAAAAGTAGAGGGTGGAGATAAATCATTGCAATGGTTAAAAGCTTCGGAGGTGGAAAGGGAAAAAATTTCGCACGCTCACATTTCGGGATCGCGTGACTGCCAGCATCTCGGGAGGTTTGAGGTAAGCGCGAAGCTGAGAGAGACGCGGGTGTGGGATAAGAAAGGCTTGGGAATTCGAATCTCGCGAGATCCTCGGATACATAGATGGTACATGGATGCCGGTGGCGAAGAGAGCTTTCATCGGTGCCCTCAAGCCCGGTAAAACAAGCTTACAAGCGCCAATAGGACAATGCCCCTGGGACGTTCGACCGTTTCGTCGTCGTCTTGGAAGGCCTCGACAACCGCGAGAGATCACCGCGGCCGGGCGGCCCGGAGTACATCTATCTTTAGAAGTTTGGCTGTACTTTCGGATTTCAACTCCGCGAGCTTGGGGTTGCACATTATTACCGGAGGATCGATATTATCTATCTAGGATCGCGATTAATGTCGTGTTTCGTGTGGTAGGGATTACGGAAATAGAGGCCGACCACGGTGAAAATTTTTGAGCATTAAATCGGGTCCTGAAAAGGCCTTATTGACACCTTATCTGGGCCCGATCTAAGGCTTGAAAAATTCCGCTGGGAAACGTAATTTTTCGTGACAACTTTCAGTGAAAAACTTTATTATTGCCATTTTTTTAGCATATCGATTAAAATTTTTATTTTTTTAGTACATTATTACCAGAGGATCGATATCATCTATTGCGGATCGCGATTAATATCGTGTTGTGTGTCATTTGGATTACGGAAATAGGCACACTACGATGGAGACTTTGGTGCATTAAATCGGGTCCTGTTAAGACCTTAATAAGGTCCTGAAAAGACCTTATTGAAACCGTATCAGAGCACGATTTACGGCTCAAAAAAGTCTGCTGGGAACAGTCCAATTTTTCATTAAATCTTCCAGTGAAAAACTGTATTATTACCATATTTTAGCATATCGATTAAAATTTTAATTGTTTCTTTGATTACCAAAGTACGTAGTAGATTCTTAATTCATCCGGTGAAGATTCGTTGCCATGCGCACCTGTATGCATATTTTAGGAAAAAATATTGGACAGTTTAATCGCGAGAATTTCTTATTTTCAATTTACTGTTGATATTAAGGTATTTTTGGTGCAGCTTTTGATTAGATGTTGGAAACGTTATTATTGCTATTTTTTAACATATACATAAAAATTGTTTTGTTTACCAAAATATGAAGAAGATTTATTATTCGTCCGGTTAGGATGCATGGCTTGAAATAAAACTACAAAATTAACACATCGCACCAGAATGCATAGCTAAGGGGAAAAAATTGGATGGTATAATCGACAGAATTTCTCATTCTTCTTATTTTTAGTTTACTGTCGATATTGAAGTATTTTTGGTGCAGCTTTAGAGCTAAATGCTAGAAACGTTATTATTGCTATTTTTGAACATGTTCATTAAATCCTTTTTACGAAAAAATGAAGAACATTTATAATCCGTCCGGTCAGGATTTGTGGCTTGAAATAAAACAAAAAAATTGCCACATCACAACCGTATGTATATTTTAAGAAAAAAATTGGACGGTATAATCGAAAGAATTTCTCATTCCTCTTATTTTTAGTTTACTGTCGATATTGAGATATTTTTGGTGTAGCTTTTGAGCTAGATGTTACGTACGATACTCGCGGGATGAACTCTCCTGATACAATAATACTAGCTCGATCGGTCCCGCAGGAGGAGCGACAAGTTCGAGGGAAGAAGGAACTCCCGAGTTATTGGAATACTTGGTACGCACTTCCTGGGGCAAGTATTCGGTATATATATATATATACATACACATATATATGTGTATGTATCGGAGAAGAGCGTGCGTTCGGTTCGTCGGCCGAGGCTTCCTATATGACCCGCTTCTCGATCCCCAGTGCAGCTTCCAACGCCGAGCGACTACCCGGCTGCATACTCGCTCGATCTTTCTCGCTTGTGCGGTTAGCTGCGATCCTCTCTGGCACCGGCGAGCAGAGCTCTCCTCGGCGAGTTTCCGGAAGTAGCCTGCGGCTTCCGCGAGATCGAACCTCTCGCCGGTTGCGAACCGGACGGGCGCAAGTCGTCGCCTTCGGCAACCGGTTTTTGTTATTTCTTTTTGTTTTTTTTTTTTTTTACACAAAACGTTTACAATAATTCGCATAATTATTTCACAGGATCAACTCTCTTGGAAATTATCGGACAGATTTTTTTACTTTATTTATTTAAATCATTGTTATAATAATTATGATTTTTATAATAATAACAATAATTATAATTAATTTGTTATTTTCATTATTTTTATGGACGATTTGTATGTCATCGGATGCTGTATCGCTGAAGATATCTTTGTGCGGACATCAATTTTTAAATAACATAAAAATATTGCAGGCTTTAAATGACATTCCGTTACATTCAATACGTTTATTGTTTATGCTTAATAAAAAATTGTAAATGTGTTTTTGCCTTTGCGAGAAACAAAAAAATCTAAGCACAAAAAAAAAAAGAAAAAAAATTTGTGAGGACGGTGCTTAAATCGCACTCTGGAGAGTTCCGAACGAGAGTGAGTTCGGTAGGCGGTCTGACGTCGGCAAATGCCCTGTTCTAATTAGCGGAGGCGTGTACGCATGGCAATCAGAGTTTCGCGCGGTCGCGGGTGTCGTCGGAAGTCAGCTAGAAAGTATCGCCGTTCGACACGCCTCGAGTCAATGAAACGGTGGATATAAACCGAACAAGGTATAAAATGCCGGATCGTGAGCGGTGAGAATTCCGAAGGGGAGCAGAGCCGCGGCGTCACTGACGAACAGGTTGAGATTGAGACCGAAGGGAGTTCTTTGCACCGATGTATCCTGACTGAAATGCTGTTTATAGAACTCGAATAGGCAACAAGTTCCATCTCACTTTCTCATCGAAAACAACGCGTGTTTCTTATGAGAAGGTAATTTTAATAATTTTAAATAAATTTTTAGAAAACAGGCGAATGTCCTTTTTTTTAGTTGTTGAATCTGCTGAATATTTTTGTCATAAAATATTCATAAATTCGTTAAGAACAAGTCTCTGTTTGTTCAATGCCGTTTCTAGAATTCGAATACGCAACAAGTTCCATCTCACTTTCTCATCGAAAACGCGTGTTTTTTATGAGACAATAATTTCAAGTAAAAAATTACAATTGTCATAAAATACACGAATGTGCTTTTGTTTAAAATTGTTGAATTTCCTCGGTATTTTTTATTTTTATTTAATAAAATATTCAGAAAATCATCATAAAAAAAGACTCTGTTTACAGAATGCTGTTTATAGAACTCAATTAGGTAACAAGAAAGTGAGATACTTTCTCATCGAAAACAACGCGTATTTTTATGAGGGAGTATCTTAATATAATAAAAAAAAATGTTATGAAACACACGCTGAACGTGGTTTTCTTTTACATTGTTGAATTTCCTCGATTTTTTTTTTTCATAAAATATTCATAAATTCATTAAGAAACGTCTCTAGCGAATACCTCGTGAGTTAACGCAACAGTAAATGCTATATCGAGAATAAAAAAAGAAAAAAAAATACATGCAGACACGCAACAAACAGGCAACAAATTCACCCTGCCAGATGCTCGATACGAGTAAAACGTTCTCATAAAGTCGTAACAATAGGTCCGAACGGTCAATCACATGAGCAACTAATAGAGTTTAAAGCGTTGCTAAACGACGCGGCCTATTTGACTAAGAGATTTATGCCCTGCGAGCTCGGTCGGCATATCGCGTCCCGAGCGTCGTGCGAGTCTCGCGCGGCCGCATTGTTCGAGAAAATAACATATTTCTCAATTAGTTACGCGGTTTGGACACATAGACGCGTGCGCGCCGGTGAACCATATCCGAAGTCCGATAAACTTCGCCTAGCATCGTCTCGGGGCTTCCATAAATTAAGCCTCGCCGTACCGCGAAAACTTTGAGATCTACCGGTGGATAATGCTAAAAGGCGGAAGTTAACGGTGAAAGGTGCTGAAAAGTTGATGGAGGAAAGAAAAATTTATCGACTCTTTTTTTTTCGTTCCCCAACCGCGTTGGAAAAAAAAATAATAAGAAAAAAAATGATCCTTGATTATCCTTCCCGCGAGTCCTTTCGTGCGGGACAGCCAAAAGTCCGTGACTCAAACTTCTGGCACGCCGGTAACCTCCGAATGGGGACCACCGACCGTGGGGGTCCAGCGCGATGAAGACTCTCCTCTCACTAGCCGCTTCATTTCTGCTTCCTCTCGCTCTCCGGCCCTCTCCCTGCCGCTCTCCTCTCTCGGGTACGACAGGATGGCAAAGAAGGGTAGATATAAAGAGAAGCAAGAAGCCCGATATAGGAGAGACAGAGAGAGAGGGGGGTCGCCAACCCACATCGGTGGAAACCGCGCGCACGTCGGCGACGCAGTGCATTCGCTGCGGCGGTCGTAGAGTGATCTATCGCTTTAAGCTCGAAGCCCAGGTTCTTTCGTGGCTACGCCGTTGCTACTCAGGATTCCAGTTCTCCCCACCAATTCCCCTCCTCCTCTTCCTCCTCCTCTTCCTCCTCTTCCTCCTCCTCCTCCTCCTCCTCCTCCTCCTCCTCCTCCTCCTCCTCCATGCCTCCTAACGCCGTGCTCCTCTTTCTCTCCTCTTGGCCACCGCCGTCGCCTTCACCTCCTCCCGCAGCCCCATCCACTGGCTGGAACCTGTTCCACACCCTTCCACTCCTTCGCGCTCTCCTCCTGCTCTCCTCCGCGCACGCACACAGGCTCCCCGCTTTCTCTCTTGCTCCTTTCCCCATGCCATGCGCCACCGCCGACTCCCCCTCAATCTTCCTCTCGCTTCCACCGATCTCACTCCTCGCGTCGATCCGTCCTCCTTCCGCCATCTCCTCCTGCGACCAACTCCGTTCCGCGTCTCCGTTGCACTCCCGACGAACCGCGCCGTCCTACCTCCGCGCTCCCGCTCTCCCCGTCACGCGACGACGCTACTCGATTGTCCGAGGGCGCGAGTGTGACAGACGTTGCCCCAAAAGACAGGGAGAGCTACGCAGGGAGAGCGAAGGAGTAGGAAGATTTTCGCAGACCGAGATATAGCGGAGTCCGTGCACGCGCTGCCATTGTTTGCCGCGTGTGTCTCTCCCCCCTCCTCCACTCCTCCCCGATGTCTCCCTTTCTCTCGCTCTTTTTAGATTTCTTCCATCCTCCTCTGATCATCGTTTCGGTCTTTTTTCCGTCTCGCTCCCTCCTCAAGTTTCCCTCCTCCACTCCTTTCCGACCCGCTCCACTCCATGCCATCCGCGCTGCACTCCGAACGCTCCGTCTCCTTCTTCCTCCAGAGGAGACTATTCTTGCCGTACGACCACGGGCTCTCGCTCGCCGCTACAGCTCTCGTCCTCCGTCTCTCTCCTCCCGCTCCACCGACGCCTCTCCCGACGAGGAGAGCCCTCGCTCTCTCTCGCCCCCTCCGCCTGGCGTCGTCGACGCCGCTTCGACCCGCGAAATCCTTTTTTTTCCCCTTGTTCTTTTCTTCCTTTCTTTCCGTTCTTTTACCTTTTTTTTCGTTGCCCCACCTCCGTCTCTCTCGCTCCCTCCCCCCTTTTTTTCGTCGATTTTCTTCGTTCCACCCGCAGAAGCGTTGCCCACGGCCGAGGTTCCCAGATGCACTCGCCGGCCCGAGCCAGTTCTCTTTTTTCCCCCGGCTCTCCCTCGCGACCCCTCCGCCTTGCTTACCCGCGCGCACGTACCATTTTTTTTTTTTTCTTTGCCTTTTTTTCCTCTCTTCTTTTTTTTATTGTTTCTTCATGCTCTTTTTTTTTTCTCGTACTTCTCCTTTTATCATCTCTCCTCTCCAGTCTCACGGGTTTCCTCGGCGCGTACGTCCTTGTCCGGTTCGCTATGCGATGCACGGAGGACGGAAGGTTACTGGAAGAGGGACGTAACTGGGGCGATGATCCTCTCTCCGTGGGAGGACCACGCGAGAACTCCGTCTCTCTCTCCTTGACCCCTCTCTCCTCCTCCATACTATTTTACTTCGCCACCGTTCCTTCTTCTTCCTTCCTTGTTTCATCTCGCTGCTGCTCTCCGCGACTCACGCGCTCCCCCCCCCCCCCTCCTCCTCCTCATCCTCCCCCCTCGTCGAAGGCATGTGCATCGCGCAACTTTCGTCGAAGAATCCGTGGTGCACACACCGTCCTGCCGTGTGTCGTCCCGTCTCCCCCTGGACAGGGGAAGACTGGTTTGTTTCGAGGGTGTAGGTATAACGCGAGCGAGCAAGCGGGAGCGCGTAACCGTGTAGCAGGTTAAGAGACCCAAGGTATATTATATCTACCCGTGTACTGTGGAAACAAGTTTCTCCCCGAGGATGCGTGAGCGAGGATACACGCGCCTCCATCCTCGTCTCTCCCACCGCGACCCAGTAAAATTGTTAAGGCTTGACGATTAGCTCCCGAAGCACCTTGCCGCGTTCTCCGCCCGTACGAGTTTCCCCTCGTCTAATTGGGACCAATTACCGCGACACCGTTCTTACCAAACTCTCCCCGTGTAATTCAATGCCAAATTTTCACGATGCGATTTTTCAATCGGGAGATTCCTCACGTGAGACGGGAGAGTCCGGTGGGGAAAAATGAATCGATGAGATCGATCGGATGAGACATCGATGAGTTTGTTGCGCAACGAGGAGGAACACTTTTACTGATAAAAACAATGTTGGATCGAGCAAAGATTCGTATAAATATTTTCTTGGTCGATCGAAGTGCTCCAATGTCTAAAAATAATTTTGATGAAGTCATCAAAAAATAATTTGGTTGGTTCAAATTTTTTTTTTTATGACTTCATCAAAAAATCTTTTAGCTGTACCAAGGAAATATTGATTTGAAGGTTGGGATCTTTGCTTGACTTTACAGTACTTTTTTAATCAGTGAATCTCGATGAGTTTGTTGCGCAACGACGAGGAACACTTTTAGTGATAAAAACAATGTTGGATCGAGCAAAGATTCGTATAAATATTTCCTTGGTCGATCGAAGTGCTTCAATGTCTAAAAACAATTTTGATGAAGTCATCAAAAAATAATTTGGTTGGTTCAAATTTTTTTTTGATGACTTCATCAAAAAATCTTTTAGCTGTACCAAGGAAATATTGATTTGAAGGTTCCGAATCATTGGTTGACTCGACAGTAGTTTTTTAATCAGCGAATGGACTATGGGAAGATCCGATACCGTCCCGTGCGTTCCGAGAAACTACAACTAGATTTTCCGGGTAATTGCGCCGGGGTTCAGGAGTCGGTCCGTCGTGACTTTCCCGGTTGTCTCTCGTCTCGATACGGCGAAATGAGTAGGACAGTGTTCGGCGTAGAGAACCAAGCGAGGAAAACAAGCTCGCAACCGAGGCAAAACGTGCCGCCGGTGGTTGGTTCGGGAGAGCAGCTCCGCGCGGGACATCTTTAAGCGGGCGCTTGTTTGGCGCCAATGGTCGCGGGAGTGCAGGGTGGAACGTCGTCGCCAGCGGTATGAACGGGGTTGTGCGGCGGAGGGGTTGAAGCGTTGGGCGCGCGCACGTCGTCGGTTGGTGGGGCCGCGACGGGGGTTGGCTCGGCGACGAGGGGGGGAGGGGGGGGGGTGAGAAGACGGGACCAAAAGGAGATGGACAGATGCAGCGCGGATGGAAGCGGAGATGGAGAACGAAGGGAGAGAAAGACCTGGGCCGTGGGTGTCGGCAGGGTGGAGAGAAGCAAGAAGCGAAAAGGAGAGAAAAATAATAAGGGTGGAGAGGAGTGGAGGGGAGGGGGAGGTTTCGAGGGGAGGGAGAATCGCAGAGGTGGCAGGCCTACATTTCGAATAATGCCTCTCCTTCGCCACTTTTTCTCATTATTTTTATTCCTCATCTCCTCCCCGCTCTCCCCAAAAACCCTTCCGTCTCCCTTCGCTCCTGCGACTCTCGGTCGGCTTCTTCCGATACCCGACCGTATCTGTGCTTCCTCAGGGCCTCGCTTCCCAATCTTTGGCTCTCCTCCTCCCCGCTCCTCCCACTCCGCTCCCTTCGACTATCCGGGACCTCTGGAGCGTAGTTCGGATCGGGAACTCGCGTAGGGCAGAAGAAACGCGAGGAGATCCGAACCTATGTATGTGGCAGTCGAGAACGTGGACGAAGAACTGGACAAACCAGATTGCGGAACAACACGCGGAGCGTGGAGGGGGAGAGGCCGAGAAAACGGAGATGGGAAGAAAAAGGGAGTCGGGAGAGACTCGGAGAGGCAAAAAAAAGAAAGAAAAAAAAATCACGGAATGGGAGAGAAGAAATACTGGAGAGTCTCGGGAGGCGCACGGTCGAAGTTGTGCCGTGTGCGAGCTTCCTTCTCTCTCGCCTCTTATCGGCGAGGGGCCTCGAAGGGAGGAGGGAAGCGACCGCGGAGGTGGAGCCGTACATCGAGAGCTCGCGGTGGCGACAAACTCGTAAACGTACACATATTTATCGTCGATAAGATAGGGGAGCGCGGTGCACATGCATCGAGACGCGAGAGGAAAACGGAGTATCCTTGGTCGGAGTGACATACGGGACCGGGCCGGCGTTGGGCGGACGCCGGCCGACGCAGCGCCGACACTGGCCCTGTGCAGTGGGAAAATGAATTGGTTGGATTAACCAAAAGTCGCGTGACATACGTTCGAAGCTGATATTTGTTTGGTACAAATAAAGCATTGTTTTTTTTAATGATTGTTTGCTTCAATTTAGTCAAAATTTGTCGATTGAAACAAACATTTTTGTTGCACCGACGAAATACACTTTTGAACATTTACTTGATCCAACCATTTCTTTTTCTCAGTGCGTGGCGCTCGCGCTGGGCTACATCGGACGAAAGCTAGCTTTCCGAACTATCGGCTCGCGAAGCTTGGGAAGTCATTTTATCCCGTACGCTTTTCGAGACCTTCGCACGACTCCTAACCCAGAAAAAAATTATTTGACGGCCACCGTTTATTAAGTTTAAGTAAAATAGTTATTTGATTTATGTAAACATTTATTTAAATTAAGTAAATAGTTATTTAAAAATGAAATAAATATTTATTTCAATTAACTCGCTTTAGGGTAGTTCAACCTGCTAATGAAACGCTAAATAATATAGTTTTTTTACTACTAATAAAACTTGGATTGCGGACAAGTGCTTATGGCACTTTTGCAATCACTTTATGTATATTGAGCGCGACAGGAATACTTCGTATTTTAAGCATTAGCCCCTCTAGATAAAACGCGGAATTGTATAAAATGTTACCAAATGTGCAAATGTAAATACCAGATGGATGTATTTCTGTTCAAAATGCCCAATAAATTATTATTATTATTATTATTATAAAATTAAATAAATAGTTACTTAAAAATGAAATAAATATTTATTTAAATCACATAAATATTTCACTTGAACCTAACAAACGTTGCCGTCAAATAAACTATTTTCCTGGGTGTATATTTTCGAATTTCGCGCGCCCGGAGGCAAACTTGCTTCGCTCCCTTCGCACGGCTGCAACGAGGGAAAAAGGTTCGGGCCGAAACGCACCTCGAACAGCTTCGAACTCGTTAGGCCCCGCTTCTAACGATCTTCGAACGTCATCGAACCAACCGGGACTTTCCGACTCTTCGCTTTGCCCCTTTTTCAAAATACATCCATACGACCAGGGAAAAAATGTATCCGCTGGTAAATGAGTTACCGAACGATGTAGGAATAGAGAGAAGGATGGACGAACATCCCCTTTAACAGGCGGATTGAATTTTTCTCCCCGACGCGGAGCGGGAGGGAGAGGGAGACCGAGCGAGATGGAAGGTTCGTGGCACTGGGTGCGCTCACCCCCTCGCCCCGTTCCTCGTCTTCTTCACCGATCTCCTCTCCCCCCCCCCCCCTCGTTTTTCTCCTCCGCCTCCTCCCGCGACTATGGAGCCCCGACGTTTCTCTCCGCACAAACCCCCGTAGCCTGTACTCCGCACCCTGCCACCACCCCGCGGGATCCTCGCGCGCTCGGCACAAGCCCGGCGCGCCGCGTCCTCGAGCTTTTCCGTGTGGGACAATACTTGCCAGCTCCTAGTCCAGGGTTGCCCGTGGCAACTACCCCTTCGACGGGCTCGGCACCGCCGTTACGGCGATGGAATTGTCCGAGCGTGGGCGGTGGAAAAAAACGACGGACACAAAAAAAAAAAACATGAACGAGAAGGGAGCAAAAAAAAAGCGGAAGGGGGCGGTTGCCAGGATGGGAGGCGGGGGAGAGCAAAAAATGGAGAGAGAGAAACGGGAGCGGAAGAGAATGGGAGAAGTTCGAGTTACCCAACCCCCTCTCACCCCCCCCCCCCCCCCCCGGAGCCCTGTTCACTGCCGTTGCGGAAGAGAGGGAGCAAGACATGGAAAAAAAATTTAAATAGAGGAAAAAATAAAACAAATGGAGGGAGAGTAATGTTAAAAGATTTAGGGACACCATTTTCGTACGTCTTCGCGACGGGGCCGGAGATCGTCGCACGTGGAATTACACCGGTGGAAATAAGTATATGCGATAATATATTTTTTATATATTACATGTATTTTACTTTTACGTAAAAATGTTGTATAATTTATATATTGTGGAATATAAGTCACGGATATATCCGAAGAAATATTTTTTAAACTATATATTTTTGCGTGTAGGAAAAGTATGTAATTTGCATACAGCGTATATTTCCGCTCCAAAAAATGTGTTATTTTTAATATGTTCTTTGAGCGCTGTTACTCATTCGAGAATGTTTGTATTTTTTTTTAGTTAAAAAAAACTACTTCGATAATCTTGCCTTTGGGCTCGAAAATTTCTTAGACCAAGCTCCCCCATGATTTTTCAATTTGTCCGCGCCAAAAAAATTAGTTATTTTGAATACATTTTCCGCATGCCCTTACTCATTCGAAAATCTTTGTATCTTAAAAAAAAAACCACTTCAATAATCTCGCCTCCAAATCCAAACTCCCCCACATCCAGAAAAAATATTTATTTGCCAGCCGCCGTTTATTTGGCTTAACTAAAATATTCATTTGCTGTAAGTAAATATTTATTTAATTTACGCAACTATTTACTTAATTTAAATAAACATTTATTTAAATCAAACAAATATTTTACTTAAACCAAAAAACAGTGGTCGTCAGATAATTTTTTTTTCTCTGTGCATGATTTTTTTATTTGCCAAAACAATTTTTTCCCGGAAATCAAGATCAAGATTAAGACGATCATTTTCTCCGTCCCGTCCCAATCAGACACCGCTTCGCGCGACCTTTCCTCGTGCCGCCGACGACGAATAGTTTTGACAGAATCTCGCTCCTCGCCCGTGTGTCTCTCGAATCTTGGAGGCTCCGAGATCTCGTAATCGAACAGATTATCCGTTACTAGCCGACACACGGCTCTCGGTTCGAGTATCGGGTGGAGCCCACAGTTGCCCGAGCGGTCCGACCTCAGATCCTTGTTGGCGGGTGGCAGAGAAAGTGACTCGTCGGCGAACGTCGCCGTCGACCAATCAACCTCCCGGGTATCACGCGAGATCCTCGCCGCGGCCCGATTATCTCGCTCGACCGACGAATCCGTCGCTGATATCCGGATAAATATAATTTAATCGTTCGCCACCGTTCCTCCCTCTAATCTTCGCCCTCCCGCCCGGGAGACCCGGAGCTGGTTTCTCCGACAACGCGGCGCGCTGTCGGCTAATCCAATGGAATATTTTGACACCCTACACGCTCCGGACACGAAGAGCTCGCCCGCTCGCGGAGGATAAAGAGAACCGGAGACCCGCGTTGAGAAAGACCGGAACGAAATGAACGGGGAAACATACACAGCGAGCCCGAGGCGCGAGGGGCGGCCCGGACGCACAAATGTACAGTGTTGGCTCCGGAACGGCAGAAAGAGTTACACACACACACGTGGGTGTAACGGGGAATACGAGCGCGACGTCGTCCGGACGAAATTGGAGCACACACGGATTCCCTATTTCTCCGCGAACGGCTACGGCCCAGCAAGGAGGAAGAGAGAGCTCGGCCTCTCTATATAGGGGCGAGCGGGGCAAAATGGCACACCGGGGTAAGACGGGACAATGAGACAAAACGCAGTTTTTCAATCATTTTTTGATGGTGTCGATGGTCCGTGGGGCAAAACGGGGCTCGGAATCCGGATGTACCGTTGGGCCAAAATTAGGAATTCAAAAATTATTGGAAAATTGAGTTTTGCGCTCACTGCAACTTTTCGCTCAGCGCAATTTTTCAATAATTTTTGGATGGTGTCGATCATGGTCCGTGGGGCAAAACGGGGCTCGGAATCCGGATGTACCGTTGGGCCAAAATTAGGAATTCAAAAATTATTGGAAAATTGAGTTTTGCGCTCACTGCAACTTTTCGCTCAGCGCAATTTTTCAATAATTTTTGGATGGTGTCGATCATGGTCCGTGGGGCAAAGCGGGGTTTGGAATTCGGACGTACCGTTGGGACAAAATGTGTCCAAAAATTATTGGAAAATTGAGTTTTGCGCTCACTGTCCCGTTTTGCCCCACTGTCCCATTTTGCCCCGCTCTCCCCTGTAGCCGGTTGGTTATAGTTACACGGAGCTCGACGGCGGTCCAGGACGGTAAGGCTGTGTGTGCGCGCTCTCTGCAGAGATCCCTCGCGACGTTTACATAAAGAGCGCCATGGTACATGAGTCATGTGTATGACATAACGTACATGGATACAAGCGCGTACGTGCGGGCGGAGTACACGGGAGCGCGTATATACTTTGGTATGTATGCGCGGTACGCGCATGTACGAGAGTCGTGTGGAAATGGGTACGATGTGCACTCGCGCGCTGGCTCGCTCTCCGGTTGACGCTAGACTTCGAACGGTGCTCTGTGCGAATACGCGAGAGAAGCACCGCGGATACAGTCATAGAGATACGTGTGTCGGACGACGGGAGAGACAATTCGCCGCTGTCCCTGTCTAACGGCCTGCACGCGAACGAGTGTGTGTACCGTGTGTGTTTGCACGCGGGGAAGCCTGGTCAGATCATGGATATTCATGCCCCGCTGTGTGCAGAGCACCGGTACGGGCCGAGAGTTCCGTGCATAGATGTGTGCGCGCATAAGTTACCGGCATTGTATATCGACAAATTTGTGGAGATGACTGACTGATTTTTTGCTTTTTTGTTTTTTTATTTCATTGACGAAAGAAATGTTAGGGGCGGTGAAGGTTGAAATGGGGGAAGGTATTTTTAATTTTTGGAGGATTGAGGATGGTCTGGGGGAGTTCGGGCAATACTGCGGTTGGGGTCATACACGGGGAGAGTAAATAGATCGATGTGGGACTGGAATTTTTCTTTTTTTCGGTCGGTTTTATTTTGGGGAATGAATTTTGAGGGTGCTGTGCAAGGCTTTGATTCTAGATTTTATCTGGAAAAACGGTGCGATTTTTTTATAGTAGTTAATTAATACTAATTTAATAATCTATAATGATAATAATTTATTATTATTATTATTTTAATTTATTTGTTAAGTAATTTAGTTAATTTATTCATGTATATGTATTGTTAATTATTTAATTTTGTATTTGTTCTGAAGCTAAAAGAGAACATATGCAAGTACTTATTAAAAAATTGTAAATTTAATATACCGGTTTGGAAGTATTTTATGCAAAAACTAGTACAATCAATTTACAATTGTGATGAAAAAGTGATATACTTTTTCATTGAAATTAAAGTAAATGAAACAAGATGACACATTTCCAATGTTTCTAATACACTGAACATTTATTTTTCATCACAATTGGATACGAAATTTAATGTACCAGTTTTTGCATAAAAAGTTGCAGTAAACCAGTGCATTAAATTTCATACGTATTTTTTTTTACAGTGTAAATCATATGTAAGTCATATGTAAGTCATATGTAAGTCATATGTAAGTTATATGTAAGTCATATGTAAGTCATATGTAAGTCATATGTAAGTCATATGTAAGTTACATAGCTATCGACATATTCGATACTTTTCTGTCTCTAAAAGGAGCAATCCGCTAATAAACTATCAATATCAATATTATGGTTATTATATTGAAAGACATTGGTATCCTAAATAAATATTTTAATATTTCTTTTCTCTCCGTGCCCCTTCCGTCCCCCTCCTCGCTGTCCGGGAATCCTAGGATCCCCCTGCGTCTGGCGCGTTAGCTGCGCGTCCTCAGAGTCTCCGACCCGTTTGTTGCCATCGCAGCATCTCCCGGAGTCTCCGTTGGCCGAGAGTTTAGTTCTTGTGGCCCGAGGTCGCGCGACGCCTTGCCGGACGAGCTTTTCGGCGCGTCTACGGAACTGGTTGGGCTAGATCGCCGTCGTGCCGGCGCCTCCCGATTCTCCTCTGGCTCGCGTTCCTTCGTTCGCCACTAATTCCCTGTATACTATACGGCCGGGGAACGATGTACCGCGCGAGCGCGCCCACGCACCGAACGAAATAGTTTGAGATGCCGTGACGCGAGAAGGGAGTCTAGGAAACTCGGTTTGTCCTCCGCATCGGCGTCGTCGAGGGTGGCGATTCGTCCGAGAGGGCCCGCTGCGAGTCAGCCAGCGTGCAACAGGCTGCACCGTGCAGGGCCACATTGCTCAGCACATTGGTCCGTCTGTCGTTTGAGAAACTTCGACGAGATCAATCGAGACCTCGGACGCATCGGGGTCGCGACGACTCCGAAGAATCGATGGTCACGTTTCGTAAAGAAAAACTTTATCGATGCAGCTGAGCTTCTTCTCGACTATCGTCGAGCGCGATGAGACATTATATGCATGAGAACATTTTTGAAGTAAAATGTATATGCAAAATATGTCCAAGATATATGCAAAATATATGCAAGATATGTGCAAGATATGTGCAAGATATATGCAAGATATATGCGAGATATATGCAAGATAAAATTGTAAAATTTTGAAATAAAATAATGGCCCAGACTGTTCAATCCTTCAAGGATGAGTGGAAAAAATACGACCTCAAACTGCGTCGCAATTAAAGTAAATGCTTCTGTTAGTGGCCCCTTAAGGCCATGTGAAAAATGCCCCACGTGACATATGAGTGCGAGAGAGATAGATGCATCGTTCGAATCAATGCCATTTAAAATTGGTTGACGTTTCGGATAAAACGGAAGCATCATCGGAAGCCGTATTAAACTGTGCATTCGCTAATGCTTTTCTTTTTCCCGAAAAGTCTACGGTCTCGAAATCGCATTCATTACAGATTTTAGACATAAGAATTGTGTCCGAAAAAATACAAAATATTTATACAACCATGGGTATCCGGTCGTCGACATCGATCCCATCGGGAAGTTCAGTTCATTGGCTAACCAGAACCTCCCAAATGCGACCATCGTTGCATTCATCGTTGTTATTCATCGTTGTTATTCATCGTTGTTCAAAGGATACGAATAGAAGCGTGAATAAATGTCGTTGTTCCTATTAGTGGCATTCTCGATCTGTATCGAGAGTATCGAGAGTTGCACCCATTAGTGCAAACCCGATGTGCCTACTTGTAGCCTCCGGTATTTACGTAACCCCGAATGTTTCTGGTCATTGAAATAGATTCCATCAGGATAGTAATTAATTGGCTAACCAAAAAACCCCAATTCTGTATAATTACCTATTATACAGAAAAACGGAAAAATACAACTTTCGACTGCATCCCATTTATCCCATTTATCGGCCAACATAGAAAACAAAAATTATTGAACTTTGTGTACAGGGAACTTATTAATATGGCCCGTTTCGTATATCATTGACTAACGTGGATCACGTTGGGCCACATTCACCACTTTTACTATATCTTAAAATGGGTCTGTTTATATAAAATAAAAAATAAAAAATAACCTCTATATTCGACACGTACTTTCGCTACACTGTGCAATCGCTTAAAGAGGAACTTTTCGTACGTGCCTTGAAAAAGGAATTAAAAAAAAAAAAATTTCGCCTGTCTCTCTTGGAAAATAAAGAAAAGCAATCACCGAAAATTATAACCTACACCATCCCGCGATCGCGGTATTCATTTCGACATAAACGCGGTGTCGGTTTAACATGACAGCGATACGGAGGAGGGCACGGGTTTTCAGTGCAGCGAAGGTTCAAAGCTCATCGGCCGCGTAATTACGAGGTCTAACGAAGTTAACGCTAGTGCAGCCTCCCTACCCGCAACGGCGACGATAATGAGGACGTTGCGACCCTCTAATTAAGGGATTCGTTTCTCTCACTCCTCCCCTTCACCCGCCCCGCTACCGGCACACGCCTCAATAACACCCGGTTTTCCTTAATTTTTCGTTAAAAAAAAATGTCTTCCAACTCCCTCCCACACCTTCGCGCTCCAAGATTGATCCAGTGACTTTTAGATCCTTCCCACCGATAATAAGAAAAATGTTTATCCGTAATATCTATTGACAAACCTCTCGACCCCCCCCCCCCCCCCCCCCGCCCGGCCAACCAACGGCACTCGCGGCAATAGCACCAGGTTTTCCTTAAGGTAGTCCTTGCGAATCGTGTTCACTTCGCATAAGTTTCAGAGAAATGACGAGGAATTGCAAACACTTGTGGATGGTATAAAAATCTGAAAAAAATCAAGCATATTAAAGGTGCTGAAAATATTCATTTTGCATGAGTAGTCACAAAATTCAAAGTGAATTAAAAAATGTACAAAAATCCATACGTATTCAGAAAAATGAACGAGTCATTTTCATTCACAAAAAGATAGATTGGGCGAAGATTTGTTGAGCAATTTCATTTTTCATCAATTTGTTAATAACATTTTGGAATTATTATTATGAAAAATCAATCTTTTCAGCACCTTTAATATGCTTGATTTTATTCAAATTGTTATACCATCCACAACTGTTTACAATTCCCCCTAATTTCTCTGAAACTTATACGAAGTGAGCACGATCCGCAAGCACTACCTTAATTTTTCATTAAGAAAGGACTCTTCTTGCCCTTCCCGTAGTTCCCGTCCCTCCGGGCTCCCAAATTGGTCCTGCGACTTCCCTACGCTCCCCGTCGATAACGATAAAAGCGTTTATCGGTCACATTTATCCTCGCTTTGATCGACGATACCCCGATACCATAATTCGCAACTACCCGTCAATACCCAACCACCGACACATGCCTCATTAACACGCGGTTTTCCTTAATTTTTAATTAAAACAAAAAAAAAATCTTCCACCGCCTTTGGCCCCTCCGGTCTCCCAAATTGATGCCGCGACTTCCGGACCCTTCCCGCCGATGACGATAAAAGCGTTTATCGGTCACATTTATCCTCGAGATGATCGACGATAGCCCGTTACCATAATTCGCCATCACGACCTCCCATACGACCGCTCTCCGCGTTCCACGCACAGTGAAACTCGAGGGTGGCGCGTGACCGAGTTTCGTGCACTCACGGTTCTCGCTCCCCTGAATCGTGTAACCCGCAGTCCCGCGTACGCGTAGTCTCTCCCCCGGTCTCGTACACAACCCCGCGTGCCCGAGCGAGTCTCCCGGATCATAGTCGTAACCGAGCAGGGCGTCAAGGTGCGAGGGACGGTTTAGCGCGAATCACTAACGAGCCCGCCACTCAGGTGACTCTCGCACGCGACTCTCCTCCCAGCCAACAACAAAGCTGCAACTCGATGCTCCAACACCCCCCCCCCCCCTCCCCCCTCCCGAAAAAATGACATGCACTCCTTCATTTTTATTTTTTTCCCCCCCACACTGAAAAAACAATATCATTGATTCAAGAACAGAGACACTTCCGGCTGCCATTGACACACGTAGTCGGTGTAATTATTATTTTCATTCTAACAATTATAGGGTAAAAGTGGTGAATATGGCCCACCTCGATCAACACGTAAATCAATGATATATGGACCGGGCCATATTCCCCACTTTTACCCTATATCAAAATGAACCAATGTCTATGAAATTTATGAGAAGATACGTAATAGTTTCATTATCATGCGTCGTTATGTCAAGCAAAATAGACTTGAAATAACAGCGTATGTCCATGGCGGCCCGCAAGTGTCACTGTTCTCGAATCAATGATTTTTTTTTTTCAGTGCAAGTGTGTTCACAAGATTCGCAAACGGCGTTTGGCCCCAAAGTGTCCAGCCATTAGCGCGCCTCTGCCCTCCTATCATCGCCCCGTTTTACCGCCTGTAACTCATTGCCGCGAGGAGGCCCACGGGAATATACAAATCGGTAGCTCGGCGCGCCGGACACGCGCCCGTCGCTCCGCCGTATGGGCGGTCTCGGTAAATATTTATTCGTCCGAGAGAGTGCGCAGAGATATCGACGACGAGCTTGGGAGGGGGGGGGGAAGGGGGGGGGGACTCGTGGTGGGAATCGAGAGAAGGAAACGCGTAAAATTGAAAATCTTCATAATGCGGGTCCGACGGTACGCATACTAAGGCCCGTATTAGCATACATCGCTTAAATCTTTACCCGAGTTTACGGAAGGAAACAGGACCGCGGGCCTTCGTTACTCGCACACGGTGGATTCGCGGCGGATGTGCGAATGCAAAAGAGAGACAAGCGGAGTGGGGGGCTCGGGACGGAGGGAGGGGGTTGAAGGATATTAGAAGAGCATGCCAAGTGGAAGAAGGCGCGGGAAGCGACGAAGGGGTAACGCACGAAGGTAGCAGCGCGAATCGGTGGAGGGATGGAGAGTGGCGAATGTGGGTGGAGAGAAACGAGGAACGAAGCGAGGATGCGGCGGGAAACCGGAGGAGCGACTCGTAAGGCGGCTGGGTTGAGAACCACTGGCGGAGGCGAACGCGCGCGTACGACCGACAAGTGCAGCCTCGAACGTGGTTCGTTCGTGTGCGTGTTTGTACATGTGTGTGTGTGTGTGTGTGCGTGAGGGACCGTCTGCGTGTCCGTGCATCGCGCGTTTCTGCGACTGTGTACGTGCGAGCCTCTCGCCGAGCGAAGAGTGTTGGAGCGGAGCGGGAGAGCCCCAGTGTCCATGCACGTTGGGATGCACATAGCTGCCTGCCGACAACCTCTCCTCCGCCCGTCCAACTCGGCGTCTCTCTGTATCACTGTATACGCCTTCTCTGTCTCCGTTGCCGGTCGCACTGTGGATGGCTCAGCCGACATTCACCACCGAGCATCGCCGACACCAATACCACTGTACCGTTAGCGGCGCGGACCTGTAGTGGTGCGCAACCACTCGGCGACACTGCGCTGCTGGGCACGATACTCTCGCATACAGGTAAATGGCCATGTACAAGTATCTACCGTGCTACATAAATATATTACATGGGGGTGAGCACACCGCACACGGGGTGTCCCGGAAAAAAATCATCTAGCCTCCGCACCGGTACAATCCGGTGGGAAAATTTTGTCGGAGGCGAGGTTGGTTTCTTCGATGAAGTCGGTTGGGATGGTGATGAGGTTTTTTTTTTTTTTTTTGGGTCGCTGGAATGAGAGTTGCGACAGATTATTGAGATGAAATTGGAGACTCGGTTTTTTTTAAATTAAACATTTGATAGATGGGATGAAACTGTTGCGATAGATAATTGAGACGGTATTGTAGACCCGACTTTGACATTGATGCAATTTTTTATTTTTTTATTTTGATGGCTCGATGGAATGAAGCTGTTGCTATAGATAATTGATCCAGAATTGTAGACCCGATATTTTGACACTGATTTGCTTTTATTTTTAGATTGGTAAGTCGTGGGATGAGAAATTTTGGGGTGGCGAAGTTGAACGACACAGTGGAACTTCCGGGTTTGCGAGTAGTTTTTTTTTTTTTTTTTACCGTAACATCATGTTCTGTAGTTAAAAGCTCTGAGGTTGATGAGAAATCTTTCAGAGTCGAGACAAAAAGACGGATCGGCCGGTCGAGCGGTACATGCCGGGAGACGCGGAATGGTCAACTAGCGGGCTTGTCGACAATCGCGTGAATTCCGCGTACAGCTTCATTCATAAATCGCGGGTGATCGATGGGTCGATAAATCAACGATGGATATGGGAAGCGTGGACGTACAGGCCGCAGCAGCACCACCGACATAGTACCGGGAATCGCGGTTCTGCGTACAACCATGCCCGCGCGCAAATGTAAAGAACGGTCGAGCCAGAAACCTATGGAAGATGTGCTACCAGTTGCCGGCGAAAACGGAAGCTTGGAAAAATCGACACAGATCGAAGATTTAAAAAAAAAATAAAGATTTTATTAAAAATTTATTATCACTGCATATAAAAAAATGTGAATTAAAAAAACTGTCGATCAGCATAAAGAAAACTCTTAAATTTCGGCACATAAATACTAAATAAGTAAAAAATTTATGATCGCTAAATTAAGAAAATACTTTCGATCAGCATAAAAAAAACGATGAAATTTCGTCAGATAAATATTAAATAAATAAAAAATTTGACAAAAAAAATGGATTCTTTGCCAAAGGATTTTTTTTTATTTCGCTGCTAAACCAACAATTAATTTACGGCAGCTCAATTTAAAAAAGTATCAAATCCTTGACATTAATAATTCTAAAGAGTCGTAATAAAGTAATCGGACGAAGCGGCAAAACATTTTTCATCTCACGAGACAAAAAATAAAATCGTGTTCGTCAGCACGTTCATTACTTTCTTTACCACCGCGTACATCCAAGGTGAGTACACGGTTTGTACCTCGCTCTCTCTCTCCCTCTCCCGTATGTACCGGGAATAACGTATGTATACATAAGCCATAGATATGTACAAACACGAACAGTGTTCGCGCACATAATGTGATATAAACAGAGAATGAGAGAGTGTGCGAATACAGTACACGTACAGGGTCGCAGTGAGAGAGAGTCGCGTGGTACCACGTTTGAAAATTTGTGTTGGTGTGTTTCTGTGTTAGAGAGCAAGGTAGAGAGAGGTGGAGAAGGATGAAGACCGAAGGGGGGGGGGGGAGGTGGAGGAGATCGAAGAACCGACGGAAATCTATTGACCAACGAGCTATTAACGGACGGCGTTTCTATTGACCGGAGAATATATGTATTATATATATATACATATATATACATTACATATATGTGTATACATTATATATATGTGTATACATTACATATATGTGTATACATTATATATATGAGTATACATTATATATATGTGTATACATTATATATATGTATATATGTATCGTTTCTCTCACTCTCGTGCAGTGCACGTAGAGCTCGGAGAGAAAGAGCCGAGAGAGAACTGCGCTTGGCGTGTTCGAGCGGAGACACGGAAGCTCTACGAACAGCAATGGAAAATAAGTGAAAAAAAATTAAAAAATATTTTTAAAAAGGACAAAAAAAATATACAAAAAATATATAGTCGGAGGGTAAGAAGATTGAAAAGGAGTGTTGGGAAGGCAATCATAAGACCCTTTTGGTACCGTACTGACGTGACAGGGTATTCCACATCGGGATTGACGCTGTACACAGGGCAGAGTGTTCTATAAGGAGCCGGTCGTCAACGAAGCGAGCACGACGAGCTTCGAAGACTTCTTTGAGAATATTAAAAAGCGTTTTTAATTATTTTTCATGTTTCGTCCATTTGATGCAACGGCTCTTCATATATATATATATATATTTATTTACATATATATATATATACATATATATATAAATGTATTTTCGCTGTCGGTAGCTACGAAGAAGGGCAGAGCTTTTCATCGGGGTAAAACTTGGAAGCGAATGGAAATTTGCGGCGAAAGAAAAAAAAAAACTTAACTCTCCGTTGGGACGAGGATGGCGCTGAAGTGACTCGTGTACCGACAACATACCTTTTTGTACACACAATATCTACTGTACAAATACGCTATGGTAGAGTAAAAAAAATTGTAAAAAAAATATATTACAAAAATAAAAGTAACGTGAAACATATAGAAAAATTCGGCATGGGCGGACTTCGGGGAAGGGTAAAAGCGGATGAACCGAGGCGAGGAATCGCCGCCGCGACGGGTACGCGCGCGTAGTCCGGGGAGCGGGAGAGGCTCCGCGGGACGGGAAGCATGCCCGAGAGGAGTGTGACAGGATTTTCTCTGTCGGGTCACGACAGAAATTTTACACCGGGGGACAACAGTAACGCCGCGGCGAAGGCGTTCGCTCTGCGTGGCGGAGGAGAGTCCGAGGACGAGAAGGGCTCGACGGGACTCTCCCGACTCTTTCCCCTTGTCCTGCGTCCCGAGCGAGCGAGCGGCGTCGGGCTCGACAAAGTTTCGACCCGATTCGACCCGATTCGACGAGACGACCCAAGAAATCCAACTGGTAACAGGCCGGGGCTTCAACTTCGATGACCGGGATCCGAAATCTTTCGCCATCTCGCATTCGTTTGCGGCGGATGCGTTATTATTTAAATGTCCGGGTCCAACGACGATGGCGCTGAGAGGATGGAATCAATATTCATCCCAACTTCGAGATTTTCTGTCTGCACGGTGACGAAGCGGAGACGAGTTCGTTGGACTGGTTACCCTTCGTGACGACTGTGGGTCAAATTTGCCCGGCGTTCGGCGCACACTTCGATATTTTTTGACAATTTTTTGATCCCTTATAGTGGAAGTAATTTTTATAGGTTGTTGACATTAATTTTCTTGAATTGTATAATTATTATAATTGTTATTACATTATAATCATATATTTATAATATATTGATAGTATATATTATAATATGTAATATAGATTATTATGTATTATTACATACTATTATATTATTTCTTGAATTATATATTACGTATTGAGACATATTCTACAGGTTTTAAAGTACGTTAAGTAATTTTTGGTTATTTTTTCGATGGAAGGGATAGTTTAAAAATTATTTTCAAAATGGGACCTAGATTTCGCCCGGAATGTTAAATCTTTCCCCAATTCTCATTCATTTGCGGCAGACGCGTTATTGTTAAAATGGCCGAGTCCAACGGCGATAGTGCTGATAGGATGGAATCAATATTCATCCCAACTTCGAGATTTTCTGTCGACACGGTGAGGAGGCGGAGACGAGTTCGTTGGACTGGTTACCCTTCGTGACGATTGTGGGTCAAATTTGTCCGGCGCACACTTCGATATTTTTCGACAATTTTTTGATCCCTCAAAGAGGAAGCAATTTTTATAGATTGTTGATATTCATTTTCTTGAATTATGTAAAATGTTGTTACATTATAATTATATATTTATAATGTATTGATAGTATATATCATAATATGTAATATAGATTATTATGAATTATTATATATTGAGGGATATTCTACAGTGCTCAAAGTATGTCAGGTAATTTTTTTTATCAATGTAACGGTTAGATTTTAAATAATTTTCAAAATGCGACCGAGCTTTAACCCGCAATCTTAAATCTGTCGTCAATTTTCATTTATTTGCGGCAGACGTGTTATAATTTAAATATCCGAATCCACCGTCGACAGTGCGGATGGGGCAGAATCAATATTCTTGCCAACTTCGAAATTTTCAATCGACACGGCGACGTGAGGAAGCGGGACGAGTTCGTTGGACTGGTAACCCTTCGTGCCCATTATGGGTCAAATTTGCCCGACATTCGGTGCACACTTCGATATTTTTCTACACATTTTTTTAATACATCGCTGGCATGCATTTGTTTACTTATATTTCATGTTACGATATTATTATAATGTATTTATAATATATTGATAGTATACATTATAATACATAATATATATTATTATGAATTATCACATATTATTATACTATGTCTTGAATTATATATTATATATATTATATATATGAGACATATTCCACAGTGCTCAAAGTACGTTACGTATTTTTTTTCCATCGTACGGATAGTTTTTAAATGATTTTCCAAATGGGCCCCAGATTTCCAATTCGACCCAGAGTGACTACAAAGGGAACTAAAAAAGCATATTAAAATTTTGTATTTTATAATAAATCAGGGAAAATATTTTGTATGCTTAAATAGCAATATTTTAATAAAAAATAAATATTAAAATAAAGCCGGCAATTAATATAAACGTCGCCGTCCAAAATTTTTGCTCGTAGCAATTTTTTTTTTCCCGACGACCAGACCGAGCCCACCGTGAAACTCGCACGGGCAAAATTTCGTTCGATTCGAAAAGCAATCGCGAGGAATTTCGTAGCTGGGACTCGTGCCCGCGGCCACCGTGGGAGCCGCGCGCGCCCGTCAAGGCCGCCGCGCTGCCGCCGAGGGACCCCGGCGATCGCACGTCTTTTGTCGAGTGCCTTCTCATCCGCCCGCTGGTCAGATAAAGAAGGAAAACACACAGAAAAGAAAAGCAACATCACAGAAAAAAAAAAAAAAAAAAAAAAAAAAACATAAAGAAAAACCCTCATTCGTAAAGAAGACAAGAAGAACAGAGTAGACCGAAGCACGACGCAAACAACGAGGCATGCAAATGTATTCGTTTCGCGTTCGCGAAGCCAAGACGTTGGAGAGCGCGTGATAGCAGCGAGCACGGACGCGGCTATGCTCCGGGGTGGAAACAAGAACAAGAAATCTAGCAGCAGTGGCAAAGGCTCGGCTATCTCACTGATGTTGTTTGATGCCGATGCTGGCCCGGTCTCGGGCCGACAGGTGAGCGTGTTCCCCGTTTTGCCCCACCGAACGGAATTCAACGCGCTCGAGGTGAATTACCTGACCGGCCAGGAGCCACGGATATAGTCGCAGAGGGACGGAAAGAACCGAAGAAAAAATAAGATTAAAAAAAAAATGAAGAGGACGAAGGAGAAGTAGGGGAGAGCGGGGCAAAATGGGATAGTGGGGCAAAATGGCATAATGGGACAAAACGCAATTTTTCAATAACTTTTGGATGCTGGCGGTGATGGTAAGTGGGGCAAAACGGTATTGAAAATTTGGTTCTATCGTTGGGACAGAATGGGGCATCAATTGTTCATGGTGGCCGTTTTTTCCCCGGAAAAAAATTCCCTGACTTTTCCCTGACCAATTAAAAATTGTCCTTGACTAAACTTCTAACGACCTCTATTTAAAAAATGAATTATGGAAATGAAAATGCCCAATTATTGGTATTAATATTTAATTCTATTTTTTATTAATTTTTTTCCAAATGTTCCCAATTTTTTTTACGGCTCCTTTTCATGTACTTCTTATTTATCTATAGACGGTTTTACAATTTACTTTTTCCCCGACCAATTCTGAAATTCCCTGACTTTTCCCCCCGTTTTCCCTGACCGCGGTCACCATCTTATCGGAAAACTGAGTTTTGCCCCCGCTGTCCCGTTTTGCCCCACCGTCCCATTCCGCCCCGCTCTCCCCTAGAAGAGAGCCGAGATAGAGTAAGATCCTCCGGCAACTTCGATCGTACGTCGTCGCGGGAGCATCGCACGTACAGCGCGCGTCGCTTCTTCTTCTGCCTCTTCTTTTCCTCTTTTTCTCAGCGGCCACTTCCCTCGGCTTCGGTGCCACGGGTAGAAAACGCGGAGGCAAAGAGGTAGCGTTCTCGCCCAGCGTCCCGGATAGCTCGCACACATAGTCGGATAGTCGTTCAGGACTCCGTTGACCCTGACTCAACCGGATCCGTTCGAGCGAAGAAACGAAGTATGGACGATACGAGGAATATACACTTCTCGCTCGGCCGTACCTTCGTCCGGGGCAGCGGCGCTATCCGCGGCTCGAGATCGGACACGCGCGAGCACGCGAGTTACGTATTACTTTCGGATCTCTGCGGCTCTCGGGAGGGCGGGGGGCGGGGGGGAGGGGGGGCGATCGATGAGGATCGATCGATCGATCGAAGCGATACTCGAGTGGTTAATAGCTACCGCGAAGATACGTGTTGATTCCATTTATCTTGTCCGCGAAGATGTTCGAGGATCGACGCGATCTTTCTGCAGTGCGGAGGGGAGGAGAGTGACGTCCGGAGGACAAATGATCCTACGTAAAAACCGTTCATCACCGCTCGGACCGACGAGCGTTGTCTGGTTTCGATGAGACCGGTAGATCCGGCGCGTGCCGGTCAGGCTTGAGGGAGTTAACTTAATTACGCTCAATTGAAGTTGACAATTAAACGGGTCGAGACTCACCCACTATCCGACGCTACCGTCAGAATGGAGTCATAGATCGGCGGTAATTGGCACACGAGGCCACAAACTTTCTTTTAAAGAATACTTTTTTTTCACCGGTGTGACGTACTTCGAGCCGGAAGCGAATGCCCTTTGCTGCTCTCTTATTCGCAATCTTTATGTGCACTGTTAAAAAAAATTGTAAATTTAATGTACCGATATTGGAAGCTTTTATGCATAAACCAGTATATTAAATTTAGAGTACAAATATTATGTAAAATTACAGTACTTTTAAAGTAATTGTTAAATACATTTAGTACTGTTAAAGTACTTTTGTTGATTCCTGTAGTAGTGATGAGAACAACACTTTGGGATCTCTTTGGGAATTGTTTTGGAATTTTATCGACCAGCTTTTATTATATTTTTTTTTCTTTGAGAAATGTTTCAGCGTCAGCTTCAGACTGGCTGCCAGGATGCACTGTAAACTAAATTTGTATGCTATTTAATGTACTGTTACTGGATATTTTTATGCAAAAACTGCTACATTAAATTTGAATGTACAATTGTGATGAAAAATTAACGTGACATTGAAACCTTTAGAAATAGTTTATTTTAATAGCCAGATTTTATGGGATTTTTATGTTTTTGAAAAATTACTAAAAACGAGTCTTATTCGAGTAAACATGGAGTTATCGAGTTTAATTTCGATACGTGAGTGGACTAACACTGTAAAATCTTTGGTATTAAATTTGCTGAAAATGTATCTAACCCTTTAAATTTTATGAGATCTGGGAACATTTGAATTTATTTCGATAATGTCTATTTTATCTTCGACGCGAATTTCTGAATAAAATATCACACTAAGAGTAAGAAGAGTTACAGTTTTGCAGTCAGCGGTGAAAAATAGATTTAAAAAAATTGGCTCAAAACAACGAAACTCGCAAATTTCAAAGTTCGCTATTTCCTACAATAAATTTCAATTTTATGAGATGTAGACATTTTTTATGTCCTGAAAAAAACGTGCAAAGTAGCTTGCACAGCCGCTCATTCATTACAATTTTACTTAGCTTTTTGTGGCTCTTCGAACCGCTTTTACAAGGGCAATTCATCCGAGAAGAACTTCACTGGAGCAACGAAAAAGCGCATAGAAAAATTCATTGGTACCGGCGAGAGACTCCGGCGTGTGAATCCGAGGCCCAGCCGGGCAGCGGAACTGCTCGGCCCTGCCAAGATATCGAATCAACGAGTGCGCGGATTGATCGACGACCTGGAGAAACGGCTGTAAGAGACGCACGAGCGATTGGTCATCCGGGAAACGCCAACGCGGAATATGCTTTACAGGTAGGAGGACGGCGGAGGCGGGCTACATCGCGAAACGGGGAGGGAGAAGCCGCTGAAAGCCCGCCGGTATATGAATAATAATCCGTGATTAATAGAGCGCTAAGCTGGCGTCGACTTGGCTGCTGCATGAATGGCCGGTCGTACTGGTAGACCGTAGTACTACTATACCGAGCTCGCACGAGGCCTATGAACCCCCCCTCGAGAGACCGATGTTCGCACACTCGTTCAACTATACCGACATTGGGTTATCCGATTCTTACAATTTGTCGCAGTCATTGGCCACTCAGGCAGACGAGAAGATAAAAATTATTAGCTCGCTACAGTCCCTGGCAATAATTTTTATTCACCGTCGTATGTTAACCCTTTAATACCCAACATGGCGTATTTCTGAATATGTCTTAATTTTTTTTATGATGGATAAATTTGACGAACGCATTCTAGACAAAAAATGTTAAGTATTATTTCATTGCAAAAATTTATTTTTCGAATTGTTGTTTATTTAATTTCACGGTTCGAACCCTTTTTACAAAAATATGCACCGCGTGAGTGTAAATGCACAGATATCATAAGTAAAAGTAAATAATTAGTTAATTACTTAATTAATACGCTCCCGCTATCGTTCGGTATAATTTCATTATTTTTCTTTAGGAAAAAAAATTGAAATAGTGTATTTTACAAAAACGCTATTTTGTCAAACATTTTGATTGCCAAATGTGTCCATTTTATGCTTATAAAATATATGCGTATAAATTGTCGTCCATAATTTTACTCCACTGCCCTTTTCTCCGAACAGTCAATCGCTACAAAATAAATAATCGACAGTTCCGATTTATCGAGTGCCGATCATTGCTCGCCGATAGTGCCGGGTCGTGCAAAATCCGTACTAATACGCGTAACGACGCGATGCGTTTAATGCGTCCGGCTCCTCGTTTCTCACATGTTTATGTACCGCGGTGTTACCGGAGCGTTACATCGACGGGAATGCCACGCGCATTTATCAGAACACGACACACGTACCTAGGCGTACGTGAACGGGTCTCTCTGCCTGTGTGTTTCTCTACGGTGGGATTTACAGTATAATGAAGGTGCACGAATATGTAATAAACCTGCAGACACGACGTATGTTTATGGGTCTGGGTCTGGAAAGGCATGCGCCCGGAGCGCACGATGTGCCCATGTTCCAGGTAGTAGGAGGCTCGACCGGGTGTAACTCATTCGTATTTATCAATGACTTTGATATAGTCACCTTAATGGAACTTCTCGACACTCGTTGCCCCTTTCCTTGCGCGGGATTTTCTCCCTCTCCCTCTCGCGCCTCGCCGGCTCGAATAATAAGTCAAACGCAACCGAGCGAGATCACACGAGCTACTCGCAACGATATTTCAATGAAAGAGGTGCGCGCGCAGCCCGACGAATATTCGCTACCAGCGGCACGTCGCACCGTGCTTTGGCCGCGTCTGCGCACATCAATTATAATATCACTATCCGCGGCTCGAAACGCGAATGAATAATAACGATATTAAATAATAGCGAATGTTGTGGGACGCGGGAGATTAGACATGGCGTGAGCACAAAGTGAATAGAGGCCGAGGCCCGCTGCACGGCTCTCGTGCCTTCGCACGACCGTATCTAAATGTTACACGATAAATCCGGAGGCGATCGTTACACGCGGGACGATACGCGGATCATGCGAGTGACGATAAGGCGACGGAGTTTCTTGGTTTGTGATAAGAGGAGCGTGCATTGGTTCGGTGTATATACTGTGTGTTAAAAAAACAATGAGGTTCTCGTGGTGGAGTGCTGTGAATGCGTCGGTTTTTCTATAGCGGCGCTATTTAGATCGTCTACAGAAAAAACATTATTTGACGGCCATCGTTTATTTGGTTTAAGTAAAATATTTATTTGATTTACATAAAAATTTATTTTTATTAAGTAAATAGTTACTAAAATGAAATAAATATTTATTTGATTTAAATAAATGTTTATTTAAATTAAGGAAATAGTTACCTAAATGAAATAAATGTTTATTTAAATCAAATAAATATTTTACTTGAACCAAATAACGGGTGGTCGTCAAATAAATTATTTTTCTGGGTGTAGGCATTGATGAAGAGCAACTTGGGTACTTGGAATGCATTTTTCGTTACCGACGGAAGACTCGGTCGGTAACGCAAACTGTAATATATGCTTTGCCAGACTTGAAGAAAATGGATTACCTTTTTTTTACCGACAGTCTCCCGGTCGGTCTTGTTACCGACGTTGCCTTAAGACTATGTGCAACAAACACGGTCGGTAACAAAAACTGTAATACCTGTTTTTGCCAGATGCGAATAATTTGGTTTCCTCGAGAAAAATTTGGCAACCTTGAAGAAGATGGATTACAGTTTTTCTTACCGACATCGCCTTAAAACTATCTTAAACAGACTCGGCCGATAAGAAAAAACCGTAATCAATTTTCACGAATTCTGATAATTTTCTTTTCTCGACAAGACTTTAGCACGCTTGATGAAGATGAATTACAGTTTTGGATTGGAGTACAATTTTTCTTACCGACTGAGCTTCGGAGGTTTTGCAACCGATTACACTTTAAGAAAAAAATAAATAAAAAGTTGGTCTCTCACTAAACCGTGAGCTCCATTAGTTTTTTCTCTCTCCCTTTCTCACTCCCTCATTCACTCCATCTTTGCACAATGCTCTTAGAGAGCTTGCTCCAGAGTGCCTAATAAACGTCGCTTTCCCTCTCTCCCACTCACCCAACTTTCGCATCGTCTTAACGCCCGAACTTCGCGCGTGCCGGACTTGGGTAATTTCCTACAGGGTTTCGTGTTTCTTGTTTCTCGTTTCGCGATGTGGCAAAAGGCTTTGCCGCGAGCGGGGCGGGTGGGTGTGCGCGGGTCCGCGCATGCTCGCGGGCGCGGGCGGTTTTGGTCTTTGGGCAAAGCCGACGCACGCCCGTTCGCCGAGCGCGCCCCCTCAAAGGCCTCGAGGATGTATACGCGGACGTTTGTCCGAACAAGAAGTGGCCGCGAAGGCTGCTCCGGCTTCCACAGGTGGTCGTCGGGGGGGTCACGACGAACTGACCCCACCTCTCGCCTACGCTCGGTTTACTCCTATACTCGGACCCACACCGGGAGACCCTCTGGACGCTACCGCTTGACCCCCTCGGGCACGTTAGGAGGTAGGCACGAAGTTAGTTGTACCTCGGACACTTCGGACACGTCGAAAATCACTCTCACGCGTCTCTCGGAGCCGGAGAGCGGTAAAGACGCTTTGCGAACCCTCTTATCGCAGACTACCGCTTGTTCGTTCTCGCATGTGTGCATGTGTGTGCATGTGTGTGATGTGTGGATGTGTGTGTGTGTAGCGTTGCAACAAATTTCAAACAATGTCTGTGCCACATTGATGTAACGACAGGGAAACAAATTGCAGAGCCGAGATTGTTCGTTCTCGCATGTGTGCATGTGTGTGTGTGTGTAGCGTTACAACAAATTTCAAGCAATGTCTGTGCCACATTGATGTAACGACAGGGAAACAAATTGCAGAGCCGAGACAACACGATTGGCCTTATGCAATCCGCAGCGACGATGCGCCACGGCATAACCGCGCAACGACCCAATTCTGTCTATCCCGCGCGTACGCAGAGATACATGTTTATCTATGCAAGCAACGTCGTCGACGACTTCGCTTTTCGCCCGTACGGACTGTATACCACATCCGGTGATATACGGAGCGATATCCAACGGATTTGTCGCGCGGGTGCAAGAGTTAAGCCTGCGTGAGAAAAGAAACATTAGAAACTTTAGTGTTTCTCGTTCTTTTTTTTCTGTGTCTGTTGCGAGAACAATTTTTCGATGGGCTTATTTATGTATTTGGGAATTGAATGGTTTAAAGAATTGAATGGTTTAAAGAATTGAATGGTTTAAAGAATTGAATGGTTTAAAGAATTGAATGGTTTAAAGAATTGAATGGTTTAAAGAATTGAATGGTTTAAAGAATTGAATGGTTTAAAGAATTGAATGGTTTAAAGAATTGAATGGTTTAAACAATTGAATGGTTTAAACAATTGAATGGTGTAAACAATTGAATGGTTTAAAGAATTGAATGGTTTAAAGAATTTAATGGTTTAAAGAATTTAATGGTTTAAAGAATTTAATGGTTTAAAGAATTTAATGGTTTAAAGAATTGAATGGTTTAAAGAATTGAATGGTTTAAAGAATTGAATGGTTTAAAGAATTGAATGGTTTAAAGAATTGAATTGTTTAAAGAATTGACCTATTTAAAGAATTTAATTGTTTCAAAAACTGAATTCACATTTGACCCGACTATTAAAAATGGTCAATTGAACCCTACGATAACATTTCTCTAATCTTTTACGAGGAAAACGAAAAATCATCGACGGATCGATCGCAAGAATTTTGCGATGACCTCTCGAGCAGAGAATGCTGATGATGCCTCGCCGAGTTCGCTCCCCCGAATGCGTTCGGTCGTTGCATCCTCCGGCCGCACACCATAGCGTTCCGTATGGAAGCTGCTGATGCTGCTACCGCTGCCGGAGAGGCACTGCGGTTGCCATGGGGATCTCCGCCACTACCACCGTCGTCACCGCCGCCGCGGCCCAATGTAATTATTTGAAAAACGCCCGCCGCAGCCACCCGTCCTACACCGCCCACCACTACCCAGCAGCATCACCGACGCTACCGGCGCGCAGCAACACTCCCTGCGCCTCCCTCGTTCGACTACGTCGGGGGATGGTCGTGGTACAGAGCAAGGCAAAACTACCTCATCGTTATCTACCCGTTGATCTCTCTTCTATACGCAACTTCAGGCAATAATCAGGCTCTCAATTATCGTCTGACTTCGCCCGAGAGAGTACTCGACCATTGACGACGAGAGTTTGTGTAGGGACCTTCGAGTGGTAAAAAAAGAGGATTTTTTATTTTACTTTTATTTTACTTTTAATTTATTCGTTTAAATTTTATGCATTTTTTTTTTTTAATTTTATTTAACATTTTTTTTTTCATTAATTTTGCACTTCAAGAGGAAATGAAATTTTGGTGGGGATTGTACCGAGAGTACGTGGAACACAAGCACCTCCTTCGTACCGCGCACACCTATCAGCCCACCTGACTGCCCCAAGGATGTGCACAGACCGAACGTTGCGCGGGGCACGGAGCTCCGAACCGTCATCGAAGCGTTTTGCCGCCCCCTCTACCTGCGCGTCCTATTAACCAGTGCACGCTGGTGCACTGACAAATTTTCACAATTTCGCACGAATTCCACACTATATTACTAACTGTGTGTGCCCGTAACTTTGACTGGGAATTTTCAATTTCGTTACGCAGGTAGTCAGGAGGAAGGTTCGGCGCGGAACCGAGTCCTCCATTTGCGATGAGACAACTTTTTTTTTTGATAAATATATTATAAAAAGGAAGAACATATTCCTTTTATTACTAATGAAAAAACGGTCTTCCATAAATTATTACGTGGTATTAAAATCTACGGTGCTTCAACTTCCCAGTAATTTATCTCCTAGTAATATTTTATCACCATCATTAAAAAAAAAATTATCTACGAAGCAACTACAATGTTAATTCGTACCTTTGCATCCGTGATTATAGGCACGTATAGAATTGTAAGCGACTCACTTGGTCTTGTTTAGAAAATCTTTTGTATATGTAGGGTAGAATGGGGCAAAACGTCATTTTCCAATAATTTTTGGATGCCCGAATGCACCCTGTCGGATACATCAGGCTTTTCTGCCCAGTTTTGCCACCTTGTCCGATCCAAAAATGATTGGAAAATTTAGTTTTGCCCAAAAACCCCGTTTTGCCCCGTTGGCCCGCTCGCCCCTATAAACGTTGTAAAAAGGGCTTGAACCGTATACTAATAAATAAATAAATAAATAAATAAATAAATAAATAAATAAATAAATAAATAAATAAATAAATAAATTCCAACGAGAAATGGTTACGGCTCGTAAATGAAAGCGACGTTTCTCATTCATTTGCAGACGGAAATCAGCTGTGAAAATATTTCCGATCGACGATTTAATGTAATGCGACTGCAGCGTCCGGGAAGAAAGTGCGTCGGGCATTCGTGGAGGGGCGACGAAGATAATTCCCGAGGACAGTGTTTTCCTGGGCCGTCGAGAAAAGACGCGAAACGCCGAGTGCCCTCTCAGGCAATCCGCGCTGGTCCGTCTCGAGGCTCGACGGTCGGACCTGCGCTCTTCGATCGGCAATTAACCGCGCCGCGGGTCTTTCCGCGTGCACGGAGCAACCGCGAGGACGACGGCGCGTCTCCCTCTCGGCCGGCCGGCGTACGAGCAAAGGAGCAACTACGAGAGGGAGAGCGAATTTCGCGGAGAGTCTCGAAGGGGGTTTAGGTAGAGAGGAAGACGAGACCGTGGCGACGCTCACTTGTTGCTCGCTCGACTAATTGCCAAGTAATTGGCCGACCGAACTCCCCCCCCCCCCCCCCCTTGCGCTCCCCGACCGCGCGAATGGCACGCCGTATAAAGTTTGCTTCATTGTCTTTAATAACGGGGGTGACCCCCGCGCTAATGGCTCGCGTCGCGTTTATCGCGGTCCGCACCACGTCGCGGAACTTAATCGAGAAATCCTTGCATCCCTCTTCCCTCCCCAAGGTCGAATATCTTGTTAGGAGGATCAACAACCCTGGAGCTATGAGTTACGGGGAAATTCGAAATTTCGCGGACTCTTCCGCTCGTCAGTCGATATGAGATTTTCTCATAATTTTTTTCTTTTGTTTTAAACGGTCGGTATGAAAAATCTGTAATGCACTTTTCTTTAATGCTGTTTTTGAAAAATGTTATTATTAGTAAAAAAAAAAATAATAACATATAAATATATAAATATATAAATATATAAATATATAAATATATAAATATATAAATATATAAATATATAAATATATAAATATATAAATATATAAATATATAAATATATAAATATATAAATATATAAATATATAAATATATAAATATATAAAAATCAATATATTTTTGCATACATTTTACTTGTTTTAGTGAAGGGAAGCGATGGATAAAAATCTGTATAAATGGCTCGCGTCGCGTTTATCGCGGTCCGCACCACGTCGCGGAACTTAATCGAGAACTCCTTGCATACATTTTATTTTATTTCGTTACGTTAAAATTCGGATAGCAGAACTGTGAAGCTGTATTAAGCCACATAACGCGATACGTATAGAAAACATTCCAGTACGCATATATTTTAAATAACATTCAACGGTAACTTCAAACCTTCTTCATCACGAAATTCACGATTTTTGTTTGGCGCACGAGCGTTGGACGATTTTTCTTAGTGTCGGATATCGTTGATTGGCCAACATCATACGAACGCGCTAATGATATGCTGGTATTTCGCTTATCGAGTTTCGGAAGAATTTCACATTTTTTCCATCGAGGTGGAAGGACTGGACGTTGAAGCTATAACGCTCTAAACTACGAGACTAGTAGATTAATAAAAATAAATCTTGAATAAATACTGCACACACAACTGACGTGCATGCACGGTAATGCTGTGCGAGTCCATGGAAGTTCGAGCGTGCTTGAATTGATTTCTTGTTTGTATCGCGCAACAATGTAATCGCGCGCAACAATGTAAGGACAGGGGAATTTCGCGCTGTAATTTGGATAGCAGAAAATTTGTCCGAACCGGCGGCGGTTCGGATAATGGGGTGTTCGGAAAATCGAGGTTCTACTGTAACAACGAATAACAATAACCATGAATTTAGTGATGTATTAATTACAATGTAATCATAAATGCATATGAAATTTAATGTACTGGCACTGGAAGTTTTTATGCATAAACCGGTACACTAAATTTCGTGTACAATTGTGATAATAAATTAACATCCATTATACGAAAAACTTTAGAAACACTTTACTTTTAATAATTTGCTTTAATTTCACTACAAAAGTACTTCAATTCCGACAATTTACCTTAGTTTTCCTTTAACAGTCCATTCATGTTTCTTGACAATTGTACATGCCAGTTTTTGCATAAAAACTTCCCGTCCTGTACATTAAATTCCCAATTTTTTTTGACACTGTATACAAAAATTAATATAGTAGTAGTAAATGTATTTATTGACAATATATTACACGGTATGGATGCTGGTACATTTCAAAGATTATTTACATTTCATAATGCTATTGCTATAGCCAATACGCCATCGACCTAAGTCCTTCGGCCCCAAATTAATATATTTTTGCATATAGAACAGAATTTTATTTCCACCGTATGGCTTTCGCCTTTTACACAACCCGCCTCTCCACTTCTCACATGCTAATACAACAATTTTCTTTAAAAACTTAAACTTAAACTCCCTATCAACATTCCTTCCCAACATCCGGTATCCGCCGCTTTATCACATCTGAGAGAAATAACACACTTCCGTGACTTTACATCTTTGGCACTCGTGTATATTTTTGCATATATTTTATTTTTTTTCCGGGAAGGGAAGCGACGGATAAAAATCGGTATGAGATGAAAACGAATTGCAGATCGTCACAACAAAAAAAAAAAAGATTTTCTAGCTTTGATTCGCCGTGCGTGCGCGTTCTACGAGCGATCACACAGAATCCGGCGCGATCGGGAATTATCGGGCAGAGAATGCCGCCGATTTACCCGCCGTCCTCGGGGAAACTCGAAACTATTTTAATTTTCGAGATTTTTCGCGGCTCGAGCCAACCACCGCAGTCGATACGTGTTCGAGTGGGTATGTGGCCGCGAGAGAGAGGACACGCGGCGAGCTAATACGAGACGAAGCCCTCCCTTGGGGTGGAAGCGAGAAGGCGGTGGAAACGCACGAGGGACTCAACCCGAGCGCCGAGTCCGAGAAGGAATTACGTGCACGGCATTCCTTAGAAACGCAGCCGGTATCCACGTTTTACCAATTAGCGGATACCTCGAGAAATTTCCGTGCTCGAAGTACCGGTGACATGCCGGGCGCACTATAGTCACGATCTATCCCGGGGCTACGGAGGATCTATGGAAACCGGTAATTTTTGCTATAATCACGCCGCGGAAATACGCGCGATCCGCGCGAAAAATCGGAAACGAAAAGGAAAAGGTTATTCCCACGGAAGTAACCGGTGAATTCCCTCGGACACCGAACGCAGTTTTTTTAGTTACTATTTTTTACAGGTGAAGTTAGCGATTTTATTTCAGTGAATCATGCATTCTGCCAATCGTTCAAACTAAGAGTTTCAATTTCGAAAGGTGCTGCACTTTTCTCGTAATTTGAAGAATAAAAAATGTAATAACGAAACTGTACTTTTGGGCAAAATTTGCCCTGGCTATTGTGTTTTAGATTTTAAAAACTTATATTTGTGCTTGCGGATTTGTTGCTTATTTTGTAGAAAAATTGCCATCGGTAATGTATCGTTCGAGGGTGAGGTTAATTGACCAGTTTATTTGACGCGTTGTTTAACCGGTTATTTACCGACTAGCATGACTAGCGATTTTCAGACTCATCTGTGCTGACCGCTGAAGGCTGAAACTCGAAAAGTATTCGCACATATGCAAACACTTTTCGAAACCGGTAATTTTTGCCATAATCCCTTCGCGGAAATACACGCGACCCGCGCGAAGAATCGGAAACGAAAAAGAACCGTTGTTCCCACGGAAGTTACTGGTGGATTCACCCGGACATCGAACGTGGTTGTTTAGTTATGATTTTTAGCGCTAAAGTTACCGATTTTATTTTAGTAAAGTACTTACGCTATATATAGTAAATTACTCTATATATCTGCCAACCATTAAAACGATGAGTTTCAATTTGTAAAGTTGATGTACTGCCTTGTACTTTCAAACAATTAAGAAACAACACTTTACTTTTGGGCAAAATCCACCTCAGCCATTATATTTTAGAGTAAAAAAAAACTAATATTGGTACTTGCAGATTTATTATTTATTTTATAGAAAAATTGTCATCGGTAAAATATCGTTCGAGGCCGAGGTTAATTGACCGGTTGGTTTGACGTGCCATTTAACCGGTTATTTACCGACCCGCATGACTGACGATTTCCAGACTCATCTGTGCTGCCCGCTGAAAGCCGAAGCTCGAAAAGTATTCGCACATATGGGAGGCAAAAGGAGAAGCGAGAGAGAAACGCGGATTGAGGAACGTTTCGGAGTAACCGGGAGCGCGCGAGAACAGATGTGCGATTGTGCCCTAGAAATGGTGAGTGACTCACTCGATAGTTCTATAGCGACGGAAGGGCGCACCCCGCATGCGAGGGTGGCGAACTTTGTTAACGCGTAAATACGTGTCCGACGTCGATTTCACGATTGTAAATCTCATTCTCAATTCATGCTCGAGGCTCGTCCGAGATAAAACTATTCGAACGAAGGGAACACGAAGCTGGTTGATAAAACAGCAAATCAGACCGACAGTTCGATGCGTTACTTTGCCGGATGCGATACGAGTTACTGCCTTTATTTTTAACGAAACGAAGTACCGGAGTTGAATATGATTGCATGAGTTTAATAAGAGTTATAAAATTGATAAAGATTTCACAAGGATGTGATTGATAAGAAAAAAGATGCGATTTTTAGTTCTTTTCATTTAGTGACCCTGGTCGGTAAATAATCGGTTCAGTAATCGCGGCGCCGAACTATAATTGACCGATGGCAACTTATCTACAAAAGAAATAATAAATTTAGGAGTATAATTTTTTTATTATAAATACGATCGTCCAGGGGGATTTAACCCAAAAAATTACATGTTTTTTTCTTCAATTTATAAAGTCCCGAAGATTGACCGTTTTTGCCATTTACCATTTACTGCCCTTATTTCTAAAGAAACGTCGTATCGGAGCTGAATATGATTCCATGGGTTTGATAAGGTAAGGTTTCACATTGATAAGTAATACGATGCCACTTTGTTTCAAGGCTCATTTAGTGACACGAGTCGGTAAATAACCGGTTGAGTAAATGCCGCACCGAAACGTAATTGACCGATCGCAATTTATCTACGAAATAAATAATGAATTTATGAGTATAATCTTTTTACTTGAATATATAATCGTATATATGGAATTGACCCAAAAAATGATTTTTTTTATTTTCAATTTACTGTAATGACCCTACATAAGATCTGCAGTTTTTTCCGTTAGCTGCACCTAATTTACCAAATTAACTGGCATGTATGACCGGTAAAATTACCGAAAGAAAAATTAACGTAATATCACAATTTTGTACATACTTTCCTACTTAATAATATTGACATACGATCTCACCATAACGAAGACTATTCACATTTCGTTATAGCCTTGTTATACAATGATAAAAAAATAAAGTTGCATCAACTAAAGATTCGGGTAGGGACGGTCAAATAAATTGTTGGTATGGCAAAAAGGTTGGTTGGTTCACCAATTTTCCGAGTATTTTCACCAAACAATTTTTGAGGCATTAAAATATTTTGTTCGCCCAGCAAAATATTTATCTGAACGTCCCAGCCCGAGATCTTTGGTCGATTCAACCGCTTTTTTATCAGTGTACACAATCCAAAGTGATTGCATTTTCGGTCAGCCGAGCCTGCCCGGTCCCCTTAAAACGTCACTGACCTCGGCTCACAGTTCGACACGCGACCAAACTTCCCTTACAGCGAGTCGCATTTCGCGCTATCGCGACACTAAAAGAAACCTAACACCTTAACATACAAAAACAATATATATAAATATAAAAATCTCCATAAAAATCAATTGTCCGTCGCCATTCAGCGGCTGGCATTGCACGCGAATCCACGTGGCTGCTCGTCGCCGGCGACTCTCGCCACCCCAGTCCATGCAATTCACCAGCAAACGGGGTCGCGCCACGGAGTTCCTCGCGAGCTAAGTGAGTGGACAAGCGTGTCAGCGAGCGTTATTAAATCGGTGAAAACACGAGCGGCGCCACCTTAATTCGTCGACAAAAATTCGTCTCTGCATTCAAGACGACCCGAAGCTTCCCGCAGGCTTTTTCCCTGCAGAGCTCCGCTTGGCCTGCGGCGAGGCTGCCTTAGGGGCGAAAACTCGAGGGGTTCAGCGTTTCGTTATGACGCTCTCCGTACATCTCCGACCTCTTCCGTTTCGCGTTTACGATCTCTCTTGCTCTTCTACCCTCCGCCCCACCCCCGGATCCGCGGGGAGGGGGGGGGGGGATAAAGAATGCCGGCAAAAGTGCCGGGCGTAGCGCAGAAAACGGCGGGTTAGGCGAGCTGGGAGGGAAATATCCGTGGATATAGTCGTATTGGCGTGTATGCGCTCCGGCACGGTAAAAGGGGAGCCGAGAAGATCGTGGAGGAAGAAACTGGTGTTGGGGAAAGTCGGAGGGAAATATCCGCGGATATCAAGCCCCGGTCTATAGGGGCGAGCGGGGCAAAATGGGACGGTGGGGCAAAACGGGACAGCGAGGGCAAAACTCAATTTTCCTATAATGTTTGGATGACCCATTTTGTCACGATACACACAGAAAAATTTATTTGACCGCCACCGTTTGTTTGGTTTAAGTAAAATATTTATTTGAATTAAATGAATATTTATTTTAATTAAGTAAATAGTTACTTAAGGTAGTAGTAGAGGACAGCCTGAGCCCACGTGACTTCGGAGACGATTGAGAGGGGAATTGCGAACACGTCTCGAAGAGATAAAAATCCGAAAAAAATCAATCATATGGAAGGTACTGAATAGATTAATTTTGCATAATAATAAATCCAAAATGTTATTACCAAATTAATGAAAAAAAAAAATTTCAACAAATCCCCGGCAACTCAACTATTTGTTCATATGAAAACAATTTGTTAATCTTTTTGAATACGTATGAATTGACTTGATTTTTTCCAGATTTTTATCCCGTCGAGAAGTATTCGCAATTCTCTCTGAACTCACGTGGGCTCAGGCTGTCCGCTAGTACTACCTTAAATGAAATAAATATTTATTTAAATCAAATAAATATTTTACTCAAACCAAATAAAGGGTGGCCGTCAAATAAATTATTTTTCTGGGTGTACATCCGGATTTTCAAACCCGTTTTGCCCCACGGACCACATCGCCAGCATCCAAGAGTTATTGAATAATTGCTTTTTGTCTCATTATCCCGTCTTGCCCCGCTGTGCCATTTTGCCCACCCTCCCCTATAAGCGTATATAGCGTTCTTAGGTGGGAGGGAAAGCAGAAGCGACGAAAGAGCGAAGATGAAACACAAGAGGGAGGTAAAAGCAAGGAAAATGTTAGTGAGACAGAACGCCATCCGAGACGCTGGGAGAGAATATCGGTTACACCGGTCCAACCGGGGAGGAAAGTACGCTGAGAAAAAGCCCGCCGCGCCGGCGAGACGCCGTCGTAAACTTTGCCCGGGTAGCTTTGAATTTTCTTAAGATCCGCGCGCGACGGTGGCAAAGCTCGTCTACTCCGTTTTCTACTATATAAATTAGTGATTTTTCCGTCCGCGCAACCCGGGTAGAGATAACCTCTCGGGAGTTTCAACGCCCACGATTCCCTCTCGGCGCAGGCAAAATACGCTCGCTCAGCGATCTCGAATGCTCGGTTGGAGAATTTATTTTTTATTTTTTTTTTTTATCCCTTATATCGACTTTACCGGCCTATAGCTGCCTATGTCGAACTGTATCGAGGGAGAAGATCGGAGATTTGCAGAGCGAAGCGTGCAACCGCTGGATGTCGCCACCTATGTGCAGGGAGGGAAAATCGTGGCGTCCCTGCGGAATGGAAAGTTTCCGAGGGCTGAACGATAAATGAAGGGCGCACGTGACTAGCGCGGAACTGAGACACAGGTGCGACAAATTGCGCCTTCGGGACGGAAAGAGAATTGTCACTGCATCCCCCTGTGGCCGAGTCATCGGGCCACGAGATACCATCAACCCCTCCCCAAAAGCTCGGCGCGACTATAGTGTGCACTTTGGATTTCGAAGAATGAGCTACAAAAATAACCACCTTTGTCAACCTAGGTGCGTGGAATTTTTTTAAGCGATAGAACTTGTTGTGCAACTATCTATGGCAGATTTATTATTTTTGTGTTATGCGAAGAAGGAAAATTAATGGAACTCTCAGACTTTGGAGAGAGCATTGAGGGGAATTCTAGAAATGCTGAGTACAACGATTTCTATAACACTTTAAATGCCGCTGTGCAGTAGTAGTAAAAAAAATGTTCGGACATTTTAGGAATGTTTTTCGTAGTTAAAAATTCACTATTTGTTTTCTTGATAATTTCATCATTATTATATTTTTATTTTCAATTCATAGTAGTTCAATTATCACTCTGATTATTATAAAATTAACTCTTGATCCTCGAATGCATGAATCCGAAAAATGTATTTGGCACACATCATTCCCGCCTCCTCAGACTTATTTCCGCCGGCCGAAACCGCCGAATCGCCAGCACGCGATCTCGGAATTCGGATTTTATAACAGAAGCCTCTTTCCGCTTCACATATAGATGTTAGGATTTGGTGTTCTCACACCTCACGGGGTCGTGCCCAGGGAGACGAACCGTTTGCATATCAGTCAAAAAGTAGTTACATTTTTACCCTGATTATTATAAAAATAATTCTTAATCCTCGAATGCATGAATCCGAAAGATGTATTTAGCACACATCATTCCCTCCTCCGACTTATTTCTGCCGCCCGAATCCGCCGAATCGCCAGCACGCGATCTCGGAATTCGGATTTTATAACAGAAGCCTCTTTCCGCTTCACATATAGATGTTAGGATTTGGTGTTGGCACACCTCACGGGGTCGTGCCCAGGGGACGGGATGTGGTACGAGAGGGGTGCACGATTCGCCGGTGGCAGTGTTAGTTGCATACAGTAGTAGTGGGTGTTAGCTGCCGAGGGAGCAACGCCGAAGGGTGGTCGAAGGCAGGCAGGCAGGCAGGCAGGCAGGCAGGCAGGCAGGCAGGCAGGCAGGCAGGCAGGCAGGCGGCAGTGTGGGCAGGGGATGGGCAGGGTGGCCCACCGTAGTCGGGAGGGAAGTAGACACGCAGGAGGGGAGGGCCTAGAGGGGATAATTCCTCGACTAAATATCGGTAAAAATCAATACTATCTCTTTCCTCGGGGCCCACCGCGGCGCACACACCGTCACGGGGTTAATAATGCACGGCGGGTGAGGAGAGAGGATCGAGACCGGGCGAGAGGAACACGCGAAAGGCGAGAACCCTCGGCACGTGACGCCGGCCCCGAGAATTCCATACGGTGGGAAGACCCGTTCGAGTTTTGCAGGAAGGAAAGAACACACGAAGAAACTTCGTCGTGCTGCACGATCTTTCCTCCGACCTCGCTCGCCTCCCGCACGGGAGGGAACACCGTAGGACAAAAGAATAAGAACTTTGATCAAGTACCGAAAGAGCCGGCGATTCGAACCCCCCCCCCCCCCCCAACCACCTCTTCCGCACCTTCGGCGAGTCGCACGCGCGACCGCGCATGCGCGCGCGCGCCATCAATTAATTATCGGCGAGAAGATCGATGGCGCTCGGTAATCGATGAGAAGGAAGGAATAAGATAAAATACCGGGGAAACGAGATGAGGATCGAGGCAACGTGGAAGTTTTGGGGGGAGAACGAGAGTCGGTGAGGGAAATAAAGTTGGCACGACGAAGTCTCGCGTGCACCTGGTCACACTCCGTGACCTCTTCGTCGCTGGCCCCGACAATGTTGTGGACCGACCCGGTCGAACCCTTGCGTGACTACTAACGAGTCGGGGTCACCGGGGGAATTAATGGTCGTCTCGGTACCAAAGGGAATATCTTCATCTACACCCCTCCCCGCCTCCCTCTCGCGCTCCGTCGCTTTTTTTCCCCACTCGCCGCGCTTAATTAACGACGTGTCGCGTGTGTGTATGGATTTCGATGAGCATCCGATGCGCCGCTGCGGTATCGACGGTCGGTAAGTCGACTGGGAATATTTTGTGGTGCGTTTTCGGGACTGTGGCGGGAAGTTTCATGTGACGAATCGAACGGGCGTGATGAAGCAGGATTCGTGATGGGTGAGAAAAAAAGAGGAGAAATTATGACTTTTATGTGAATTGGAGAAAAATATATATGCTCGATATCGGTTTATACTATAGTGGAAAATGGTTGTACAGTTTGTTTTTAATACGAAACTTGTTCGAACTAAATGTTTAGAAATTTTCAACGAGTTATATCAATCGATTTTTTAATTATTTATAAGAAAAATAATCGAATGATATAAATTGTTGGAAATTAAGAATTTCTGACGTTCACACTCTAGGAATTTTCAATGATAAAATATTAAAATAATAATAAAACAAAATAATTAAAAAGTAATAAAATAATCATAATTTTTCGTCTTTTATTTGCTTCGAGGAGACTGCCTTGTTTTTTCTTTTCTTTTCATGTAGCCAACCGGTTTCCCTGAGCGGTTAAAACATTGTTCGAGCTTTCCCTGTGCTTCCTGATTGCCATGCCCGGATCTTTACAGAATTTCCGAAATTTCCGAAATTTCGGAAATTCACCTGAGCCGATGGCTACATGAAGAAAAAAGTTCGAACCTATCAGATTAATAATAAAATAATCGATTGATATAAATTCTTGAAAATCAACAAATACTGATGTTCAAAATCTAAGAACTCTCAATAATACAATATTAAAATAATAATAAAACGAAATGATTTAAAAAATAATAAAATAATTTAAAAAATAATAATTTCTCTTCGTATTTTGTTTCTTTGCCGAGACAACGATGTATTTTTTCGTACAGCCACCCAGTTTCCCTTGGCGCTTAAAAAATGATTCAAACTCGACTTGAACTTCCAGATTTTAAGTTCCCTGATCTTTCCAGAATTTCCGCAAATTCACATGACCGATGACTAAAGTGTTATAAAAAAATCGAAACTATCAGATTATATCCGATAAATCGACTTCCTCGATGTTCCAGTTGTAAAATATAAAAAATACTGTATTCGCGAATAGAAATGATTCGCGACAGTCCGTGCACGTTCGGTCGCGAGTCGTTCGTCGAAGAGACACTATCGGCAGGTCATAAACGCCTCGAAATTATTAGCCTCGCGTTTACCTCGACGGTATTTCTCGCTTATTGTGCAGCCGTTTTTTTACTGTTCCGTAACAGCCCGTCGAACAGCCACGGACAAACGAAACCTCGTCGCTTTACATGGGTCGTCTTGTCACGCGTAGATCGAATAAAAAAAAAATAATAATAAAAATAAAAACAAAAAAAAAATAAAAAACCAAACGCCCGATGCGATAAAACCGACAGCGGTTCCGGGGAATGTGCGTGAAATTTTAACGCTGATGATAAGGTACGATATTTTTATTTATTTTTTACTACACATAATATTCCCGACAGTCCGTGACGGCGTTAAAAATAAATTGTTAACTCGGCGAACGCTCGCATTTATTTACATCCTCGCAATAGCTGCAGGAGGATTAAATCTACAGGAGTGTTCTCCCGGTGACGGCATCCGAGAATTAAAAAGAAAATAAAAAATTAAAAAATATATATATATATATACATATATATGTCTCTGCCTCTCGCTCTTTTCCGTGTATTTTTCGCGACGGTCTCGCGATGCTACACGGCGAAAGTGCAAACGGAGGTGGCGGCGGACGCGCGCGAGCGAACTCGGACCCACCGAACGGGCATCCTCCTTCGAAGGAGCAGAGAAGTTCGAGGGGAACGGGACGCGGAGCGCGCCAACGTGGTTCTCACTCGATTCTTCCATGGACCAAAAATATATCCTCCGAGTACGAAAAAATGAAAAAAAAAATTAAATATAATGAAACATTTGATTTTCTTAAAAAATAAAAAAAAATCAAAATTTCGAAATGAGATTTTTTCCCGAAAATTAGCAAGTGACTTTGAGCAGAGGGGAACGAACGCTGCGCACGAGATATCGAGAGAGAAAAAAAAGGAAAATTCAGGCAAAATGAGAACCATCGTTATTCCCCTCTCTTACGCCGGTCGTAACACGGGGTGGCTAGGAGGGTTTAGGGAGAAAGGTGGGGGAAGGGGAGCTGGGTCGCGTACAGTCACGTGCAAAAGTGAGCCTCATCCCCCCCTCTCCCCCCCCCTCCATGTACATCTCTCTCTCTACGGTACAATCGGTGAAAAAAGCTTTTTCGCGCCAAAAGCAAATATGCCATATAACTCAGGCATTTGCGGAAGAGAATTTTTTTATTTTTTTTTATTTCGTAGCGGTGACATCTGCACACTCGCCGCACATATATCAATATTCTCGCGCCACTGCGCTTTTTATTATTATCATTATTATTGTTATTATTATATATTTTTTTATTCTATTTTTTTTCATTCGATCGATGAGCTCTTTATTTTACATCGCCGCAGCAGCGAGCCATTATGTTCCCGGGCCGTGTTCTCGCTGGCTTTTTACAGCGAGATACACGATAAGAGATATTCACTACGAGAAAAAAAAAATAAGTCCAAGACGATTTGTTTTATTTTAATTTTTTTTTATTTTTTTTTAAATTTTTTTTTAGTTGTTCAACAAAGCTTGAGTGCCCGCCGCAGGGCGGAGTGATTGAGACGGATACGAAAGGGCGAAAACTGCTCGTCGTCGCCAGAGGACCGAGTGGACGTTATCAGTAAGAATGCGGACTAACCGGCGGATGAGCAATAAATAAGAGTCCGCTACCTGTGTGCGAGAGACTCGAGAGAAAAAAGAGAGAGAGCCGCGATATCTCTCGGGCAAACGTTGGGCGGATGCTCCGAAACGTGAATGCTTCACTCTTTCGTGTTTAACATATCCGTGATGTCTGGAGGGTCACCGGACGGCGACTTATCGCGAGGACGATATTTCAAAATAAAATTTCATCGTGAAAGGATCGGGCCCGATGGTGCCGAGTCGGAAACGTTGGATTTATTGCGCTACCAGTTTCGAGAGCGCGTATAGCGGTTCGCCAGTGATACATCGATAATTTTCATTTTTTTTTTGTTGCCAAGTATTCATTACCCTTTTAAAACTTCAGCAACGCGCGCGAACTAATTTCATTGATAGTTCTTGAACGTGCATTTTTATTTTTTTTCGAGCGTAGATTCATGTTATGTAGAAAAAAGATTGATTGTCGAAATACGATTTTTATTCTGCCCTGCCGGTTGAAAGAATAATTGTAAGCCTGCATACCATAAAAAATAAAGGTTTGTAAATTTTACTCTTTTTCGTCGGCCGTGATACATTTTTCTGATTAATATTTCTGGAACTTTGTTTTTCGTCGACGATCCGTTAAAATTAATTAGAAAAAAGAATTGTGCACGTTCGCGAGTGTAGCGGTTCACAGTAATACATCCATTTTTTTTTTGTTATTACCAAGTATTCATTATTACCCTTTAAAAACTCCGCGTTACGCGGGAACTATTTTTATTGATACTTCGTACACGTGATTTTTTTTTTCTTGAGCATACATTATATTATGTAGAAAAAATATTGATTATCGTTCGTTGGCTTTTCTTTCTTTTATATAAAACATATATTTTATCTTATTTTTTCTCGAAAAATGTTTGTATTATGTATATGTTTAAATATTACATGCCTCGTGGTTTCGATTCACCAATTGCAATTTCTATGTAACGGAGTTATTCCGTTAAATAAATTCCAATTACAATTCCAATTATCGAAATACGATTTTTTTTCTGCCCTACTGGTTGGAAGAATAATTTTGAGCCTGCGCAACGTAAAAAAAGTTTTGTAAATTGTACTCTTCTTCGTTAGCAAAGATAAATGTTTCTCCTTAATTTTCGAACTCTGTTTTTCGTCAGCGAACCGTTACAATGAATAAGAAAAAACAATCTCGGATGTTCGCGAAGCCGTTTACCAAATCTACAAACCTTTTCTTTCGTTCGTGCCACAATCTTTGCTCGTTCACATTGCGTCTTTGTACCTCGGTCTTATTCTCGAAAGTGCAGGATTGTGTCGTGTTAGAAAAAAAATAAAAAAATGTATGCTACATATGTAGCATAAATCGATATTTGAATTTGACTCACCCTTGGTCGATTCTCTCCACCGGACCACCGGGTCCCATCATCGCTGGGTGTCCGGGGCCCATAGGCCCGCCCATCGGATGTCCTCCGGGTCCGAACGGACTGCCCGGCGGCATGCCGTACTGAGGGCCGCCGAAGGGTTGCCCGGGCGAGGGAAAGTGAGGATTGCCAGCGCCCGGCGGTACGAAGGGTGGTCCCGAGGAGCCGGGCCTACTGACGAACTGAGGAGGACCTCCCGAAGGAGATCCGAAAGGGCTCGGACCCGGGCCGTTGTAAGGAGGGCCGGAATTGTTCGGAGGCGGTGGGAAACCGCCCTGGTTCGGCGGCGGGCCCGGACCGGGCGTCGAGGACCCACTCGGGGCAGGCGACGCGGTGTACTGAGGTGTTCCGGAGCCAGGTGGAGGACCCTGGTATGGCGGCGCGCCGGCCGGACTTCCGGCACCTCCGGGAAAGGGACTCGGACCTTGAAAACCTCCTGCATTGCTCGGCGGGCCTCCCGAACTATTGTAAGGACCCGAAGGAGGACCACCACCCTGTCCCACGGAATTCGGCGTAAAAGGCGAGGCCTCCGAGCCAGGCGGCGGGCCCTTCCAGGACGCTGGCGTCCCCGGGTCCTCCAGCGTGGTTGTGGCTGCTAGTGGTGTATTCAGGCGGCTACAGCCTGAAAACATTTTTTTTTTTTAACAAAGGATTAGATTATATTGTTGGATAAAAATTCTTAAAACATTCTTTTATGATTACATTCTATAAAAAATGTAATCTATTATATTATATCTATAAGAAATATAATCTAATATATTATATCTATAAAAAATTTAATCTAATATATTATATCTACGAAAAATATAATCTATTACATTATATCGATAAAAAAATAATTAGTCTAACCGACTGCATCAAATTTCATTTTTGGCAAGAGTGTTGATGCACCGCTTTAGTTTGAAGAAAATTGTTCACTCGTAGAAATTTATTCTCCAAGTGAACTTCCATGCGGAAAGTTTGTGCAATGCAACACACAGCCGTTACAACTTGATAAGATTGAGTTAGGGCAACCATCGATCTGTAGACGACCAACTGATTTTTTGGGCCCAAGAAAATAAATCGTCTGTACTACTTTTAACTACGCAGGTAGTTGGAGCAGATAATTATTTTGGTCTGTCCCAACAATATTTTGTCAGTGAGAATCCAACGCTCCGAGAGTTTCCTAACTTGTTTGGTTAACTGACTATGATTTAATACTTTCTGATACTTTCGACCATCATCGTGCAAAAATTGAATCGACAAGATCTATTCCTCGATGTAAGAAATTCTACACCGCAAACAATTTTTTTACAATAATTTGTATGCAGCTATGGGCTCTTCCTTGCACTAAGCAGGATTATGTTTAATAAACAAGCCTTATCTGAAATTACTGCTCGGTGTATAGAATCTAATAATCTAATGTTTTGGACATTTTCAATATTCCGAACAATGAATTTCACCTCAGTTTTTTGTCCTAAATTTAATCGGACAATTACGCATATTAGCTTCATAAGTGATGTACCGTTCGTGCGAACATTTTTAACAGTGTATGGAGAAAGTTGAGGAAACTTTTCGGAGGTAACGTCGATCGAAGAAGCATCAGCGATAGCTTGTTTATGTCTAAATTTTACAAGTACAAGTCCAGCAGATCTTTACGGAACGTCTGATACACAAGCGGGGGCTAAAACTAATGTTCAATATACAGAATCTAATGTATCAGACATGTTTAATATTCCAAACAATTAATTTCACCTCAGTTTGGTACCAAAAATTTAATAATCTTAATAATTTGTATACAATTCGTGCAAAAAACGTCAACAGTGTAAAATAAAGTTAAAAAGAAACTTCTCAGAGGTTACGTTGACCAAAGAAGCATCTGCGATAGCTCGGTCTGTTTCTAAACTTTTCAAGTACAAGGTTATGTCCAACGGATTGTTACGAAAGCGTGATTTATATTTAAAACTGAGTACAAACAAGCATCGCCATTATTAGTTCGATTGGCTTTCATTGTTGCCAAGAGTTAAAATTAATGCTCGACACACAGAATCAAACAATCCAACGTTTCAAACATTTTCGATATTCCAAACAATCAACTCAACCTCAATTTGGTACCAAAAACTTAATGAACGAATTTCGGCAAATCAGCCTCATAATTTCTGCTTCCCCGTCTTCCTCCTGATTTTACGCCACTAGGCCAAGCACCAGAGCTTCGCAATTTGTATACAAATCGTGCAAAAATCGTTAACAGTAAACGTAGAAAGTTGAGGAAACTTCTCGGAGGTTACGTCGGATCGAAGAAGCGTCTGCGATCGCTCGGTTATCGCTAAATTTCACAAGCACAAGGTTATGTCGGGTAGATCGTAAAGTGCGATTAACATTAAAAAAATAACTATAAAACAAGCATCACCATTATTAGTCCCATTGGCTTTCATCGTTGCCACCAGCAGGCTCACTCCATCTCGCCTCTCACAACTCCCGATAAACCTTCACAATTTCGCAGCACTGTTTATTTTTATAAAAAAAAAAAAATTAAACGTATTAAAAAAAAAAAAAAATATCACCGTAACAAACGTAACACACGCGTAGGTTACGCGAGGAGTCGCGCGACCGAGAGACTCTCCGACTAAATGTTGTCGAATTTATTGTAGGTTATGTGTCCCCGGCGACCTAACCTACAACGCGTTAATAAAACCGATTATCCTTCGCTCGCCGAGCCTCGAGCGTTGACGCCGAGTACGCTTCGCTCTAACAAATTTGTCCGAAGCTCGTCGACAGCAGTTTTTCTTTCTATCGTCGATAAACTCGCGACAGTGTCGTAACGAGGGTGACGAACGAGAGCCGCCAACTGAGCAGTGCGATTGCCGGCATTTTTTTCGCTAAATATCAGGCTCTCGAGAATTTCCACATAGTCGCGAGTCAACGCAAAAATCCACCCGCCCGTCAGCGTCTCCTCGCTCCACCCGCCGTCTTTTTATCGCGCTCTTCATTCATTCTCGAAGCTCCGTCACATTGCAACGAGGAAAAAAAAAAATTCTTCGCGTTCATCCCAAACACACACACAGAGGCGAACTACCACGGGGTGCGAGCGAGTGAGAGAGCGGTGTGTCGAGAGCCAAGCGCGAATAAACACCACCGGAGTCAGCACGGCAACTCTCTCTCGGTTTTCGCCTATACCGAGAGCACTGCGGTGCCGCTCGCTTACCCGTAATAAAACTCTTGCCAGTAATCTGTCCGAACGCCCGGAAATATCACTTTGTTTACAACAAGCCTCGGCGTTATCTGCGATCGTGCATACGCGGGCTCGTTCGACACTCGCGTTCTCGGGATTAATTTCGTTCGTTCGGACGATGAGTCGAGTGGTTTGGTCCTTCGTACAATCTCGGCAAGGACTCCGTACGCGGAACGAAGGACGCCGTCATTTTTCTACCACGCGCGTCAAAAAAATACTGACGATGTTTTAGTTGGTTTTTTTTCTTCTTTTTTATCTCTCTCTCTTCCTCTCGTCCCGTAGACTCGACGTCGAACGGTGGATTGATTGGAGCTCGATGCACGTCGGGTGCGACGAGAGAATGATCGTCGTTGAACTTTAATTCAGTGGTGCGAGAGCACGAGGAGGAGTAAACAGCGTCTCTCGTGGTTAACCGCCCGATTGCTGCTGCACGCGACCTTTGACCTCGCGGACCACGTGCTCGGGTCACCCGGTGTGCCCGAATGTCAACTGGATCTCCCTTTCGGTCTTCTGCACCGATTTTCATCCAGCCTAATCGCAACGACCCGTAACGATGTCATTTTTGTAAATACAATTTTTTCATAACACTCGCGAGGCCGATTTGAAAAAAAATAAATGAAAATTTGTCCACTATCGTTCGGCTCCGAGCTGTCGCCGGACTCACTGAAAACACACCCCACGTAGACTGACGGGACACCCCGTCGACCTTGCAACGATCCACCGGTCTCTCCCTTCCGACACTCGAACTATATAGTATTTCATATTTTTTTTCATTGCCACTTCTCGTTCGACGTTCACGTAAAAATATATATATATATATATTTTTTTTTGCAACACCGCACCTATCACTGTCTACCCACGAACGCTATGGAAGAACAAAAAATATAAGGATGTGGGATCTTTTTATTATTTATTTTTAAGATTTTTTTTTTAATGTCACGCCGTCACGCATCAACGACGCGAATATTATTACGAAATTAACAAACCGCAGTTAATCGCAACGGTTCGACCAAGCTGCACGGCTAGGGAAGTTTATAACGTCAACCGCAATCCGCCCATTATATCTATCGCCATCGGTCCACTGTGTTGTGTACACCCGCCGGTGAAATATATATATATATACATATACACCTATTACACGCTGTCGTAACTCGCCGATCGATTAATCAAAAGCGAAACTTTGGCAACGCCGTGTCGCCTGTTGCATTCCCACTTGTGTGTTGTTACACGCCACTAAGCGAAAAGCACCGAATTCAAAGTCTCCCCGATATCGTCGTACGCTTCGCCGTGCAGCGGCTCGATATATTCTTTTGTTTTTTTTGTTGTTTATTTGTTCCGGCGGGGCGAAAGTTTTCAGGTGGATGCGAGTGGACGAGAGGAGAATGAAAGAAAGCAATATAAAAAAAATTTAACAGACGCAAAAATTATGTTGACCGTGTGCGTTCTCGGTGGGACGAAAAAAATGCGGACGCGCAACTGCGACGGTATAACGCGCCACCGTTCTCTCTCGACCGCATCTGACTGTACACTTTCTTCCGACGGGGACGAGAGAGAGTAGAGTATAACTAATACTATAGTCTCACCCGTGTGCCCGTGGCCATTGCGCAGTCTAGAATTTTTGCACGGAAAGACGTCGCGCGTTGACCTACGATCAGTGATTCTGTTAACCAGGGCCGTCCCACAAAAAATTCATTGAAATTCACGCCGGCGCCAGATTAATTTTTTTTATATAAAAAAAAATCCTGCAATCTTTTTCATATCGATAGAACGAATCTGCCAGCGAGTCGTTGGGTTATTTTCATTTCATGATATTGAAACCTTTTCGGCATCGCCGCGCGATTCCCATCGACCCATTTATCGACATCTACACAGCGATTTAGTCGTAAGATATTAATTACAAAAAAAAAAAAAACAAAAAAAATATCGAAGCACGTGACGTTTTTCCGGGGCGCGTTCAGCGAAGGTGTACGGCCCTGCCCGCAGGAGCACCCCCGACCGCAGCGGCACCGTACCACGCCGCAGTTACGGTTTTCCCTCACTCTCTCGTCTTCTTGCACACTCCGCACTTTTTTTCCACCGCCTCTTCGCACAGAAGCCTCGTCATAAGGGAGGAAGTGCGAGAGGGATGAAAGGCAAGAAATAATAAAAATAAATAAAAAATAAAACCGCTCGGCTGCGCCAATAGTCTGCTTTTCTTATTGTTCCTAGTTTTTTTTTTTTGTACCTCTACATCCTAACCTATATTTTAACCTTGCCGGCTGCGATTATTATTCGACCCGCGTCGGGTCTTGCGATCGAGTCCTCCGCGTTACTTTACGTATGGAGTTGCGCTATGTACGACGAAAGAATGATTGTTACATGTACGGTAATACGAGTGGATGAAAGGGAAAGGAAAGGTTAGCCCCGTCGGGAGTGCACGAGCGGCGCGTTTTAAGCCGCGTGCAAGCGCGTGTCCGCCTCATTTTTTTTTTCTCTTCATCTCTGTCTCTCGGCTCTCCCGCGCCATCTTTGTCTCTCGCGTGGGTTTCAAAGTCCTCTGTCGCGCGCGGCACTCGGGGCCCACCGGTTGACAGTGTCACCCTAAAAATCAATAAGGTTCAACCCCGGCCCTTGCCGTCCCGTCACCCTCCGCGGGACGGCGGAGCGGCGCGGAATCGTCGCGGGAGAGAGGGGGGCCTGTTCGATGGGTCGAGGGTTACATGGCGGCTGGCCAGAACGTCATTCTATTAGGCGACGATGAGAAGCGTGGAGCGCGTAACGCGCCGCCTTAGCACGGGGGCGCGGGCGCGCGCGCGCGCTCTTCACGGCTTTCGGCAACCGCGGGAATCGCACACGCGACATACCGTTCATGCTGACCGAATACAGGGCGATCGCCCGGAGTGACGAGACGCGATGAAAAAGAAAGTTTTCTTTTTACGTTTTAAAAAATGTATGAGCGAGGGATAGAAAATCTATGTAAGTTGTAGGTTGAAACGTACCAAACGAAATTGGGTGTACTTATTTAAAGTTGGGTATTGAGTTATAGACGATCAGGCGATCAGGGATATTGCATCGTAGTAATTAGGGGCAAGATAGACCGCAATAAAACGATATGAATTCTTTAATTTTTTTAGTGCAATTTAACACAACTTTTTCGGTAAATGGGAATGGACGGATAATATTCTGATTTTTTTTTTCTACATTGTGTAACTTTCATTCAAACGAGTATTTTATATTATTCAATGATTTAGAGGTGTAATCGTAAAAAAATGCCATAGTTATAGACGATCAAGTGATTACGGATATTTGATCGTAGTAATTCGAGGCAAGATGGACCACCCCAAAAGTATATTAATTAATTATATTTTTAATACGCTTGAACAAAACTCTATGAACAATTTGGAATTATTTTATAAATTTGTGAAAATAAAAATAAAAAAAATTAAATGTTTTATATTCTCTAATGATCCAGCGGTGTTTTGTTCGTCCACTGTCAACGCAACGAGGACTCTACAATCGTTAAAAAAACCTTTTCTCACACATGTTCCCGAAATAAAAAGAAACACAATGAACGAGCGCTTTTCAAAGCGGAAAACTCCGAAGTTAAAAATCCGATCGAATGTAAACTCTGCGCTATCGTCGGAATTCCCGTTGGCGCTTTACGTTTCTTCGCGCGATCGCGCGACTCGATTCTTCCCGGGCTTGGGCGGTTCTGAAACCGGTAGAGCTGAGCGCGGAGGCTCGGTGCCAAACAACTGTAGTAAAATCGTAAAACCGAACGGTGAACGAGGGCGTTTAAAGTCGGTTGCGCGGTTTTATTCCCTCGGTTTGTTGCCCTCCTGATACCCGCCACGCTTCCGACGCCCGCGTTGATGAGTCTTTGAAGTTTCGAGCGCGAGAGCCAGCGATAGGAATGCCTATCACTGAATCTCGCGCAGGAATCATTGGTGCGGCAGTTGTCACTGTGCCAACCGCCGAACCAATCACCCGCGAGGAAACTGAGGAGCATGCATGCTGCCTTGTGATTGGCACGCCGATTGGACGTGAGCCTGAATGCTTTATCGTGTAACGGCATAGATTAATGATCTCGTCATGTGCGATATTAGATATTTGATATACATTATGTATGTAATTGCACGTCACAATATTTTTATTTGTGAACGTCACTTCCGGTTCCGAAATCTCATTCTTTAATCGGGGGTGATGTCATACAGGAAATAAGTCACTTCCGGTTTGAAAATCTGATTTCTTTTGGCCGAAGTGACATATTTCCAATATGATGACACTTCCGATCGAAAAATAAGAACTTCGAACCGGAAGTGACGTGCTTCCGGTACGACGTCATTTCCGTTTAAAAAAATGAGATATCCAAATCAGGAGTGACGTATTTCCGGTATGACGTCACTTCCGGTCGTAAAATGAGATTTTTAAACCTGAAGTGACGTATTTCCAGTATGACGTCACTTCCGGTCGTAAAATGAGATTTTCAAACCTGAAGTGACGTATATCCGGTATGACTCAGGGCACTGCTGCTCCCCTTCATTGGATCTGACCTTGGCCAAATGTTATCAAAATCTTTGACAAAGTTATGAGATCAACTTTTCGATAGTATGTTTATACCAATGAGCGTTGTAGCGCCGTTGAATTTCAGCTTTCACGCGCCCGTGCGCGTCATTATTCCTAGGTAGTAAAAAATATGTTACATTTTCTGTACACTTACACAAACGTCGCTTTAACATGTTTTTTGTCCATGTAAAAATTGAAGCGGCTACTCGTCGATACCGATCGATCAGTTACGTGCAATCAAGCAATGCAGCGTGAACAACAATCAGCTCATGATCAATTAATTAATTAAGTGGGCGTCATAACAGTCTGAACGCAGTGTTAAATTCTGTCGACGAGCAAGAAAAATCGATGGGAACGTGAAATCGCGCCTTGTACTATGTAGTGTAATGTGCCAGTAAACTATTAACGGTTTGCAGTCTAACGTCCTGATATCTATCGGTTTCGTCGCGCGCGTGAGATTGTTAAGGCTGGAGCCGATAACCCATCCGATCCGGGGTCACCCACTCATAAACACACACGCGCGGACAACGTACCGATTATATTAGTATTCGCGATGGGATACGAGAGAAAGTCGGTGCAAAGCGCGCAAAGAGCTAATTGCCAGTGCCCGGTCATCGTCGATCGATGCATCTATGGATCGATGCATAGTTGCGCCCGATCGAGAAAATTGGCCGATCGATGGTGATCGATTTCGCAAGACAACCGCCAAGCTCGATGTGCCATTCATTGTCACGCATAGTCTTAACCTCTCCGAGAAGTTCACATCGGCTACCAATTTACAATTTTACCACTTCGCAATGATTATCTTGAGCAGCTATCGTTGTTCGATGAAAAAAAAATGTAAAAAGTACCGAATGCTTAAGGGGCTCCGGAAAATTTTAAATGTCACAAATCGGACGATTATTTATATATATATTACTCTAGCAGGATGTTGTGGCTCGGGCATCTCACGCCCTCGCTATCGATTATGGAATTTAGAAATCATAAATTCAGATTTTCGGAGATTTATCTGGAATAGAACACTTCCGGTTTGAAAATCTCATTTTTCTACCGGAAGTGACGTCATCTCGGAGATACATCACTTCCGGATTGAAAATCTCACTTTACTATTTCCGGTACGACGTCACTTTCGGTTGAAAAAGCAGATTTTCGGTATGACGTCACGCGAGTCGAAAAATGAGATGGGGAAGAAATAAAATCTCCCAACCACTCGAATGACTCATCGAATCGAAATATTAAAAAACAATATTACCCTCTAAAAATGTACCTTTACAATTTTTACATCTGAATAACAAATAATGTTGCAAGATTACACCCGCAGAAACTTTCGTCACTCACGCCTTCCCATATCAGTCACATTTTATCCAGAATTCTCAGATAATTGTTTTTCAAAACAATTAATAAGATATTTCTTTTTTAAAACAGCTGTTTTACCGACGTGTCAGAGACAGTGGGTGAGAGATCGGGCATTAAAGGATTGAATTCCATTGTGTCCATTAACCACATCCACGCTAGTTGATTTCCTCCGGAATTGGGTAGTCCGCAATAATGCATTTGATTGTCACGAGTCAGGAAAGTTTAATGACGCGTTGTAAGAGCCTCGTTGCCGCAAACTCGATCGAGGATCCGCAGAGCGGAGCTCGCGAGAACACAGGCTACAATCGAGAGCGTGTTGCGTCCGCTATGACGCGCCGAGGGAACGGCGTTATTCGCACAGCGGTGGAAGACGCGCGTTAGAGACGACGGGGAACGGTTAAGGAGTGAATGCGCGTTGACGAGGGCGGAGAAGGGGATGTACACGGGGTCGATACGGCAAACCATTGTCTGCCTTTATCTCCCTCTCTTTCGTCGGTGTGTTTCTCTCCGCCTCTCCGCCGGCGAGCAAATCCCTCTCTGTTGCCGTTGACTGCAGCTTGGATAAGGTAACGCGCTGGTCCATGACAACGAGCGAGCCGCGTCGGATGCTGCGGAGAACGCCGGTAACGTCTCGATTGCGCGGTCTCGTACATCCTCGTTGCTCGCTAATCGCTACTTGTTTCGTAACCGTCCTCGCGAGTTCGGAACGAACGCGAGAGAACGGCGAGGGAATCCAAGACTCGACCGCACCGACCGACCTTCCGACCGTCCCTCTTTATCCCGAGAGCGCAAAGCCTGTTCCCTAAACTCTTGAAAACTTCGCTCGAACCGCATAAACAGACAATCCGAGTGGCAGCTTACAAGCCTCGGTGCCACCGAGCGACTAATTGGGATACTCGTCCTCGTGAAAATTTTGTGAGAACAATTACTTCATCTGCGGATAAACTATCTCCGATATGAAAAGTAAAGAAATTATAATAAATCTTTTCGTGGGAAGAACTGTTTTTATTTGTTTTCATTTTTTTACGATTGTTGGCAATAGTTACTGTTGCGACGCTTTTGATCTTCAACAGTTGTCAGAAGTAGTCGAAGAAAATTTGTCTTGGTTTTCCGTGAAATTTACGTGCTATAGTGCTCGAACTATAATAGATCATTGATCTAGTGTGAGAAACATTTAACATTTACACTTACACATTAGCTGATACGTCGTTGTGACTTTGAGGCATCGATTCAAAGTCTCGTGCCATTTCCGGTACGGATTTTCGGAATGCAGATTTTTATTTGCAATTTATATTTGACTGCATAATAAATCTGTAAACTTAGATGCCGGTATTTGACAACCGTGGTGTAATGAATGAGAATAGATTAAATTTTTTATTTTATAATAAAAAATCATGGGAAAGATCATTTTTTTTTATTTCACTTTTTTATGATTGTCGGCAATAGTTACTATTGCGGCGCTTTGGACGTTCAAAAGTTATCAGCATCAGTTGAAGAAAAACTTAGTTAGTTTTTCGTGAAGTTAACGTATAGTCTTCGAACTATATAGATCATAGATCTAGCGTGAGAAATATTTATCATTTACATTTACACATTAACTGATGCACCCTTGTGACTTTGAGTCATCGATTCATACTTTCGTGTCATTTCCGCTAAGAATTTTCGGAACGCAAATTTTCATTCGCTATTTGTATTTGACCGGATGAAGCAACCTATGAACTTGGACTCCGGTATTCGACATCCGTGGTGTAACGAATGAGAATAGATATTTCAAAAATTTGATTAATAAAAAATCTTTTATGGGAAAATAGTTTTCCTTTGCTTTTATTTTTTTTATTATTATGGGTACTAGTTACTATTTCGGGTTTTTTGATCATTATATTTATCAGCAGTAGTTGGTTTTCCGTGAAATTAACAGATAGTATTCGAACGATATAGATCATTGATCTAGCGTGAGAAATATTTATCCCTTGCGACTTCAAGTCATCGATTCAAACTCTCGTGCCATTTCCGGTACGAATTTTCGGAATGCAGATTTTTATTCGCAATTTAACTCTGTATTTAAAAAATCGCAATTTGACACTGTATAAAAAAACCTATAAACTTAGATACCTGCATTTGACAACCATGGTCTAATGAATGAAAACAGATCTAAAAAAAATAGAAAATAAAAAAAAATTTAATTGGAAAAAAGCGTAGCACGGGGGAGAAAAAAATGATGAGACGATTTTGCAAGGCAAAGCGCTCCCCCGGCTTGTGGCTGCATGCGCCGCGCTGCTGCCGGCCCCGCCGGACTGGTTAAACAGGTTATCAGTTTATGGCTGCCGTAAAACGATTTTAAATTTCGCGGCACATGCCCCCAGTGCATTCCACGCATCCCTCACGGCCCTTTTTCCTCTCTTGTTCCCTCGCTCGCCGACGTTACCGCTGCCGCGTTCATAGCCCCGAGGGCCTTTAGGCCGCTCGCTTCGTTTCCAGCTCGTCGAACGCTCGATCTAAACTGCATTGAACGCTCGCTGATCACCGAGTTTCTTTGATTATATCGATGATGTGTTGATTCGCCTGTAGATCCATCGAACATCCAGTACCGGCTCGATGTGCCTATATTTGGTTTTTCTTTGTTTCTTTTTTCTTTTGTTTTACGAACGTCGCAATGCAGCGAATGCAATCGTTCGATTTTTATGAACCACCTCCTGCTCGTCATAATCAAGCACCGGTCGCGGATTGGACTGGACGTTCGCCTGCGCGAACTACGTAATTAAGGCCCGTTGCAATTCTACTGTTGCCGGAGTAATTATGAAGCAATCATTGTGAACTCTTGCATAATAATGACGAGCGTAGTTTACCGAGCGAACGTTGGTAAATCGCGGGAGTAACGGGACCCGCTCTAAGCAAAACTATCGAACTTATGCAATTTTTTTTTTTTTTTCGTTTAGTGGTAGGTAAAGATTTATAAAAGAGATGTACTTCCCGTGACGAAGGAGGATCTTCGGTGGGTTTCGCCGATCGAAGTCTCGGAGGACTTCCGGTTTGCACGCGAGCTTAGTCGAACAATGAGAAGACCTGTACGTGGTAGATATTTTATTTCCAACTTAGGAACTGAAATGCCCATATAATAAAAAAATATCTAACGTTTTTAATAATAGTTATTATTAAAGTAGGAAAAGAAAAATTTCGAGGTTTACGGCTAAAATCACTGCTAGGTATACAAAAAAAAAGAAACGAATTTCGAAAGAATCGAGAGAAGTCGATGAAAATTATTATTTTTTTTTAAACAGTTTTCTCGCGACTCGCGTGATTTTCATCTTCGCATTCACACACTCTCGTTCGTTCGAGCTTCATTCATGCACTTTAAAATTTGTATGATCAATAAAAAAAAAAAAATTAAAAAAACAACCCTGCGGTAACAGAAACAGGAGGAAACGATTTCCTCTTAAAATTTTTCCTCGTAGGACTTAGCGATTTTTTTTAGCACTCTATATACATATGTGTCGTTCCGTTCGTCTCGAGAGAACGAGAGTTCAACGATAGCGATCATCACTTTTATGGCACGTTACCTCGACGCATTAAAACTGCTTTCGAATGATAATAAAAACAAAACATGAAATAAAATAATGCTGCTTCAACGTTTGTGAAACTCTGCGATATCACTCTTTGTACATACCTCTCGAGAGCGCAACTCTGGCATTGGCTGAGAAGAACCGAAATTGTAAACGTATTGGGTTCTTTATGGACGAATTGTTTTTTTTTTGTAGATTTTTTTTTCGTGCTTCGGGATAGTCGACTCGCGATAACAGCACTCCGGCCGCTGGATAAAACAATAACGAGCAATTTTTTTTTGCTGAAAAATTATCGGTACGAGGTCGTTACTCGTTTCGCGCGTAACGTTCTACGAACAATTTTTTTCTTTTTTTTTTTGCTTTTCATCTCATGTTGCATTTTATTTTGATTAGATTATCCTAAAACGAACATATTCCTCGGTAATATGTCTACGATTTTTTTTGTTTTTTTTTTCTTTAACATGGATATACGGTCGAGTGTACGGAAAGTTGTGGCAGGCGGCGATCGTCATTGACCATTAATATTCACAGATAATACTACTGTATAATTTGTCTCAGCGAAGAACCGCGTGATACACGTGGAAACTAAATTAACGAAATCCATCGATCATTTCAATGTCGTTTTTGTTGTTAAAAAATAATAGATTTATCCGAACATCGTCGTTGATGCGAACGATATTAAATTACTTTTAAACAATCAATGTTTCTGAATCGGTAAGCTCGATGCTTTTATTCGGAAAACGATTAGCATTTCTTTTTTACCTCTTTTTTTGTAGTGGACGGTTCGTTTTTATTCATTTTTTTTTTCATTATCTTCTCGAGAAAACAGTACGTACGCGACCGCCACGTGCCACGAAAATCGTACAGCCTGTACACATACACGCTAAACTTAACTCTTAAATGTTTAATATTCAAATATAATGCTGAAGTTAACTATATTATCGCGTAGTGCGAATATAATATGTGTATATGTATAATATATACATTATTTACAGTCGCATTGGGCTGCTACTCGATCATCTTTTGCGGTGCACTCTTAATAGCTGACTAAGAATCAATTTTTTTTCCGTTTCCTTCAAATTCTTATTTTTTTTTTTCTTAATCTTCGCGCTTATCGTGATCATTGGCTAACTTATACGTTATACAATCGTATTCGGCGCACGAAGACCGCTTCGACAAACACCCGCACGCGACATCGCACGCGTGTGTCTATTTCCTCAAACTTTCGTTAACAACGACAAAAAAATTATTTACATCCGATCGATCGGTTGGCCATATATATATCTCGTTCGCTTCGACAAAAAGCTCGCGACAACTCGCGAACGAAGGGGAGGAAAAAAAATGCGGAACGAGGATAATTATTCGGCTCTAAGAAAAAAAAAAAAATTGAAAAAAAACATTAAAAATAAAGTAATCACCTCGTTCGCCAAATCACAGGCTCTCGCGTAAAGGCAAGGACGAAAGAAATATAAAAGATCGCCACACGGCGACGAAAAATTGTCGCGAAACGCGTCGATGATCGTCGACGGATTGGACTGACTCTACTCCGACACTCGGCATCGGAAATTTTCACATGAGCGCACGTTTCTCCTAACTCGCGTACATTTTTTTTCGTCCGAACACTCGAGGCATCTCGAAGTTTAGATTCGCAGTACGCTCGAGCAATTGCGGATTCGAACAATCGCGATTGCGCGCGCCTCACCGGCATCAGCGAAATCGTCGTTCCACTTCGCTCTCTAAATTCACGAAGGAAATATACTCTACAATATAATAATAATAATATATAATATGTAATACATATGTGTCTGTTGTACATACATATTTAAACTCTGATTACTACCCTATCTATGACGAGATTGGCAATCGACGTCTTCGCCGTTTCGCGCCCGACTAGGCGATGCCCGTTTCTGTATAATTTTTCATTGTTCATTTGTATATTTTTTTTTCTTTCGAAGCAGCTTGCACTCGCGAACGTCCCGGAATACAGATATCTTTTCGTTTGTTGTTTGTTTTTTTTAATGCAAAATTCCGATCGTTCTTAATTATAGTCTCGGAATTCTCTTTTTTTTTAACTTTTATATTTAATCATTATTTCTCTATCTGGCGCGTCTCGTCTACTTCGACGTCGGTACAGCGGGTTGATGCTGTCCGGCGATGGCGAGTCTCGGTTGGGACGAGGCCAGTAGTTCCTTGTAGTAAGCGCTGAACTCGGGCGGTATGTACGGCGCGGCGCCGGTCGGTATCGGCGCGGGAAAGAGGCCGTTGTAGAAGGCCGAGTAGTAAAGTGGATCGAGCATCGGTAGAAACTTGCTTGCCGTGTTTGGCATTTGCGAGAGGAAGGCTGGTGAATTTTGTGGAATATTGGGTATGAAACCCGACGGTATGCTCGTCGGCACGCTGTGCCTTCGTGAGGAGTCCGCTTGTCTCTGGGCGGCGTTGACTTTGTGCTGTTGCATTTGGTGTTGCTGCTGTTGCTGCTGTTGCTGCTGTTGCTGCTGTTGCTGCTGCTGTTGCTGCTGCTGCTGCTGCTGCTGTTGCTGCTGTTGCTGCTGCTGCTGTTGCTGCTGCTGCTGTTGTTGATGAGCAATCATCGACGATTTCTCGCTCTCGCTTATTCTCCTGTGATGATGATTCTGAAGCGAGTTGTTCGAAGCTTTTCTCTTGTCGACGTACATGTGCTGCTGTTGATGCAACTGTTGCTGCTGATGTTGTTGCTGCTGTTGCTGCATCGCGCCCGTTCTCGACGAGTAAGCGGCGCTGTTGAGGTGATGAAGATTCGGCACGTTCGGAATAACCGGCGGATGACTAGGCTTTCTCGACGCGTAGGGCGAGACCGGCTCCGATCTCGACGGATACTTGCCGTTCTGATGACGCCTCTGCGTCGGCTGACTCGAGATCGGGTTGTTGACGCTGGGAGCGCCGCTGTTGTTGTGAAGCCTCGCAGCGGGCGGGCTCGGCGAGGGTTGATGGACCTGCGGCGGAGTGCCGGGAATCCCTCGATGTTTGGGATTCACGAGCGTTATCTCGAGGTTGTTCGAGGCCATCGTTCTGCTGTCGAGCATACCGGGATAGCCGGGAAAGGGCGCTTTTCTCGAGGGCGCCTCGACGGGTTTCTCCTTCGTCGCGACACTCTTCATCTCCAGATTCAACGGATTCGGCCTCGGCACAACGGGCACTCTGACGATCTCGAGATTGGGCCTCGCGAACGAACGCTCAGATTGCTTCTGCGTGAGATCCAAAATACCACCGGCGGACAGGTTGTTGCTCATGTTCTGCGGCGATGAGAGATGCTGGGCCTGCTGGACGTGAGGATGATGATGATGATGATACTTCTGGGGTATCAGAATATCTTTGGGATTGCCGTAGACCATTTTCTCGCTGTGGGCGAATATGGAGCGCGACTGCATGACCTTCGGAGGGGCGGATATCCTCTCGTTGGGCGGTGTCGGCGGTACGAAACGATGATTGCCCGGTGGCGAGGGCGACGACGTCGGCGCTATCGAGTTCGCAGCGTTCGCGTAGAGCTGCAAGAGACTCGCGTTGTTCGGACTTCCGACGTTTATCACGCGACTGTTCACCGCGTTGCCGCTGCTGCTGTTGTTGTTCGCGACGGCGCTGTTGTTGTTGTTTGTTTGGTTGATCGGCGATGCTCGATGATTGTGATGGTTGGACGACTGCTTAGTCGGCGTTTGATGTCTCGCTTGTTGCTGGGGGTGATGGGAGTTGCTCAGCGATTGCTGCTCGTGCGGCGATGGCAGCATGTGACCGATGTCCGGCGTCACCGTGACGGAGATCAGTTTGGGCACGGAGCACGGAGCCGGAGAGGCCGAGATCGGCTGTTGACTGCTGCTCTTCTCCTCGCTCTTCGCCGACAAGGGCGATTCGGCGGGGACGGGGATTATCGTAGCTTGAATGACGCTCGGTCTAGCGTCCAACTCGACAGCCGTCACCTCCAGACCGCCCTCCCGCAATATCTCCAATTTTCTCTTCTTGAAGCTCGGTATGACGATCTTGTCGCGGCTCGTGTCGTTCTCCATCTCGAGATCTATCACTTCCGGTGATTTTGGCGGTACGAGAGCTTTCTCGGCGAACATCGGCTTTTCGCCGAACAGCGGTATGTTCTCTTTTCCCTGGGCCAAGAGTGTCGTCGGTTTGGGATCGAGCTTCATCTCCTTTATGTCCTTCTCAGGTGGCGGCGTCAACGTCACGACTGTCGACGCGTTGGTCGTCACCTCCGTGACCGGGAGTACCGTCGGCGACACCGACGCTGGCACTTGCTGGGATATCAACGGACTGTTGAGCTGGAGCTCGAGGACACTCTGACTAACGGCACCGCCGCTCGTCGGCGTCGTCGACGGCGTCGTGCTCGGCGTGCTCGAGGTCGTCGACGAATTCGACGTGTTCGACGACGGTGGCGGACTCGGACTTGGCAGTTGACTATTCTGATTAACGACTGGTGTACTGTTAGCTATTATCGTGTTCAAGGATTTTAGACGCTCGGGCTTAACTCTAACGCTACGCAGGGACGATGTCTTGCCGCCCTCAGTCTTTGGCTTGTCGCCAGGTAGGAACGGCTGAAAAATAAAAGAAATATTCATTTTAGTATACAATTATTATTATTTTTTTTTATCGAGCGATAGATGGTTCGAAGATGCGGAAAAGCGTGGGGATTAAAATTTGTAAGTTCGATCGTTACCGATGAGGATAAGATTGACGGGATTGGTGGAACCGGTGAAGCGGCCGTCGGCGCTTCCATCGGTGGTGGCGTCTCCGACGTGCAAGTCCTTCCGATTTCCGGCTTGAACTCGATCGAATCGTCGGACAGACTGCTCGATTTCGTTCGCCTTCCGTGAGTAGGCCTGACCTTGGTCTCCTCGCCTTTTTGATGCCTCTCGTAGGGCAACAACAACCTGTGAAGATAATTCAAGTTTGAGAACAAGTTTTTTTTCCATCGAACCGAAATATAATTGTTAATTTTAACTACCTCTCGTAGTGTCTTCGGGTTATCGTGGCGGCACTCGTGGATCCTGTGTTTCCACCGATGTCGTCGTAAACCGTTTTCCAGAGACGTCCGGCGCTCACGGTATCGTAACCACCGAACTTCTGGACTTTTGTATAAAATAGGAAGAGATCGACTGAAAGCAGATAAAAAAGTTATTATAAAACTTATACATATATGTAATTCTTTTATAAAACATTATTGAATGTCATATAGCTGACTTTCTTTTTTTTCGCCATCGTGACTTGTATCGTGCATTATCGATTTGAATAACAATCTGATATTGGAATATTCGAATAAGAAATTGGATATCAAACGCAAAGACATTTTTCGTTGTTTTTTTTAAATATTAGAAACTGCGATTGTATTCGATAATATTTTGCGATTTATCGCCTTCGTTTGGAAACACAGTCGTAATATTCGAATATTCCAATAATAAATTGAATACTAATGCGGTGATATTGGTCGTTTTTTAATCTTCTATTATAAACTGCAATTATAATCGATAATATTTTGCAATTTATCACCCTCATTTCAAAACACAGTCGTCATATTCGAATATTCCAATAATAAATTGAATATCAATGCAGTGATATTTTTCGTTTTTCTATCTTACATTATAAACGGCAATTATAATCGATAATATTTTGCGATTTATCGCTCGTAACGCCAAATGTAATTTCCCGACCGTACAAGGTCGAAGATAAAGTAAGTTTGGTAAACTCACTCTGTCTGTAGCCCAGCAAAGGCATTTTTCCGACGGGCGTACCCCGCGAGCTCATGAAACCGTGGACATCCGTGAGGAACCTCTTCTCCTCGGCGCTCGTGTTTCTCTCGCTGCGACGAACCCCGGAGGACGGTGGTCTAAGGGCAGGCACGAGGCTCGAGTTCGAGGACGCGCCTCTCGACGTCGAAGCCACCGAAGCCTCGCTCTCGTTGCTCGACTCGCCGGGAGAAACGCTGCGTTTTTTCCGCTTTCTTCGTGGCCTTCCCTTGAGCTTTGGTGCTAAAATAGAAAAATATAAATAAATAAATAAATAAATAAAAAATAAAACTACGATAATTATTTTTTGTTTGATTACGAAATAAAGTAACAAAAAAAATCAATGATAGTTTTTTATTTTGATGCCGAAATAAAATAAAAAATGAAACAACGATAAAAAAAACACCCCGCGTCGTAATCGAAGCTATCGATGAGAAAGGCTCAAGTCATTAGACGAAAATTTAATGCTTTAGGGATATTATCGGTGATAGCTGTCGAAGTTTCGTATCTCACGAAATTTCTTCCCATCTCCCTCCCCAAGCCCGGTTCAGTTGTAAACCGAGCGGCGATCGACCGGCGCCTGTTTGTTTTGAACCCGTCAAACAAAGAAGCCCGTAGTTCGTTGTTTTTTTCACACGCCCGAGCAGCCATAGGGCATCGACGAAGGTCGTTCGTCGCACGGTAAGACTCTCACAGTTTCACGTATCACTTAACGGCCAAACTTTTCCTTGCTTGTTATTGTTTCCGACCAAACATGTGCGCTTACGGAAAATCGTCCGAATTTATTTTTTTTAAATCGTTTCAACATCATTAAATTACATTACAGCGTCAGAGAAAATTGCGATAAATAATCTAAAAATTCTTTCACCGGCGTCGACCGAAAACCCCGCGAAGCGCCAACGTCACGTATTACATTGTTTCGACGTCGCGTTAATGTCGCAGTTAAAAAAAAAATACAATGTCGACAAAAGTCTCTCACCGATTATCTTGAAATAAACTATGCGATTCTCACGTATCCTCATGACAATAGCCATCGCGTACGCCAGCGAAACACGTGGATATTATGGGACCGTGAAAAGCTTCTTTTTTTTTCTCGTGCCACGAGCACGTGTTCAAACGTCGAGATTTTTTTTATTTGTTTTTTTTTAGGCCGAAGCCAAACACTGGGAACGTTGTCAAAACGATAAACCACCCACGAGACCGACGAGAGTCGGAACGAACGACGCGCACGTGTTGGACGCGAATCGCGCGCGAGATTGAGAGGGAGTCACAACGTGTTGCACATGCAGAGAGCTCGGCTCGACGAATGACGACGAAAAAGTGTTGGCTAACGGCCGGCGAAGAGTTGGCAAGAGAGTTAACGTGGCCGGCCGGCGGTGCCACTGACGCCCCGGCGAAGTGATGAAAAACAATGCGAAGAGGCTATCGCGCACCGACCGCCCGGATGGAAGGAGAGAGAGAGAAATCCCTCGACTGTGTACTCCTTGTTGACGTTTTCTGGCAATAATCTAGCCCGCTCGGTCGTCGATTGCGTTGGCATCCCGACGAGACACCCGCCTGCCTCGATTCTTCTCTGTTTCTCCGCAGCTTTTCTTTACAACAGCCACTAAACACGCTTCCGACGTCGACTTCGCGAGGCTTCTACTTTTTATCGTGTAGGCTACTTATATCGCACGCGGTTCGCGCGCGCCCGAGTTTCGTTCGCGCTCGGGGCTCATTAATTTGTGTGCTTCTTAATTCATCCGTTTCTGTCGCTCGCTACATTCGATACGAATTTCGAATACATTAGAGACGTATCACACACGTTTTTTTACACACTTTCCGGTGTTCGTTAAGAGCACGTAAAACACTATGGAGAGAGAGACAGCATCAGTGGCGCTCTCGGCGGAGCGAGAGAGACACGCTGAGAACGTGTTTCACATGCTCTTAATTCACACGTTTGTGTCACTGGCTGCATTCGAGATACATTCCGGAGAAAAATTAAAAATATTCTCTGTAACGTCGCTTCCGGTTTGAAAGTCTCCCTTTCAAACCGTAAGTGACGTAATACAGAAAAACTTCACTTTCGGTCAAAAATCGAAATTTTGAAACCGGCAATTACATTTTTCTCCGTTTGTTTTTCTTTGGATAGGCCTATTGTTTGTCCGAAGGACGAATTTACGATAATTACCTAGGTGATTGCACAGAAGCTCGTGAGTCTCAAGATCCGGATAGTCGAATGTGTCCCGGCAGAAGAGAACTCTAGTTCCCGGAAGTGCGGTGAATCCTCCGAGTGCCGCGGCGACCGAAGAGCACAGCCACGATGGCTCGGCGCCTTCGAGTCTCCGAAGCAGGGCCCGATAGCGACAGTACCTCGGATACGACAGGACGACCACCCTCGGTTGTGACGAGAAGCCATCCTGCTTCTTCGTCGTCGTGAGATTGCTCTCGAATTCCTTTTCCTGTTTGTCAACATCCGAGAAATCGATTCCCGGCTCCGTGAGTACCTGCGGATACGGGGCATCGTACTTCTGAGGGCTGTTGTTCTCCGCCGATGACTTCGGCGACTGTGGTATCGAGATTTCCCGGCCCCAGGACCACTCGACCGACGGCGCCAACCACGTGACCAGATCGTGGACGCGCACCACCACTTTTTCCGAGATTGTTAAAACTTCGTCCTGAAAAAAGCAAAAGAAAGAAAATGAATTAGTTCTCATGTTGTGATTAAATTTTTCATGGTAATTAATGTACTTTTCCGGACGAGGATCGATGCTTGAACGAAGAGATTTTAATATTTTTTAAAAGAGTTTACGCCGTAGTAGAATTTCAATTTTTTGCCCTAATATTTTGTAGCGTCAAGAATATTCAGTTAAATTTTTATGTTGAAATTCAACGAATAATAAGAAAGTTAGAGATCGCTATGTGGAAAGTGGCGCAGCGCTCGAGCAGCGCCACGGCCGAACGTTAAACGCGTTTTCCTCAAAACGTGATTTTCATGATTGGTGTCTAAAAAAGTAATCAAAAATATTTTTTAAAAATGATTCAGTGTTGAAAAATGGGTAAAATCGTTTTTTTCAAACGGCTGCTATTTTGCCCATTTTTTTTGTTCTCTCGTCAAGGGCAGTGTTATATAGCATTTTGTCAAGAATCAATTTAAAAAATTTATTTCTGATAAAATGTCACGTTGAGGGACACCGCAAAGGAACTTAAAAAAAAAAAGTTTACGCCGGCCGATAAAAAAATCATAACAACAATAAAATGTAATGAAAAAATTCGTAAATGTTCTTTAATATATCCTCCTTCCATCCTAAAAAAAATCAATAAAGTCTACATTTACCGAGAAAAAAAAGTCACGAAATGTGATTGTAAACCCTTAAGTACTTGGCATTGATGCATTAATGGATTAATTTTTCGAGTGGAAATGAAAGTTTCGAATGAAACTTATTTTCAAAGTTATTTCTTGACGATTAAAATTTAGTGATAACATTTTTATCGGAAAGTACGTATCGTCGATGGATACGCGCGAAAGCTGGAAGGGACCTTCCTCATCGACCGCACTTCCGGGAACTAGCGTCGCCCTGCGCGAACTCCCCGAACTCTGAACCGAACTGTGTACCTCAGTTAGGAAACTAGTTTGAAGCTCGCAAACACGTACAACAAGCGTTATAAGTTGTGTACGTGATAATGCAGGGTAAAGACCCGCGTCTTCCGGTATAACGTCTAATGCTCACTCGCACACACTCTCCGGTATGCGCACACATAATCTGAACGGGGTATCGCCCGCGGTTTACACTACGACGATGCCCTTGAGTAGATCGTTATCTGCTACCCGCTTCGTGGATAAATAATAATTTCATTGTGCTCTACGTCTACGACGCTGTTATCGATTGTCCTCGTACTTCTCACGATTAATCTTCCTTTCCGTCGAAATTAGCTTAATTAGAAATTCTTTCGCGCGCTCATATCCGAGGCCATTTTATATGTTTAAAACATTAATTAAACGTATTGTTTAAATGTAAATTAAACATTGTATTGGAAAATAAATTAAACATTTTATTGGAAAATAAATTAAACATTTTATTGGAAAATAAATTAAACATTTTATTGGAAAATAAATTAAACATTTTATTGGAAAATAAAATAAACTGTTTATGTTTTAAAAATAAAGAATAAACTTTTTTTCTGACGGCATAATGAAAAACTAATTGTTTTCTGCCATTACCGAACTCGCGTTTTCAGCGTGAAAAAAGTGCACGAAAATACAACGTAACCCCTTTGTCACACTATCTTTTTATTTGTTTTTCATTGACCTCCAGCGGCAAAAAAGACCGCCAAGTACTTTGTCTTTTCTATTTTTATTTCCCGCAGATCACGATAGACACCTGGGTTTTCCCGTTACCTTGTGTCTATTGAGATTGCAAAAAAAAGGTTACCCCAACAGCGCCGATTCATACCCTAAAAAAAATAAAATCGTCAACCCTTGCCTGACCCGGATAAGAATCTCGTTCACAGTTCACCCTCCACGTTCGTCCCCCCGATTTTTTTCGTCCATTCTTGCAACCCTCTCCACGTTACATCGTCGGCGCACATTCGTATACGATTTACGGAAGGCAATGGTAATTTACATCCTTTCAATACTGCATCGTGTACACGCGACCATCCAGCAAATACCGGCGAGAGGACCGAATCAGGTTGAAAATGTGTTCGATCGTTGCTATGGCAATTCGTGTCGCGGCTCTGTACCGAAATACATCGATAAGCTATCAATTCACCAATACACATAGGAAAGCCCAAATATTACCGGTCGCAATGTTTCGCGGTGAGAGGGGTCCGAATCGCGGAGGGCGAAGGAAACAGGGAGGGGGGGGGGGGGGGAGAGGAATTTCCCTCGCCCACACCAGCGAGGGAAAGTGAGCCCGAGAGGGCGGATTGGCAAATGGCATAGGTAAAGCGGACAGAGGGTGCGAGAGGACGGTGAGTTCGGCGGTGGGTTCGGGGAAGAGGGTTAACGACCGGCATATAACGCGCCAGCAGGGCGGTTTCATTTATAAATTGCCTTTATGTGTATGACACACACATATGCATTTATGTGTATGATACATACATATGCGTTTACGTCTGTGACACATACGTATGCGTTTATGTGTGTGTCACATACATATGGGTTTATATGTGTGTCACGTACATATGCGTTTATATGTATGACCCACACATATGCATTTGTGTGTGACACATACATATGCATTTTTGTGTATGGCACATACACATGCAATTTTGTGTGTGCGACATACATATGCATTTTTGTGTGACACATACATATGAATTTATGTGTGCGGCATATACATATGCATATATATGTGACACATACATAAGCATCTATATGTGTGACACATATATATGCACTTATGTGTATGACACGTACATATGCGTTTATGTGTGTGACATAATATACATATGTGTTTGTGTGTATGATACATATATATGCCTTTCCGCCTGTGACGGATACATATACAGAGGGCTGAGAGGGTGAATACAGTGGGGATGCAGCCGGGCTGGGCGTGTATCAGGGTCGCCGCGCTTTGCCGTCCTACTGGCTTTTGGCCGTCTCTAACGGATCCTTTGAAACTCATCGGATGACCCCGCCGATTATTTCGCCGACGATATCCCTCACGTTCGATGAATAAAATTACCACTTTATAATCATTTTTTAAATTTTTAAACATAAAAACTCACGCCCGGGTCACATTTGAACCGCCCTTTGAAGGCTGCTGTTAACACTTCGGAACAGCGATGTTGCGACACGGCGAAAAAGTAGACAAGGGTTTAGGCAGTTTTTGCATTTTTTACATTTTTGTACCAGCGGTTTTTATTTGGATAACACGATATGTTTATAATTTATGAACATTTTTTTGAATCCATTATAAATTCCAAGAACTCAATTTTAATAAAGAGCCGATATAAAAGTGTTTAGAGTATACACTGTAAAAATAAATAGTAAATTTAATATACTGGACCTTGAAATTTGCTTACATTACTAACATTAGTTGAACATAAATGTACTTTCTGTTGTAAAATAAAAATACCAGATATTCAAATCACAAATCTTTTGCCTGAAATTTACAAAAATGTTAATTAAAAATAAACGTTTTCCCGTAAAATTGCAACGCACACGTGTTCGAAATTTCCGAAACAGTTTATGTAGAAAAGCTTCCAATACCGTTCATTAATTTTAAAAGTCCATTTTTTTCACAGTGTAGCGATTGATAAAATTTGTATTATCCACTTTTCTCGGGTGAATAATTTTATAAAAATATTTTGCTTCCGGCTAGTCCGTTCGTTTTTTACGAAACGAGAGGTAGAGATGAGCATCGGAAACATCGATTATATATTTTTTTTACACATGGATTTATTTGTCCATCCGCCCGAACATTGCTACGAGCCGCACGCAGGTCGCGGATACGTGTTCATGAAATGCCGTTGGCGTTTCCGATAATTGGAATCTGTCCAAGGATCCGCGCGAGAGCTAATCGCGCGCGGGTACCTGCCGAGCCGAGAGTCGGGATCCGTGGCTTGATCATAAAAAAATTAGTGTCTAGCACGCGCGTTGCACCGGGCGGGAGTATCGATACTCTCTCTCTGCCGCTGCTGCTGCTGCTGCTGCTGTTAGCTATATCGTCGGTGCTTCTACTGACGATATTGCTGCGGTTGACATATTCGCCGAGTGTACATAATACATTCATAGGCGAGCGTGTAGTCATGGGATAGAGAATCGGTACGTGGCGTGTCCGCCCAGTGGTTCTCAACCGAGCGATCATATCATTATATTTATTATTCTTATTTTTATTCGATCATTTGTCGCGAAATTAATTTATTCAAACGCAGCTTTCCTTTTTTTTTCTTTGTATTTTTTAAAAATTTACTCCCATCACTGCAAAATCGATCGTGGACAATAATTTCATCAGTTTCCGTATCGACCGAAGGTAACGCGATCGGCGAAAAATAATCGTGTCCACCGTACCAAATTATCGCCATCGTGTCCGCATAAAACACGCCCGATAATTGTACGCGGCCCAACCGCCGAGCCGCAATACGAAACAATAATACGGTCGCGATGGAAAATTGGCCGTAAGGCGATACCCGGGAATTGAGAACCCCTGCCGGGCATAAATCATTGTTAGATTAAACCCCGGAGCGAGAGTAGCGCGGTGGACGGGGCAATGGTTCGCTTTCCGGAAATATAGGGTGACCGAAAAGTTTTGCAGCCAATAATTCAAGAGCCTCGTGGATATCTCGTCCGTAACGTCGAACAAATACGACACGCACGCACAGACACACAGAGAGAAACGACGAAGAGATGGCAATCGACGATTCCATTATCGATGCGAGGTCAAACTACGACAAAGAGATAAAAATCGGCTTTTAATTTCACGAGATTGAAATAAAATGGCGATGAGCTCCCTTTAAAGACTTTATCTCTAAATCGAAAAATATGTATTATTATTATTATTACTATTTATTTTTAGATATAACATATGATAAGAAATGGCTTTTATTTTCACGAGATTGACATAAAATGGCTTTGAGTTCCCTTTAAAGACTTTCCGTCTAAATCGAAAAATATTTATTATTATTATTATTATTACTATTTATTTTAAGATATAATTTTTTGATAAAAAAATGGCTTTTAATTTCACGAGATCGAAATATAATGGCGTTGAGCTCTCTTTAAGGTGAAGTGAAACAAGTTCTCTGTCGCTCTCTCTCGCTCCACCGTAAGACGAATGCCGTTATCTCTCCCACACTCTTGGCCCCGTCACGTGAATTTCACTTCACCTTAAAGACTTTCTATCTAAATTGAAATCTATTTATTATCATTGTTATTATTATTTATTTTTAGATAAAACGTTTAGATATAAAATGACATTTAATATCACGAGATTTAAATAAATTGTCGATGAGCTCCCTGCAAAGACTTTCCATCTAAGTAAAAATATATGTATTATTATTATTATGATTTACTTTAAAAAATGTATTTTGCATTCCCGGTATCGATAATACATTTCCCACGCGACATTGTACAGCAAGTCGACGAGCATTAGTACGCGTCTAGTCCGGGTATTGAATTAATGACGAACATCCAATTAGCGAAGTACGCAATTAGAGCGTGGCAACTCCCGATTTTCAGCGTGCAAACTTAATGCTTAATAATTCAAGTGGCAAAGCGGGCCCGGCCCGGGGCACGATGGCCGACCGAGGAGAGAAGCGGGTTACGAGTTTGCCATCATCGTTCCACAGCGCGCCCGCGCGCGCGCGCGCTTGGCTGATCACGTTTCAGCGAGTCTCAATGGAACATTGAGTTCGGAGACTGAACGATGGGAGAGAAGAGAAAAAAAAAAACATTTCCACGAGAGCCGCTCCCCCCGTAGAACTACTGCACGTCGTCAAATTATGTACTCGAACTATCGCCCACGATCGTGTCGGTAACGTCGTGCACTCTTGTACCATAGTTCGCCGGTTATAATGCGATTATTGCGCGCAGCGTCCCGTGATGTTTTCGATGTACGTAAACGAGAACAGCGGGGCTCGCTAAATTTTCGAGCAGCTCGCTACCCGTTCTGCCGCTCCCGATGCAGTGGAAAACCGATAAACGCCGGGGAGAAACGCGACGCACGGTCGCTGTGTGTTTCGCTGCCGCGAATAGAATTCTTGATTGGTGAACTAAATTTGTAATAAACCCTGCGCGTGTGCGTTACACGTATTTTACGAAAAGTTACAAAATCGACTGGAACCATCGTCGGTTTACGGACGCGGGATAAAATTGTTAATATATTGTAACGGAAACTCGACGGCGAATATCGGAACGCAGTGTTTCTCGGCGATTGATGTTGAACACACTTTGGTGCTCCTTCGATACGATAATCTAACGAAACCGACGTGGCCGAGAGACTGTGGGAACGGGGAGGTCGCGCAAACCACCTTGACGAAACACAATCGATACAGGATAGTACGTTGCGGTCGCTCTCGTCCGTCCCGCAAATGTCCCGGAGGCTCGGAAAACAATACCGATATCGGCATTGGCTGCGACAGATTTTATCTCCTATACGTCGATTTAATATATTTTTGTATTAGCAGTTGCGGAAGACATGGAAACTGGCTGGGAGAGAGAAGAGGTGAAGAGACTGAAAGGAAAATAAATGCGTTTCCAAAAGCGAAACCGATGATAGAAATTTGCGAGTATGTTGGACAATTTGAAAATACGAATTTAAGGATGCATCACACATACATTCTGAACCCAAAGTTTAATTCGATCAAAATATCAGTACTTCGCGATATGCTAAAAATCTGAAAAAATTAGCCATATTAACGACGTCTAGAACTTTCACTTTGCATAATAATAATGCCAAAAAGTTTTAACAAATTTTAAAAAATCACAAAACCAGAATTATTTTCTTATTTTAAATGAACTTGATTTTTTAGAATTCACATGAATTTGATCGGAATTTTCTTACATATTAACATTTTTTATTTTCGGAAATTCGAAAAATCTATGTGGAGGTACTGATTTCCAATATGTTTTCGTATCACGATTCCACAGTATACACAAAAAGTTATGGCCAAAAATTGCATAAACAGAAAATTCAAAAATGTAAGAAAATTCTGAAAAAGTTCATGTAGCTTCTATAAAATCAATGAATTCATTTAAAAAGGGGAAAAAAGGTTCACTGACGATTTGTTGAACAATTTCTTTTCTAGCAAATTGTTAACAACTTTTTGATATTATTATTGTGCAAAATCAGTGTTTTGGCATCATTAATACATTCGATTTTTTTTCAAATCTTTATCCCAATAGAAAACGTTCGAATTCTCACTGAACCTTACTTTCGGTTGGGAATGTACGTGTGAAGAAGCCTTAATGGAACGGAAGGAGCGAGAGGCCGGATAGAATAAGAAAAGAAAACTATGTATATGGAAAAGTGAGCGAAAAATACGGTCAAATAATAATATCAAACCATCTTAGCCATAAGTGACTGTGTCTCTTTAGTTATAAGCCGGGAAATATGTGTGTGTATCTTTAGTTATAAACCGGGAAATATGTGTAGGGAGGAGGGGGAAACTATGTAAAAACCTGCACGAGTATGCAGGAAATAAAGACTATTATTACTTCTACATTTTTCCTCATTGAAAAATCCTCCAAGCTCGATAACGCGCTTCGGACGGACTCGTGCAGACCGCGTGTATTAGTGTTTAGAGTCGTAAACTGTGGATATTCTTGGCTGGGGTATATTCCGAGCATTCTATTTTTTTCTTATCGATCGACAGTCAACGAGCTTCGGCGACATTCGCGGGATAAATTCGAACGTGTAAACTCAGAGCAATTAATAATTTAAAGCTGATCTATTTCGTAGATAAAAAAGAGTTAGTTCAGAGTTCCATCCGCTGGTGCTTTCAGAGGCCTGTCGGTGTTTACGACCAAAGAACCTCGACTGGAGAGTGGTTTAATTAATAAGCGAATTGGTTTTTGTGATCCAACGGTAGGCGTCTGAGGCGACCGTAAAACCGGCTTGTAACATAAACATAATAATTCGAAATTCGATTTTATTTTAAACGAAATTAGTTGCGACATATTTTATCCCCGATACGTAGATTCAATATTTTTTAATTTCGTTGAAAAATCCCCAAGCTCCATAACGCGCTGAGGACGGAATTCGACCAGACCGCTCGTATTGCTGTTTGGAGTCCTAAACTGAGGATATTCTTAGATGTGGTCGATTCCGAGCATTCCATTTCTTTTTTTTTTTATCGACCGACATGTCAACGAGCTTCGGCGACATTCGCGGAATAAATTCGAACGTGTAAATCCGAGCAATGAATAATTTAAAGTTTACGTATTCGTAGATTTTTTAGGAGGTTGGTTTAAAGTTTCATTCGCTTGCGCTTTCAGAGGCTTGTCGGTGTTTACAACGAAAGAACCTTTTCGCGTGGCGAGTCGGTTAATTAATAAGCGAATTACTCGGGTTTTCGTGATCCACCGGGAGGCGTCGGGGAACGACCGTAAAACCGGCTTGTAACATAAACGTAACATAAACGTGACGTTAACGCGCTGCGGAGGAGCTTGTGTGCCGCGCTCGCGAGAGGCGTCGGTGAGTTCGCAATGCGCTTCATTGGCGTAAACGTCGCGAGGGAGGGGGGGCAGGGGGGAAGAGGGAGATTCGAGGGGGATTTCGCTCACCCTCTCGGCGAGCTACTCGGACGCCCAAAACGCACACACACGCACGCATGAACTGTCTGCGGGCATACAAACATCATACTGTATTATGTGAGGATGGAGATAGCGTCGGGAGTCAGACCGAGCGAAACGGAATCTGACAGCTCGTGGTTTAGCGGCCGAGCCAAAACTGCCTGCATACTCCGCGTTTCCGCAACGTTCGTTCTATCCCCGTGCCTATAGCTATATTTACACATTGTTATAATTTTCGGCAAACAAAACAAAACAAATCAAAGAGATAAAAGGAAATAAAAATTAGATACATGAATTGTATTAATAGGAAAGCTAAGATGCATTGATTTTTATGGTTCGTCATGTATGATTTGTCACGCAATTACGGAGAATTGAATCCCTCGATAGAATTGACTTTTGCATTATTCTGGCTGCCCACAAATGGTTCCTTAGTCAGCGTTTCCGCAACGTTCGCTCTATTCCCATGACTATAGCTATATTTACACATTGTTATAATTCTCAGTAAAAAAAAAGATAAGAGGAAATAAAAATTCGATACATAAGTTACATTAATAGGAAAGCTAAGATTCATTGGTTTTTATGTTTAGTCATGTATGATTTGTCACGCAACTACGGAGAATTGAATAACTCGTAAGAATTAACTTTTGCATCGTTTTGGCTACACAAAAATGCTTTCATAGTCAGCGCGGCCGCAACGTTCGTTCTATTCCCATGCCTATAGCTACGTTTACGGACAGTTATAATTTTCTGTAAAGAAAATAAAAATTATATACATAATAGTAATTTCCAATACTAGAGGGATAAAACTTTTTCTAGCGAGTGTAAGTTTGCAGTACGAGACGAAGGCGAGTGTTGCAATCACACGAGTAAAAAAAACGATCAGATATATCTATTATATATTATAGAAAGTTGTGGATTTATTTGTATGTTTGTCCCTCCTCCTATGGGGGAGAGGTTGATTATTCTGTCCCCTTAGAGACCCCCTCTCAGGCCTCGATTATTCTAAGTTCCCCTAGGGCCACCCTCCCAGGTCATGATAACTATTCCACTGTTATACTATTCTGTGTGTCCACGTGAGTTGTGCACAATAATGCGGTGCACAACAACGCTGTGCACTGTCGACCGGAAGTGACGTCATACCGAAAACACGTAGACAGAAAGTGACGTATTTCCGGTATGAGACGACACTTCCGGTCTAAATATGAGATTTTCAAACCGGAAGTAACGTATTTTTTGGTAATTATCCGTGACGTATTTCCGGTATAAGGTCACTTCCGGTCGAAATATGAGATTTTCAAATAGGAAATGACGTTTTTCTGGTAATAATCCGGACATATAAAATTTCCGGTTTCTAAATCGCACAGTCCATAGCGATGGCGCGAAGCGTCCGAGATTCAACGACCCGCCAGCAAATTATATTAATAGCAAAGTACGGTTCATTGGTTTCCCACGTTTTCGTATATAATTTGTCACGCAATTACGGTGAATTGTATAACTCCGCAGAATTCACTGTCCATTGGTTCGTAATTATATCAGCTCAATAAACTCAGAGAATTAGAAATGAAAAATGCAAATGGAATTGCTAATTATAGTAGAAAATTGAAATTAATTAATTCTAATGTTTCAACGAGAATTAACTGAGCTTGAGAAATAGACCTTTTCCCCGGCTCCAGCGGGAAATATATTTTTGGGCACACGCCGTATTTTAATATCGTGCACGGAGAGACACGGCTATCAGGAGTTTCCGTGCATTACACTTGTACTACACCATCGAGTCGCGGGTATGTGCCGTACGTGCTGAAATAAGTACATACTTCGCTCGCCCGGTAAAACGAGAAAAGTTTTCAGAACACACGAGGCTCTGCCCTCCGCCCTCCGCCCCCGACAGTCACGAAAGCTGGTTATGGAGTTGCGACAGGGCCTTTACGTACTTTCCAACCTGAAAGCTATTCTATAAGTCTCAAACATAATAGACCACATACATAACACGCTCGTACAACTTTAGTGCGGTAGCTATTTCTGCGGCGTAACTCGATTCAGGGGTTCTCAAAAGTCTCTTTCGTTAGTCGCTCCCGCTTTTACTACGTTCGTGCGCGTCCTTTGTGCGCCACTGATCGGACGCTTTGAAACTTGAGAACCCTCGGGGTTCTCAAGAGCGAGATCCCTTTGGCTCTTTTACAACGGATAATTAGTGCCGAGAAAATCGAGAGTCGAGGGGAGAATCATCGAATGGAAGGAGATGAGATTAGCGAAAATATAGATTAAAAAGAGGGTATGTAGAGAAGACACTTTAGTGCGAGAAAATGCAGGGCAGAAAATGCTATTTCAGTCGATGTTTGTCGGCGCGCGATAACATTGGATCTGACGTCATGACCTTGCTATTGACTATCGGGCATTTGGATACACTGCAATTTTGGTACATTGATTTTTTTTTTATTGGAGGGGTATTTAAATCGCGGGTATGGGGAGAGACTCATCGAATGGAAAGAGATGAGATTAGCGAAAATGTAGATAAAAAAAAGGTATATAAAGTATACATTTGAGAGCCAGAAAATGCACAGCATAAAATGCTATTTCTGTCGGTGTTGTTGTCGCGCGATAACATTGGATTTTACGTCACGACTTTGCTATTGACTATCGGTGATTCGGATATACTGCAATTTTGGTACAATGATTTTTTTTTTTGCTTGAGGGTATTTAAATCGCGAGAACGAGGAGTGACTCATCGAATGCAAGGAGATGAGATTTGCGAAAATATAGATTGAAAAAAAGATAAATAAAGAAGACACTTGAGAGCGAGAAAATGCACGGCATAAAATGTTATTTTAGTCGATGTTGTCGGCACGCGATAACATTGGATCTTAGGTTCTGACCTTGCTATTGAGCATCGGTGATTCGGATATACTGCAATTTTGGTACATTGTTATTTATTTATTTTTTAAAATTAAAGTCGTATAAAAAAAAATGCAAGGTTGGGAAGATGGATCTTGAGTAAAAGATGGTTTCACGAGATATTATCGTATGCATGTGATAACGTGAAGTTGTATTTACACGTTTCTCAAGATACAGTGAAAGCCGGGTTAACTTATTATCCCATAACTTATGGACCTTTTCTAAATTATAGAAAGAACCTCTGAAAACTTCTAACTTTCTCCGCAAAGCTATCCATACAATCGGCGCGCGCATGCGCACTGATTACCCCCGCCGGGCACACTGTCTCATAGATCGTCGACCATGCTCGATTTGTAATATAGAAGGGTATGGGAGGAAATATAAGTTATTGGATATAACTTTACCCAAGCTCATAACTTAAGAGTGGTCCGACTGTATCAGCAAAATTCGACATAATTTAATAATAAATAATGCAAAGCACCGTATCAAAATTTCTAAAAATGTCGATACATTACTTCGATAACATCGATACAGAAATTTCTAAAAAATTATAGGTTTCGATTATCGGAATTTTTTGTTTTTTGTTTCCACTTCACCGCGTACAATGCAGATTGGCGAACGAGCCAATCGAGTGAAATGCTTGAACAGCGCTGATAGATGTAAATCGCGCTGAGGTCGAGTTTAAGCCGCGTTGTAATATAATTCATAACTGCATACTTGTCGCGAACTATACATATATTCATTCCGGCGACTTTCCTCGGTTAATAATAATCTGTCACGCGCAAAGTAAAGCACGCAGGTTGCAACTGCGACGGAGCAAAATATATCGTTTATGAAAACTGGGAAATGGCGAATCTCTGCGGACGCGAAAGTCATAAACAACTACACGAGCCCCTCCCCCTCCCCCGCCCGCCCGCCATACACAGAAGCCGGTTCTTCGCACTCTCCCGCGACGCGCCGCTTCTCTCCGGCTTCCGCGCGTTTCACAGTATGCTGTGTGTGTGTCTTCGTTCGAACCCTCGACCCCGGTCGAGCCTCGGAAACAACCCCTGGTCATACTTCTATTCGTCGTAGAGGGCAGCCGCAATACGTGCGGTTAAGTCGTTGTTACAACTTCCATAAAAATTTATCGCCCAAGCGTTGCATATAACTCGCCCGGCTTTGTGTTAAGTCTATATGACAAATAAAAATTAAATGGTAAAGCTGCTGTAACGAGAGTTAACATTTTTAACTGTCACAGTCCGTTAAATAATAATGATAATTATAATAATAAATTTGAGAATTATTATTATTATTATTATTATTATTATTATTATTATTATTGGGTATGTTATTACTGTACGCAAATTGCATATGAACAGCCACATATTATGGTTCGACAGTCTATATCGTATTTACATGCATAATCTATATAATAAAAAAGTTCATGTCGATTGCACTGAGAAAAAGGATGGTTTTTCCTACTATAGCGAATAGTTTCCCGGGGGAACGTCGATATAGATACTTTCTCATAGTATATATTCAATTGTTTAAACTATAATTATGGTTGCAACCATGATGTTTTGTCATTGTTGTAACTATAAAATGTAAACGGTTCGCCTGGGAACTATTTTTTATGGTAAAAAATCAGTCTTGTTGCTTTTACTATGTAGTTTTTTCTCTGTGTGGACACGCACACCGATAGTCACAGATCACACGGATACTCACATATACTCACTGACACTCACACGGATACTCACTGACACTCACACGGATACTCACAAGTACTCAAAAGCACTCACAGAGATACCGTGAGCGCACGAAGCGCGCAAAACAACATAACCGCTAATCTCTGTGTTATAGTCTTTAGTCACAATATTTGGCCATTTACATGCAATTTGTGTAACACGAGCCTCGATAAGACCTTGTGATAAAAAATGTTGTGTTTGTATTTACAATTGAAATGAACGAATTCATCGTCGAAATAATATCGATAAGTCGAGTACTGTCGTGGTCTAATTTCGGAACGCCATGCGCGAGTGTCTTTCAATCGAATCCAAGACGCTCGGAATAATTTCACGGCGGGGATGAGAGGTTTATACATCGATACGGCGGAGGGACGAGTGGGCGTAGCTGGAACGCTGCCACCCGAGCTAGTCTCGCTGCCTCGAAATCCTCTTGGATTATATAGATAGTTACTGTTTGGTTAATTGAGATCGGGCCTTGCAGTGCCTTGGTGGACCGGTTGCCCGATCTCGTTACAATTCGAACGTTCGATTAGACAGTGCACCATGCCAAGACTGATGTAGCTCCTTCCATGGCGGGGAATCCTCGAGCGCGACGCTGAATATTCAACCGCAAACGGAATTTACTCAACTTAATTAATAAGACTCTCGAGAAGCCTCGAGAATTTCTCGTCCCGGCAATTCAACAGCGACGAATTGGACTCATTATCCGTACCTCGACAAAAACTTCAGACACTTCGAAAAAGGCACTGTTTTTTTGCAACCATCGAGTGAAGTACGAACAGGCAATGTGAAAATTTATTATTTTCAGTGTTTCTCTTTTTTCATCTTTTTATGCAACCTAATAAACTCGAAACATCAAAGCGGAAATGAAAAATCTCATTTCGACGTGAAAGAAACGTGGATGAAAAAAAAAAAATGAATATAAAAAAAATTGAGGCTGCGTAACTGCGTCATGGACGGGAGAGATTTCGTTTGTGCCTACCAGTGTGCAAACGAATCTGCCCGAGTCGACACTCGGATGTGCGGATCCATCCGAGAGCTGCGTGTACGTACGCGAAGTATATGTAGCGGTCTCGTTTGTTTCGGTTCGCCGGAGGCAAACAAACTTTGCTTTTGGTAAAACAAGGTGCGCGTGTCGCTCGCGTTGCGACTCCGTCGCTGAGGTCGGTAAGGGCGGTCTCTGCAATTCGTGTATGAAAAATTGTGACTGGAAAAAAAATATATACATATATATCGGGCGTTTTGTTACCCATCGTATATTTGCATGGTGAGATCGGGTCGCTATTGATTTATCTGTTACGATGTTACTTTCACATTCATTTAACGCTTCACCGTTGTTACCGGAAGGTGGCACGAGATGTAGATAGCGACAACAAAAATGTATTAATAACCTCCTGTAACGCAATTCTTTTTTTATCCCAGCTTTCAATCCCAGTGTTCGATACAGTTTATTATTATTATTTTTTCTATTATTATTATTGTTATTATTCAATGGAATTAAATATTCATCATCCGATCAGATTAGCCGCTATTCGAGAGTATAATCGAACGATCGAATTTCCGTGAGCACGACAGCTCTTTGGGTGATCGACGAAATTGCGGATCGAGGAGAAAGAGAGTGAAAGAATTTGTACATACATTCCTATATACATAATATATCAAAGTCTCGCCGCCGCCGCGTCAAGAATCGGTGGGGGAGTCAGCTTGGTCAGGAGAGGGAGGTGTCGTTTTATGAAGGTGACCCTTTGTCCCTGTTATTGCAAAGAAATAAAGGTCAGCTTCATTATACGCGTAGCCACTCCCCGGTTGGTGAAGTTGACTCCCCCCCCCCCTCCCGCTCATGTTAAAATATTCTAAGTACCCCTTGGGCGGCCGTTCCGCCCGAAATATTTTAAGCCCCCGTAGAGGGGGGGGGGGGGGGGGAAGGGGAGAGGAGACTGCTTATTCTAAGTCTTTCACTATTTAAAGTCTTTTGTATATGTATATGTATATGTATATGTATATGTATATGTATATGTATATGTATATGTATATGTATATGTATATGTATATGTATATGTATATGTATATGTATATGTATATGTATATGTATATGTATATGTATATGTATATGTATATGTATATGTATATGTATATGTATATGTATATGTATATGTATATGTATATGTATATGTATATGTATATGTATATGTATATGTATATGTATATGTATATGTATATGTATATGTATATGTATATGTATATGTATATGTATATGTATATGTATATGTGGCCCACGAATTCGCGTACTCGATCACTGCGCTCGCGGCACGTTTGCCGTGGAGCGAAAACAAAGCTTTGATTATTCAATCGACGCTGATGGAGTACGCGGTCCAGGGAACGGAAATAAAATAAATAAAAATGAAGGAGAGAAAAAAAAGACAAAAATTCAACGAGTTTCGCTGCCCCGTGGGATTTTCCGAATTATACGAATATTACGATAGATTTTCATTTTACAACGCGCTCTTAAACCGCTTGGGAAATTAATTCAAAAGTTTTACAAAGAATCGGTCTTGAATTATTCATGGATAAAAAAACAACCTTCGGCGGAAGAATTAATGCGGTTTCTTTTGTTTTTTTTGTATGATAATAGTCGTTCGAGAATAAATTTTTTCGTAGGATCGTTAAAGTTTTCAAAGCGCCATTGGCGTTGTTTGTATCGGGGAACAATTAACAGCTATTTCGCGTTATCGTAATTAAGGACACGAGAGCGGCTGCAATTCCCGTGCACGCTCGTTCGGCGTCTCCAGCTCACTCGTTCGGGTCGGGGCGGGGAGCCCTATGCCACAGTTATTAAAACTTTAATCATTTCTATTTCAGCGTACAGTCGCGTCGGCAAGTTGAACGGGCTCGGAGCGTGCGCGCGCGCACGGGCGAGAAGGTTTTACTCCCCCCCTCTTCGCCCCGCCCGCTGCCGCAACCTCGTTACGGCTCGCTCACGTACAGTTTAACCCAAAAGTCCATGCAACGTTCGAAACTTCGGGATAAGCCACTCCATATAATACCACCTACAGAGTGCACAATATATCACGAGAGATAGTGACAAGGACGATAAAAGCATCGGGGTCAACGTACTTTAAGAAATTATCGAACATTTACGAACCGACTTTATCTCTGTTGAGGATGGTAATTATTTTCGTCGGCGCAGACCACTCGCGTATTTGTCCTAGGCTCCGATGGACACGTTTCCTACCTCGAACAATAACGCGGATCGCTGAATTCACGAGTTTCATTTTATAGCTCTGAGCAAACGTAAAAAAAAAATCTTTTCTTTTTTTGCCCTCTTACGCGAGGCGACCAAGGCCGTCGGATTGAGCGAAAATTATTTTCTTCGCAACTTCGCCGAGACGGATTTCATTAGCGAGAGTGTTTCGACGCATAAAAATTTTGCGTTTCAAGAGAAATTGAAGAAAAATTGTCTGTTCGGTTTTCGTAATTTAATTCGGTCGAAACGCATATTCTTTTATAACATTTTGTTTATTCGTTTTGATTTTTATTTCTGTTTATTTTTTTTTCGTTTGAAACGAGAAGCGAGATATCGTTTGAAACTTTACCGATAAAACCGTAAGCTCGGCTGGACCCACATGCCTGCCTAATGCCCGACTATAAATATTACAATTTCAGCTTGCCACTCCGACTACGCTTGGAAGAAGTTTCGCTCTTTCGATAGCGTATCGGGGGCGGCCATTTTTGCAAGATCCTTTTTTTTTACTTTTTTCATTCTTATTTTTTTCGTGTCCCTCTTTCTCTCAGAGTCGACGAATACGAGCGCGCGAGAGAGAACGCGAGAGAAAACACGTCACACGCTGCCGCTGTGTTTGCTGCGCTATATGCTGGTGTCGTTGCTGCCGTTTGAATGAGAGAACGTGTTAAACGATAACGGGCTAATGCTTTTCAACTAAATTCTGTGCATGAGGGACGTCGTTGCTTTATATAGATATTATCGAGAATGAGTGATTACTTAAAAATAAAATATATATATATATATAAAAATTACTAACATCAACGTTAGAATCTTTGCATCCTTCAAAAGATTCCCCTTATCCTTGATTTAAAAAAATCACTAATAATATTCCAATAATATAATTCCAATAATATTCATAATGTTTTTAACTGAATCCTGCATATGAGAGGCTTCTTTGCTTCTTATCGATATTATTGAGAACGAGTCAATCACTAAAAAATAAAATAATCACCAAAGTCAACATGAATCAAGCATCCTTGATTTTTAAAAATGCTAATTTCCGATAATAATACTAATATTTTTTCATGAAACGATTCACGATTATGCCACCTTCGAGTACAGTTCTAGTGCTCGTAGCGGTACGTAATTAATTAAAAGCACGTTGAATCTATCGGGTTTATTGCGACATTAAATAAATTATTCATAATGGAAGTGAGAGATGAATAAAAAATACACTGTAGAAACGCTCGGAGGAGAAAAGGGATTGAGGAATTGGCGAGAGGGGGAAAAAAAGAGAATAACACGGTCGAATCGAAATTGACAAAGATTTTCGAACAGGGCTTCATTAAATATAGTGCATTATGAGTTTAATTAATCAAACTGGTATCGATTCGAGTCGAGATGGTCCGCATCGTGTAACACGGACTCTCCTTCGGTATCGTGGACGCAGGGAGGTGAGGGGAACCGTGCGGTGGCAAAGCGACGTGGGGAAGAGGGGAGGAAGTCAACCTGCTCGCTACCAGCGGTTCTCAAATTATTTCCGAGAGTGCAGCCTCGCGGATTTCACATTGTTTTTCATTACGTAAGCAAACCACAGACGAAGCCCACAATATTCTTACGAGTGATAAAGAACCTGCGATAAAAATACATTGTCCGAACATATTCGAGTCTCCACGACGGAAGTTGTTGTCGAGAATAGAACAAAGTGCATTCGACGCAAGAATTTGTATACGTTATCGATTCTTTTTTTAAATGACTGGTCGTATTTCGAAAAAAAAATATCTCATTGAAATATTCTACGTCGTATCATTTTTGTTTTGTTTTGAAGTCGACATCGCTCAGCAATTATACGATCGTCGATAGTTCGTTGCAACATTCGCATGCGTCAGAGGCCGATTACGCACGTGTGCAACTATCGCGACAAAAATTATAATTTTTTTTTGTCATCAACGGGCCTCAAATTTAAGTCATCGATATTTTTAACGATAAAAGAATTGTATATATATTTATTTTGTTTCCGAAAAAGAAATATTTATTTTGCATTATGTACGGCTGTTGAATTATCATAAATTCATAAATTAATTAATATACGTTCGACATGGTTTAAAGAAAATATTAATGTTATTATGCGTTTCATTACTATATTAATTATATTAATATTAATTGGTTCACAATTCCAATTAGATTTTTAACGCGAGTGTATTGTGAAAAATATCGCGAAGTCTGTGAGAGTTCGAGACAACCGAAAATATTCGACGCGTTTATTTCTGGCAGCCACTGATGAAGGTCCGTGACTCGAGTCTTATCGGCGTCGTGTGAGTGTGCCGCTGCGCGTGTGTGTACGCGCGCATGCGTGTGCGCGCACTCACGTCGCGAGGGGGCTTTTAAAATGTGTCCGTAATACACTCACGCGCTCACGTTGTGAGTCGCAGCTTTTGCATTCTTAGTCAGCGCAACCATCGACACCATTGTATTATTGTTTTCTCTGTTTAGCGATCATCTACCGCGCGAAGTATTTTCATTGCGATTAATGATATTATATATGCGCGTGTAATAAATTCCAAATGCATGTATAATTTTCTTATACCCGATGACCTCTTTCCGGCGAGGGCCGATCAAGTCCAATCACAATTATTTATTCCGTGCAAAAGGCAAATTTCAAAGAGAAACAATAAAAAAATAATTATTATCTATACTAGCCAAGTTTTCTTACGCATCGAAGCGGTCTCGAAAAAAATTTATTTACAAATTCGAGCGAGCAAATATAAAAATGTAATATAATAATAATAATAAATAATAATAAATAATAATAAATGTAGTCTAAAAATGCATGATCAGTCATGCATTTTTATATAAATTTTTTGTTAATAAATTTGTGCAATTTACTTGGGCGCAGAGACAGCGATTTTATCGTGACACTACTAAACTTGCCTCGGAAGCACTATACGTTGTAGACCGAGATTGGAAAACTGATAGAGCGTGCTCGTAGATTGAAATCGCGTCGCATAGTACAAAACGACATTTTTTTTCCATCACTCCTATTCAACTTGCATTACAATAGTCGATATGTTGCCACAACTCGATGGTGTTAAACGGTAAAGAGTGGTCTGTGTATTCAACAAACATTGTTTATCAGCAAAGGTCCACGTTTATTGTTTCTCGTTATTTTTACAATTTTCTTTTCTTCACCTAAACGTTTTTTTTACCGTGCTTAATTGTAATATTAACAAAATATAATTGTGAAGAGTTTGTGAACAAGACATTTTCATTGACTATACGTACCTCTGTTATCGTCCGAGATACGTCATTAATGTAGATTGTAATGTACCAATGTACTCGTGTGTCATTGTATTCTAATGTAAATTGTATTATTGTAATCGCGAATGCAATTCTCGCACATAATGTAAATTCTCATTTTTTTGCTTCCTCATAGAGGAAACTTTGTTTTGGTGAAAAAAAATTTACATCACATTTAGAAAAAATGTCCGGATGTATGTGTATGTATATATGTATGTATGACTCAGAGGCAAAAAATTCAAACCGCTATAACTCGAGAATGTCTCGACCGATCAAGCTGAAATTTCACACACAGCATGTGTGGTTAATAGCCAATGTTTCTTGAAAAATTAACTTAAAAAAGTTTTCAATTATTAGTTTTTTTACACAATTTTTAATGTCTTCAAAAATTTCTGCGCGCATCTCACTCTTACAACTTTTTAGCTATCGGGACCAAAATTTGTACACAGCTGCAGTATTATCGTCCGATGATCCCCAATAAATTTAGGGAGAATAGATCGACCTGTTTAAATTTTACGTCATTTTGAATGTTTTGAATTTCATGACAAATTAGTACATTTTAGACCCAATTTTCCGTATTAAATATTAATCTATGAATAAAATAATAGATAATACATTCGTGATCGGCGTGTTTCTATTTATTCTGCATTATTATCATCCGGATATTATTATCATCGTCGCCCTAATGGGCGGTTCGGAATAAGCGGAGAATCCGATTCTGGCTCGTTCATTAATTCTGAATCAGCCTGTACAGTCGAATCGAGTTATTCGATAAAAGTTTTGAAAATTATCGCGGCACCGTTGTCATAGATAAAGCGAACTTTGGTATTCCGATAATTATTAATGGCCGATAACGTACCTGAAGCGCAAAGTGTGTAATATAGTATTCGGCGCGCAAGCTCGCAAAGCCCGGCCAACCAATCGCCATGGGATTCCAGCCTCTGGTGGATCGATTCCAAAAACTTTATGGTTCGACCTCTCTCTGTCTCTCTCGCTCTCTTTCTTTCTTTCTCTGTCGCCGTTGTCGGTATATATTGCAGCCACGCGCCACTTCAGCTCACCGGCGAGCTTTGTATCGTCTCTCGAATCCTCGAGTACGATTCATTGTAGATAAAATGAAAAACACGGGAAAACTGGTCGGTTTAGTTTCGTAGCGATATCGCGTTGCAAAGAAAGTACACAACAGTTTGAAATAATCCCTTTGTGAGTGATTAATGTAATATGTTTCAAACTGCAACTTAATATATATTTTCAATGTGAATTAATATAAATTTTTATTGCGAATCAACATATATTTTAATTGTAAAATTTTAATTGTAAATTACTTTCAATTTTTTTGTGCGCTTTATATTTATTTTTAATATTTATCTATTAACCAATCTTGTTTTTTTGTGGCTTCAGAATATAACATATGTTTTACATATGTTACTATGCATGCTTTGATAATACGTTTGGACCTTTGCAACAGTGTAATTTTTTTAAATTCTGTGCTCAATTCACGTGGACAATGAGATATAGAAAGTTGCCGCTGACAATGAAATATAAAATAAAATATATTTGCAAAATATTTCAATGTATATTTATGGTGGAACATTATCATTCACTGCTCCTTCATTGCCGGCTTGTCTACCGAATGACAATAATATCATCATTGACATTGAATTTCGTCGTTGTTTTTTTTCTTACTCGAACTTTAACAATGGCCGATAGATTTTAATGTACGAAATAAAATATATTATCGTAACCCGGCAAAGGAAAAATCTCGAGTTTCCGGAATTTATATTGAGATCCTCGGCGGTCCCTGCGGTGCTGCGAGAGCGTTTCCATTTTACAAGTATTTTTTTTCTTTATTCCCCCCCCCCCCCCATTTCCCCTTCTCCCTTTCCCGCCCTTCCCTCCCGCTCAGCGCGGCTCTCTCGCCACGATCCTTTGGTCGTGGCGGTGAAAGATAGAAGGAAGTGGGTTGAAAGGGATGAAGGCGCGGCGGGGCAATGTCTGCGGAAGTACCGACGCTCTGGGGGGTAGTTGCTTATGGCAGCGGCGCGTGGGCTGGAACGAACGTGTGGGGTTTTGTGTTTGCCTTCTAAAATTATCTAGATTCACGAATTCATCTGTTTGCTTATTCGTCTCGACGTTACGTGTATCTCTTCGCTCGGTTATAATCGATACGTCGGGGCGAGTAAAAACGCTTCGTCGACGAGCTTATAATTGTTTAAAATTATTTTTAATTAATTGATTTATTATTGTATTTATATAAAAATAATTAACATTTAATTACATTTAATTAATTGATTTATTATTGTATATACATTTAAAATATCTCCTATTTTTCACCGTTCTAGAAAAATAAATTTTAAATCCCGTGCTTATTGTTATTATTAATTTATTTTTATTTTTTCAAATAAATCATTTCATTGGTTCATTATTTTTGGTATCTCCTCGCTCGGGTATAATCGATACGTCGCGACGAGTAAAAACGCTCCGACGACGCGCTTATGATTGTGTGATTTTTAAAATTTATTTGGTGTTTTATTATTGTATTTATTGCATATTCAAAATATCTCTAATTATTCACCGTTATGGGAAACAAATTTTACATGCCATTCGTATTATTATTATTTTATTATTTTTGTATCTCTTCGCCCGAGTATAATCGATACATCGCGACAAAAAAAAAACCGTCTCTTCGACGCGCTTGTAATTCTTTTTTAAAATTCATTTTGCAATTTCAATTCCTATTTTAAATTTCAAATCTTTCAGCATAATGAAAAAAAAATTGACACGCCATTTTTACTGTCAATATTATTTTACTTTGATTCTTGCGAAAACTCAAATAAATTAATAATTCCAATAATACCGTATGGTCCTCGATTACCGCAAGAGTATAAGCGTCACACCGGTCGTTGAACAGAGGGGTTTGACGTGCGGCCGAGCACTTTTGTCGAAGAGCCGATAATGCCGGTCGGTACTCGAACTCGCGCGTTTCGCCTAATTGACTGCGACGAGGGAACTTAATTGCGCGCGACTGAACATCTCTCGCCTTTTCCTCTCCACTCTGTCTTTACCTATATTACAGCCCGCCTCTTTTTTTTTCCTCGAGCTTTTCCTGAAACTTGTTCGTATATTTTTTTTTTGCTATTTTCTTTTTTTTCCCAACCTCTCGTCATAAAGTACCGAAGTGATTTTGCGACAGACGAGACTAATGGGCCGAGAGATCTCGTTAGAAGGACCAGGCCTCGGGGAAAGAGGCCGTTATGAGAGTGAAGAGTTTGAAGTTCACAAAAAAAAAAAAAAAAAAAAAAAAAAAAAAAAAAAAAACGAAGACGCAGTTTCAACTCCCTCCGAAACTTCAAAGGGTTAAAGAAGAAAATTAAAAAAAATGTCATTGTTAAATCGACTATACGCACCACGGTCTGGCAGTGCGTGGGACAATCACGCCCGATGGTTTTATCTCCGGTAAATTAAAAATGATAACGTACAGATCTCTTAATCCGCTACACGAGAGCCTTTCGGTTTTGCATCCGGCGTTATAAATGGAACGTAAAAAACGAGCGGAGATTAATACCCGAGGAATCTACGGAATTATTGAAGAAGTGGTATTCGCGAAGTTTATTGAGAATTGCGACGATAAATAATCCGAGGGTATAAAAGCGGACGGCGTTCGGAGCTGTTATAGCATCCTCGTGTATCGGAGGTAAGCTCCGGGGTAAGGTTGAAACGAGCGCGCCCGTCGTGGGCAACTTTATTCCCGTCGTTGTATGCCTACGTTTACGTATACTATTCTATATATATATACATATATATATACACATATAAATGTATACGTATATATTCCATACATGTACACATATGTATGTTTATATATATATATATATATATATATATATATATATATATATATATATATATATAAACATACATATGTGTACATGTATGGAATATGTATATATATATATACATGTATGTATATGGGACATATGCGTTTATGTTTCCTTGGCGTGTGAGAGTCGGGTGGGAGGAGAAGCGATACAGCAGCACGCTTCGCTTTCGCCGGGATGACCCGCATCATATGCGAATACGTGGGTGCACGTCGTGTACCTACAATCCTATTTCTACGCGTCGTACAGTCACCACCAACATAAACGAATCAAATGGACATAAAAACAAAGGCAAAAAACGAATCCTTGAGTCCTCACCAAGAAAAACAAAATCGACTCGAAGATATTTACGACAGAGGCGATTTTATCGTGACGCGAATTAATTTCTTTTTCTCGTACTCTGTCCCGAGAGATATAAATTCAACTCTCGTGAATTGATCGAACCCGTGCTAAAAAAATAATCTATTTTGGACAGTATAATTGGAAATATAGAATTCGAGCAGAGGACTGCGAAAATGACAGTTGGGCAGTAATAATAAGCGACCGATAAGCGAAGAATAAGGGGCTGATAAGAAATTTAATCGTGTGAAAATATACTGCGACAAAATATCTCGCTATAAAAGTACGCCGTGCCGAAATACCGGTTTAACTACTACAAGGACTGACGACGGAGTCTGCAAAGTCCACACGTTTCCACGAGTCAACCACGGACTAATCTCTCTATAATATGAAAAGATTTTGCCGCTGCCGCCGAATTCAAAAATCGTGGAGAAGTGTCAAAAATAGGGTCTGGGGGTCAATAATGGGATCCCATCGGGTCAGATCGAGTCAATAATAGGGTCATGGGGTCAATAATAGGGTCAAGGGGTCAATAATAGGGTCAAGGGGTCAATAATAGGGGCAGGAGTCAATAATAGGGTCAAGGGATCGATAATAGGGCCGAGGGGTCAATAACAGGGTCAAAGGGTCAATAATAGGGCCCAGGGGTCAATAATAGGGGTGGGGCTCAATAATAGGGTCAAGGGGTCGACAATACGGTCAGTTGGGGTCAGTAATAGGGTCAGCGGGGTTAAATAATAGGGATAGGGAGATAATAATAGGGTTAGGGGAGGTCAAGAATAGAGTCAGAGGCAACAATAATAGGGTCGTGGGGCTCCATAATAGGGTCAGGACGTTAATAATAAGCTCCGAGCAATCCTGGCGTGGCTGCCTGCCCCGGCTCAATTATTCCCTATTTAAAGTAAGTTCCAGAAATACTCAAAAAACTTAAAGCAAGTTCCAAAAATACTCAACGGGAGCGCGCCTACCATCAGAAGCCCTAGTATATATAAAACATATATACCGCAGATAAACATATTTATTTATATGCACGAGGCGACCTTTTGGCGCAAAAATGATCGAAGTTGAATAAGCAAAGTTCTCGTGATTTAACGTTTGCACAGCGATATCTAATTCGAGACTCGATGAGTCATTAGAAATTACGTCGCGCCCCGGTGAGTTCGTAATTCGGTTCGTATCGTGAAATTCCCAGGATAAATTTCTCAATCGCGCACTCTCCGTCGATATCGCAGTGCAAACATATAACCGATGTCGAAGAAAACGTGCGCAAGAGGAGCGCCGAATTTAATTACCGATGTACACTCAAAGTCGATCTATCGCGATCCCGCGAGGAAACTCGGCAGACAAGTTTTAGCTAGGTATTTCCTGGGTCTCTATGTGCTCTCCGGCGCGGGTTTTGCTGCCATCAAACGAGTTGTCCAGAGGTTTTATACGACGTGTCGGCGGGTCCGTGGCCTCACCCGCGCGTGATTCACCCGGACGAAGTTCGACTTGTAAAAGCTCGGCGGTCCCGGGGAGAGCTTAGAGCGGCGCTTTCGTTAGGCCATCACTGTATATAAGCGCCTCGCAAAACCCGGACGGCCACGTCCCGTTCAATTAATTATCGATGCTCTAACCGGAAAGGCTGCAATCCGCAAGCACCCAACGTATAGACATACCAGCCATGAAAACCCACCCACCAGTCGACGTACATTCGACTCCTACTCGCGAAAAGTTTAAAAGTTCGAGAGTCGAAGTTTCCGAAAGATTATATTTTCCGGGAATCGAAACTTCACTTTCTCCGGCATTACCGAGGTTTTTTTTCTATTGTTATTGTTATTGTTATGATTACTTTGTTTTGCCGCCTCGTGTGACACGGACCTCGCGTACTCGCAACGATTTTATATTCCGAAGTAAGGAAAGCGTTTTGCATAATTTATTTTACTGCGAATTTTTTGCATCTTTTTTTTGCCTCTCGCGAAACGAGTCAGCTGCGCGGGTTTCTCGAGAGCCCAAGGTGGCCGAGGCTGAGAGACTCGGCGGTGGGGGGGGGGGGGGGGGGAAGGGGAGGGGATAGCAGCATCCCCGAGAATAATGTGGAGTCACGTTTTTCTCGATTATACAGCGCGACGTTTGAGGGAAAGAGTATACAATAGTTAAAGCGGGCGAGTATATACATAACGCCAGGGAAACGAAGAGATAAAATATTCCCCCGAAGCTATACGACAAGGAGCAAAGGATAACGTCACGTGCTTGTTAACTTATTATAAACCGGGCTTTATGGCTTTTCATTTAAACGCCGCCGGCGGGCGACTGCAATGCGGTATATAAATATATACCGTCGAACCGACCCGGGACAATAACATTTCGGTCGGCCAGCTGAGCGAACCGAAACTGCCTGATGTAATTCATTGAGAAAGTTTTCAATTCTCGTTGTCGTGACGACGCTTTTCGTCCAAAAGTTCGCTAAAGAGTTTCCCGAACGCAAAATTCAATTTCGGCTAATTGCAAAAGTGTCTTCTCGTCTATGCCCCGAGGGGAAAATCATAATGCTGGTGTACATCTATATGCGTACAACAGTTGTTCGAGAAGCGGAGTTTAAATAGGAATTGTGTATCGTTGCTTCCTCAGGGCCGCTGCGGGGTTGTTTAATTCACTAGCTGACGATATGTTACCATGGTTTCTGGTGCAGGTTCGAAATAACATTCAAGGACTCTTCGAGGGCTTCTCAAGGACCTTTCAAGGACTTCTCGATGACCTTTCAAGGACTTCTCGATGACCTTTCAAGGACTGTCTCAGAAGTTTCACGGACGCAATGATAAGTTACGTGGACGACACTAACACAGCTAGATACGTCTCCTCTTAAATTGTTTCAGTAATATTTTCAATGTTTTAGTAAAATTCAACTATGTTAACGAAAATTATTAAATTTTTTTTTTATAACAATTAACCTTTGTGGGTACTAGTGCGTCGAGTTTGCGTCTTGTCGGGCATTAACACTTGATTTCCTTTATGAAAAAATTGAGCAAGTTATTTCTACAAGAGAATATTTTTCCAAAAATCTCCATAAAAATTCAAGGATCTTTCAAGGACTCGAATTATTTCCTTGGCCACACGGGATGTCCTGCGGCTCTTTGCTGACCGATAATGGATCGCGAGTTGCGCAAAATTCAATTTTGGGTAATTGTAAAAATGTCTCCCTCGTCCCAAGGGGAAAAATCATAATGCTGCTGCTAGATCTATATACGGATTACAACAGTTCTTCGAGAAGTGGAGTTTAGATAGGAATTCTGTATCGTCGCTTCCTCAGGACCGCTGCAGAGTTGCTTAGTTCACAAACCGACGATATGTTACCATGGTTTCTGGTACAGGTTAGAAATAAAATTCAAGAACTCTTCAAGGACTTTTCGAGGAGATTTCAAGGACTGTCTCGGAAGTTTCACGGACGGAGAAGTAAGTAACATGGAAGACATCGACATAGCTCGATATGTCTCTTCTTTTATTGTTTCAGTAATATTTTCAAACTTTTTGTAAAATTCAACTATCTTATAACTAAAATAATGAAAAAAAAAATTAATTAATATAGTCCTATGTGAGTACTCGTGCGTCGAGTTTGCGCGTTGCCATACACAATCGATTCCCACGATGAAAAAATTGAGCAATTTATTTCTACAAGAAAATATTTTTCAAAAATCTCCATGAAAATTCAGGGATATTTCGAGGACATTTTAAGGATGAGCGAAATTCAAGGATTTTTCAGACTCCAAGGATTTCAAAGGTCCCTTCCGGACATCCCGTACGGATGCTCTTTGCTGGCAAGCAATTAAACGCGAGTTACGCAACATTGTAATCCGATGAGTTATCAACGACCCGGGGGCCATTTACGTTGTCCGCGCGGGTTCTGGATAGTCGGGGCGTTTCTAATACCCAGGACACAGGTAGGTATGCATGTTTATGAGTGCTCACCGAGACTGTCGCAAGGGAAGATGCAATTGGCGATCCGTTGTGCCTGCTGCTGACTGCCAATTAGCGAGAGATTAACGAAAGGCTGGTTAGCTACAGTTGGCAATAGCGATAATGAAGCATGAGCCCTGGCGCACATTGTGCTTCCCGCTCGATCTGCGGTTATGGCACACTTGGACACGACGTCGATTTACGAGGTGGGTGTCATTGTTGTCGATACTCTACTCGTTTGAGGTTGGGATCATTTACGGGTGGAAAGTCGTTTTTCTCACACGGTTTTGGAAATTTAATATTGATCTAATATTAATTTAATATCAATTTAATATTAATTTAATAATAATTTAATATTAATTTAATATTAATTAATATCAATGTAGTAGTATTAATTTATTTAATGATTTATACATTATACTCTGACGAGTGTTTACGCCTTCCCTTCCCGTTCATATATTGATATCAATATAATTTTCCTAATTTTCTAATTTTTAACTTTTGTTTATAAAATGTCAATATCAATTGAATTCAAAGTTACAGAAACGTATGTACATTGTAAATTTCGCACAAAACAAGCGGAGTTTCCAGTTTTATTTTCGCCAAGAGTCAGTGAGAAACCATTAATCGTATCAGCCGTGGAAAGTTTGACTCTGTTCGTGAGTGGATTCTTCGCGAGACGCGCCGGGAGAGTTTCTTAATTCGATGCCAACAAAGTATCTCGGAAAGTTAATTTAATTGTTTCGTTCCGGCTCGCGGGTGTTTCCGAGATGTTGTCTGAGGATGGATTTTCAGCACACGAAAACAGGTTGAAATTTTGACGCGCGTTATTTTTTTTATTCACTTCATTCTACTCTACCGGACACGAAATTTGGTGATGAAATAAAATTTGAAAATTTTCCGTAACTCGTACATTAAGAAGCGCAGTTTTTTGCAATAAAAAAAAGACATCGCTTCGATTATCCTCGAGAGGAAAAAAAAGTGTTCGATGGGGCGTTGCGAAGATCACGAAAGAGTTGATAAAATTTACGATCGATGTAGATACTTTTAGAATCCGGAAGGAGCAACTTACCCAATAACATATGCAAATAACGCCGGCGAGCAAAGTCGGAGGTGCCGTGACGCGTTATCGTGTCGTGAGTCGTCGGAGTGCAAACGCCCCTCGCTGTAAAACTTTTTAACGAGAGCCCGCGAACCCTTATATATTCTCTCTGCCCTTCTTTCCACCCTGCCGAACTTGCCTACTTTCTTTTCGCCCACCCGATGGCGGCGGCGAAGGCGCCTGCAGCGCGAACGGTGCCGAAGTAATCCGTGAATTTCCCAAGTCTCCGTTAGTGTTTTTCTTCTTTTTTAATTTTAGCAAGAAAGCGATAAAAGTTGAAAGACGAAGTGAGCGATGTGCAGTTGATTCAACATTTTTCACTATAGCCGTAGCGTCAAGAGGTCTCAGTACATAATATCGGGAACATTAATTTTTATTACAACGGCGGAATATTTAATATATTTTGGGAAACGGTTTTTTTTTACCCCCTACAGATACCCACATATATAACACTGATGAATAATCGATATTGCTCAATCACCTGATGAGCGTTAAAAAAATGTATTACTTAAGCCCTATTCTTTTTTTCTTTATTTTTTTTTATTTTCTCACGCAAAGGATAAAAGTTGAAGGAAGAAGTGAGCGTGTACATCGTTCACTTCTTCCTTCAATTTTTCGTTGATTCGAATTTTTTTTTCACAGATACCGGTACAATAATTTTTATTATAACGGTGGAATATTTTTTGAATCGTATTGAAATATATATTGAATAGAGTTTGGAAAATAGTTTTTTTACCCACCCAGACACCCACGCATATGGCACTGATCAATGATCGTTATTGCCGAATCCTTATCGAGTATTTAAAAAAAAATTATTACCAACCCTACTGAGTTGAAAAAAAAAATTATTTTGTAACGTAAATTAAAAAATCTGAAAATAGTAAATTGGGCTTTGAATTTACAAGAGAATGTATCGTAAATTTCGCGCTTATTTTTCCCTCAGGAGCAGTCGACCCGGCGCGCTTTGATACCCTCGCTCCCGCGACCCGGTTCGAGGTCACAATCGATAGTCTAATTGCCCAACGGCCGGATCCTCGCCGGGTCGCGGAAACTCTGCAAGAGAGGACATACCTATTCGACCATAGTTATGAGAGGCACTTTAATTAAGCCACGAATAATCCGAGGAAAATCCCCCTCCCCCTCCCCCCTCCCGATGCACCGGGTCATTTAGTCGTCGCGAGATTTTGGAAAAGCGAATCGACCGCGTATAATAACAAGCAGTTCCGTGAACTTGGACCGGCTTGGAAAGATCGAGTGCGCTGGAGAAAATCGCGAGATGAAAACTTCGCGTTCGCTAACTGTGGAAAAACGTGGCTGATGGGGAATGGAAGGAAAATTGGCGAGTTGAAGGGGTGAGGGGGGGGGGGGGGGTTGAAGCTCGGCAACCTCGAAACGTACGATTCGGACTTTCTAAAATCCTCGTGTTTTGCTTCATTAATTTCACAGTCGGAGGCCACCGCAGCGAGTAATTACTCCGACGGTCGGAAGTGCTCCCGTTACATTGCTCGAAACTCTCCTACTCGCTCATGTCGAATTTAAAGTTTGCACAATTTTCACAATCCCCCCCCCCCTTGCCCTTCCTCGCGGGATGTCATTTTGAAATATTAATAAATCCGCGCCGAGCAACGGACGGGAAAATTTCGCATAATTGAATTCGATGCGTAACTAGTCACTTCGCATGTGGTATTTTAAATCTCGTTATCATCGTATTTACCGTTATCGAATTTGCATTTCACTTGAACGTCGCTTGTTCTCTTACCTGCAACAGAGAAGAAGAAAATATATGAATTATTAAATACGACAATTATTTTTAGTTGTAAATACAATGCGATTTTTTGAGGCAAACAAATATGTATGCGGTAAGGACTTTCAAATACCAAACGGGTGTTAGATTTTTTATTTAAAAAAAACCGACTAACCCGCTATGTTTGGCTATCTGTCGAGAAACGAGAACCGACCAGATAAATTTGTCGAACAAACAAGTGTGCCAACAAGCCCGCGTCTGCGACGCACGTGTCAGCCTGCCTGCCGATTCTAGCGTGTAAAATTTCACTCGCCGAGTGCGCATGCGCGAACGCGCCGGTGTTTTCCCGACAGCGGCTCACATTTGTTTGTTCCGCTCGTGTACGAATGACCGGGGCGCGAGTGTGAGTTCAATTTTTTTTTTGACGCGCCGAGCTAGTTTACCTTACCGTGCCCGTGCAATCCGGCGCATGAATAATCGTCGCATAAAGACCCGGTTAGGTAGACGAGAAGGAACGAATTTACTCGTGGCTCGACTTTGCTTCCTCCTCGGACGGTCGTGTGCGCTATCGCGCGACACGAGCGTCCGCGCGAATACGACAACTTAATGAATGACTCTCCCTTGCGCAATCGCAAAAATCACCGACACCGCGCGCACCCATTGCGTACATTACATTTTTCCTCATTGTGTCGCGGCTTTTCACTCTTAGTATATTTTCCCACCAATTATTTCTCAATAATTCCCCGCCCTCCGCGAATCCACTCGCGTGCAATGGCGAGCCGCATGAGTCAACCCGCAATGACCGAGTGAATAATAAAAATAACAACAAAAAAAAAATAACTTCGTTGCCTCGGCAAGAATTTTTTAATCACGAAGCTTCCGAGCTAAAACGCTCGCGTCGTTAATCAAAAGTTCCTTTTTTTATAACCGTATCCACCGAAGGATCGCGCGCTTCACGCGTATACGCCTCAATTTTAATTAGCGACTGAAGCTATGATTAAAAAAAGAGAATTGGTAATTTTGAGAACGAAGTTTGGGAGTTGAATTGTTTATACAAGCCGAAAGCTTTTTTAAAAGTATACACAAGGTACTCAAATTTATATGTTCGATACGAGTCTTGTAATGTTTGTTTCTTCAATTAATAATTTTAATTAATCAATTAATGTTATTATAATTTTGATTAAATTAATTAATGTTATTATAATTTTGATTAAATTAATTAATGTTATTATAATTTTGATGAAATTAATTAAAATACCAATTAAAAATGTTATTAGTAACGGGAATTATTTTTAAAAATGGTTAGTTTGATAACAAAGTTTGGCGGTTGAATAATTTATACAATTATCCTAAAGCATTTTTTTCAAGCATTCATAGCGCATTGAGAATTGTATGTTAGATTTGACTCTTTTAGTTTTTTTTTCTTCAATTAATCATTTTAATTAACCACTCAACCTTATTACAATTTTTAATAAATTAATGAACTTAAGAATTGAAAATTTGTATCGGTAACCTCGGCAGTGATAAAAAAAAATAAAAACTGATAACACAATTTTAATAACAAAGTGGCGGAGTTAAATCGTTTATACAATTATTCGAAAGCTTCATTGCACCCCGTGTACCCAGGGGCATACACAATATAACACGCTTAATGTACATCCCGGCCCGGAGTTGCGTAAACCCGGCGGCGCAACACTATTTAAACAGCACTCGTTCGGTCATGCATTATTCAACCGTGAAATAATATGCTCGAGTAAAACTTGGGTAGCTGTTGGGTAGTGTACACTGTGGAAGGAATGCGTCCCGATGCAGCATCAGACCCGGGCTCCTTTTATCGAGTTTCTTCTTCCCCCCTTCTCATCCTCCGGTGCTCCATAAAACTCGATGCTTGCTTCGCTGCGGCTCTGGACTTCTGGATTTAATTTGATTCGCCGGCTACGGCCGGGAGAGGGGCGGGGGGTTTGGCTGAGTCGATAGTATACGAACGAGACTTTGCCCGCCGTATCACTGACACTATCGTACCAACTGTATATCTATATGAACATATATGTATAAATATATATTTATAAACATATATGTATAAATATATATTTATAAACATATATGTATAAATATATATGTATAAATATATATATAGATCAGTTCGGTGCAACCAGAGATAAGACCGCGAAAAGAGGGACATAACTTTTATATCGAAAAACCGCAGATTTTGCACTATACGTATTATTTTTACGTGTTTTATATGAGCCAAAAAAGCGAGGATATATAATTTTCGATGGGCGGAGGCGAATTTGATAATAGGCCACTGGGGGGATTGCGGGAAATTGCGGATTTTGTTGTACAAGCTCGCTTTCGGCTGGGCAAGGTCGTTCGGCGAATGAGTACACGGCTCACTTTTCCTCGTTCGTTTTATTGCACAAACACTGAGTAATGCTCGTAACGAGATTTGACGAGCCCGATGTCGCGAGGGGCAAAAAGGCAGCGAAAGGACAAGTTTGGCGGACGGGATCGAGAAAAAGGGTCGATGGTTTTTTGTTTTTCGGGCGATATCTTCGTTTTTTTTTCTTTCCCGGCGTAAAAACTCGTTGGTTTAAGAGCTGCGGCGAGGGCGGGTTTCGTTTGTTTATTTTTATTTATTTGCTCGTCGGATCGGGCACTTCGGAGGTGGCGGAGTACGAGAGAAAACGAATGGGACAAGTTACTGTTTAATGTTTTATTTGGGCGCACTAATCACCCGCCAGTTGATTAGAGAGCAACAACAAAAAAATACAAAAAAAAAACAGGAGATTCGGTTTCGACCGCACTTTAGTTGCGAGCTTTTACCGGCGAAACGATGCCAGCTTGCTTGCGGAAAGAGAGAATTTGTAATGGACCTTGTAGTGAAAAATTTGAAAAGAAGAAATCGCTGTATAATGGACAAACGAGCGCGGAAATCGAAATGCTATGTATATACATATGTATATAAATATATGTATATATGTATTCCCGATACACATGCATGCACATAGTACGTATGTGCATTGGGTGGGTATATTTATATATATATATATATACACCCGCAGACTCTTTCATATGCGCGCCTTTATGTGTGTGGGGATTGAGAATAGGAAGAAAAGAGAAAAAAAAAGAAGATCGCACACAAAAATCGGAGACTTCGTACTCAGTCGGTGTTGCTATAGCAACGTGGCAAACCGGCAAAATATTGTCCGTGAAAATAGTCCACGGGAGAGCGAGATAGCGGATGAGAAATAGGTACACGAGAGAGAGGAAGATAAAGACGGGAGAGCGAAACGAGAATCGTAAAATGCCGAGGGCCGTATGAATGCACGGAAAAAACCATATCTTTCGTATTTTTCACCGCAGGAATTTTTACGAGTGTAAAAAATAAATTTTACAATTGAATATCCCTCGGTGAATCGATGTGGATGTCTAATTTCGGCGTTACAGTGGCTTCCAGTGGGAAATGAGAAATAAATATAATAAAAAATTTAATAAAAATGCGCTCTATTAGCGATGATATTAACTTTTGGCATTGCGTTCGCTCGCGTTCTGTATTGAATGACAGAAATGATTAACGACATTAAATGATATTAAATTTCAGCTCTATAGTCGTTCGGATGAAGCATTAAAAAAAATGAGGACATCAAAACAATAAATTGTTATGACAATTTTTGTAGTCGAGTTCGCCTTCATCGAGAATTGATAAATAAATTGAACGAAAAATGTTATACAATCCGCTCTATTGGCGATGACGTTAACTTTTGCCATTGTATTCGCTCGGGTTCAGTATTGAGCGACAGAAATAATTAAAGAAATTAAATTTTATCCACCGGATCGGCGATAATAATAAATTTCTCCATTATAGTCGTTCGGATGAAGCATAACATTTTTTGTTTTTAATGTGAACAACAATAAATTGTTATGACAATTGTTGGGGTCACACTGGCTCGTAGCGGACATTATAGAACAATTACGGATTCGGTAACAACGAAACGCGATGAATTTTTAATTGGAGTGCCGAGAGCAAACTGCGAGTAATTAATGTGTCAACAAAAACCTCTCGTCCGGGCTAACGAATTTAACGTTTCGCCAAAATTACTGGAAACAATCGCGAAAGCTCAGTCAATGTTTCGACGGTGTATTCGAGGGATGGATTCCGAACGGTTATGGAATTTCGGGAAAGTCGACATCGTCGTATTGCTTTTATTTCCGCTATCGGATGCGCGGTCGGGCCGAGCACGTCGGTCGGACAATAGTTGAGCAGTAAACTTTTCGACGGCAGTCATATTTGAGTAGAAAAATCCATGGAACGTGGCGAAATAGGAAAGCCCCTCCGGTGCACAGGACAGATGGGAGCGTGGGCATTGTTACACGAGGTTGAGTTTTGAATGCGCAAGCTTCCCGGAATACATACATTTTTTATTTTATCTCAACATACCCCTGGTTAAATCACATTTTCGCGAAAATTTCGCCCGCCAACGCTCGTCTACGGCGAACGAGGAAATTATTAAAATACGATTATGCAAAAGTACCTCTCTATTTAACATGAATGCCGCGGTCACGTATTGCAACTAGAGTTCCATCGCATATAGTTTAATGAAACCCGATTTCATATTAAAGTCAAAGACAATTTTTGTCCAAATAATAATAATAATAATAATAATATAATATAACAATAGTAAATGACATTTATTGACCTCCCTTGCAATGTTAGTTTTGTTTTTTTTTTCTTTCTTATTTTTACATTACATTACAATGCCTTAGGGTGGGCCAATAGGACATTGATCGAAGACCTTCAGCCGGGTTATTCCTGATGCATTGCGCGGCGGTTTATAATTTGATTAACCTTTTCCGTCACGCTGGGACATAAAGGTGGCCCACCTTTTTTCGCTCAGTTTCCAATTTTTTAAACTAATTTCGTCACATGAAATACCGAGGTTTTGTTTTTATAGTGCCAAAATGTATGGCTCAAAGGGTTAACGGTTACAATTTATTATTGTTACACTAAATATGACCATATCATTATATATTATTTTTATCATATTATTATTTGGTCATATATATTATATGACCAAAAGTTAAATAAGATATTTAACTTTTTCTTAAAACTATAACGAGAACTGTAAAATAATAATAATAATAATAATAATAATAATAAAAACAACAGAAAGAAAAAACTAACACTTGCGAACTGAAAGGTCCGATTAATTACTTCGCGCCAGACGAACAGAAGTCGATGATCGAAAAGAGCCTGATCGAAATTGAGGCAGTTTAAATTGGGGTCGCATACAGAGAAGTGGTTTGCGCTATCTCACTTGTACACACTATACATATATACGTATACAGTATATGTATATATATATACGTATATATGAGAAGGGCTTACGTGGAGAGTAACACGAACTCTCGAAACACAAACATCGAGCGATCAATTGCATTTCCTGCTAGAGGGGCACGGAGAGTGCTGTAGCGCCAAAGCCTTCGAGTCGGTAAATGGATGCTCCGACATGCCAGCTGATCGTATTAAACGCGACGACGACGACGCCGACGACGAGGACGCGAGCTCCGGGAGACCAGCGGTGTGCACCGTTGTCTCTCCGCAACTCCACACGTAGACCGAAGAGTTTGTCGGCTTACCGTCCGGAGGAAATGCTCCTTCACAGAACTCGCAGGCGGGCTCCTCGTCGTGATTAATTCACGTATAATACCTCAGTCTCGCCGAGCCGATTTAATTGCGATTTCAAAGCCTCGGATACACATCGGCGTCATTTAATTATGAGGACTTTAAATATGAAGGGGGGGCAGCTTAAGTTCCCTAATTAACAAAAACTAATTCGAAGATTTAACCGTTTATTGATTATCGGATTACCGCCGGACAGGGAAGACCGTGTGAGGGCACCTTCAAGTCGCACACACGCACGCGCGGTAGATCAGTGGACGGAGACAAAACAAGTGAACGAGCTCTGGACGTGGCAACGACCGGATACACTCGCTCGAGCATTCTGCTCTCTCTATCTCTTTCTGTCTTCGTCTCGCTTCTCTTAGCTTCTTTCCTATCGCCAATTCAGGGCCTCTCTTTTCTTCGCTGTCTCTGTTATTTTCTCTTCCTCTTTCGCATACATATATGTGTATATATGTATATATATTGTTTTTTTATATATATGTGTATATATGGGAGCACACAAGGGTTTCAGGTATGCACGAACACGCGTGCACGTTACAACCGGAGGCCAGCGAGAGAAGAAAAGAAGAAGAAGAAGAAGCAGAAGGAAAAGAATAAAAAAAAGGAGGAAGGGCCACTTATTATTTAAAACCAGTTGTCATTGGCAGGAACTATAAATTGTCAGGAACAACGAGCCCGACGATATATTTCACAACGATTGAGAGATAACCGAGGTAGATATCGGATTAAATGCAACGCAGTCGATAAACCATTCAAATTTAATGTCACGGGAAGAATATGAAAATGGTAATCGTGAAAAAAAAATTGTGTTTTTTGTTTTTTTTTTGGTTTTGGCTTCTGGAACGAGTTTTCGTGTGATATGTTGAGGTCGGAGTTAAATGAGTCGTGGATTTGTGATCGGTGGTAAGAAATACATCGGTCATAGCCTCGGTTCGTAAGAGTGACGGAAACAAAAAATTATAATTTTGCAAAAAATGTTGGTTTTTTTTTTGTTGAGTTTTTAGACTGTGAATTCTTTGCTTTTCGATGGAATACCCCAAAAACCGAGGTGCCGAGCAAAATAAACTTAATGCCAAGATAGATGTAACCTGATAAATGAACAAACGAATTTCTGCAGCCGCGAAAAATGAACGCTTTCCGAGGAGATATTAAACATAGATTTTACATGGATTAATAAAGGACGATAGGGTCACCAATGAAACCGCTTCCACCGTTATTAATATCCTTTGGGCAAAGACCGATTTATTCCCGTCCTCTCCGGGACGATGAAAAATGTAAAAAAATAGTGATAATGGATTTTAAGTAATGTTATGACATTATTTAAAATCCATTATCACTATTTTTTGACATTTTTCAGTAATAATAATAATAATCATTAATCAACTTGATAAAGGATTTGTAAGTGTTATGATTAAGATAACACTAAAAAAATGTGTCCAAAAATTAATGACATTCAGAAAATGTTGTAGACTACTTGGCCCCCGTATTTTATCGGGCCGAAGAGGAATTCGATAGCAGTTTTGACCTAAATCCGAATTCAAAATTCGTAATAGCAATTTTTTTTAGTTAAAAGTAACTTAATGACTAAGATATATGTAATCTGATCAGTGAAGAACGAATTTCTACAGCCGGGAAAAACGGACGCTTATCGAGGAGGTATTATACATTGATTTTACATGGATTAATAAAGGACGATAGGATCACCAATGAAACCGCTTCCACGGTTATTAATATCCGGTGGGCAAAGACCGAATTATTCGCGGTTTAATAACATTGGCCATGTTCGTGCTTGCTCTCGTGCCGAGGCCGACGAACGGAATTTCCGAACAAGGCTAAAATTCGGTATAGTTATACAGTAAGCATTAATAGCGTATGCCAGATACACCCAACTAATTAGATTGCGATACGGCAACGCGCCCGAGCAAAGTTGTTCGCGGCAACGATAGAAGATGAAATTTCCGCGGTACATCAAAGAGAGAACTGTTCCCCTTTTTTTTTACTAATGTTTATTTCATAAATGGGGAACAATTGTGGGAATACAAGGTTGAAGTAATACATGAAAAAAGACCTTAATTTATCTGAGAATTATTAACTCTTTGCCCTTTGCGGGAGAGACTTGCAGCCATACACAGTAAAAAAGATTTGCACATTTATTAATAAACGTTTTTTGTTCCCAAACGTCCACAATTATTTTGTTGTTCATTGTACAAAAAATAGTCGTGAAATTAACAGACATTTTTGTGAAATTGACAAGATTTTGTTGTAAAATTAATAAGAAAAGGTTTGTACTTTTTACAACAACTTATTGTCCACAAACGTTCACAATTTATTATTTCATGCATGTCCCTGACATGCATGAAAAATCGTATTTCCATCTCTCTTGCACGCACGCCTTGTCCGGCTACTGGGACGTGTCCGGTCATTGGTACGTTTACCTTAGGTTTCTACTTTTACAAACGAAAGTTCAAACTAATGTTCTTAAGGAAACGGGAAATAAAAGTTCAGGTTTGTATATTCAAACTAGAACGAATGAGTTTGTCACTTACTTGACAAAATTATTTTTTACCCTGTACGTATTACGTAATAATTTTGATTGTTGAATGAATTGAAATTGAATTTGATTATTGAAGCCCAACATGAGTTTTCCATATCAGTGTTACGGCGAAAAAATAAATTGTTGTATGTTTCCCCTTGTATATACAATACGGTGAGTGTCCACACTCGAATGGATTTTTTTTTTTTTAATAAAATGCGAAGTTTGCCCAGGTACAAATATTTAAATGAAAAACGTGTTCAAAATCACGGTGTACATACAAAACAGATGCCCAACGGCCGGACCCCACTCGATCTTTTTTTGCTCCTTTCTCTTCCTCTCTCTTTCATTATCTCACCCGGCAGAGTCGAGTGCTCGAAGCCGGCGGGAGGGAAGAAGAGAGTCGAGTGTATTATGCAGCCGTGTCCCCGCTTGTGGAGTACCGGGTGACGTATAATGATGGATTCAATGCCTCCGGCTCCAATTACGCGTCGAGCGTTAAAACATCCGATCGAAATGATATATCGCATGATCGATTAAAAACATATGTAATTTCGGATGATTTTTTTTCACGAAGGAATATTTCCACGAAACGTTCAGTCACGCATCCCCAAACACGCTTTAAAAAAAACATAAAAAAAGTTACATTTTTTTTATTACTGATATTGAAACTCGTAAAAAAATCTGGATTAAATATCAATTTAATAAAAAAAATTTATAAAAAAAAACAGTTTATCGTTTCCCCCCAAAAACTCTAATATTCTCTCAAAATTTCACGGTGTCGCAGAAGCCGACCGGGTATATATATAATGGACGAGTTGAAGAGGCGAGGCCTCCCCGAATGCGGAGTGGAATTTCTTAGGTTTTCGGTCTAAAGGCGCTCCCACAATGGTTCCACGAAATTCGGCGTACCCGGTTGCCCCCCCCCCGTACTATATAATTTATCGCTCGAATTGTGATCATTGATCTTCCCCCATGTCGATTATCATCAATATTAAAGAAACAAATAATAATAATAAATACATTTTTTTTAAATCAAGTGTAAAAAAAAAATTACAATTGTTTCGACCCAACGCACGGAAATATCGTCGGTGTGAAGTTTATCGTTACACCGACGTAAAGTGAGGCATTGAATCACCACGAAGACCACGATGTGCGATCACTGATCTTCATATCGATTAACATGAATTTAAAAAAACAAATATAATAATAATGATAATAATAATAATAATAATTTTAAAAAAATTAAAATTGTTTCGATCCAACGCACGGAAATATCGTCGGTGTGCAGTTTATCGTTACGCAGACATAAAGCGAGGCATTGAATCACCACGAAGGCGCACTTGACACATAAAATTACAGTCCTCTCGCAAACATCGTACCCGTGAGACGTGTGCAAGCTCACGTGCACGCACACGCATCTCGTTGCGTATCGGGACTGGCTCGGTGTGTTCGCGTTCGTGTATTGTACGAATCGCGACGCATGGCTGTGTGCGCACGATAATTGGCACATGAATCACGCACTCCGCTGTAGCTCGTACAGCGGCGGAGCGGGATTCGTGCATGTACACACACGTGCGCCGCACGCCCATCACTTCTCGATATGTTTCATTGTCGTTCGTGTGGGTGCAGATGCATTGCCTTTCGCATTAGTGTAGGCCACTATTATACTACCGTATTATATGCCACGTTGTACTATACTTTATGCAGAGATATACGAGGATTTCCGCGAGGCAAACGGCAGCCGCTGCTCACGGAAACACACACACGTGTTATTATGCATGCAATGCAAAATAATTATCGCCAAAGGTGAGTCCAACGCCAGCGCCGCCGATATTTGCATTTCGACTGTCCGTGCTCTAAGGCCGGTCGACGACGTTACCCTTTCATTGAATCTGCAGTTTCTCGGCTGGTTCGGTCTAGTTCTTTTTTTACGCTTTCGTACATCGACCGATCCGACCTTAAACTGCACCCAGAAACATAATATTTGACGGCCACCGTTTATTTCTTTAAGTAAAATATTTATTTGATTTAAATAAATTTAAATAATTTAAATCAGATATTTATTTGATTTAAATAAATATTTATTTCAAATTTAAGTAACTATTTACGTAATTTAAATAATTATTTTACTTAAACCTCATAAACGGTGGCCGTCAGATAAATTTTTTTCTGGGTGTGCGCTCGAATTACTGGCGAACTGATTCGACGCGACTTTTGGTTTTTTTGTTATGCTAATAATAGCAGAATTTTTATGATCTTGGGTATTAAAAACTTTCTAAAAATCACTGATTTTTTAGCGAGAAAATAGTAATTTTTTGTTCTTACGAAAATTTTCATTAATAATAACGCCGATAGACGTAACCAGTTAATGAAAGTCGGATATTAATATGGGTATTCAATTTTTTTTAAATACTAAATTTAATGGTGATGGAAAATAATGTAGCTTTACGTCTAGTAGACAACTTATCAATGCAAATGTACTTCGATCTTGAATAATTACCTCGACAGCCTTGTTTCGCAGTAACTCATATTTCCCGACCAATTAAAAAATCCCCTGACGTTCTTTCATTGAATCTGCAGTTTCTCAACTAGTTCGGTCTATTTTATTTTACTCTTTCGTATATAGACCTACTCGACTTTAAACTGTGTACGAATTACTGTCGAGCTGATTCGAAATGATTTTTGGATTTTTTATTTTACAGAGAATAGCAAAATTTGAATGATCATCCTTGGCATTAAAAACTTTGGAGACATTGACTGAATTTTCCGTGATTTTTTCCAGAGCAAAAATGTAATTTTTTTATCTTAATAAAATTTAATTTCATAATAACGACGATAAGAGTAATCAGTGGATGAAGGTCCGATATTAATGGGTAATTTTAAAAAGTTCGATTTTCGACAATTACATCGACTTATTAAAATAATAATAATAATAATAATAATAAAAATATTCCTCACAGCTTTGTTCTTTTTTTCCTCGTTTTGTCCAGTACCTCATTTTTCCCGATCAATTAAAAAATCCCCCGACATTTCCACGATTCCCCGGTTTTCCCTGACCGGCTGCCGACGCTAATGATTATTGTAACGTTGTACGAGTGACTGCGGAAATTGGAAACTCGCTCGACGAGTCTTTTCACAAAGTGTAGAGCAATCATTTTTTTACCGGGTGTATAAAATAGCTGCGATCTGCACGTGCCCGTGTGTTATGACTCGCGGCGGTATTTATCGCGTGGAATTGGAGTAATAATCACAGCTCAAATTTTTTTTTCTCCCCAATTAAGCTATTTTTATTTCTTTCATTACAATTCATGAAACTGTGATTTAATAAACAAGAGATAGACGAAGAATGAGCGATTAATTATTATATGTACAGAAATTCATTAAGCGAATTAATCAAACTGACGCCATCGAGCCGAAGACCGTTGTGTAATGTCTTTTTTTTTCCTTCAATCCTTTAGCGAGAGTCCATGCAGACGGAAGTGTTACGCTATTGCGAATGCTAGTCACAGTAATCATTGTTTTGACGATAAAAATACAAGCCTCTTTTTGCCAGAGTTTTAACGATACAGCGAGAAAAACAGCAGCTCAACTTTTTTTTTTTGCATTCTTTTTGATTCTCTTTTTTATTCGTCTCTCCATCACTGTTGGCTATACAGTTTGTGCAATTTTTTTTTCTTTCGTCGCCTTTATATCTCTCGGCCTCGTTCCAGCGCTACTTGAAAAATGAGCGTCTCGGCGGCGTTGAAGAAGCCGCGCTCCCCCCGTTCCATCTCGCCTCGCCTCCCGGGAGGATTCAAAGGCTGCACGTGACGCGTTTCGCGAAAATAGTTTTATCCCATCCGTTCCTCGCCCACGAAAAGTTTCGATGCAGAATCGATTGTGTTTCAACTTTTCATCTCTCGGACCCCTTTTTCCTATATCGAATTCTCGATTCATCGGACTTCCGTCTTTTTTTAATTACTTTTTTTAATAAATAAAAAAATAACAATCCGCTCACCAAAAGGGTATTAAACGAAAATTCGCTCGATCAAATAGACAGAATTTCGTCGAAATTTTCACGTCCGATTTTCATGCATCGCACAATCGGATAACTCTGTATCTCGTGGACGTTGCAATTTTTTTTTCATTCTTTTTTTTTTTGTCAAACTGATGAACCAGTTTAATTTCATAGCGCTGAAAAACTACGTGCTCGTGTGTACATGACGTGACGCTGCAACGCGTGTTGGTACAAATGTACGGAAACGTCCTATCTATCAGGACGACGAAACTTTTGCCGGGCCGCAGTGCGATTGCGTTTCGCCGCTCGTGAGTCGCATCGATGAAATATTGACCGTCGTCGGGGAACGGCTACGAGGGACGTGTAATATTTGTCAATGGGAACATGTTATAACCGAGAGAAATGAAGAGAAAACGAGAATGAAGGGAGACAGGAAAAAACCCCTTCAATTTGTCAAGGACTGCGAATTTTTTTTTTTTTGCCCAATGTCGATTTCGAAATATGATTTGAAAGAGCTCCGGACTGCGCGACACACGGAATCATCCACCCTAAACTAAGTGCGAATTTGGCGATGCTTTTTTCACGAGCAATCCAATTATATTTTCGGGGACGCAACGAGTCTTCGTCAACGAAAATTGTAAATTTGATATACCGGACTGGAAGTTTATATGCAAATACTCGTACGCCAAGTTTAATGTAAATTTGTCACGAAGAATTAATACACTTTTGGAGCGAAATAAAAGTAAATTATTAGAATTAAAGTACTTTTATGCGGTGTAAAGAAATATTGTAAATTTAATGTAGCGGACTGGAAGTTTCTATACGAAAACTGGCATGTCAAATTTAATGTACAATTGTGATGAAAAATTAATATACTTTGTCATTGAAATTAAAGCAAATCATAACAATTAAAGTATTTTCATAGTAACAGCAAGGAAAATGATTTTAAAAAACTACCAGTAAAGTATTCCGAATGTTTTCAATACACTGAACATTAATTTTTCATCACAATTGTACATGAAATTTAATATACCAGTTTTTGCATTAAAACTTCCAGTCCGGAACATTAAATTTAATGCGATTTTTTTACAGTGCAGTACAATTGAAGTACATTATTTCTGAATTTTTTAATATACTGTACTGTTAATTTTTGAGTTTTTACATAAAAACTTTTGGCACCAGTACATTCAATTTCATATGAATTTTTTTTACAGTGTGGATATGAATCTATTTTTGTTGAAAATTCTAATAAATAAAATACAAATACAAATATACATATATATATATCATCGACATAAATGTATATTGATGAATTATATCAAATTACAACGTACTGAGAGAAGACCGTAATTAAATGTATAATAACAATACCTGCGAGTTAGTGTAACAATAACCACTTCCTCGTGCTGGAGTTGACAAAGGCACAGATTCACGCGGCTGTGACGAGAGTACGTATAATTCAAGGCTACGAGATCCATTCGCACTCACACATTTATCATAACAGCTGGAAAAAAAAGAAGAAAAAACACGAACGATCGTCGAGCTTGTATGTAATAAAGAGGAAGCTCAACCGCGAGTATCGCCTCGGCGATCGAACAAAGAAGTGTAGTGGAATAATTAGCAAAACTTCAGAGGCGACACTTTCGCACATACGAAAGGTAAATTAAAAAAAAAAAATCACCGACGAAATATCGAAATTGCTACACGGCCGCGATCTGCAAAAACAAGAATAAAATGAAAAATAATAATACAACGCATGATACAGGCGAGACAAACTCGCCCAAGGTACACTCGTCCGTCGCGAACGCGCGTGGAATAATTTCATAGATGTGCATATATACATCGTGTCATCGGAGAATTAATATTGCACGAGCGAAGCGAGCGGCGAACGGCAAACAAAAGTTTCGTGACCGTGATTAAAAACGATTTATTAGCGCGGGTTAAAAAAAACAGTAGCGGAGAATAATGGAGATTAACTTGCAGTTCGAAGAACAGTAAAACCTCCTTTATTTTTATTTTATTGTATTATTTTTTTTTTTTTTGTTTTTGCGATTTACCCAATTTCAACGACACCGTCGATAAAATGTTCGCGTCAGAGAGAAAAAGTGAACTAAATCCTCGCCGGAAAAGTTGTGAGCTGGGGGATACGTACGCAATACCTAACGTACTTATGACTGAGCACACAGGCCGACGCATCAGTTTATCGAATAAAGCCGATGCTCTGCCGCTTCGATGCCATGTTCTATTATCATAATAACGTTCCGAACCCACGTATTCCCCGGTGTGCTTATCTATCTCGACGTCGATAATTTATTACATCGTGTACATAGAGATGTATTCAGTGTCTCACGTATCTCCATTATGATTTCCAATGTGTCCTCTGTGAAACACAAATACGAACCGAATTATCGTTCATCTAATTATAAAATAGTTGCACTGAAATAGTTGCACTGAAATAGTTGCACTGAAATAGTTGCATTGAAATAGTTGCACTAAAATAGTTGTACTAAAATAGTTGTACTAAAATAGTTGTACTAAAATAGTTGTACTAAAATAGTTGCACTAAAGTAGTTGTATTAAAATAGTTGCACTAAAGTAGTTGTATTAAAATAGTCCGATCGAATCCTCTGGCGAAAAAGTTTAATTAACGAAACTTTCCTCATAAATGAATCGTGGACCTGATGCATTTTTCAGGATCGACTTTGGGTTAAAAAGAAGAAAAAAAATGGAATAAAAAAATTATTCATTCTACCGTGACTGTGAGATAAATTTTAAATAAATGACAATTCCGCCGGCAGGTTCGAGCTAACGCAGTCCCGGATTTTCCACTCCGACAAAGTGAGAGAAAATGTTGAATCTGCATAACGTCGGGCTTCAATATCTCGTGCCACGTTATGTACGTGTATAAAGCGAGCCAGTGCGAGGGCGCGCCTAAATATATGTATATACATACATACGTATACATATGTATATATATATATGCACATAACATGGAGCATGTACACATGGAGAGGAAATGAAAATAGAACAATATAAATGGCAAGAGGTTGGTGGTCGGGACAAAAGAAAATACGGTAATGAACCCAGAACGATGGAAAGACCGATAAACTCGGCTTCTTCGTCCGTCCCTCGCGTTCCACCCCCGTCGACTTCCTTCCAACGAACCCTTTTACCCTTCCGTTCCTCACCGACGTCGCGTCGAATTTTCTTATTTTTTCTCCCCTCGCTCCCTCTTCCATTCTCTTTCGTGCCTCGTCCCTAAGCCTGGGCAGTCTCACATGCGCTTTTCCTGCCTCGCTCCGTTCCTTCTTTTTTTTCAACCCCTTTTTGCAACCCTGCCCAATGTAGACATTTTATGCTTCGCGCAATGAACGAAGACTGACGTGGTGCAGGTGATAAGGATTCCGTCTCGTGTCGTTCACGTGGGAATCCCTTAAAACGAGAGTTTCGCACACCGCACCCTCTTTGAGGGCTCGAGCAATTTTCTTTAGGGTGATATGAGGTTAGCGCAAATACAAGGGTGGAACAGGGAAAATTTAGATGGGGCTTTTCGGGTCGTTGGCGATCGAAACATCGGTTCTACGAAAATCGCGGAAAAATAAAATAAAAATGTCCATAAACTTCAACGACGTTTTATTATTTTTACGTAGACTCGATTTAAGGTGGTATTGACTTTTTTTTGGCACGATAGCAACAGTTTGGCAAGTGCGATAGCAAAATCTATCAAAATTCTCGATCAACGACGATAAATTATCATACTTATTCAAACATCTTTTTTATTTATTTTTTTCATCAAAGTGTGTCAAGGTTTGTTTGACGAACGAATTAAAAATAGAATCTCTTTGATATCGAACTGGCTCGTAGACTGCGAGCGAGAGTCTCGCCGAGTGGCAAGTCAGCCGGGAGGGGGGAGGGGGGAGGGGGGCGGGGGGGGGAGTACAGTGCGGTGAGTTACCGATCTATTTGGCAAACCGGGAATGACTCTGCGTGGGTCGGTTCTCGATATACACAGAGAGATTTTTTTCCCTTGCACAGAGCGAATTCAATGCACACAGTAAAAAAAGATTTGTTCATTTAACAAATCTTTTTTGTCCACGATCCGCCACAATTATTTTTTTGTTGATTCTACAAAAAAATATTCGTAAAATTGGCAGACATTATTGTAAAATGGATAACATTTTTTTGTAAAATTAACAAGAAAATAATTGTTGACATTTGTGGACAAGAAATGTTGGTACCTTTTTTACTGTGTACACCCAGAAAAAAGTTTATTCCAATCAAAGAAAATTTATTAGGGACGAAGAAAAATGTTTATTTGTTTCATAATCTAATAGAGCATTTATTAAATTCTAATATATTAATTTTTTTGATAGTATTGTTCTTTTTATTGACGTGTTCACGACTCTATAATGCGCGTTGCCGGACAATACCCGTGTTTTGTCTTGGTGCTAAATATATAATTTCTTTTGCGCGAATAAATATCTATTCAAAATCGTATTTTCAATGATTAGATTTCATTGTGTCGAATAAACATTTATTTTGAAGTACAAATCAATAAATAGTCACATCGACTAAATTTTTTTTACCGAAAGTAAAGACAAGCCGTTTTTTGAATCTAATAAAGATTTTATCAAGGCAACGAAACATTTCTTTTATCTTAATAAACATCATTCGAAGATCGAAATTTATTTGATTTGAATAAATCTTTTTTTCTGGGTGTGCGAAAGCGAATTATTCCAGTGTCGAATATCGCCAATAAAAACAAAAATCTGCCCGAAAGCATTTATCGCATCGCTTCACCAGCAAGTATAAATATTGGTGCCAATAATCAGTCGATGCTCCGCAGTCGCATAGTCAATAGTTACAAAAAAAAGCAATAATAAAAAAACGAAAAAAATTATTGAAAAAAAAAAGAAGTTAAACGATCGCTCTATCCGACGCGTTACTTTCACAATGTTCGTTTGTGCAATCGCACGAGTGGCCAGCACTCTCGTCCGACGCGCATTAGAGGATCGCACACTGCATCGCTGTTCGGTGCGTGTGTGCGCGCGCACACTCGTGTACCGCGCGCAGTGCGATAGTGGAATCGTGCGCGGTGGAGGGGGGGGGGGGGGGGGGTTGGCCTTTTATCGAGTCACTGAATTCGTGCGAACAACCCGATTCGGTTATCGGAAGAGAGCGTTGTGTAGGATGCAGGCTGATGGGGTCATAGGAATACAGAGAGAGCCGCCCGGTCTGACGAAAAAAAATGTTATTCTTTAAACCCGGAACGGTTACGCAGGGCCACAGACAGCGCGAGATGCAACGCGGGTTAAACTACAATCGGCACTCGGTGCAGCATTATTAATTTAATAATGAAGCACGGCCTTGCACAGGTGCACTCGATTCGGCGAGCATTCCATTCGATCGGCGGTTTATATATATATAATAACCGGGAGGAGAGTTAGCTCTGGTCGGTTCGGCGTCGGACCACGAGTTCGATGACCGATATCGATCGCGGACCCGTGTCAGCCTATATACGAACAATCGTTCAATATCGGACGATTTTTAATTCTTTTTGTTTTTTTAACTGCTTCCTTTTTTTTTTTTTTTTTTTTTTAGCGTGAAAAGAGAGAAAGCCGAAGAGTCTGGAAACAAGTTTTAAAAAAATAGCTTTGATGGTTGCATTCGTTGGAACGAATTTTTTTTTATTACGTTCTTTTTTTTTAATCTCTTTTTGGTTCTGTATAGACTCATTTTGTTATAGCCGTTATGCAGCGATGCACCTTTGTTTTTGTTGCCGCGCTCACATCCTCGTAAGTGCTTCTTTGCTGTTTTCTTTTCTCCCTTTATCTTCGCGCTTCTCTCGTGCCCCTCATTCCGAAGCTCCATTGCTCGACGTCGTCTCGCTTTGTTACGAAACACGTCGCGCTCGGAGCGGCTTGTTTGCCGCATGATTTGCACCTTTTGTCTTCGTGTACATATAGCATATATATAAAAATGTACATATATATAATATATATAAATATATATATATATACTATGCACATGGAACGACCTTCGATTACATCTACCAGCACACTGCCGACTCGCGTGCTACACACTTTTGTAAAATTTACCTCTCGTAGTTCAGTGCGTTACTTAAAACGGGATTTTCGAGGTTGAATTAAAAATAATTGTTAGCTCGCTTAAGCTTGTGACGTCGGTGAGATTTTATCGCCGCGAATTCTGAGGGCTTTTTCGCTAGAGCAGTTTTTCTTTTACTTCATTCTTTTAGTGAAATTATATGTGATCAAATTATGCTTTGATATTACTGGAATACAATTGGAATATGAATCTCCCCGTATTACACGGGCTCCGTTTTCTGAAGCAACTGAGCGTCTAATTAAGTCAATGCGTCCGAGGATTATGTTCGTGGGATTGGTAAAGATTTATTTTATTTTATTTTAGCTTTAGTGAAATTATAATGTGATCAAATTTTTCGTTAATATTATTGGAATATCATTGAAGTATGAACCTCCACGTATTACACGGGCTCCGTTTTCTGAATTAACTGAGCGCCTAATTAAGTTAATGCGTCGGAGGGTTAATGTTCGTGGGATTGGTAAAGATTTATTTTATTTTATTTTCGGTTTAGTGAAATTATAATGTGATAAAATTTTTCGTTAATATTACTGGAATATAATTGAAATATGAATCTCCACATATTACACGGGCTCCTTTTTCTGAAGCAACTGAGCGTCTAATTAAGTTAATGCGACCGAGGATTACGTTCGTGGGATTGGTAAAGTATCTCTCCATCCCCTTCCCTCCGTATGTCCATAATAATGGCGATCATACATGTATTAACTCATATGCAGTGAGTTACCGGCCGTCCGCTCGTACGGAAATAGAGCGGAGCTAATTTCTCGATTAATCAGTTCGAGAGCTTTGCTGCCGCAACGATATTAATCCTTTATCGATAACGAGACTCTTCGGGGTATACTCGATTCGCGATAAAATTTTAATCGGCAGAGCGTTCCACAATTAATAATTTATCTGATTTCCGATAACGAGAAAAATTTTGTAGATTCATCGAGATTTTTTATTGCTACAGTTTTGCTTTGAATATCGTTAAATTGTACTTAACGATATTAAAAACAGCAAAAATCGCCAGCTCAATATTACCGATCCATTCTCGTAGAATGGATTAATAAATTAATTAAATACGCTTGAGCTCGAAGCAATTAAATTTTGTTGTTTACTGTTCTTGTTGCTGTTACGCTTTTAATATCAGTAAATTGCATTTAACGACATTAATAATAACAACAAAAATCACCAGCTTAATATTATTGGGTCAATCTTGTAAAATGGATTAACGTATGAATAAAATAAGTTTGAGCTCGAGCTCGTTAAATTGTATTGAACGATATCAAAAACAACAAAAAAATCTCCAGTCCAAAATTATTAATCCATTCTTGTAGAATGGATTAATAAATTAATAAAGTAACTTTGAGCTCGATGTGATTCAATATTGCTGATTATATCGTTAAATTGTATTGAACGATATCGAAAACAGCAAAAAATGTTCTCCAGCTCAAAATTATTGACCAATTCTTATAGAATGGATTAATAAATTAATAAAATAAGTTTGCGCTCGAGGCGATTAATTTTTGTTGATTGTATCGTTAAATTGTATTGAACGATATAAAAAAAACAAAACAAAAATCTCCCACTCAACATCATTGATCCATTCTTATAGAACGGACTAACAAATTAATAGAATAAGTTTGAGCTCGAGGCGATTAATTTTTGTTGATTACTGTACACCGGTCGAGCCAATCACCACCATACACGACTCCGTCATACACAGGGGTTTCGTGTCTCGAGCCTCAAGCACACTCGAGCAACGCATTATAAATAACTTTCAGCGCTGTGTGGCGCATACGCACACACACACACATAAACAGTACACGGGCGCCGGTGCGCGACCATTGCGGCTACACGCATATACACAGGCACGAATTCTCGCGCAGTCCGGCCTGGAGCCTACCTACCGACCAACTAATACGGATCGAGAAAAGCTTCGTTGTGTGCAGCCATGGTACAGCGAGCACCAAGAACGTTTCGCTAATCCTGAATGATAATAAAGTTCCGAGTGCAACGTGAGATATCCCGATCCCACGTTGTTCCTTCTCTTTTCTATATAGTACGCTATATGTATATATATATATATATACATATAGCGTACTTATATATATATGTATATTGCTGGCGCGCCTCCGCTACCTCGTTCCGTCTTTTACTCCGCCGCAAATTCACACAGCAAACAGCATTATGCACGTCGCTCGGGTCGTTCGAAGAGTTCAAATAAAGCATAAATTCATTCTTTTTTTTTTAGGTGATAACATTTTTTCACTATCTTGGAACTTTGAAAGTTTTATTTGTTTATTTTGACTAATCAATTATCAGCTGTTGTGTTTTTTGTCGGGACGTAAATTAAATTGCGCAACGAATATAAATGTCATATGTTTTGTTCCAACAATTTGTCGGTCTTTGAAAATTTATGTTTTACTCGTTTATTCTAATTAACGAACATACAGCTATGAGGTTCTTTTTTTTTTCATCGAGATGTTAAATTAGGTTACGCGTCGAATATAAATTTTTAATTTTCTTTTCCACCAACACCAATTTGTCATAGTCTTCGAAATGAAAATTTTGGTCGATAATTCTAATTAACGAATGTAAAGCTCGGGTTTTTTTTCATTTAGACGATAAATTTCGTTACGCAAAGAATATAAATTTCGTGTATCTTTTTCCAACCATTTCTCAGCCTCAGGAAATGGAGATTTTAATCGTTGATTCTAATTAACGAACATACAGCTCCCAAGTTCTTTTTTTCCATCGAGACGTTAAATTTAATTACCCAACGAATATAAACTTCGTATTATTTTTTCCAGCAACAATTTTTCAGTCTTAGAAAATTTCAATTTTAATCGTTGATTCTACGTAACGAACATACAGCTCTCAGTTCTCCTTTTTTCATCAAGACGTTAAAGTTACGGAACGAATATAAATTTCGTATTTTTTGTCCATCAACAATTTTTCACAATCTTCGATAATTGAAGTTTAATCGTTGATTCCAATTACCGGACATTCACCTCTCACGTTTTTTTGTTTTTTCATCCAACAATTTTTCATTCTTAGAAGATTAAAATTTCAATCGCTGATTCTAATTAACGAACATACGGTTCTTCTTTTGGTCGAGTAGTTAAATCAAGTTATGCAACGAATATAAATTACGTATTATTTTTTCCGTCAACAATTTTTCATAATATTAAAAAAAAATGAAGTTTTAATCGTCGATTCCAATTACCGAACTTCCATCACTCAAGTTTTTTTTTATTGTTTATTTTGTCATCACGTTAAATTAAGTTGCGCAACACGAACGCGATGTATTCGCGTACTTCGCGAGTTGTTTCGCGATCGGCGATACGAGAAGCGAATCGCCCGAGAGCATGTGTGCACAGTTTATCGGCGATTCCATGAGATTTCAAGCTTACGGATCTTATCGGGCGGGGCTTTTGCCCGAGAACTGCCGCGCGCGGGAGATATAAATATCCAGGCAAAAGCGATCGTCCAGCCGACGTAATTTGATTGGAATTATTCTGTCGAAATTGTTGTGTACACCGAATCGCGAATTGCCGAGGGGATCGATACTCCCCGGCCGTATCCGGAGCGTAGAGCTGCTGCCTCTCCCCTCCTCACCCCCCCCCCCCCCCGCCCCCCTATATGGCTGACTCTGGAATTTGTCGTCCGAGTAAATTTTATCACCATCGAATCACTGAAAAAGCTCTTTGTGCTATTTTGTAGACATATATATTTTAATCGGTTGGTCAGTGTGTTCTCGATGAACAACAAAAAAGCTAATGAAATCATACACGCATTATTGTTATCGTTATTGAAAAAAAAAAAATGTTCAAAGGATTATCGATAAAATGTTCACTGTGTGTGTAATTTGAAATTTCGGTCTCAATTATAGGGAATGTTAGTTTCGAGGTTTTAATTACATTTTTCCAAGCCAATTATTCAGAGTGCATTCGCTCGATGCATCGGAGGCGAATGTAATAATCCACCGAAAATGCATAATTTCCATACGCCGCGTTAATTTATTGATATAAATTTTCGGACGCGAAATAATATTTGCAATTTATCTCAGTGCTGAATTCGATGAAATGTTAACGGGGTTCCAATACCGATTGGTATTGCGAAGCTCACGGATGTAAATAATTGTTTACGTAAAATGTATTCATTTTTGGTGGCTTTGTTCGTGTAAAATAACAGTTGTCATTTGTCTCGTAACGGAACAAATTTTAAATTCAAATACCGAATCCAAAATGTTAAGGGAATTACTGCCCAGGCAGGACAAAAAAAAATAGTTATCAAAAAGTGATTTAAATGGATTACATACGTCCGCGTGGACGGTGTCCGAAAGTTACCTCCTATCCGAAAAGTTAACTTTTGGGCGTGGGATAGCTTATAGTTACCATCCGGGCGAACATATGTAACCCATTTAGATAACTTTTTGATACCAGATGACTTTTTGCTACCTGGGTGCGGAGCAAAAAGTCACTAGACTAGTCAAAAGAGAGCTAAATTTTTACAATCGCTTATACGGAATTGTATGAATTCATTGATGTTAAAGGAGGTTGATTTGTATTATTGCATGTGTCGTCAACCAAGAGAAATGCACTTGTAAATGCAAATTTTCGTTGTAGTACGTTTTTGTTGCGTTTTTTCAAAGTTAAAACCGTATTTTTTAACCAATTTTAACGTACGCCGGCTCATTTTGTTTATTAAACTTTGCTCTACGAATTCAGCAAGTAGACTTTTTGTAGGTTTGACCGTTTGGCAAATACGGCTCATTGTGTAACCGGCGAATTTTTTCACATTAAAAACTGCTGTCATTTTTAAATGGCCAAAACTATAAAAAGATCTTCTTAGAGAATTCGTAGAGCAACGTTTGAGGAACAAAATGGTCCATGGTACACTAAAATTCGTTGAAAATTAAGGATTCTTCTTTGAAAAATCGCAACCCAAATTTATCGTAATGGAAATTTGCAGTTATCAGGTTGTGTATTTGCAAAGCATCGTTATCAATAGTTTCCTTGATTGAGGACCCACTTAGTAACAAATCGACTTCGGTTACTGTTAATAAATGCACAACATTTTGGATTAAAAATTGTGAAAATTTAGCGCTCGTTTGACTAGTGTTCTCTACAGAAGCTACTTTAATCGTTCCAGGTCGATCAATAAAACGAACCCCACAAAAACGAACCGCAATTGAAAGCCATTTTTTAAAAAAGATCACATTCAAATATGATCATCTTCATATATGTAAAACAACCATTGTAATTCCTCGCGGTGTTGAATGTGCGAAAAACGCTACATCGATCGTTCGATTTGATACTACGCTCGTACAATGCTCGTACAATAAATGATATAAACTTTGTTATAAATCGCATGTACCAACCATTTGAGTAACCCGATACGAGCACGTATGTAGTTTCAATGGGATTATTGTTTCGAAATCGGTTAAACCGCGAGGCCTCCGCGAGCACACGGAGGCTGCCGAGAGGGATCGATAACCGGGGGGTTGTATCGACCGGAGAGAGAGATTCCTCGCTCTGGCTGCAGCACCCGAACCGCACACTTGTGCAACTGCGCGACGAGACGTGCACACGCATGGGGTTGCTGAATTTGGACAGAAAGTGGAAGGGTAGCTCGACAAAAATATCGGCGATTTCCGATTCACGAAAAGTAATTGCATACCAGGGAAATAATTCTATTACTAATAACGTTATTATAAATAATATTATATCGACATAATAAAAAGTCGTGTCGTTTCGACATTCCCACACATATTCACAGTTGCTCACAGTTGCTCACAGTTGCTCACAGTTGCTCCCAGTTGCTCACAGTTGCTCACAGTTGCTCACAGTTACTCTCAGTTGCTCACAGTTGCTCACAGTTGCTCACAGTTGCTCACAGTTGCTCACAGTTGCTCACAGTTGCTCACAGTTGCTCACAGTTGCTCCCAGTTGCTCACAGTTGCTCACAGTTGCTCACAGTTACTCACAGTTACTCACAGTTACTCACAGTTACTCACAGTTACTCACAGTTGCTCACAGTTGCTCACCGTTGCTCACAGTTGCTCACAGTTACTCACAGTTACTCTCAGTTACTCTCAGTTGCTCACAGTTGCTCACAGTTGGTCACAGTTGGTCACAGTTGCTCACAGTTGCTCACAGTTGCTCACAGTTGCTCCCAGTTGCTCACAGTTGCTCACAGTTGCTCACAGTTGCTCACAATTGCTCACAGTTGCTCACAGTTGCTCACAGTTGCTCACAGTTGCTCACAGTTACTCACAGTTACTCACAGTTACTCACAGTTGCTCACAGTTGCTCACCGTTGCTCACAGTTGCTCACAGTTACTCACAGTTACTCACAGTTACTCTCAGTTACTCTCAGTTGCTCACAGTTGGTCACAGTTGGTCACAGTTGCTCCCAGTTGCTCACAGTTGCTCACAGTTGCTCACAGTTGCTCACAGTTGCTCACAGTTGCTCACAGTTGCTCACAGTTACTCACAGTTACTCACAGTTACTCACAGTTACTCACAGTTACTCACAGTTACTCACAGTTACTCACAGTTACTCACAGTTGCTCACAGTTGCTCACAGTTGCTCACAGTTGCTCACAGTTACTCACAGATACTCACAGTTGATCACAGTTGCTCACAAACACTTACAGTCACTCATAGATACTCACAGACTCCCACGGGTACTTACAGATACTCACATGGATTACTCACGGATGCTCGAATGGATTACTCACAGACACTCACACAAACATTGCGTGCGCGCGAGCGAACATTACTACTAGTATTATTAATATTATAATAATATAAATATTATTAATCTCATAATAATACAAATAATAGTATTATTATATTATATCGCCTGCAAGTTTGTCAATTTTACTTTGTTTTTCTTTGTTTTTTGTTTACGACCATAGTTTCTGTGTACCGATGCTTGAAAGCTGCGGTCGAGCAAAGGAACGTTCGAGGATTGGCGTTTCGGGGATGTAACCGGGCGAGATGAACGAGCACGCGGAGTAAAAGCTCGAGGAACACTGCGGTGGTGGGGGAGGTGGTTGAGACTCTTGTAGAAGTTTCGAGTTTGAGAGAAGGTTTGAAGCTGGAAGCAAGAGACGCTGACTGCGAGAGGATCGGTCGAGCGACGGACGGGAGGGAAGGGAGGACGGAGTAAAAGGGACGATTTAAATTTCTAGAGGGACCGAGAGCAGTAACTGCGGCAGGTTAGAGGGGACCGGAATCAAAACACGACGAATGTTTCTGCTCGGGACGCGGTCCCGGGGGGAACTCGAGAAACGGATGAACGGTCTATCCTTCGAAAAAAAATAAAAAAGGAATTTTAAGAATTTAAAACGTTGGACACGATGACGTTGATCCTTCCGCTCCGCGCAGCTGTAAATTAAATCGTGAACTACGTGGATTACGAACTTCACTCGCGATAGGCTTAAAGGCACGCCAATGCGAATTACCATTGCAATAAAAAAAACGACTAAAGTTTTCTCTAAGACAAAAAAAAATTTGAAAAAAGGCAACGGCGAAAGTAGATGAGAAAATAATAAGACGCACGGATAAACCACAGACCGAGATGGACGAAAGAGCAATTGGCCGATTTCGCGCTATTCGCCTTGAATAAAAATTATTCCGGGGATAAAAAAAAAGAAACTTGATAAGATTAGGAATCAATGGGATACACGCATGCGGCTGTGGAAGTTCGTCCGCGTGTGTAAGAGGCGAAATAACAGCGTTATTAAATTATAGTGAGAAATAACCGCTTTGGGTCTGAATAGCTGGGATTGCCTTTTTTCCTATTATTGTGAAACCCCCTTCTCGGACGGTTTACAGCTAAACTTTTGGCCTTTTACCCGTGTCCGGACGAGCGCGGTAGAGGACAAGATTTCTACGGCATTGTGTACGGCTGCCAAGGACGGTCCATTGGCGGCTGCACTCGGGGGCCCTTCTGCCTCCCAGCGCGCGTACGTATAGACGCGGCAACAAACGTTCGAATACTCTTGCCCGGCGCGGAGGATCCCCCCGAGATGCATCTCGCCGGAGAACGGCCCGGGGAAAGAACGAGGGAATAAAAATAAAAATAAAAGAAATAAGAAAAATAAAAAAAAAAAAAAAAAAATAAACGACCGGCCGGTCGACAGGTTGCTCGGTTATGTCCGGCGCTCTCCCAGCGAGATTTCGAAGTGGGCAAGAAGAAAATGGTCTACGGATAATGATGTCCCGTGCGCGAGCACCGAAGGGGGAAGGGTGATTGTTCGACGAACTATTACGCCCAATTACGCTGACGAGAACCGATGGGAGTTTTACGGGGTGGTGATCGAGCGAACGGCTGTACAGATACGGCCGACGGAATTGGCACATCGACGGAAAAACACCAGATTTTAATTCGGAATTAATAAAAAAGAAACAAAGTTTCCTCTATGAGGAAGCGAAAGGGGATGAACGATGGAAACTCGGAAAATTAGCTAATTGGACGAGTGGCTGATGTTCGAAAACTTATTCGACAGTCGAACATTTTTTTAATTAAGGATATCCTTAACAGAAACGCGAGGCGGCGCGCGGTAGTCACTGTGCGAGAGAGAAAGGTGGTAGAAAGCCAGTGTGCTAGAAAAAGATGGACGCTTTGTTTTTTTTAACGGCGGGTGAAAAGGAGACCGTAAATCTTTTTACAAATTTGGACATTATCTGTAATAAAGTAATGTTTTCAGTCGGTTAGTTTTTTATTTCCTTTGAACCGAAATTTCCGGAGAAAAATGCTACATTGTATATTTTTTGACGATAGATTGGACCGTTCCCATGTTAAAATACGTAACTTTGAAATTACGTCGCAAAAAACTACTGTCAAAAAATCTTTAAAAAATGCCAACAAATAATGCGTGTTTTTTCGCTAGACCACACAAGTTCGATCAGGGTCGAACAGAAACGACTTTTGGTAAGAATATCCTTAAATTAAAAATGTAATTTTTCTTCCCCGATCGAATTATTGGATAATAGATGAGAAGAGGTAATTCGCGAAATCGTCTCGAATATTATAACGGAAACGTGCATGATAGATCGGATTCTTTTTTTTTTTGTGAATCGCAAAGAGGATTCTCAAATATTCATGGGTAGTAGTGCGGGCGGGAGGGGGATGAAGATATCTGCACGAGAGTGGCGCATAAGAGTGGCCCGAGTTGCGGGACGCTTGCCAAGAGCAATTTGTAAATTATAAATCGCCGAGTGAGAGAGCGCAAGAGAGGTGGGATCCGCGTCGGCGTGCACGCGCCCACTGGCCAAATATACCGTTGACCGCGCCACTGACTTTAAAGCGTCGGGGGCACAGCCCTCTCCTAAAGGCATTGGCGTATCCGATGTAATCTCACTGCATCCCCGTTTCGTCCAATTCATGCGCGACGAAAAAAAAGAAAATTAAAAAAATTAAAATTTCACCGAGTCATCGAGAAACTCGACGAGTCTGCGAGTTGACCTGACATGATTGAATGAGATAATATGATCCTCTTCGGGACTGTTAATGAGGATGATACAAACAGCGAACGGCACCCTTCGCAGTTTCCCCGTTTTCTCAGAGATGCTGACCTTTATTTTTTTTATTTCCTATTTTTTTTATTTTTTTTTTAAATTAATTTATTTGTTTTTTACTCGAGGCTCTCGAGACCCTCGACTTAGGGCGAAGATAAAGACGCGAGAAATGAATAGGACGATGATTGAGATAACGGAGATTCAATGGCGAACTAACGAGAACGGAAGTGACGAGTTATTTCGAAATTACATTTCGCTGTATCATTAAACCTTCTCATCTCTCGCACTGTTTACACAGAAATAGTTTTCACCGACCAAAATAAAATGTATAATGTTTTTTATCACCGCGGCACATTTTTTTAAAATTCACCCAGCAGCAATATATTTCTTATTTTTAAAAAAGGTGTTCTATGGAATTTGACCCTTTCTACCAGAAGTTTGTTTTTGCGTATAAAAATATTTAATCATTCACTTTTACTGACTAACGATTGACGGCCATAAAACTCGCGCGAGCAAACGAGGGTCGAGCAGCACCGGCGTCGCATATTTTCACCATCTGGAAGTAAAAAAAAAACAAAACAAAACAAAAAACTAATTTATCAAATTCCAAGATTTTTGTATATTTTTCTTCTCAAGCACAATTGACTAGAAAGAAAAAATTGTGAAATCTGTGATCGCGACCGTAACGGGAAATCGTGAAAATCTATATTCCTCAGTCGGTATTGTGAAGGCTTTCAGCCAGGATGATGTCGCGATGCGATAAATGCGGGTTGGAGGGCAGGGAGAAAGCCACGAGCCAGCGGGAAGGCGAACAGGAGAGGGAAGAGAGGCCAGCCAAGAACTCGGCACAGGGGTTGTGGATGCGCGTCGTAGTATATTTCGCACATACATATAAATATATATATATATGCACATACACACACCGTTTGTGTGTATATACAATGTATAAGCAAGACTTTACGATAGTCGTATAAAGTCGAGGGTTCGTGTAGGTGGAGCTGTTTTCAAAAAACATACGACGTAGCGTACCCTCTGAATACCAATTAACGTGGATTACGTGGGTTCGCGAAATTGGAGTCAACCCCTTCGGCTCTTCCGGCACACCGAGAAACAGCCAAGTGGATTCATTAAAACTGCAAAAATTCGACGAAATCGTATCCAAACTATTCTCTTAATGTAATTAAAAATGTTAAGATAAAATAATTAAAACTAATTAAATCATTGAAAATTATGGCAAATTGCTTCTTCTGCGTTGTTGGACCACTGATTTTAATTCGAGGGTCAACTTTGTTGTCGATGTTACTCGTCACCATTTTCCGTCGGCATTTGTTCACTTGGAAAACAATCCCAAATTTTCCTATACGCATATATGTATATATAAGTAATATATATGCATATCTGAGGGAAGTCGCCCGGATTCTCAGTCAGCGCTATCGGGCGCGTTTCGCTCAGTCGGTGTAAAAATGTTAAGAAAAAAATTCAAACGAATTAAATCATTGAAAATTATTCCAAGTTGCTTTTCCAACACAGTACAAAATGTTTGTACTTCTTGCAACTTATTGTCCAGAAACTTCCACAATTTTCCATTTGTTAATTTTCCGATCGCCCCATCCGGCTCTAGTCTTAGAAACAAAAGTGCAAACTAAAATTGTTAATGACACGGAAAATAAAACGACAGATTTGTATATTCAAACCCGAAAAAGCGAGTTTGTCACTTATGTAAAAAAAAATGTTTACCAAAATCCGTATTCCGATTTTACGAAATAATTTTTTACTGAGCACATTATTGGACCTCCGCTTTTAATCGGAGGGTCAACATTCTATTCGTTCTTACTGGTCAGCACTTTCCGCCCGCATCTATTCGAAAACAATTCCAAAGTTCCTACACACACCCACATATACATAAGATATAGATATATATAAATAATATATATACATATCTGTGGGAAGAGTCTTTCAGAATCTCCCTCAGCGCTATCGGGCTCGTTTCACTCGCTCAGTGTTTGTTTGAGCCGGTCGTGGATTCCGGGGCTACGAGGGTCGACTATTAACAATGAATAGTTTCTTCTTTGGCGGAGCAGGACGGGCGTATGGGACGGGATATAAAAGTGAGTGAACGGCTCTAACGGTGGTCGCTGCGGGGGCGGCGAGCGAACGGGGAGATAGACGAAGAGTTTCGCCGGAGATACGTGAGCGAGAAGGAGCGACCGGGACACGAGGAAACAGGACCGAGTGGGAGGAAATTGACGGAAGGGATGGGTTGCCATGGATACACATCGCTTCTACCCGGCCACTTGGATAGAATTTTCGTGTACGTGTTCGAGTGGTACACGAACACAACCGAAGATATAAGCCCCCCGATACAATTATAGACAAACATTACGCGCTCGAGGCAATATCTGTTTACGTTACTCGATTTCCACGACACGTCGCAGTTACGCCTCGCTCGCATCGTCACATCGCACCCTCTAAGCTGAATGTCAATCTTATCGTCACCGGTAATACAGAAACGATAACGGATGCGTATCTCGATGATCCGGCGACTACCGCGTTCGATCGAGCGATTATTTATCGCGTGGGCTTTAAAATACGAATAAAGTGCTTAGTCGATGTTTTATTCGATAAACGGATGAGTGAAAGTCATTTGATTTCATTTGATTTCATTTGATTTCATTTGATTTCATTTGATTTCATTTGATTTCATTTGATTTCATTTGATTTCATTTGATTTCGTGAGATTTCATTTGATTTCGTGAGATTTCATTTGATTTCATTTGATTTCATTTGATTTCAATTGATATCACTTGCTTTCACTTGCTTTCACTTGATTGAACTTGATTTCATTTGATTGAACTTGTTTTCATTTGATTTCATTTGATTTCATTTGATTTCATTTCATTTCATTTCATTTCAAGAATTTTATTCACCAAATTATTTACATGGTAAAGCGGATATTCGCAAATTTTTCGTTTGTTTTTTCCATTGCCCAATGGGCCATCGACCGGAGTCCTTCAGGCCGCGCAGCTTCTACTGGTTTGGTTGCATGCGATTATTTGAGAGAAAGAGTGTGAGTGCGATGACGTTATACATGTCCTATTTTAGAACGATTAAATTCAACTATGTATTGTAGAGTATGTCAAGACTCTTATTAATGTGTGCGTTGGAAGTTTAGGTACTTTACTTCATTTTCATTTTATTTTGTCTCGTGCGATTGATGATTAACGACGAGGCTCGGGATAAGTCGGTGAAAAGCTGGCGCCGTGGTATAATTAAAGAGCGAGATGAAAAATAAATGATCGCAAGAAAATTGGATAAGGGAGATATCGATTATCTCGTAAAAATAAAAGGGGGCGCGAGATTCTGTGCGAGGTCACGAGCATATGTTTTTTTACGCCGACCCAGCCGATAACGTAGAACACTGTAATCCGGGATACTGCAGCAGTCAAGTTATTATTATTATTGACCACTCCTGCGACGCATTATATTTACACTGGTTTCTCGCCAGAATTCGGATTCTCGTTGGTTGTATATAATAATATAATACGCTCGCTTGACCGCAAAGGTCTTCATAATATCAGGCCGCAGAATGCGACACGGTACACCTCGGTCGTTTTATTTATTTTTTCCTTTTTTCTTTTTCATCTATTCTCTTCTCGCCGAACGACGCGTCATTAGCATTTATATTAATTTGACCCGAAGACCCGTTCATCCGACTGTTACGTTCTAATCAAGCGTGAAAATAAGTCTCCACCCTTTTTTGTTTGTTTTTCATTCGAATTGAAATTACTGATAATAAAAAAAATATTCTTTCAAAATTTTTCACCTAATGGTCGCACATCGTAAATTTATTCAATCCAACGTTTTTTTTCTCCGCCGATCGTAAGACATTGCGCAGATATTCGACACATTCCAGGGGTCCAATTTTACGTTCAAACGTTTTTATTTTAACCAATCGTCGTTTACGTTTAATGTCCTTGGGACATTCCATGCCGAATACCAACGCGCATCTCGCGTTCCGATCCTATGCGATTATCCTATTTCTCGGGAATCATATAATAGTCGTATCTATTTTACTCGGATGAAAAAAAATAAATAAATAAAACAAAAAAAAACATTTTACAGCTTCCGAGGATCTTTCCCGTAGCGGTGGTTCAGTGGTGGTCAAGATATAAAAAAAAAACAAACAAAAAGAAATAGGAATAAAAAATATACGGTAAAGGATAGAAAAGAAAAAAATGGTCGGTATAGAGGACCGATCTTGGGGGGACCCCAGGATCACGTATGTAAAAGTCCACAATATCGCGAGTCAATGAGGCACACTTTAGAAATACCTACTCAACGTGAGGGAGTCCGGGAGGGCGCATTGGCGTAGAGAAAGATCTAAGAATTCCGTGTCGTCGTCTTTGCTCTCTCTCCCGCTCCCGCTCGTATACCGACGTTCTTTCGTTAGGTATATAATACAAAACGTATATACAACGGAGCCACCACGACGATCGAGCACCGCGTGAACTGGTTTTCAATCTTTAGCTCGCGAGCTCGCTCGGCTTTTGCCTTTTACGTTTTCTGGTTTTTTGTCCCTCTCGCATCGCCGAAGGGAGACAAGGGCCCCGGACTCCTTAATGGACGTCAGGACTGCCATTGGCGCCGGTAAAATACTTTTTACCCCTTCCACCCGCGCTCCGCGGAGCGCATAACTATCCACTTGCTCATCACGATCGTAAAATCGTCATTCAATTTTTTTTTTTTTCATAATTTTTTTTTTATATTTTTTTTAATACAAAAAATTGCTTCTCCACGATTCTTCGAATCTACACTGAAAAAACGTCGTCAAGGATAATTCGCTTGCAGACTGCCGGGAACATGTGTAATTTTTTCAAATTCATTTTTATTTCTACAATTGCATATGATATCAATAATATCAAATACACAATGTATTGATTGAACAATAAAGTATTCTCTAGCGGGGCAATATTTAAAAAAACGAATTCAAAATAATATATTATAGTTTCAATTGCATGTGGAATCGTGAGAATTAGAAAGCAGTCGAAAAAACAAAATATATGTTTGCGGTCTGCAGACGATTTATTCATGAAACAATGACATTTTTTAGATTCAGTACGGCGAATTTATAACGAAAATATATTCGTCGCGACAGTTCTTTTTTTACGAAAAAAAAAGATCGTTACCGTCGTTGAAAGATTATTTTTAGTGCAGAGAGATTTAACAAATTTAAATTTTACATATTATTTTTATCCGCAATGAAAATATGCATGAGGATTTGCGGTGTGTGTTTCGCGAGGGTGGCGAGGTATGTGCCCGCCCGTTTCTATTATACATAGTATACGTATATACGTATATACGTATATACAAACTATAGCGCCTCCAGTTGTTTAGCGTTAGTTCCTCTCGAACCGCTTTTCTGCGGCCGGGGGAAAATATATTGGAAAATAGGAGAAGCGACCGCAGCGAGAGCAGTCGGGCGTTGCAAAAAGTGAGAAAGAAAGGGGAAAAAAAATCGGAGGGTCCGATCGATACACAACGCGACGTTACCGCGGAGCTCGGTCGGACGTGGGTTTTGCAATGTATCCACACACGAGGTATATATCCAAGGCCGTGAGGAGTGTGTACGCGTATCAAACCGAGGACTCTCTTCACCCACTGAGTGTTAACCTCGGCGGTTTATGCTCGACGCTACCCGATGTGGAATTATATTTCGTAATCGTACAAAAGTATCAGCTCGAACGAGAAGAAATTTGTTTTCTCCTTTTTAATTTTTATTTGATTTGTAAAGACAATTTTATTCAATTTTATTTAATCAATTATTACTCTGCAATGAGTGAGCTATTTATTTGTATTTATTTGTATTTATTTGTATTTATTTGTATTTATTTGTATTTATTTGAATTTATTTGTATGTATTTGTATTTATTTGTATTTATTTTTATTTATTTTTAGTTTATTCGATAATTTAGCAAAAGGAAAAAAGTGTGCAAGTACAAAATCGCATGATTCATAAACGCGGTGAGCCGCTAGCCATTGTACGATTTCCGTCCGCCACATGCAGAGAAGAAGGGGGGATGGACGATCTCCTCCGATCCCCCCCGCCGCCCCCTCCGAGTCGGAGTCGGTCAAAGGTTACGGTGCAGGATCGCATTCGCCCGCGGAAGAGCGACTGTGTATTAGAATTATCCGGTCCCTCGCTTACAACTCCGTGCTGTCTCGGAACAGCGGTGGGAGCCGAACACGTAATGTACGGTGGTCGGCGAAATCACGCATTCGCCCTATGGTTCCACGGGTCAAAGGCATTAGTGCATTTGCCGTATAAACCGAGCGTGTTGTGCAGAGATTCGAGAAAACATTGCGCGAGACTAAGACTACAAATAAAAATAAATAAAGAAACAAAAAAATAAAAATAAATAAACAAAAAATAAATAAATACATTTTTACCTTTTTCTCACCGAGAAAAAAATCTCACTGTTACAAAAACATTTTTTTTTTTTTAGCAATGCACACTCGTGTACAGCGTCAATTGCGAAATTTCGTAATCCTCTCGGAAATTGTTTCATCCGTGTACCGTGCAGTTTTGCGCAAGGAGGACGGCAGTGTACGCAGACTAGTCGAGCGGTGGGCTCAACAATGAAGACGATTGACTCGTGGAATTCTGTAGAGTGGGAGGAGCGTGTAACGGAGAGGGAGAGACAGTGAGCGAGGGAGACAGAGAAAGGTGAGAAAAGCGAGAGAGGAACTTTAGAGAAGCAGATGCTGCAGGAGAGATGGAAAGTGTCTCGCCGCCGCCACTGCGAGTAACCCACAAATTCCACATCGGTTCGAGAACCCAACTCCACTTCCATACCTCCGTCCCTCCACCTCTGTTTTTTACTGATGTCCTCGCATCTTCCACCACGGAAACTCGGGAGAGCGACGTCGTGTACGTGTACGTGTGCGAGATGTACCTACTCGTTATTGTGACAGGATGCAAAATGTCCAAGATGCGTAAATTACTTTTTTAATGATTTTTTTAAAAGTATTAATGTTACGTTATATCAACGTATTAATATGTGTAATACATATGTGATAGTTTGTCATTACAATTTAATAGATTTATATAGAATTTAATAGAATATAATTCAAATAGATTTAACAATATAAAATTGTATACAATTTTTTTTTCTTACCTACTTTAAAGGCACGCGAGACAGATTCAGTCGGTAAAAAATAGGGATCCTTATTTTCTCCGCAACTATTCATGTTTTGGATAAAAGTAAATTATGCTCCTCGTAGGTTATATATAAATTCATGAAAACAACGTGATACGGATTCAGTTGGTAACAAATCGATTTCCCTATTTTCTCCGCGACTATTAATGTTTCAAACAAAAGCAAATTAGGTTCTTTGTAGCCTATATATAGACGTATAAAAACAATGTGAGACAGACCCAGTCGATAACAAATCTGTTTCCTTATTTTCTCCGAACTATTAATGTTTCGGACAAAAGCAAATTAGGTTATTCGTAGGCTATGTATAGATTTATGATAACAATGTGAGACGACTCAGTCGGTAACAAATCGATTTCCCCATTTTCTCCACGACTATTAATGTCTCGGATAAAAGCAAATGAGGTTTTACGTAATCTACATATTAAAACCACTTGATAAAGACGCAGTCGCTAACAATTCGGTTTCTTTATTTCCCGCGACTATCAATGCTTCGGACAAAGGCAAATTAGGTTTTCCGTAATCTATAGATAGATGCATGAAGACCTAATTTCCTTTTGTCCAAAACATTGACAGTCGCCGAGAAAGTAGGAAAACCGTTTTCGTTACCGACTGAGTCTGTATCGAATTCCCTTGAGGAATCGGTGGATTCCTTTTTCGCAGTCCGGACCAATAGTCACGTACGAACCATCAAATTCGTATCTACGCTTGAGCCACACAGAATCTGTACACCATCAAAATTCACAGATGATTTATGGATAAACTGTTTCCACTTGGGGTATTAAAGCGATCAAGAACTCGGGACATTTTCCTTACAACCGCTCGGATAGTCGGTGCGTTTGTGTGTATTTCTCGCCTACCGTTTACACATGAAGATTAACATACGTATGACGGTCGAGGGATTCTACAGACGCGTATGGGTGGGACCCGTTTCGAGCGCCGAGATCAAACCAAGATCGCGCGAGAAATAGGAGGAGGCGAAGAGAAGGAAGAGAGCAGACAGGCGCGCGAGGTGGAGGATCTCCTCGGGCCACTGCCACCTGCGACATTCAGAGGTTTATGTACCTCCCGATCTCGCGTCTGGCGTGCATCGTCATCGTATTTCGCTGTAACTCCCCCCTCCCCCCTTCGCCGGCCTCCGCCCCACCGCGAAACCTTGTCGTCAAACTCTACTTTAACTTCTGCGCGGAATCGATCAGTCGCTTATCGTCGCGTCAAAACCGGCCGCTGTTTCGTCACGGAAATTTCTTTGTCTATTCTATTGAATTGTTATTTAAATTAATATTAATATTCATATTATATAGATAACAATATATAGTATAGTGTACACTTGTATGGTGTGTTGCCGAGGCTTTTAATATATATATTACTATAATATAATATATATATATATATATAATATAATAGATAATATTACTTGAATAGTAATATTACCGTTAATTGAGTGACAGGATTTAAAAAGTGAGCTTTGTACAGCCGAATGAGGGTTGGCACTGTGTAGGAAACCCTCACGAATGCACTTGTAACAAGGAATGTTGTAACAGATATTTTTATTAAACAATTATGTTATACGTGGATTTTTGTTCTATTTTTTTGTATTAGCCGTTTTAAGCTTTTTGACACTGCGACATAAAACTCGGCGAGTCTAGTGGAGATGAAAACGTCAAAGAATTAAATGACGAGGGGGCGTCTCATCTCCGGGTGGGTTAAAGTTGTCTAATAATTCACCAGATTGGCGTCCCCAGTGCGCATGCGCAACAAAAACCAATAACACCCCCTCACTCGCTGTAACTATGTATACACACATACATATACATATACATATGTACAGATATATATATAAACACATCTATCGCAGTTACCCATACACTTCTTCCCCTCGCCTCGCCGCACCTACACGTCCTACGCAGACCACCGCTACCCTCCGTACCTCGTCCCGCTAGCCCGACCACCCCTTTTTCGACCTAGCAGCTCTTACCCGCTGATCCACCCTCTATCTCCGTCTCTCTGTCTCTCTGTCTCTCCGGACCTTTAGCTCTGTCTACTGCTACCTTTGGCTTTAACCAGGTTTCAAGCTCACCCTTTTGAAAACGTACAACCTCGATGTCATGTTGCATTCGTAATTGAATATACAGGTCATACCTCCGTTCTAGCGCCACAAACGCGGATTTATCGTCGACATCACCTCCGATTTTTTATCTTTTTTATCGAGAATTATTTTACTAGAGCAGAACCCCGTTTATCCGAGGAAAACTCGGATTACACGGATAACATACTCAATTCAAAATTGTACTATTTTATATATTTTAAAAATAAGACACCACTTCATATAAACATTAACTTTGGTAGTTAATTTACGACTTTTTTTTCTCTTTTGAGACTTCACGATGTTCTACCATTGACTCTAGAATCGGAACTTATGCATTTAGAGCTCGCATTATAAAGACACGGCAAACTTGTACAAGTTTAAGGGCGTATGCAACAATGTAGCAGTCACACAAACTACATAAATTACATAAATAAATAAATTAAGACTTTAACCCTTCACGTGCGGGATTCTTGTTGAACGAGCTTTCAACAAGAAAATTTGCTAAGACGCAACCTTCGAACGGTTCAAATAATAAGTTGATGTGCTAAAAAAAATCTGTAAAAATTCACAGACGTCCCTTGAAGTGTTGTTTTTTTATAAGGCAGAAGAAAATTTATTACGAATATCCGTATCGTTTTAGTGCTAAAAAGAAAACATGGTCCTTTGCCCTCTACAAAAAGTCCCCGGTACTTGAAGAGTTAAAGGGTTTATTGTAGTTAAATCGAAGAGCATTAGCGATGGTCGCTAAAAAAAGAAAGCCACTTTTAGAGCGCCTTTTCGAGAGCGAATAGAAAATAATACCATTATTCGCTTTCGTGTAGGCTTCGTGCCCAAAAAATGTAGCATGCAACGGGCGTTTCGGGGAAGAGCGATATTAAATTTAAAATGCAATTCAGCTTGCAGGAAATTGATAGAATTTTGATGAAACGTTTTTGACCCCGGAGCGCGCAGAGAATGCGATCTGCACCTACAGAAAATATCGATATGCATATACATATATATATAGACGTGGATTTATATACATGTATATACGTGCATATATGTATGTAGTGAGCGAGTGGGGGCGGGGAGCAATGCCGCGTTTTAACGACAGCCCCGAAATGTTCGCGAAATGCCAAATTGATTTTACGTCGAGGCTCCAGCCGTTAAACCGAACGAGATATCCGATAAATATAGAACGAAGTAGACCTTTATGAAAGTATAAAAACGTACTACGGAAAAAAAAAAACACCCAACGGAAAAGAAAAAAAAAGCTTAACTACAAAATAGCAAATCGGGTCGGACGTATTTACGATACCGTGAACCCGAAAGTATATTGTATCGTTCGAAAGATGATCGATACGTGTCGCTGCGCTAACCGGAGAGAGAGCGAGCATCGCCCGTTGGCCCGGGCGACGTCCCGAGGATAATAATAACGACTTATAAAACCATTGACGTCAATCGTCTCCGCTCGAATTCCATGCCAGGGATATAGAAAAATAAAAATATACAAAAATGGTATTTTCTTAAAAAAATAAAAAATAAAAAAATAAATAAAAAATTCTTAAATTTTTTTGAGGAAGCAAAAGAACAGAGGACGAGAGAAATAACAAAAATATATGAAAATGTTATTTTCCTAGCAAAAAAATAATAGGTGACGATGGAATTCCACATAATGATGGAGGCGTTGATCGACGGTATTCGTGAGGCAGTCCCGGCGAACGGGAACTATTATGATGCCCCGCGACCGCGTGGCCGTGCGAGTTGCGCAATGAAAACTAACTCGTAAAAACCTCGGTGCGAACGAGTAATTGCACACGTGTATTGCACTTTGTACGAAACGAGTTATGCATTTGCCGAGGCTCGCCGAGTGAGACCGCGGTGGACAGACACGATCGTTCTTGGGACGGAGTGATATAAAAATTAGTAAATAAGGAGAGCAAAAGAGAGACGGAAACTGGACGGCGACGAGTGGGCGATTAATCTGGAAATTTCTGTCCCAGCCTCCGACCGCCTCGGTTGACGCTCGTCGGGAATTTAATTGACGCAATTAAAGCGAAATACCTTTATACCTACTGTGAAACGCGATATATAATATTATTTATAATGTATATATATATATATATAATTTTTTTTTGGTTACGTATCGCATAAAAATGATGCAATTTTGAACGTCACTATAGTCGATATAGGACAAAAAATAAATTAACGATCAATTTGAGATGAAAAAAAATGAATTAAACAATTGCAATTAATCGATTTATCGAAGTGATTGATGAGTGGACAGATGAGAAACGACGGTGGTCGGAGTGTCGATAATCGGTCAATCGGGAATTGATGCGATGGAAGAAACTTTTAAGCATTAAAACGCTGAAAAGTATATTGACAATCGGCCACCGGATGTGTGATGAATGTGTAAACTCTCGCGGTTGAAAGGCGAAACGTTCGTCGGGTGCTTTCACGTAGAATGAAACAAGCGAACGAGAGAGATAAAGTGAGAGCGAGAGGGAAAATACATAATACGTATATCGCACGGGCTGAGCGAGTTAGAGGCGGAAGAGTAGCGAGAGGGGAAATGGATAGTCGATATCCGGCGCGCCGGTTAAACCAAACGGACGTTCCGATATTTCATTTTAATACGTTTCAGGCCGCACAGAGAGGAAAAAAAGAGAACTGGGATGAAAGTCTGCAAATAGTGGTATAAAAAATCATGGACCAGAGTGCTCTATCCACTATATTCAATATCTATGTCAGAGCGCATTTTTTGTTTTTGTGGTTTCTTTTTTTGCCTACTTTGCGGAACGTTTCCGACCGAACGATATTTGTTGAAAAAAAAAATTGCTGGATGTCGAGAATATGTGACAACATTTTTAAACTGGGCACTGTTAAAAAAAAGTGTAAATTTAATGCACCGAATTAAAAGTTTTTATGCAAAAACTGGTACATTAAGTTTAATGTACAATTGTAATGAAAAATTGATAGACGTTAGCAGTGAAAATAAAGTAAATTATTAAACGTAAAGTATTTCTATAGATTTTAATATATTATTCGTTAATTTTTCATCGCAATTGTACACGAAATTTAGTATACCATTTTAGGCATAAAAACTGCCAGTACCAGTAAATTGAATTTGATGCGAATTTTTTTACAGTGCGAGAGTTTTAATTCAATCTTAGGAAATGAGAAAAACAAAGTAACTCCATTTAATATCTGGCAGATCGCCTTTTTTCCTTTTTATGTATCTATTTATTTTTATTTTTTGCTACTTTGTGCAACGTCTTCAAACGAACGATTTTTGTGGAAAATAAAAAATGCTGTACGCTGAAAATAGTTTGTAACAAATTTTAACCTGCGTGGGTTTTAATTGGAAGTTGGGAAACGGAAAAAGAAAAAGAAATCGACTCTATTAAATTACCTGTCAGGTCGCCCTTTTTTTCCTTTTTATATTTACTTTCTGCTACTTCGCGGAACGTTTTCAAACGAACCATTTTTGTTGAAAATAAAAAACGTAGTACGCTGAAAATAGTTTGTAACAATTTTTAACCTGCCTGAGTTTTTATTCGAAGTTGGGCAGCGGAAAAATCAAAAATAAAAGAGAAAAAAAGCTGAACATACGCGAGCAAACAGTTTTGATTGAATGAGGTCGTTCATAGAGAAACCCAACGAACGAGCCAAGTTCGCTTTTTACAATTAGTTCGTTCCATCGCTCCGCCGGCCTTCTGTGAGCAAAACTTCGATACGGCAGGCGAGAAAGGGGGAGAAAGAGAGGAGTAGAGGGGGAGAGAGAGACAGAGATAGAGAGAGAGTAAGAGAAACAGAGGGAGAGCGCCAACTCGTAGGGGACGACACGCTGATAATAACAATAATAATCCTTCCGTGAACTTTTTTTCATTCCCCTTCTTCCGTGCCGGGTCAAGAATCCAAAGGCACGGACGTTTTTCACGGAATAAATACTGGAGAAACCGACTACAAACCTCGGTATAAATTATATACTCGGCTACTCGGAAGTTAGTCGGGTTAACTTTTTCCGTTAGAATTTTTTTTATTTTATTTTTTTCAATTCTATTTATTTCTTTCCTGTGTCTTTGGAATGCATATTGTTGGCATCGAGATGAAAACGGGAAGGACGGGGAAAGGGAAAGAAAACGCGAATGTGGGGCTTCCACAGTCGTTCGTGTTTTCTTCGGGTGCGTTCAACCCGCCGATTCGAGTTTTCCTCGAGACGCGACTCACACTCGGGCCCCGTTGTGCGGATTCCGTGCGCGGTTTATTTAGAACCTTGAAACGGACGAGCGCACTAGAGTGAGGCGGATGGAAAGTGGAGGGGGAAGAGGGGGGCGCGCTCACGGCAGGGCAGCGGCGGCTTCGTCGACGAAAATAATTGTATACTACAATCGTGCACCGTCGATAAAATAAAAATTGGCACGAACTTGTGAAACAACAGTCTTCGCACGTCACGCGTGTTATATTACGCTTTCGTTAAATCTTCGAACAATGGCGATGGAAAATAGGTCAGTGGAAGAGGGGGGGAGGTAATTGCTCATGGATTCTTCATTCTACTCAATCTGTTCGAACAAAGAGGACCAATTAACCATTATATTAGCGAGAGTTTCTCTCGCCCACCGAGCTCATTTGACTATTAATACGAGTAATATCTCTAACAGGATCGTGACCCACCCTTGACCTTCAAACCGACGGCTTACATCGGGAAAGAAAAAAGTTAGTGATGGCAAACAATTTTTTTTTTTTTACGAATATAGATACATATATATAGCTGAAGTGCCAAGTGACCTTGAACTGCATTTATCCGACATTGTACTATTTTCATCAAATGTACAATTTGTTTTATTCTTCTCGTTTTTTTTAAGTCTATTTTTTCCGACGATTATTATCGCGTAATTGGAAAATTTCAATATTCGAGCGAATAGGAGTCTCATCAATATTAATATCTCCAGTACGCAAGTCCATAATCGTGAGCGTGCAATTATACAGATGAAGCGATAAAACGGCAATTAGTAGCGAGTTCGTGGCTTTACATATTCGCGACGAAACGCAAACATGCAGTTTGAGAGTTGTTTCATCGGCATCGTTATGTTTGACCGTATACATGTTATAGGCGCATTTCGTTCTCGTTTTGCGCGGGGGGTAACGGTCTGGCGATCGAAACGAAATTGCGCCCCTGGGGTAAATGGAACCGCGCTGCCTCTGCTGCCGGCGCAGCTTCTTCGCCTCCGCGCGCTTTTTATACCATTATATACACGCGGTCGCCGGGTTAACAACGCAACTCTACGTGCGCGAACGCGGCAGGACGCGTTATCTTTCGGCGCGACTTCGAGTCCGATTAGTCACGTTATCCGCTCGATAAAATCGGCGCAACCGTAGCACCCGTTCATTCGCTCCTGTTATAAATACATATACATCTATATGCATATTGATATGTTGTGTTATCGTAAGATATTGCATCGCACTCGAGACTAGTGTGATTTCATGAGTTAATTCGCGAAATTGTCGTCTACTGGCGATTGATTATTTCTCGGAAAATCGACTTTTCGATAATATATGCTGTGTAGATTACCGATCGCTTTTTTTTTATTCGCTCACGGGATGAAAATTAAATACCAAGAGAAAAATCGATATTTTAATTTAAAAAAATATTAATATTGAGAACATTTTTTTATAAGTTAAATTGAACCCGAAATCCCATTCTAAGGACTCGGGGATATTAAAAAATGTAGGTGTGTACGAGACATTAAAAAGAAAAAGAAACGTGTGCTACATTTTTTTTTACAGAAAAAAAAAAATTCGAATTCGAGCTTTGCCCTCGAAATGAGAAGTTACCGGGGGGGATAAAAATAAAAGTTAACTGTACGACAACCTTATAATTCGTTTTGCATTAGTATTCCGTACAGCGCGAATCCCACTGCGGATATACATATATACATATATATATGTAGTGGTTACCGCTGTTAATGGCGCGCGTTGCGTGCAAGCCAATCCCTCGCGCCAATGCGCGCGAGTTTCGCTCACGCACGCACGCGGGCATCGACGCAATGTGGAATTTATCGCGACTCGTGTCTTCGACGTGTAAACGTATAATGCCCTGAATTATATACACACATTCGCGAACATTAACGTGACTGCCCGCAAAGAATATCAGCACTAAAAAAAAGATATAAAAAATATATATATTAAACTTTTATTTAAAAAATAAAAAACATAAATTAAATTTTTTATTAAAAAAAAAATCATAATAATATCAATTTTATATTTTTATTGACTCGAGATGGAATTTGAGAAAGCGAGAGCAGCCGGGAGGAGAAATTTCACCGCTACGTTATGGTTGTATCGTTTTGTCTCGAGATTCGAGGAATCACGCTCGGGGCGATACGGGCGGGAATTTCTCGCGGATCGAAGAGTTCCAGCTCGGTGTGAGATAATTGATAATGTCCCTGCTCGCCGGGAGTGCCTCCAGCCGAGCGCACGGTAGAGCCGGAGAGAATTTTTAGACATTATTTCTTTTCAACCCTCGCTCCGTGGATAACCACGAGCGTGTCCGTCTCTCGCCCTCGCGAGCGATCGTCGCTTTCAGACATCGGGCCGTCTCTCTTCCTGCGGGAACACATTTACCAGCGGCAACGTCGGGATCCCACCTTCTCCTACATCAATTCACCGGCTTCCCTTGCTCTCCCTCGACCTCTATATTTCAACCCCTCTTCGAACTCCCTTCCCACACACACACACACATACATACACATAGACACAAAACACCGAAACCCCCTACGCTACCTTCGAGTCCTTTTACATTCGAATCACGAAAGCTCAGTTCAATAATAATTTTCATTCCGATTTTTTATTCACCGAACGTATGCGTACGCCGGGCTGAGGGGAAAAACAATCTAACTTTAACATTTTTCTCGCGATTCTCTACTAAGCACACGCGGGTTATGTATATAAGTATAACAATAAATATTGGGTTTCAATTCGTTACTTTGTATCGTTACGATTATCGTTTTATTTTATATTAAAAACGATAATAATAATATATCATTATATTACTACATACCAGTAGAGTTTTTGTTGGGAGGCGTAAACTTACTTAGAATAGGGACTTAGAATAATCAAGACCAAAGGCGGCGGTCTTGATTATGCTATATTATGATTCTGATTTTCCAGCAATTTTCCGGAAAACCGGACTTCCTTCCTCGACCCCCCCCCCCCCCAACCCCTTAAAACGACTTATATTATTTCAGGCCATCCAAGGGACTTAGAATACTTCAACCCGCTGTTTCATTTGACCCCGGCCTCTGCGATTCTTAAACGCGGCGGCAAAATCGTTTTATATTATAGAGAGATATTACGGTTATTATTATTATTATTATTAGTAAAAAAAATAAAGTCGCCCGAGGTGTAAAATGTGTTATTGAATTGCTTTAGGGGAGATCGAAGATTGCAATGCGAAAAAAAAATTGTCAATGTGGAACGAAAATAAAAAAATTAAGTTAATGGGATAAATTTGTCTGAAAGTTGGACTTACCTCGCCGTGAGTATTCCTACGGCCCTCGGGCGTGTTCTCCGGCAGGAAGTACAGACGCAACGACGCCAGCGGCTGATTCGAGCCACGGCTATCGAGCCAGAGCAGCTGTAGTTCGCCGATGCTCACGAGATCTGCGTCGGTCCACAGTTTCGTTAGGAAAAAACTACCGAGCCGCAGAACGCGTCCATTGCCGATTCGCACGGCCTTGTAGAACGTGTAAGGGCCGTGGCTGAAGCAGGCACCGCCCAGTAACTGCAAACACAAACGGCATTCATTTTATAATCGTCAATTAGGGTTATTGAATTTTTTTATTTTTATTTCTCCCATTCGTAATTAATCGAAAGGGCTCGACCGATGTACTTTGACATTGGAGTTCCGCCCTTCTGATTCTCCCCCGTTGATATAGTGTCCAGTGGAAATTCGATTATGGTTCTCAATTCGAATCGATAGTGTGATGCTTTTTGTTAGACCGTACTTTAATATCACGAGGCTGGGGCTGATGGCAAAACCCGAAACCCCACCCCGAAGATTTATCGATAGGGACAGGTCGGACGGTGCCCGAGAACCCCCAGAAACGTTCTCCTCCTTTTTTTCCTCGATTTTTTAAAAATAGATATTAAAAATCTGGACGTAAGAATTTATGTATATCACACATTATTATGATTATTATTTATTTAATTATTTATTTAATTATTTAGTTAACGGGCCAAATAACGGGTTGATGCCCTTTTACGTATAATAAGTAGTATTTCAATCATAATACGGAACATACGTAGAGATTTCACTATAAAATTAACACATCCACGTACATAAATATCAAAATTTCAAAATTTCATGACTTCAAACGTAGCGTAGGATCCTCTTAGCCGCTGCCCCCTTGAATTATGATTGTTATGATTATTATGATTATTATGATTATTATGATTATTATGATTATTATGATTATTATGATTATTATGATTATTATGATTATTATGATTATTATGAATGCTGCACCTATCGAGGTGATTATTTCAACGCGACAGCAGTGAAATAACGAACACAAAGCACGATGTTTTGTGCATCGTGAAACGACAATTCTCCGTTGCGAAATTTGTATTAATTTTATCTCACGGACGCTCGTTCGTAATTGACTGGAAATTACTAAAATAACAAAAGACAGAGTGCGCGCAAACATCGGTGGGAAATAACGTCATTAGAAATCGGTATGCGCTTGTGACAAGAGAGCCCGAGAGTGAGAACCGTCCGCGTGACTGGCATTCGATGTTTTGTTATTAAATTCGTTATCGATGCTTTATCGGACCGGTTTATCGCCGCTCCGGCGATGCAAGGTCGACGCGACGCTCGGAAAATCAAATAATGGAATATCGATATCTGGTGACTATCGTGCATATAAAAACAGCGTGATGAAAATAAATTTTCTCCATCTTTATTATTTTTTATTTTCCTAACATCCGTGGCAGCTTTAATTTACGTACGTGTACGTCAAATCACCCGAACGTTCGTTGTATTAAAATTGAACAAAAAAAAAAATTATTTTCGAAAGAACGGCTTTGATTTTTGTATCGCTCTGTATACTCAGAAGACGACTCCGCTCATCTAATTGTAGCTTTAACGTATAGTTTTCAAGGACAAAGACGCATTAGTGCGTCATTCGCCCGGTTGCTTTGGTTGGAAATGTTGAAACTCTGAACTAAGTTGATCCGATTGAAAAAATTAAAATTAAAATGGCTGAATGATTTAGGTCGATGGCCAATTGGCAATATATTTATATTCTCATGACAACTTGCACTATGTAAATGCTATGTACCAAAAATTATTCCATCTGGAATATTGACAATGAATCCACTACTACTGCTACTAAAAATTAAAAATTAAATAATGTAAAAATATTAATTCGAATAGTGTCCGAAAACCAATATTTTCATCATAACAGTGTTGACGATCGTAAAACGTTCGACGTTATCGAGACAGAAAAGTAAATGAAGAGACAAAGAAAAAAAAAAGAAAAAAAAAGAAAACAAAGAATAAAAAAAGAGTGAAACAGGAAGGCTATGATTAACGAAACACTCGAGAATACTCGGCCGAGCCGCGTACAGAACGGTCACCAAGTTTTTCACACAGTCGACGAATTGGCGTCGAGAACGGACGTCGAGTGGGCACGAGGGAGAACGAGAAAATCGTTCGACCTCGTGTTCCTCGGACTGACTGTACCAGCGTCTAAGGCGCTCGCGATGCTTTGCAGCGAGTTTGCCCACTACGCGCCTCTTGCTTTATTTACCGGGCATTTGAAATTCAACGGATTTCATCTATGTGAAACTCCGTGGAGCCGGAAAATTCTTTTACGATAAAAATCGACTTTAAATTTCTCGATGAAAAATTCAATTTTCTTCATCCTCCGGTGTGGATATAATCATTTCTTTTTTCCCCCTCAAAGTTGAAATCGAATCCTACGAGGTGTCCTCATTGTGTCGTCGAATTCTTTCGAAACTACGTTGGAATAGCGGGGAAGAGGGTAGGGGAAGGGGGGGGGGGAAGAAGAGTATTAAATTTAAATGAATCGTGTGAAAGTCCTTTTGATTGGCGTCTCGATTGAATTGCTAAGCCAAGTAACGTTTTGCACGGTAAACCAACTAATCGAGTCGGGTTACATAATTGAATCGATAAATGGCCGGGCGAGCGCGCGCGCGCTCACGCTCGTCGGACCGAGCTAGCATTCGTTCGGCGAAGCCGCACGCCAGAATGAGCACCGCTGCCATAACTATTTCCAATGTTTTAAGGGTACAGTCGCCGCTAAGATTTTCACGGCGAGCCAACGGAGACCCGCTGCCATCTCGTCGTCCGGTGTATATTTATAGCGTTAATCGCGTTTCGCGTGGCAGCTGCATTCACCGCTGCACCCCTTCTCGCAATAGTTCGCAATTGATATCACGTTCTTGTTTCAGTATTTTTTTTTCTTCTTTTTGTGAGGCGTTAAAATAATTTTTTTTACTTTTTCTCTCTTCCAATTAATTCAAGCGATATCTCTACCACATTGAATTCGACGTTTTCCAATGATATTTCACTGTCGGGACGAGGCGTTTATCATCGACGCAATTATAAATAGGCGTGTTCATACAATTTACAGTTAACGTGTGTCGTTCGCGAAAATTACGAACGGTATTTATACCGTGTTTGCAAACTCTTGCGAAAATTTACAGTGTAGTTTTTATCATTTTTTTTCTCTCTTTTTCATATTGTAGAGAACAAAAATGTTGCGCTACTTGAAATAACCGTATCGAGTATATCCACGCCGGATGAATCATTCCGGAGATTGTGAGGCGATCGACGCAGTGGCGTACGCGTTTTAAAGAATGAGGCTGTTTCACAAAAAAAAAAAAAAAAAAATTAAAAAAAAAAATTAAATGCATACTTAAAAAAAAATGCTCAACAAAAAAAATGATACTTCGATAGTATTCGTATTATCAATCGGACATAAAATTTATTTTATTCCTCGTCGATTTGCCTCGGCCATTGTAACAGCCTCCGAGTCGTTTGACGACTACCCTCGAAGTGTGTTGTAACTTTTATGTTTTTTCGTTTTCTTTCTCTCTTTCTATTTTTTTCCTTCGCCATCTCACTTTTCTCTCTGAATACGAGAGACCAGAATCGATAGGCGACGATTCTTCTCTCCGCAGTAAAAAAAAAAGCCCCTTCCGCTTGTGAACGTACCTTTAAAGCCGAGTCGAGCGTGCGCGCACACACACAAACGGGCCACACTGAAAACCGGCCTCTCTCTCTCCCCCTCGCTCGCTTTTTCTCTCGCTCCCGGTGCGAGCGAGCTCGAGCGAATCAGCAGGAGAGACGCGCACACAGAGGTCGTGCACGGAACAGGCCAGGAGTGGCGCATAAACATAGATAAACTCACACACGCATGCGCACACAGGTACACGAGACGATTACACACAACTCGTGTTCGCCCGAAGAGATCGCAAGTAAGCCCGCGCACACGACGTGAAACGAGTCAACGCCGTGGATAGATACACTTGACTCGTCAGCCGAACACCCAACAAAGCACTTACGGCCATTTAAAGATATTATTTAGGTAAATTCTTCGGGTATCTCGAGCGCGACGAAACTCGGCTCGACTTATCCGAGCGCACGGCCACCGAGAGTTCGACGCGTTTGTTCTCTCTCTCTTTTTTTTTCTTTTGTATTTGTAAAGTGAAAATTTAACAAATTGTACATATCTGCACTCGACAAACCGGTCGAACCGTATCATTATGACTCGTTAATGGTCTACCATTTGCTTCAAATTGAAAAAAAAGAAAGAAAAAAAATAATCGAAAAGTCACCGTAATAAATTGCAAATTTATTCAACGCCGGGTATGCGAAGTTTGGCGCTTGGCGAAAATACATTTCGCAATTTGATGAATCTACCGTATTTTTTTCCTTTTCTGTTTGTTGCTTTTTTTTTTTGTAGGCGAAATTACATTTTTTTATTTTAAAAAACTGATCTTTATTTTTTTTATTTTTTATTTTTTCTCAGACATTTGGATATTTCATTTGAGGGCTGTATTTTACGAGCGTGTTCTGAAATAAACTCCTAAAAAGCTTCAAGCTTTCCGGCTTTCGTACTCTGGCAGGAAAGTCGGAGGACGCCTTTCGCCCCCCCCCTCGGGCCGTCCCGACGTCGACGGTCTCGTCGTTTCTACTCCCCCCCCCCTTCTTTCGCATCCATCTCTCTCACAATTTCCACCCGGTCGACGTTTCTCGACAAAAAGGCCCTGGCATATCCCTTCTTCGCCGACGACTTTGCCAGGGAGGTTATTATTATCCAGAACCCTAGGGTCATTATCGTTATTATTCCCGAGGAAAGGTTTTCGTTACACGACTACTTTTCTTGCCTTTTACCGAAGCAGAGGTGGAACTCTTTTTTTTATTTCTTAATTTTTTTTCTTTTTTTTATTGCCAATAAAGATTCGGACACTCGTGGGATAAACGCTCGCGTGACGCTACGCATGCACACACGCATACATACACACGTGTTTGTGCAACCGGACGCCGAAGCATCGTTCGGAGGATCTGACTCGAGAAGAGACTCGTCGCGAGGTCATTCGAACTCTCAAATGCTCCACGCATTGTGCGCGACGTATATTTATTTCCACAACTCGACGATCCCAATGAATTACAAACAGCGGCCGTTGAATCACGATGTAATTATAATTTTCAATCTAACTGGTTACCTTCCACCAAATTGCCATTACAGTGTACGCAAAAAAACAAATAAAATGAAAAAAGACAAAAAAAAGTAATGAAAAATAGTAAAAATGAAAAAAAAATTAGCGGTCATTCGAACTCTTAAATGCTCCACGCATTGTGCAAGACGTATATTCATTTCTACAACTCGACGATCCCAATGAATTATAAACAGCGGACCGAAGAATCACGAGATAATTACAATTTTCAATCTAACCTTCCCCTAAATTGCCATTACAGTGTACGTAAAAAATACGAAAAAAGGTTAAAAAAAAAGAATGAAAAGAAAGTTAAAAAACATAATGAAATACACGTAAAAAAATTACCGAAAAGAAATCACAAAGAAAAAATATTAACGGTCATTCGGACTCGTAAATACTCCACGCATTGTGCACGACGTAAATTTATGTCTACCATACCGCGATCCCAATGAATTACAATCAGCGAACCGTTGAATCACGAGATAATTATAATTTTGAATCTAACCGAATAGCTTCCAGTAAATAGCCATTAGTGTATATAAAAAAAAATAATCATAATAATAACCAAGCGAAGGCACGATAAAAACGAACGAATTATTTGCTCCGTCGTCGAGTCGCACTTTGAAGTGAAATTTATTTCTAGAATCGGCAGGCCGTGACTCACTTTCGCGTGGAGTCGCCGCTCTAAGCTTGACCCTCCCGGTAGACTCGTAGAATCTCGAGAATTTCTCGAGATATGTATCGGAGTCTCATATGGCGTTTTATGGTCTACATAAAAAATGTCCAGAATTTTTTTAAAAAACTTTTCCAATTAAAAAAGAAGTCAAAAAATTTGACACTCGAACTGCTGTTACAGCTAAGTAATAATTGGTAACATACTCGATTTTTAATTTAGCTTCGTGCGCGACGACAGTTCTCGTGTCCCGAGGCACGTGCTGGTAAAACTATATATATATATATTTTTTTTTCTTCCAACGTTTCGTGTCGGTTTATGCACGTGCACGTATGCGAGAGCATTGCACGCCCGCACGAGAATCGATGGGCTTCGCGTGCGGACGGGGGGAGCGGCGAGGGGGGGGAGGGGGTCGAAAAGAGTGCAGGGGGGGAGGGGAAGACCATGAAAAAGTTTTCATTCCGACCATATGGATGAAAGGGTCCCTCTGCCTGCTGCAGCGAACGCGATTGCCTCAAAAACTTCTCGAGTTGTGCGCGTGGTATGAGGGGGGAGAAAAGGGGTGGAGACGAGCGCTGGAGAGGCCAACGAGAGAATGAAAAGAAATGAGACGAAAAAAATAAAAAAATAAAAAAACGAGTTGTAGAAAAAAAAACGAGACTGTGCGCGCGCTATCTCGACCCGAAGTCAAAGCAGCAGCTTGCACACCATCGTAGATAAAACCCTCGCGCTTATCTCCGAGCTATATACGGACACGATTTATCTATGCACGTAAACACAAAAAAAAATGTTTTTCTGCCGCGGATTCTATTGCCCGAGAAACTGGGTGCGTTGCAGTGCGGAACTCGATCAGCAGATTTTTTTTTCAATTTACAAAATGTTCGATGAAAAAAGAAAAAAAAATGGAAACAAAAATAAAAGTATTATATCTGGAGAGTTCGCTTCCGCTCGCGTCGGTGTATGCGCGCCAGAATAAACCGTGCATATAGTTAAAACGCTCGAGACGTGCGAGCAGCGCGACCTCGGTTCGTAAATTAAGAATTTCTCGAATTTCTAAAATTATCGTTTATGCTCGATAGAACGATTAAAATGTGGCGGGACAAACCTCGATCGTTTATGACAATGATGGACGAGGAAAACTCTCGAGACTGTTCGCAATACCGACTCGTCGCTCAGGCGTCGGCGGTGAAGCAATATCGAAGACGTTATTAAGAAAAAATGCAATTATGTTCGAACGTTTAATACGACGTGCAAAGATTTAAAAAAAATGTAATTAAAATTTAATTGACATTGAAAAATGGATGACAATAAATTTGCATGTTATTTGCTGCTGCGAAGTTGCAAAATGATTTCCTCGCCTCTTTTGTAACATGCAAATTCAAACGTCAGATATGCATGTTCGTAAAAGCCGTGTAAGCTTGAGATATACATGTCCATAAACGCCTTGTTTATACAAGGGATATTACAGACAATTTGCCAACTTTCACGAGGAAGTAAGAATGAAAAAAAAAAATTAAAGTGACATTGAAAAATGGATGACATTAAATGCGCATATATTTGCTGCTGCAAAGATGCAAAATGATTTCCTCGTCTCTTTTGGAACATGCAAGTTTAAGCTTAACATATACATGTCCTTAAACGCCTCGTCTATATAAGGCGCAATCTTGCAAAAAATTTGTCAACTTTCACGAGGAACTGAAAAAAGAAGTTCCACATAAGGCCCGAATGAGGAATTTCGATTCGTCCGGTGAAACCTTTTCGCGAATAAACGGCGAACGAGGAGAGAATAAAAAGCGGACAAAAGGATTAGAGTGGAGAAAAGAGTGCCGAGTGAAAAAAGAAAAAAAAAAAAAGTATCCGGTAGGGAAAGAGAGCGGCGTCGAGAAGTGTGGACGTATAGGCGGATTTATATTACGAGAAGAGGAGAGGAGCGCCTTGGCGAGCACCGGAAGTCCAGTTGCCCGGGTGCGGCGCGCGCGCGCGAGCGCGTAAACAAGCGTTGGAAATTTATTAAAACACAAGCCCGGAGCTCGTAAGTCCACAGGAGCAGAGAGACCAGTGAATCGTTCCGCCGCTGTTCCGAACGGAGATAATTCGATAACGGCACTTCAGCGACACCTGCCTTGCAAAGGCTGTAAAAATAACTACCCGGGCTTATCTTTTAGCCTCGAGAAGGATCGTTTTTTTTTATTTCGGTAAGCGATCCAAAAAATGTAACAAGCTTTGAACAAATAAACAAATAAACAAATAAACAAATAAACAAATAAACAAATAAAAGATTGTTGTCTTGTCTTCAATTTTTTTGCGTAATTTTACATTGATTCGAGCAATCGAGTTTATTGTAAAAAGTATTTCCCATTTGTCCAACTCCCATCAGTAATTGCATCGGAACTCTCCGACCACTTTTCTCACTTCCTTCTATACATATCGGATTTTCCGCCCCCGCCGAACCCTCACTGTTGTCTGTACACGTAGCTCCCTCGTTCGAGCAGATCGTGCAAACCCACGCGCAACTATACACACCCACACACGCATACCCCGAAATACCTGAATACTATAGTCGTACAACGACGACGCGAGAACTCAAGCCCAGCCATCCAGACGCCCTTTCCTCACTCCGCTTACGCTTCTTCGTACTCTAACTCGTCAACTCAGAAATTGCTTCTGTACACATTTTCGCTGTTTCCCTTTGGTTGCGACGGCAGAGGGGGGAGGGGCGGAACTCGACAAGCCCGTCACGATTATCGGAGACGGAGTCGACGCGGCCACGGAGATTCGCATAGAATTTATAATACGATTTCGCATCCGTGAACTTAACCTTTGCTGTACGCGATGAAAACGCGCGATTCCACCTTCCTCAATTACCATACGCGTTTAATTTAATGCGATCCGATCGATCTTTCATTTAACTTTCACCAATTATAGTCCTACAAGAGCAAGATATTGAAAAGAAGAAAAATAACAATAGTCGATCAATTTTTTGCTTGTTTCTTGTCGATCATATTGCCTCGACATAATTCTTTCACGGGATATAATGAGGGGATTTCCGGTTATTGAGTCTTTCGTGGATTTTCTTTTTGTTTCGTAACGAACCGATGGGGTCTCTCTTTTTCTCTCTCTCTGTCTCTCCGGCTGCTTGATTTTACTAGCACGGCCCTGAAGAGTTCCCCAACTCACCGTCATATCGAGGTTCGAGATACCGTGGCCTTCCCCCCTCCCTGCCCCCACTTCGCCACGTCCCCCCCCCCCCCGCCCCTATTGAGGCTCTCTCACGACAGGACTTTTGCTCGAGTCTGTCCGCGCCTGCGCACTCCGCGTGATTTAAATGCCTCGTATCAGCCAGCCATCGCGTTATAAACACAACGTTCCACTGATTTCCGTCTCTCTTGTACTCCCTTAGCTCGATGCAATCGTGTTCGCGTTTAGCGGCTTTGGATTTTTTTTCATTTTTTTATTAATTTTTTTCATACATTTTTTTTTTTCTATCTTTTTCTTTCATTTTCATTTTTTTATTTCCTTATAATCGCACTATTAAAAGTTCGCTTGACAAAGTTTCTTACGACTGGACTGTGCGTGTGTTTACGAAACCTACGTTTATACAACTATCGAATAAACGAAGATACATTTTTCTTTCCGAACGTACAATAATTCTACGTTATTACAGTTCGATAATCTCTTCCCACAGAATTTCAGTAAGAAATTGTTATATCGAAGCAGGAACATCGACTGCCGATCGATACTAATGTTTCGCCGTTTCTAAGTTTCAGCGATTTGCGAACTAAAATAACACGCTTCGCACGCGGCGAACGCTCGTATTCGTTTGCCGTCCATTGTTCCCGAGCTCGAGGGCCAATAAAATTTTCTACCGACCTTCCGGATCGCTCTTTCGAACTTTGACCGAGCTCGATTTTCCTTTTTTTTAACGCCTCGAAAAATTCATTTTTGTTTCAAAAGGATAAAAAAAAACGAAAACAAAAAAAAATGTACGGTCGCTTTGTTCCCGGAATGAAATTCGTCGCTGAACTAACGTGAAACGATGGTATACTAAATTTTTCGTTTCGACCTCTCTCGGTTTTCTTTTTTACGATCGTAGCACGAAAAACGAATGTCTCTGTCTCACGTAGGTACGGTTCGCCGTCGAGCTTTGTCCGCGTTTCTTACAGGCGTCGATCGTATCGGTGTTGGAGACTCCCCGCCGCTTCGAGGCGCACGGTCGACGGGCGACGGTGTGCGCGCGCACGCACACAACCGAGCGGACCGGTAGAGTGGGAAGAGGCTAGCCCGCACCGACACGTACCGAGTGAGAGGCCAACACATGGCGGTGGAGGGCGTACGAGGATGAAACGAACCGAATCGAATTGATATCCGTGATTTCCCGGAACGACGCGTGCTCCGGAGTCTACAGTCGAGGACGTGGAGAAATTGTCGCTTGAGCGATCGGGGTAAATGCAACGAATGTATTTTCCAAGAGCCCGATAGGAGGGGGGGAGGAGAGGGGAATAAAAATGATTTTGTCGATATTGTAGCACTCTATTGAAATTGTTTCGACGAAATACTTTTTAAAAATTGTCCATTAAGCGCGTCGAACAGAATTTCGAATTATTATTATCGTTGTGTGCACCGGGTAAGTTAGAGCTATGGGAAACGATGCGTTTCATAAATTAAATAGATATGCTTTGCCTGTGGTATTATCCCTGTGGTGTTTGCGCGAGTAGGCTCGGTGCACTCTCGCTCGGAGCCTAATAAGTAACGCGGCGGTAAGGAGAGCCTTGGTGCGCACGGGAGCGAGTGCATCGGTGTCTTGACTGCGCAGCACACTATTCTCGTTGAAAATGGCCCGAGCAACGAGAGACGGAAAAAATGAAGATAAAAATAAGAAATAAATTAACAAAGTTTGTAATGCACTGGCAGAAATTATTGGTTCGACTCGAAATAAATTTATTTTAATTAAATAAAATGGATTATCGTAACTTTTGATAATATACATTTTTTTTTAATAATGATTTATACTTATGTATTTATGCGTATTTACACGTATCTCTACGTATGCATACGTATTTATACGTCTTTATATATGTATTTGTACGTATTCTGCAGATTTCTGTATCAATTATTTCAGCAATCATCGTCGTCGAAACGAGCCTCGTTCGCATTGAATTAATCGTAATAATTAAAAAGAGATGACATCACGCATAAAACGTTAAGTGAAAATTTGCACATTGTCCTATATTAGCATTAAAAATGCGTGATGTTTGTGCCACTGCGTTATGAACAAAAGGCACGAAACTTTGTGATCGATGACGGGAGGGGGGAAGCTCATTGGTCACTGCTGACACTGCCGAGTAAGATAAATGTCCCTATTGCCGAGCAGCCAATGAACAACGTCGCGCACAAACCGAAATATTACCCTCAAACACGAACTACCAGCCTCACGCTGTTTATTATCGCAACGTTCGATCTATTTGCTTGCTGAAACCCGCCATTTGCGTAATTTAAACTTTTTTTTTTCACCTCATACAAATATGTTTGGTTTGATATTTTTATTCGACGAACACTCAGGAAAAAGGGCGGACTGTAGACTCAGATAAAAATCAAATCGTCAATAAAAGTTTAATATTTATCTCAACTGCAGTCGATAAAAATACAAAAAATTAATTGTAAGAAAATTGCGTCATAGAAGGCAAAAAATAAATCGGCTCTTATGCGCATAAAGACCAAAAAGGGCCTTCGCGAAGTTATACTTGAAATGCGTTTATTCAAACACGAACTAGCAGCCCCACGCTGTTTACTATCGCAAGGTTCGATCAATTTGCTCGCTGAAACCCGTCATTTGCGTAATTAAATTTTGTGTTTCTTTCATCTTATACAAATATGTTTGTATTCATACATTTATTCGACGAAACACTCAGGAAAAAATGCAGACTGTAGCCTCAGATAAAAATCAAATCGTCAATAAAAGTTGAATATTTATCGCAACGGCAGTCGATAAAAATACGAAAAATAAAATTTAACAAAATGGCGTCACAGCAGCTAAAAAATGAATCCCTCTTATGCGCATGGAGGCCACCGTGGGATCGTACTTGAAACACGTTTATTAAAATCGATCGCGAGGGATTATTAATTATTGAGTTGGACGGTAATGGAGCGTCTAGCCAGAACGATTGCGCAATCACTGAGAGTGATGCATCGGTTGCAGGGGGCGAGGTGGGGGAGGGAGGGGGGGGGAAGGGAAAGCATCGGCCAGCGTGCATCGCTGTATATAGTGTATAACTTTGTATACACGTATACGCGACAAAGCGTTAGAGTCATATGGTAAACGAATTGAAAGAGAAAGTTACATAAAGCGTGAGAGTACGTGAGGAAGAGGATGAGGAGAGCCAGAGCGGTGGAAATAGAGGAAGCGATAAAGTGTAGAGCGCGAACGAATTTAACGATTCGATGTGGCGAATAGAGCTGAGCTCTAGGCATGGAATGTACGTGTTCTGGCCAACGTTCCCCCACGTATATATGTATATATACATATATATGTAATATATATATATATACGTTTGTATGCGCGCGTGAGCGAGAGAGGGAGGTTGGGCGAGCGATGGAGTGGGAACGAGCGACCCTGCAGAAATGAGAGGAGGATAATAACAGCGTTTATGGTTTACCTTCGTCGCGTCGAAGGGACGAAGGGCGAGAGAGAAGCCCAAATGAAAAACACGTGGCAGGTTCAACGAATGGTTTTAAAGTTATAACCGGTACAAAAACCCTGTTTCCACGATTTTGTACGCCCGGAGACTTTGGCCTTTTATAATATATCTTACCGTTCCGAGAGGAGCCATCTTGATTCTCGTAAATTTACATTTTTTTTTCTTTCGTTCCCTATCTGGAAACCCTGCGCTCGTTTACAGCAAAGAAAAAAGTAGCTGTATTAGAAATTGGCCACTTTCGAATTTCGTTAGTAAACTATTTTCCCAAACTCGTCTTCCGTCTGTATTTTTCTATAAAGTTTATTTCGTTACGAGAAAAATAACATAAAAAAACGATAAGAGAAAAGATGTTAATCGACGAGAGTTTACCGAACACACAAATCTGCATAACGTCGGCGTCGTGGGCTCGCTGTTATGCTAATGTTTCAAGGTCGTTAATATAACGCGGCGTATGCGCGCCGTGAAAAAAAAAGAGATCCGACCTCATTGGCTCGGGGGATTCTTTGTTGACCGTTCGATAAGAGAGGTTTTTTTTCATTTTTTTTCTGTCTCTTTTTTACTTCCTCGTAGGTATTATCCGCGAAGCGTCGTTACTGCCGTTTTCGACATTGTTGCCCGAACGAGAAGGAAGAAAAATTATAGACGAAAATAGAAGTGATTCGAACTGCTGTGTCCGCCTTCCGCCGAGCCACTCGAAACTCTCGATAACTCGATACTTTGGCGACAGTTGTAACGAATGTGTGTGTCTGTTTAACGGCGAGGTAACTCACACAAAGGCCCGAGAGACGTGCCTGCACTCGGTGCTCGCCCTGCTATATATAAAGCCCCCGTACAACGTCCGTTCGTGCGATAAGCGTATATTTTACTGATTATTATTTTCAGTATTTCGTATCGTCGTAGTTAAAGCGTACTATACGGACCGTACGCAAGAGATAGCCCAACGCGACCGGGCGATACATCGACGAGTGCGAAATGTTTATTTTATATAGCTCAAAAAAATATTACTCCCGGATCCAATGCTCAAGAATGATTTTTTTAAATCGAAGTATTTATTTATTTATTTATTTGTTTATTCACTTAAATGAAAACGTATTATATATGTATTATATATATATTATATAAGATGATGTTATATAAGTTTATGAAAGGTATTATATATATATACTTTTTTTTTTTATTTTTGAATAATATCTTCGCTTCCCTCATTCACGAAGAGAAATACGATAATTACTCTTATCCAGTCGCTAATAATTTATTTCTCGTACGAAATGTTTATTTTATAATGACCCTGAAGATATCTGCATGACATCGAATTTAATCTTTGGCGAGTCTCTGTCAATGCACTGCTTTAGGAAGACAAAAAATTAACTTGTAAAATGTTATTCTCTAAATGAACTTCATAGTCGTTATAACTTCATGAATTTTAGTTTCGGGCACATATCTTTTAGGTCATTATTTTATACATCTCAAAAAAATATTGCTGACATATTCAATGCTCAAAATTATTTGTTACATTGCATTATTATTAAATATGTACCATTTTCTTCTTTTTAAAAATAATTTTTTCGGTTCCCTCATTCTTTGAAACAAAGACAATTGCTCTTATCTAGTTGCAGTTGATTAGATCATTTATTTTCCATACGAAATGTTCGTTTAAAAGAATATATATTTATAGCCCGCCGATCCAGTGCTCAAGAATTATTAAATCGAATTATTAAATATGTACGATTTTTTTTCTTTTTAAAAATTTTTCTTCGCTTTCCTCATTCTCCGAATGAAGGACGATAATTGCTCTTATGCAGTCGCTAATAATTTCTTTCCCACACGAAATATTCATTTAAAAATAAATATATAAATATAGTTCCCACATTCAATCCTCGAGAATGATTTCTTAAATCGACGTATCAAATATATATAATTTTATTTTTTTAAATAATTTCTTCGCTTCCCTCATTCACCGAAAGAAATACGATAATTGCTCTTATCCAAGTAGCTAATAATGTCTTTCCCGTTACGAGCAGAGTTCATAATTACGCAAACGTTTATGCCCCCGTCGATAGTCACGAGATTATTCGCGCTTCGTACAATTGCATAAACAAACTTTTTTTTTTACAAACCATTTTTATAAATAACGAAAAAAAAAGAATAATAAGTTTTCGACTTATTTACATTCGTCGCAGGCGACCTTCGAAAATAATTACACGTACGTTTAATGCAATTACGAAAGCCGTAAAGGAAAAAATAACATGTTAACGTTCGTTTTTAACGTCGCGATTAATTCGTTTGACGGGTCGATAAAATCGTTGGATTAATGAGAAAAAAATGTGACGAGGCGTCGAGGGGATCTCGGCAGCCGTTCGACCGTGCCGATTCCACGCTCGACCGCTATTGGTTTCATAACTTTTCTACCGGGAATCGCGGTCAGCGATACTTTCGTCCTCGACTGTACCGCTCCGCCGTTCCCCCTCCTCCCGCGCCGGCGCCCGCGCCCTCGCCCGACTAATTTTGCCGATTAGAATTTTAGCATGACGTACAGACCGAATCAAATATTTTCGCCGGTGTTAGATTTCGTTTGGTTCTATGTGTGTACGTTAACGTACTATGCCTTGGCTATCTCTACCACGGCGGGAACAACGTACGACACTATCTCGACACTCCACTCGCCATGTTTTCTCTCTTACTCTCGTTGATCCACTGAACTCTCTCGGGTCTCCTCGAGTGCTCCCCCCCCCCCCCCCCGCCTGCGCCCAACTCCGCCACCTCGTTCAATCCTTCCTTTTCCCCTTTCTCACTCGTTCGCTTCGCTACACCAAACGACACTTGTTTTTCAAGCCCGCTGTGCAATTTCGTACAAGAATAAATTCAATTAAGCACCGAGGCACACATTTTTCAAATACCTTCGCATCTGTGGCCGGAAAATAAAATTTATCGCAACGGGTTAATATAACACTTTTTCGATAAACTTTTTTTTCTTACTTCACGGAATTTTGAGGGAAAAGAAAGGTATTAAATTATTTGAAGCACAGCATAAGGATTTGGTCCAAAAAATAGGTCGATTTTCAACATTTTTTAACGACTGAAGTCGTTTTTTTTCGTTTGGACGAAAAAGCGACCTTAATCGTTTGTTATTAACAAATAAATGAACTTGTTTTTTTAATCATCCGGTCATTAGATGGAAAATGTTATAATCAAGGATCTGTCCAAATTTCAACTCAATTTCAGATTTTGAGATACGATGTCCGTTGTTAATTGATATTTTTCAATAACAAAAGAAACTTAAACTTCATAGCACCTTCTACTAACTGTGTGTAACAACCCGACCTTGTCCTTCTAATACCAGCATAATAAAAAGTTCAAAATCTACCTGTTTTTTGGACCAAATCTTTATACCAGTGCCTTAACGTAGGAGATTTCTGTAGATAGATGCCCCGATGGAATATTAAAAATAATTGGATTTAAAAAAGTGGATTACGCATTCGAGGGTTGGGTCGGGGAATAATCCCTGAGCCATAAGCCTGTGCTCGGGACGGATTCGGAGGACACTGCGCATCACGCACGAACGATTATTGGATAAACTTTGAAAAAAATGTATATTAAAAAAAAGAAAAAGAAAAAAGTTTTGCTCGAATAACGAAATGCGAGGTATTTCGCGCAAACTTGTTCGATGAGTGTATTCGCGTCGATGGCGATGAAAATGCGTGAGATGCAGCGGTGCGTGCACGAATACGGAACTACTACCTATTTTATTCCCCCCCTCCCTCTCCGCCTCCCCTGTCGAGGCGTCGTCTAAGTTACGACTTGGTCGTCGCATCGATGTTTCATCGTGTACAGCGCGGCGCGAGTCGAAGATTACAATTACAAATGTAACGAGGATAACTAACCGACGATTTTATGGATACGGGAGTGTGACGAGATTGTCATACGTAATGGCGATTGGGTATCCGAGTCCAAAGGATACGCGGCGCCTTTCAGTTTTATTTTTTTTTTTTTGCCTTTTTTTTCGTACCAAGGGTATATAGAACAGCATTCGTTAAATGTACACACCATTGCAGCGTAAAGTCGTAAACGGTTTGGCTTGGTTCTTCGAACCCGTTGGAAAAGAGGAGAATAAAAAAACCTCGAAAGGGGGGGGGGGGGGAGGGGAGTAGCGGCAGGAAGGGCCGAAGCCAGAGAAGCAGAGAACCAGAGAGAGCCGCCGTGGCAAAACGAGCAGAGTACAGAAATATTTTTGCCTCAGCCTAAATAGACACTTTGCACGCGGCCAGAAAAAAGAAATATTATACATATATATGTATAACATGGGTATATATATATATATCTATGTAAATATACCTATATAAAAAGAGCCACGTAGCGATCCAATAATTTAGCGTGACTCACGTCGAAGCTCCTCGAGGGGCTCCTGCTGGCGCTATCGACTTGAATTTTGCATTTTTATAAAACACGCTTTCACTCGTTCGTCTCTCTTATCTGAGTAATTTTTCTGAATAAATGTGCGAGCCGAGGCGTCAACTATTACGACCTACCCACATCATTTTTTACTTTTCATTGTTATTATTGTTTTAAAATTTTTTTTCAGAGCCAAATTTGCAATTTTTATTTTATGCGAAGGAGCAACTGTGTTGCGTCGTCAACACATTATGCGTTCTGTTCAAAGATCGAACTTGATCGCTCGTTACAAAAACAAAACAAACATGCGCGATAAGAGACTCACGATAAAAAAAAAATAAGACGAAACGATGAGGAAACGAGAGAGATTCGCGAAGCTAGTGCGAGGACGAAAAAGAGTATCTGAATAATACGCTCGTTTCTCCCGACTAACTGGAGCAGTTCTATGATTGCGTACTCGAGTGTATATACTACTATTATATACATATATATATATGTGGTATGCATATAGTAGATATATATATATGTACGTACACTGCGAACTCCTCGAATACATTGAAATTTTGAAAGCCATTGTCTCCGCTTCCACGTAACAGTCTCGACGAGTTCGCCAACGTGACTTAAATCCACTCGCGGCGTCTCCGATGTTCTCCTCGAGACAACGAAACAATTAATTTTATAATCGTTTCAAAATAGTCGAAGTTCAAGCATCACGAATTCTTTACGAGGAAATATTTTTAATTTTTGTTTCCTCAAGTGCCGCGTGAATTATTGATTCTATTTTGTTTGAAAAATGTTATCTCGACCTCCGTCTAGCTTCCGATAATCGTCGCGAACGTCGCGACGATCGTTCAGAAGCGATACTGATGTCCACAATTTTTTTTTGTTAAAACAATACGTCGTCTCTGTAGGAAATCGGGTTGAGACAATAAACCCGGTATAAGATAAACTTCCTCACAAACTGACAATAGGGAAGGTTGATTAAAAAATAAATAATAAAAACCACGAAAAACATCGAGCAGAAGGGAAGAGATTTGCTGCTGGGGTGATTTTATTATCGCTTCAAAACAATACATTTATAAGCTTCACGAATTTTTCAACGAAATTATTTTTAACTTTTGTTGGCTCAAGTGCCGCGTGAATTATTGATTTTATTTTATTTGAAAAATGGTAACTCGACCTCCGTACAGCTCCTTACACGAAGTTATTTTTAATTTGTGTTTCAACGTGAATTATTGATTTTATTTTCTTTGAAGAATGTTAACCCGATATCCGTATAGCTTTTGATAAGCATCGCCAAAGGCGATCGATTAACAGCGATACGAATATCCACCATTTTTTTTTGTTGTTAAAACAATACGAAGTCTCTGCGGCAGGAAATCAGAATGAAAAAAAGATTACAAAGAAAAAAAAAGAAAAGCCACGAAGAACATCGAGCAAAAGGAAAGAAAGAAGGTTCGATGCTGGTGTGATTTTATTATCGTTTCAAAATAATCGAATTATAAGGTTCACCAAGTTATTTTTCATTTTTGTTTCCGCCTGAATTATTGATTTCATTTTATTTGAAAAAAACATTAACTGGACCTCCGCATAGCTTTCGACAATCGTCACCGAAGTCGTCGCGATCGATTAACAACGATACAAATACCCACAAATTTTGTTGTTAAAACAATACGAAGTCTCTGTGGCAGAAAATCGGGTTGAGACAATAAATCCGCTATAAGATAAACATCCTCACAGACTGACAATAGGAAAGATTGATTAAAAAAAAGATGAAAAAGAAAAAAAAGGAAACGAAGAACATCGAGCAAAAGGGAAGAGATTCGATGCTGGGGTGAGGTATGAGACGGACCGAGACTGTGTGTGTAAGGGAGGGAGAGGGAAAGAGCGGTATAAACAGAATGCAAGAGACCGAGGGGGATAAAGAGCGCGCAAGTTAGCCGGCTAGAGGCGGAGGCCGGGGAGGGTCGGGGGGGAGCGAAGAGCAAGCAAGCGCGAGAGCGAGGCGGAGTGTGAGAAACAGAGCGAGAGAGTATAACCAGTCCATCTAATCGTATCCTTCGTTGAAGATACACACGACTTTATTCGTTGCCAGATGTCTAACTACACAATCAGAATTTTCCCCCCTCCAGCGTCTCGTCCCCACCTACGCTCGCCAGTAACCTCTGCATAACACTGTCACTTTTCCGACGAAAATTTTTCAGACGAAAACGCGTTGGAATAAAAAAAAGAAATTAACATTGGTTTTTTTCCTTAAAATTTACTACTTTATTTAATAATAAGATAATTCATTAAAACTCACCTCTACTTTATCCATCTTTTTTGTTCCCGGATGTCACACACAGCTTTCACGCTCATCTAGATATCTTATTAATTAAAACACACTCTCACACCACAGACCGTAAACAACACTTTTATTTAAAGAGTACATTAAACCACGAGTATCACGAGTTTTTTTTTATTTTTTATTAATTTAATTTTTTGTATCTTTTATATTTTTTAATTATAACTACATGCGTTTTTAAACCGTGCTTGCACACTCGTCACTTTTACGTTTAAATATATACATGTATATATATATATATTTATTTAGTTATTTATTTTTATCTATCTATGTTTCGTGTGTATGCGGAAGATAGAGAAACAACGATATAGGTAGAATTCGACGCGCGCGGACCTGCGACTCACGGTGTGGCGCACGCCACTGTCCCATCAAGACTACTTTGTATTTACTCTAATTATGTGACGTCACGGATACACTGGCTTCCCCCACCGCTCGGAACGACGAAGATACGCGAGCCCGACCGAACGTGACCGAGCGTGGAACGTCGCCCGGTGCACAGCGTGCATGGCGCAGCACTGCTCGGCTCAGAGTTTTCTTTCGCTCCACCTGAACCGCATGCTCGGCTCCGCGGCGGAGAGAGAGAGATTCTTTTCTCGAATCCTCAATTCGCTCCCCTCCCCTCAGAGCACTTACGAGGACAGTGTTTTTTTTTTCAAGGTCAATTCTCGAACAGCTTGCGTTCATTTATTTCGATTAACAATTTGATTCGATAATTTCTTTAATTTCGTCTTTGATAAAAGTTATCGGCGAACGACATTGCGCTCGTGTCTCGCTCGAATGAGTTCTGTTGGTCTGTCCGGACGAACGCGCGGGACCCGAATGCAGTCGGAGTGCGAGGAATTTCTGTCGCACGCTCGGTGGCGCTAGCGTCGCTAGGCCCGTCGTTTACCGACGATGCTTGAATGCGCGAAACTCTTTGGAAGCTTTCGTAGGTTTTCTAAAAATAATACTATCATTTCTTTATCGTTGACGAGAATCCGATGAGGACTGAAAGTAGTTTTGACCTTTATTTTCCATCGGATGAAAGATACATCGAGGCCACTGGGTTAAAAACGCTCCTGCGTTGTTTGCTAGGATTCACGTCTCTAACTTACGCAATTCTTACGATCGTCCGGTTGTTCTCGCGACGACGAGCCAACGTCGTCGAGAGAACGACGACGAGCCAACCGCTCGCTCGATTTCACACTTTTTGGTGTTTAAAAAGAAACTGAAACATTACCTCCGACGGCGATTGAACGGCGAGACTGTTATTCATCCGACTTACCAGAGCCGAGTGAGGAACGTTGCTGAACTTGCACGACGCGTGGTCTATCATGGCGGCTGGCGCGCAGCAACAATTGGTTGCTAATGCGTCGTATCCATGGCAACCGGATGCGCAGAAGTTCGACGCCGCTGTACGACTGAGGTGCTTTCGATTTGGCGTTTTTCGTTATTATAATCCACATAGAACGAAACTATTTTTGAAAGGTTTAATATTAATATTTTTTTTGAAATGTTAAAAATATTTTATCAATGTTGAGAAATATTTGTGAAACGTTTTTAAAACATTTTGAAAATGTTTTTTTGGCCTCTCATAAATGTTACATTGAATTGTTTCTGAAACGTTTTTTGAACAATGCAGCGAAATGTGAAAAATTGCATCACCAATCGAAATTGCATATACACACCCGTTTAAACACGGAACGATAGTAGAAATATTTCAGTGAAACATGGAATAAAAAATATTTCCAAATATTTTATCACTATTTTTTAGAAATATTTCAAATGTGTTGAAAGAATACGTATGTTTTTGAGATATTTAAGAAACGTTTCGTTGAAATATTTTGATAGAATATTTCCAAATATTATTTTCACATATTTTAGAAATATTTCGTAAGGTTTCAAAAATGGAAAATATTTCCAAAATGATTTTAAAATATTTCGTGAGTGCGCATGCGCACGGTCGTTTTTTGGTAAGGATTCGTACCAGAAAACGACCATGCGCATGCGCAGTCACGTTATAGTAACGAACACGCCAAATCGAACGCACCTCTGTTCTAATACAAAGAAAAATATAGCGAATAAATGGGAATTCATGTGAAATAATTAATGCTCTCTTTAACACGGAAATATTCATTTGTTTCGTTTATTACCCAAAGCTTTGAGTCCCATTATCCTCAGAATGCCTCCTCCATTCTTATTTTCTCAATTACTCGCACTCTATCATTCTCTTTCTCTCAATTTTTTTTGTTTTCTCGAGTGAGAAATACTTGGTGTCGGATTATCCAACGACCAGCGGCAACGACACGCTTAACAATTGTCATAATAAGATCGTCAATGTCATCGTGGATTTTTCAGCTCTCGTTCGACTTAACAAAGTTCAAACGGATACTGCACTTTCGCGTTTAGGACTTCCGGTATCATCTTCAAATGCCACACGGCTCTCTCGCTCTATCACTCACTTCCGGTATGGAATTCCGGTCTCGCTCGTTCCGGTATAATTTTTATTTGAAAGGGCTGACGGACAAGGATTTTTTTTTTCATTTTTTTAAACCATTATTGTTGCCGTGGTAAAGCAACGTGCGAGAGAGTTTAGAGGTAGGCAATTATTTACATAAAGTGTTCTTTTATTTTGTTAATTATCATTATTATTATTTTTTTTTTGTGTTTTCGTGAATTAGTTTGTTTGATACTGTAACGCAGTTTTCCTTTTTTTAGGCCTAATCGCGAGACAAAGTTTTAATGTTTGCGCTATAGAGCTAGCAAGCTAGCTAAAATGCCGGGTTAAAATGTTGTTATTTTTTTTTTCTTCTTTTTTTTTATATTTCTTCTGTTTTGCTAGTTCGTTGTTTTTCACATCTCTGGACCAGTTTAACCGATCTCTCCGTTGCAAGAGTGTTCCTTTCACAGACCATGCGACGAACATCTTTTTTCATCGCTATATATTTTTTTCCGTTTTTTTTTCTTTTGTAATTTAAATAAGCGAAGGCCTTAGTAGTAGCCGATTTTCGTGTCCGAGATTGGCGGAGATATATAAACGTTCGGAATTGCCAGCGGAACCTTCGCCGATAGATTAAGTTATTTTTGTACCCTTACAGCAGTGCCAAGATCCAAAAGGAAGCACAAGCGATTCATTATAGATCTTTAACGGACTCAGTGCAACAGAGAGATTATGTTATTAATTTATTTTTATTTTATTTTTTTTCTTTTGTCGTGTGGTCATTACGAAAAACTCAGCGGCAACTTTAGCTGTATTGTTTTAAATATTTATAACATCGAATTTGCAATTTGTTCTCCGCAAGCATCGTTTTAATGTTCTTTCTTCGTTTTTTAATTATTTTTGTTTGTTTTTACAAATATAGGAATCAATGTCTGTGAGTCGAGAACTTTGCAAGGCAGAATGGAATTTTAACGTCGGTTGTTCGAGATTTGAAGAATTACTTGGTTTCTTTTCATTTTTAATTTTTGTCGTTTTTTTCCTCCTGTTGTTTATTAATCGTTTTAAATCGAAGCTTAGCATCCGCGATTTGAGTTCTAATTGACGCAATATCCCTGGGAGGGTTTTGAGTGTCTCGTAATCACCAATACCGTGAACATGTATCCCAAATTCTGTTTGGATTCGTAGACGCAATAATAACGTCGAAAATATTATTTTTTTTTGTTTTTGTCTTTTCTTTTTCTTTATCCTGCAGATCTAAGATACGATACTTTGAATGTAAAAACACAATGATAAATTATCGAAATGTAAAAACAACACTTAATAAGAACGAGACTAGACACTGAACTCCCTTTATCTTTCACTCCCTTCGAGGAAGACAACATAGTATTTTCAAAACATATATATCACTATATATATATGAATAAAAATGCACGTCGCACGATCTCCAAAATGAATTCACGATGCTCGTATAGCTGCTCCCACTAACAACGAGTGATTTCTCGTCAAGACTAATAGAAACGTTACTTAATCAGAGCATAAGTGGATTGGGTAAAGTATCACAGCTGGCCCCCGAAAAAGTGTTTGAACAGAATCTGATAACAGAGAGTTGTGTTTTTTTTTTGTTGTTATTTTTTTTTGGGGACCTCCGAGAATTTCCTGAACAGCTCCAACTCGACCTACCCCCACCTCCTCCTAATCATCGCTATTCGCTTTACATATTTTTGTCGTCGACCTCTTTCTCTCCCTCGCTCTCTCTCTATCTCTCTCATTATCGCTATGAAATGTAGAAAAAATTATACAAGTAGTTACCTATCTAAGGTTACTAAGTTGACTAGGATCCTCGTAGAGTCGAGCTGGGGCGGTCAGGGCTTCCTTTGCGCGGTATTATAATCATACACGTTATCAATTATTATATCGTTAACGTTACGGTTGTTGTTGTCTTTTTTTTCTTCATTTCTTTAATCATTATAATTAATATCGTTATTATCACGAGCCGTTCCAACGTTACCGCGACACAGACATGAAAGTTGTACGTTTCAATGTTTTTTTTCGCGACTTCAAATTCGCACATCGATTTTTGGGAGATACTCGCGAAATCGAGGTACGAATTTTGCCCCGAAGCGTTTTCGGCTCGAACATAATCGCGGTGCGTAACACGCTGGAACGCTTGGCTCGGTGATCGAAAAAGTATATTTAAGCGTCTCGAGGATTCGCGTCTGGCTCCGTTTCCTTCATCGCATTTCTACGTACATTGTTTTTTCTTTTTTTAATTTTTATACAGAGAAATAATAATCACAGATTGCTTCGCCGATCAACGCGCTAATTATCGCGCCTGCGGCAGCCACCACGCGACGTTACCACGTTCCCTCGTCACTACAAGTTTAAATTCACGACACGCGCGTGTTTTTTTCGCAGGCTCATTTGGTTCTTCGAAACTACGTTGTGTCTTCCGCTTTTACTTTTTTCCAACGAAATATTTTTTTTTCCCTTACTTTCACCTCAAATTGCGAAGGCCCCGGCCGTGTCCGTTGTCAAGCGGCAATCTGCAGCTCGGAAGACACGCGGTCGTTTTGGTCCTGAGCCTGCGATTTGCTAGACGATCTCGTTTGTAATTTTTTTTTGTTTTCTTCATCATCTAACAGGTATGATATGAGACAAGGTACGGAGAGTACCGGAATCTCCGTACAGACGATCCGGAGCCAACCGCGAATCCGATGCCTCACTAATCGATTTTGGAATATTCTCTTAAAATAATTATCTGTTTTGTTCTTTTTTTCTTTCTTTTGTTGTTTTTTTTCTTATTTTCTTTTTTTTAATCATTCGTTATATAGTATATCGACCGCCTCGAATTTCGAGGCTCGAGCTCGACGAAACGACGTCGTCGCGATCTTATCGAACTTATTCGCAGGCTCCTCCGTTGCTTCCAATAATTTGCGATTAAGCACGGACTATAAAAGAATATCTTCTCTGTGTTTTTTTTTTGTTTTCTTTTTCACTACAGTGAAACACCATTGCCTGACGTTCAGAGTCGAGCATAGTAATCGCATTATTGATTCATTCGCGATTCGCACCGTTCGCTAACTGCATGCAGACTCGCTGAAATTTATCTTAACCGATGCGTCGCAGAGCAAACTCGTCAAGAACTCGCGCCGTGGCGCCGTAGCGAATGGTGCGACCTACGAGAAAACAATGATTCGATTGGTTCGCAACATTTTTCGTTCTTCGACTATGTCGATTAGAAAAAAGAAACAAAACGGGACAAACAAAATGCTCGACTCGATAGATCGCGAACGCTCGTCTCCTCGAGCGAGCCTCGAACCATTTTTTCGTTTTTTTTTCTTCGCTACGATCGGATACGCAGGTGAATATCAGGACGTTTTAGCCTGCGCGTCCGTGCAGCGAATCGAATCTAATCGTCCTGGCATGCGGTGTCCGTCGTTCCGCCGTCACCCTCGTTGCTGTCTTCGGCTTGCGTCGATTCGACGGTGCACTCTTCTTCGTGCGCCTTCTCCTCCTCTTCCGGCGACTCTATCCTGTCCTCCGGCTGTTCCTCGATGGGCTCGAGGCTCTCCTCGTCCCTCTCGTAACCGTTTTCGGCGATCTCCTCGACCTGACCGTCGTCCTCGTCCTTCGGCGAGTCCGAGGGATCTCGTATCGTTTCCTCACCGTCGAAATCCTCGCTCTCGGCCATCATCGTCGCGTCCTCGTCGATCTGAAACGCCTCGATCACCCTGTTCTCGACCTTCAGTTGCCTGACGGCGTTCTCGAAATTTTCACGCAGCACCGTGCACGCCTCCTCCTCGGGCTCCTGCCAGTCGTATGGCGTGAATGTCGCCCTTATCGTCTGATAAAGTTTTCTAAATCCTAACTTCCTGTAGAGACTCTGGCTCGCCTCGTTCTCCGGACGAATAACGACGAAGGGATTGTAGCCACGGTCCGCGACTGCTTTCGTCAGGTACCTGAAATGAGAAACGAGACAACATTACGGTCATTGTTCCTTCGACGTTGAGGTGGTTCTTGCGGTACAGTCAGGCCAATCGGGTAATTTTTTTAAAGTTGAAAATTGTTTTTCATATTGCTTACTCATAAAAGTTGAAAATTGAAATTTTCATATCTCTTCCTCATAAAAGTTGAAAAATGAAATTTTCATATCGCTTTCTCATAATGTTCCTTTATTCGCAAAGTGTCATCTATGAGAAAGTATTTTCTGTATTTTTGGCTTCTTCATAGAGGAAGCTTCGCGAATGAAGGAACATAATCAGAAAGTTATATGAACATTAAATAAAAATGGTTTTTACACATTTCGAAGGGATAATTAGTGCGACTAATTATCCCTTCTACTAAACTAAAGGGAAACTAAAGGGATTTCGGCCGGGCCCACTTTTTTTTTAAATCGATTGACTCGACTGTACCGCACGGACTACCTTCAACCTCCTCCTCCTTTATCGTAGCAATTTGAAACAGCTTTTACAGCACAGCGTACGACAATTCGTCATATAAAGATCATAGTATAATAAAAACCTAATATCACCCTCCATAAACCGATAGCAGTAAAAAAGATTAAAAAAATAAAATTCCCAATATCAGTTTATTTAATAGTTATTTGTATGGCAAGGGCGTCCAAAGGGAGTTCTTGGCGAGTGTGAAAATGCCGCACGAGCCGAAGGCGAGTACGGCATTCACACGACCCAGGACACCCTTTTCCACGTTCATGCCATTCACATAATTTTTCCTAACTTCACGAAAATCACGTTTGCCGTTTTTGTGAAAGTGTGCGCAGAAAGGCACTTTCCCGCACTACACATAAAAAAATGTTTGTACTTCTTACAACTTATTGTCCACAAACGTCAACAATTTTTTATTTGTTAATTTTCTAGTTTTACAAGGAAAAGCAGAAACTAAAATTGTCAAGGACACGAGAAATAAAAGGACAATTTCGTATATTCAAATAAGTGACAAATGAGTTCGTGACTTATTTAACACAATTATTTTTAACTGTGTAGTGCGAGAAAAAAAGACCATATTGCGTTAGTACGCATGCACAGTATTTTTTCCGCACCCATGCGAACGAGACCCTTTCTGCGCACACTTCACAGGAACGGAAAGCGGGATTTTACGTGCAAGCGTTAGGAAAAAATTGTTTGCTCATTAAAAATATTTTATTCACGTTCGCTACGAAATAAATTACTTTTCGACGCTGCAGAATTTCATTGACCCAGCTTGATACACATCTAACCTTGAACTACGGAGAAAAACATTCTATGAAGCTATCTCTCCGATATTCTCAAAAAAAAAAAAAAAAAAACATTTTACCATTCCCCCAGCAATGTCTTTGAATTCGAGTCTGCAGCAGTGATCCTGTTAACTTTAACGAAGTCATTAAATTCGCCGTAAGTTCAGTCTCCATTCGTATACACGATGGGCTCCTTTTTTGTGCTATAAAAGTCTGCGAGTCTGAAAGACTCTGATTCAATAAATAAAAAAATAAAAAAAATGAGTCACACGAGCTCGACGATTTCGTACCTCGCTAATCGCGTGCCGTATCCTTTCCTCCGATATTCCGGTCGCGTCTGCATCGAGAACATAGCACCGTAATAGGACTGGATCATCCAAGCGGCGAGGCTGCCGCTCGAGAAGACACCGGCCGCGGGGAGGCTTCTTATCAGTCGGAGAAAAAGCTCGTGACACTCCATGTCATTGGCCGGATATAGTTCGTGAATTCCTTCGGCGTGTTCGGCCTTGAGCGGTAACACCTGAACGTCGGGCTCGCCGTCCAACGGCTCGTCCTCTATCTGTGTAGTCTTCTCCGGCTCCTCGCAGGCCCAGACGTCGCCGAGAACCCGCTCGACCGTCCCTGTGCCCTCGTACAATCTTATCAACTCCTCGGCGATATCGCAATGAACGAAATTTATGTACAATGGCTTTGTCCAGTCGATCAAGAGATCCTCCTCCCGCAGTAGACGCAGAGTCTCCAGATGATCGCCGGGACAAAACACACCGACGCTCTCGTACTGCAGACCGTGAGGCTGCGAATCAAAGAAATTTCACATATGTTAATTACTTCCCATTAATAAGAAAATTTCGGAGTTGGAAAAATGATTCGTTCGATCCATCAAAATTTCATTTAAACAATTTTTTATTGTGAACCCTAATCGGCTTTCTTAATAATAATAATAATAATAATAATAATAATAATAATAATAATAATAATAATAATAATAATAATAATAATAATAATAATAATAATAATAATAATAATAATAATAATAATAATAATAATAATAATAATAATAATAATAATAATAATAATAATAATAATAATAATAATAATAATAATAATAATAATAATAATAATAATAATAATAATAATAATAATAATAATAATAATAATAATAATACGATGGCGTTATCAAGACTAGGTGGAGGATGCGATCCGTCACCTGTTTGTCATGCACGCGACAATTTTTTTCGCTAACTTTGCCGACTAATTTATTTATAATATAAAGTTTGTTCCATGATCAATTAAAAATCGATCGATTTATTACATGTTTGTTAATGAAATGGACGGAAGGTCGTACGCGATTAGTCACGCGAAACGTGAAGCTCAGCTAAACGGGGGGGGGGGGGGGGATATCTGTCGGTCACATCAATCGTGGTTGCACACGAATGATTCATCCTGCAGTTTTGCCAGGAAAACATCGCGAAATTTATCGCGTCACGCTCGATTAATGCGATTCGTCCGATAATTAACTAAAGAGCAAGAGAAGCAACATATACGGCAAGAGTGCGCATTGGAATCGACGAAAAACGAAACGTCGAGGACGTGGGAATTGCGAGGTCCCGGGGGAGGGTTAGAAGCGTTGGCTTACAGCCAGCCAGGCAATGTGGGCCAAACCCTCACACCCCTCGGCGTCCGCACCGAGAATCGAGCCACGAGCCGAACGAGTTTCGTAAGACCGGAGAGGAAGAAGGGATTTTTTTTTCAGACGCTGCCCAGCCTTTTCCGGTTCATCGGGGATTTCCTTAGTTTGCTAGCGCCGAATTCATCGATGCGACGCGCATTCAAACTATTTTATTTCACAATTTATCTAACAAAGCAAATGCATGATATTTAGGTTTACTTTGAAGACCAATTTCAAAAATGTATGTTCAAACGATTTCATTTAGCGCATGACAAATCATCGTAATCGAATTTAAAAAATACATACGAGTTCTACAGACACGTAATAGCAAAGGGCAGGGACGTTTTCGACTGTAGTGAGTTGGAGTTCATATTTGATACGAGAATCAATGTTAAAATCAAAAACCAAAAATATATGTGTTCGCGACATTCACCGCTTGCAAAACGAGTTTGAAATCCCTTTCGGAAGGTAAAGTTTACCGTTGCGAAAAGCTTAACATGAATGGTAATGCACGCGACATGTGACACGTTTGGTACACCCGTGAAAACCAATTTCCCTGACTCGATAATCACAACTGCAGATTCATTTGCAGATGCATTTGTTTTCAAAATTTATCTAAAGGAACAAATGCATTATATTTAGGTTTACTTCCAAGACCAATTTCTAAAATGCATCATTAAACAATTCCAGTTATCTAACAAACAAATCATCATAATTGAATTTGCAAAGTACATATGGGTTCTGCAGTCTCATAATAGCAAAGCTTGGGACGTTTTTCGACGGTATTGAGCTAGGCTCACTATTTCCTAAAAAATCAGCGTTAAAAGCAAAAACAAAAAATATATGTATTCGCGACCTTCACCGCGTTCAAAACGAGTCTGAAATCCCTCTCAGAATGTGAAATTTATCGTTACGAAAAGCTTAATGTGAATGGTAACGAGCATGACATGCAGTACGCTTGGTACGCCCCTGAAGACAAATTTCCCTAACTCGATAATCGCAACTGCAGAGTTAATATCGTTAAGGACAATACTTCCGCGATTAAAAAAAAATGTCAACCGAATTACGCCCCAGGTATATTCCCCGGTCTCCCGGACACTAATGAAATTTTCATATCGCCCGAGAAAACTCGATTAAAATCCCGGTATAAATTGTATCCGAGTTATGAAAACACGACGAAGACTCGCCGGACGATATTGCCAACGATAATTTTCTCCAACGGAATGAGCATAGCTTTTTATAGATATCGTCCAATGACAACCGAGCACGTGACGCGGCTCGTCCAATAACATTTGACAATCACGGTGCACGGAGTTAGCGCACGGTCCGAGAATAGCTCCACTGAACTCGCGTGTCACGCCGCTCACCAGCCGGCATAAATCTCAAACCGATAGAATGAAAAATCGATAATAGCTTGGAAAGATCCTCGTTAGTTTGTGCGGCGGACGATGCAGGATAGCACGCGGAGGTTAGGAACGGGTAATAGGACCGGAGTAGATCGATAGTGACCTTTGCCTTCTATCCACACAGTACTACGTAAATCTTTGCGCTACTCTACTCTCCCTCTAAACCCAGCCATGCAGGTCAGCGGTGGTGGAAGCAAAAAAAATCATATTTATGGTGCAACGAACGCGCGATAAGTACGAGAGTGATTAAGGACACGTCGATGTTACTTACCGAGAGCGTCATTCCCGGAAAGTGGATGCAGATCGGGACTTCCGGCCAGCCGTCAGCCACGTAAAAGTTAAACTCCCACACCTTGTCACGCATGTAGGTCAGGAGCGTTTGCTGAAACTGCGACAGAATAGAAGAAGAAACAGTGTAGTTGTCGTGGAAATATGAACGGGAACTTCGTTAGTGCTCGGGACGCTTCTTTTTCGTCCCGTTCTCTCGATCTTCGACCGGGCGTTACGTACCATAACCTAACTTTTTCGCAGTTACGTGCGGCTAAAGACGTAAACACCGTAATGCTCTCAACCGCGTCGATTTTTCTCATAAAACTTTTGTCCCAACTTTTTCGTCATTCGCTACACAAGTATCGAGAACAAAGTAATTTCTCGACGGACCGTAAGCCCGTGGAGTGCAGCTGAAGGGGAAAAACATTGTCGTGGCCCGGACGAGGAAAACAAAATCGATTGAGGTAAACGTACCAATGGCCGGACATTTAAGGCGATATCTATCTTTGGAACCATTTTACGCTATCGTGCATCGATCATTTTTGCAAATAACCAATTTCAATGTTAGAGTTTCTAATTTTCAAAACGCATACATGAAATAATATTGCAATATCTTGAAAAATATTTATTCAAGGGCTGAAGGACTTAGGTCGATGGCCCGTTGGCAATGGTAATAGCAGAGGAATATATTATGTAAATAATCGCGCTAATGTATCACCGTACCATGTAATACATTGTCAATAAATACATTTACTACTTTACTACTACTATTTATTCACGAAAACGCTGGAAAATAAAAAAGTACCAGTGGTTGGACAGATGTTTATAGGTGTGTTCCGATTTTCGGACTAGACATGTCTCAATGTTTCGGACGGTCGCACATTCTGGCAGTAATAATGCACGACCCTAACGGAACTTAGGTGACCGTCGGCAGACTGCAAATAGACTAATGTACAATGTACAAAATTTTGCTCTAGAGTCGCGTATAACCTTTCTTTTTTTAACGTCGTCTTTCCTATAACCCTTGCTACGATCGCTGTATAGTCTTATTTATTTTTACTTATAGTTGCATGGGAATCGCTCGAGTCCATGAAATCAGAGTTACATAAAGATTGCAAGTTTGTACAAAGCGATCGGTCTCATTCCAGTACAGCCGGAGTTTCTTTGAGTTTTTATGCAGAAACTGGTACATTAAATTGAATGTACAATTGTGATGAAAAATTAATATACTTTTTCATTGAATCTAAAGTAAATTATAAAAATTGAAGTACTTTCATCGTGAACGTACAGTAAATTATTAGTAATTAACTATTCCCAATGTTTTTAATGCACCGAACATTAATTTCTCATCACGATTGTACATGGAATTTAATACAACAGTTTTCGCATAAAAACTTTCAGTCCGGCGCATTAAATTTCTTACGAAATTTGTTTACAGTGCAGATACTGGGTCTGTGGATTTACGATTCCATGTACCAGTCTCGGATCACAAAAATCCACTATAGTTTAAGCAAATGTAACAATTAAATTACTATTTACGCTTGGTCTATCTTTTGCATGCATATCAATTACTATTTATAGATACTATTTTAACAGTAACTGCCATTTTTTTAACCATTATATTCGTAATAAACTTAAGTTTGGGGCCAGTTGTCCGGTAACTGGCTCGTGTTCAGTCATTGGTACGTTTACCTTACCTAGATCGAGTGCGCGGTTTTTGACAACGATATATTACCATCGTTTATTCTCTGTCTGCTCCGTGGTATTTCAATTTCTACGTAATAATATCGACGATAAAAAAACAAATAAGAAAGACTGATTAAAATATATATATATATTGAATAATATTCGAGGGAACGATCACGCGATCGTCGAGTATCTTCAACGTCGTCGTGGCCTTGACATCGAGCAGCTTTAACCGAGCCAACCTGCCCGGCACACTGAAAATTATTATGGACGGAGAACTCGGGGTTGTTTATATTTATTTATATTTCACTAGAATTTCTCGTGCCGCACGGAGCGCGGTTTCCACTCTCCCTCGGACAAACACGCGCCACGAGAATATATCCTCTCGTTTCGCCGGACCTTCCAATTACGCCCGGCAACCGACGGGTCTCTTAATTACAACTCCGAAGGAGTTGTGCATACGCGCTCCTCCGGCCCGAGTCGGGACATTGATAAACGATGGAAACGATGAGGAAAGGTTCGAGCCGATCGATCCTCTTCGGTCCCGCGGTTTTAACCGTCAAAGGTCTTCAGGACAATAATCTTTCGTTCGAACAGCGAAAAAAATAAAATAATAATGAAAAAAAGAAAAATTAATGAACCAAATCTCGTGGAATCCACTTGCGCCCACTCGAACAAGATCGAGCAATTCCGGTACTTTTTTAAATTAAAACATCGCGTCGTAAATAATCCAATTAAAAAATGAAAATGAGCTTGAAATTTCAGCGTAGGTTTGATAAAAAAAAAGAAAAAGTGTTGTGATTAACATTTCTGTTTGGCCATTACCACTCCAACAAGATCCAGCAGTTCTGATAATTTTTTTAATTAAAACATTTCGTCGTAAATAATCCAATTAAAAAATGAAAATCAGCTTTAAATTTCACCGTGGATTTGATAAACAAAGAAAAAGTCTTCCGACTACCACGCCAACAAGATCCAGCAGTTCCGGTGTGTTTTTTAATTACAACAGTTATAAATAATCCAATAGCATATTTATTTTTTTTTTATCAGCTCTAAATTGCTGCGTAGATTTGATAAAACAGAAAAAGCATTGCGATTAACGTTTCGATGCGGAGTCCCGGTCGATCGCAAAGCCGTCTCAGCGGCGACGAGATGTGCCAGCGCGCGAGAATAAGCCTCGTGCCGAAGAGCCATTAAGTCAGGTCAGGACAGGCGAGTGTGATCGAGGCGTTTGTGTGCAACTCGCGCATTTCCTTCCTTCCCAGCGACGAGGTATAGAGATCTCTCGCTGTCTCCCGGCGCTTCGAGCTCTGTTATTCGCGTGCTGGTCGAGTTTTCGCTCCAACTCCGACGCTAACCGGGGCTGTTATCGTTGCCACTGTTGCCACTGCTACAGGGCTCGTTATAATCCTGGAATAAACCAACCTGCAGCAGAAGCAGCGAGTTCACATGCCACTTGCGACAAGCGAAAAGGCGTTCGACGGTCAAGGTCGCGACGTCCTGACGCACGTAAAAGTGTTTTCGTCCTGTCAGCCATCGCGCTGCTAGTTAGCAGTTTCTATACCGTTTAGCAGCGCCGTTGTGCCAATGCGGCGGCGGAGTGAATCGATGAACTTTGCATGTTTCGCTTCGGCCGTCGAGAAAACCGTCAGCTACATTTTTTTTTCTCTTCCTATGTTGTTGTCACTTTTTTTTCTTTCTTTTTCATTCTCCGTCCCCGTTCGTCAGTTTTTCCGATAGCTCGGCATGATTGGCTTTTCGGCCTTTGTGACTGTCCTCTCCGTGCATTGTTTTCCAGCGCGCAGCCCGACGCGCACGTAAGAATAATCGTCGATTTCGATTCGGGAATCATTCGAGATGGAACAATGCTTCGGTTTTGCACGCGGCAAAGAATTTATCCGCGCTGCGTTCGGTTTGTCCGTTATACATCTGGCTGTTCCGTCGAACTCCATCAGTTTCGAGCCTCGGGATAATGGAGGGAGCGAGGCGAAGCCGAGCCCGGATTCCGGGACGGCGCGGAGACGCGTACGGTGTCAACAGCAGCGACGGTAAATGCGCGATATGATAGGTAGAGCGCGCGGAAGAGCCGACAGCATTGCGGCGACCCAAATCCCGCAGGAGCGATTCAACGCCGCTCAGGCTCGAACTCGTGCGGAATCGAGAGTCAATCGAGAGGCGGGCTGCGGAAACCGCAGACTGAATCGAACGGATATGGAGCACTATGGGACCCGAGGGTTAAGCCGCGCTTGCGGATTTGCATCGAGAACTCTGTAATCTTATTATCTTCGTAAACATTTAAAAAGACAATGGTAAAATCACTATTTTACATTCGTTGTCTCTTAAATTTTTGGAAGAAGATTTCACTAATTTTGAGGGTTTCGACGACGCTTTCGTACTCCCGGGCGGATACGATATTAGCGCACGATAAGCTGACGCTGCGGAGGACCGAAACCGCATCGACGGAACATAATTAACCCTTTCGCCGCCAGCGTGTCATATTTGCTACGTCGGCGAAACAGCTGGCCTTAAAAAAAACATCGTCTGTTTTAATATCAATATTATATAAAAAAAAAGTTTGACTAATAATAATGAATGTATAGTTATGTTGGGAAAAAATTATACTTTGTCTACGAGAAAGTTAATTAGCGACTAATTGGCATTTCCCTTTCTTTGATTTAAAAAAATCGCATTGTTAGGATTCAGCAGCAAAAAAAAAAAAAAAAACTGACGGGGCATTCTTCGTACCACAGCACCGCAGTGGTGATACAATTTTCGCGACCTAAAAAAAGATACAAAAAATGACCATTCGTTAATCCCGTATAAAAGTATGCACGAGGTAAATACTATATTATGCACAATAATCCGGCGTTAAAGAAAGAGCAAAACTCCTCGAGTGATAGAACAAAAAAGGTCTTCGGGATCTCTCTCGTCGTCGTCGTCGAGGTCGGCCACTGCGGCGATTCGCGCATACGAGGAGAGAGTTCGCGCACGTGCGACCTTGACCTCCCTTGACTCTCTCGTGGTGCGATTCGGTTTCAGCGGTTCGCACTCGGCGTTGCGCGCCTACATACACATGTAGCTGTACCAAATGTATATACATACACACATATATATACGACTCTAAGTTTACGGGAACGCACCTACAGTGGTGATAACAGTACCCGCAAGAAAGTAACCTTTCTTTCTACCGTGCGCCGGAAGTTTCGCAGAGCATGCTCTGCCCAACAGATTGTAAGGTAAGACATGATTGCCACGATATTTTTCAACTGAAATTCCCCCGAATTTTCCCGGTTTTCCAGAACAAAAATTTAATTTTTCCAGTCAATCGATCAGGGTAGGAAAGAACAATTAAAAATAACGCAAAATGCAACATATAATGATTATTAATATATTAAACTCGGTGCACAATATCAAAAGTTCCCAACGAAATTATTAATATCACGACACAGTCATATATATGCCATATATAGTCGACAAGTTTGCTGAAACGAAAAATGTAGTCGTTGTGTAGTACGGGATTAAACGAAAAACATCAGATTCAAAAAATGTTCAGGATTAAAAAAATATTCCATGACTTTTGCCTGACTTTTCTAGGTCCCAACAAATGCACCGACTTTTCCCGGTTTTTCTTGTTTTCCAGGTCCGTGGCAACCATGTAACAGTAAGAATGCTCGGAAATGTCCCAGTCAGCGGACGATCCTATGCAGATTTTATTTATTTTGCATTTAAGTATTGGAAATACAATTTGACACTTTTAATCGTATCTATAAACATGATACACAATTTTTTTTTTTTTATGCACAAAAAAATATACAAGCCTAAATTATTTTCTATTGTTGCATTTTGTTAAGACAGATGATACGGTGTCCGGAAATTTGTGCAAGCGTTACTACATACGCGACAGTTCGAGGAAGTTAGGTTTGCCAGCTTTCTAAGTAGCTTATCTTCAATATCGTTTCACGTGACTACAATTTTTTCATTGATTTATTTAACAAACGGTAAAGAAATTCTTTTAGTTAATATGAGCTAGTTCAGTTTGTACATCGGACTTCTCGAAATCAGTGATTGCCGAACGGAATCGCGAGAGAGCCCGGGGGCGTTAAGCGGGAAAGTGGCGTGTGGAAACGTTCCTCGCAGCGATCGAACGAGAAAGAGAGACACGGAGTCGGCATCGGTAAAGGCCGAGAGGGGTGCAAATTAATTCGTCGCAGTTTCTCGGCTCCGCAATGAAAACGCGATGAGAGATATAAAAATTTCCAGTCTCGTCCGCGAGCGCTACACCTACGTGTAGAGAAACGCACGCGAGAAATGTCGACTCCGCGAACGACCTTGACCTCACGAAAGAGACACTCGGCCAGGCTCGAGAGAACAACAGTCCTGTAACGCGACGAGATTAAATGATCCTCGCGCATAACAAACGTCGGCAGTCCTTCGCATTCTTACCCTCGGTCGGCAAAGTTCGTCTTTTCATTGCTAAATTACTCGAGGAAACACGTCGACGAGTGGGCCAGTATATCAAATGAACACTGAAAAAGACGACACCACGACATCTGTATACGAATAGTCCATACCGTGAAAGCGAGCACGCAACGTCTTACCGCCAATCGGTTCTGCACCAAGAAAATCCTTGAAACTCTTGATTGCTTTTACCGGAATTTATGTCATAGATAAAAACCACACTTCTGGTTTCGGAAATCTTAATTTTCAACCGGAAATTACTTTATACGCGAAAACGTCACCTTCGACTAGAAAATCTAATTTTTCGACCGGAAGTCCGGCACTTTCGTTTTGAAAATATGATTTTTCGACCGGAAATGATGCCATACGGGAAAAAGTCACTTCCGATTAGAAAATGTTAGTTCTCGACCGGAAGTGACGTCATACCGGAAACATATCACTTCTGGTTTAAAAAATCTTATTTTCCAACCGGTAATTACTGTATACGGTACTGTAAACGTCACTTCCGGTTAGAAAATGTGAACTTTCGACCGGAAGTGACGACATAACGGAAATTCGTAATTTCCGGTTAGAAAAATCTCATTTTTCAACCGGAAATACGTGACTTCCGGTGTGAAAATCTCATTTTTCGAGCCGAAGTGATGTATTTCCGGTATGACGTCACTTCCGGTCGAAAACAACGATGTTTACATCGTGACGACGATGTTTATACTTTCAACGGCTCTTTGTTGCTGGGCCGACGTCTGTTTGTCTCGTAAATACAATTCGGTCTTTTGCGGTGTTTACTTCGCTTCTGAGACTCGAAAACTTTCGCGACGAACACTTTCTGCAAACTTCGTCGAGCTTTGCGTGGGTTGAATGCAGTGCATTCACGTAAACAGGTGACCTTGACCGTGACCCGCGGCGAAGTACAGCGCGCCGAGAATACACGGTCACGAGCGTGACCGCGGAATTAAGCTGGTTCAGCCACACCCCCCTCCATTACTTTCTCGATCTCTGACGTCGGATAATCCTTTTCCGGCAGCTATTCGTCCGAGAACGACGATACTCTTCCACTACTTCCACTATGTCACCAAACCCTCCGGAACGTCTGCGCCGGATGCTGCGGCATTCGTTGTCGAACTTCACCGAGCCAAGTTACGACGTGGTCGAGCATCTTTACGGAGACACATAACTCTCGTCGGTTTAGGACGGCTGCAGCCTGCAGCCGAATAGCGCATAGGTCACATGTCTCAATTTACGACTCTTATCTTTGAAGGGCCTCGGGCCGATGCCTTCGGGTTCGAAAATGAAATTGGCCGAGATACGCTTCGAATTTTATAACCGGAAAAAAAATTCCGTTACCAGCGGATAGCGATAAATAAAAAGCAAAGAAAAATTTGACAACATTTGTGGATATGCTGTTTCTTCAATGACACACACTCAGAAAACAAAATCGATTGCGTCAACAAAATGAGCGCTTACGGGTGGCGAAACAAATTTTTGGTTGATCGGACGAAATAATTGTTGAAGTGAGTAAAGAAACATTTGATTCGACGGCCTGTTAGTTCGATCAACGAAGTATTATTTTCGATCAACCAAACATTTTTTTCGCCACCCATAAGCGCACATTTTGTTGACTCAATTGATTTTTTTTCTCTGTGCAAATAAAAAGTGTTCGTAAACATCGAAAATTTTTTGAACGCGAAAAAAAGTTCGTAAGGATTAAAAAATGAAAGCCCAATTTGAAGCTCGAAAATGTGTTGCACTGTAAAAAAAATTCGTATGAAATTTAATGTACTGGTACTGGAAGTTTTTATGCATAAACTGGTATATTAAGTTTCGTGTACAATTGTGATGAAAAAGTAACGTACAGTATATTAAAAACTTCAGAAAAACCTTACTTTTAATGATTTACTTTAACTTTACTATAAAAGTACTTTAAATCCAATAATGTACTTTAATTTCACTGTAAAAGTTCATTAATTTTTCGTCACAATTGTACGTTAAATTTAACGTACCAGTTTTTGCATAAAAACTTCCAGTCCGGTGCATTAGATTTACAATTTTCTTTAACGGCGTAAAAAGCGTTCTTGGACTATCAATCCAAGTAATGAAAAGAACGATTTAAAAACGACTCTTATTTTTTTAGAATTAAAAAGAAAAATCGTGCTTGGGTAAAGAAAATGAAGACAAAGTTGGGACTTTGTCGCGTAAAACACAAAGACTTCTCGGCTGCACCGCGCTCTACTTCGTATCTATTATTCGGATTTTCATTCATGCCCGTTTGCGAGACCAATCTCCCCTTTCTGGTCTCCGTGCACGGTCTCGCGGAGCGTCGTTGAAAAGTTAATCTTGCAAATTTTCTCTGTATCACTTTGTGGAAACTTCTCCATCGTACGCTCCCTTTCTTCATCGTCTATTGGCAATTTTATCAAAGCCAAACGAGACGGTCGCTCGTAACCCCGGGAGGTCTGAATGCCTCTCGTGCCGTGCGAACGACGCCGCTTCTCATTTACCCGATCATCGAGTTAATTAACTTTTGTTTTTAGGCGCCCCTTCACGCGACCGGTGTGTGCGCGCTCCGCTTTCCCAAGTGCCGTGACGTGGCCCGCGGTCGAAAGCGTCGCGACGCTTGTCCGTCGACCTCGGCCCGGCGACGGAGCCTACAAACGCGACGGTTGGGCGGTGCGTTTGACCCCGACCGAGTCTTTCGACGATAAGTGTCAAAGAAATCGTCTTTTTCCAATTAAATTGATTTAAATGAATAAAAGTTGTAAATTCACATTTGCCCTGGAAATAATATGGAACGATATTTACGACGCTTGTCCGTCGACCTCGGCACCGTTTATTACCCCGAAGATATCTACATGGGACTAAATTTCATCGAGTTGTAATGGGTCTGTTTTGCATCGCACAAACTTCGCTCCGGAAAGTTTACTTAGAAAATAAAATTCTACAAGTTAATCATTTTTTTTTCTTTCTTTCTGAAGCACTGCTTTGAGTGAGACTTGCCGAAGATGAAACTTGATGTCATGCAGATACCTTCAGGGCCATGGTCCGTTTGACCCCGAGCAGAGAGTCTTTCAACGATAAAAGTAAAAAAATCGATTTTTTCCAATTAAATTTATTTAAGTAAATAAAATGCATGAATTCGCATTTACCCTAGAAATAATATCGAACGATATTTATCGTTCGATATTACGACGCTTGTCGACCTCGGCACGGCGATGGAGCCTACAAACGCGAGGGTTGGTCGGTGCGTTTGACCCCGACCGAGTCTTTCAACGATAATCGTAAAAAAAATCGTCTTTTTCCTATTAAATTGAGCTAAATCAATAAAATTTGTAAATTCGCGTTTACCCTCGGTATAATATCGATCGATATTTACGACTCTTGTTCGTCGAACTCGGTACGACGATGAAGCCTAGAAATGGGACGGATGGGCGGTCCGTCTGAACCCGAGCGAATCTTTCAACGATAATCGTAAAAAATTAATTTTTTCTAATTAAATTGATTTAAATAAATGAAAAAATTGAATCCACATTTATCCACGAAATAATATCAAACGCTATTTACGACTATTATGCTTCGACAACTTTTCACGGTACGCTTAACACGGTGTGTTTTGCCGATGGAAATTTCTCGACTCGAAGACAATCGTAAGCGGCGCAGAAAAAATATAGATATTTATATTTTACCGATGGACAAGCGTCGCGACGCTTTCGACCGCGTCGCGGCGACAGATTGGCGGTTCGTTTGACCCCGACCGAGTCTATCAACGATAATCGTAAAAAAAAGTAATCGTCTTTTCCCAATTAAATTGATCTAAATAAATAAAATGCCGCAGAAAAATATAGATATTTATATTTTACCGATGGACAAGCGTCGCGACGCTTTCGACCGCGGCGCGGCGACAGATTGGCGGTTCGTTTGACCCCGACCGAGTCTATCAATGATAATCTTAAAAAAAAGAAATCGTCTTTTCCCAATTAAATTGATCAGAATAAATAAAATGTCTAAATTCGCAATTTACCCTCGAAATAATATCGAACGATATTTGCGGCCAACATGCTTCGACAACTTTTCACGGTACGCTGCACACAGTGTGTTGCCGAACGAAATTTCTCGACTCAAAGAGCACCGGAAATGGCGCAGAAAAAAAACCACGTTGAATGCAAATACCCATTCGCGTATAGGCACTTTGATCTTTGAGCTCCCTGGATTTCCTTCGGAGACGCGTGATGCATCTCGGGAAAGCCATTAAAGATTCGCGACGGATGACCTGGTTTCAAAAAGGCGAAGTATGTACATCGTTGCATCCTGTGTAAGCCTGCTGCAGCCTCGCGTGTTATAGCTTCGATCAGGACTTGAGCCACCGAGCCAATAACACTCATATCCCATTTTTTTGTCTCTCCGATCTACACTATAGGATTTATATATATATATATATATATATATATATGAACGAGACAAAAGCTCTGCTTCTACTGTTCGATTTACAACGTGGAAGGATATGAAATCGCGTGTTGGATATGATCGAAATTTGATTTGTACGGCTCGTCAATCGAGCGACAAATTGACTCGTTGCATTTTTATTTGCTGTTGCCCATCGAGGGTTTTTTCATATTTTTTTTTATTGTCAATATTATTATTTTTTAATTCTTTGATTTATTATGTATCTAACTTTGTTCTTAAGGGAATACGTCACACAACGACTTTTCTACTTTTGGAACGAAAAATCACAAGTGTTATATAAAGCTTTTTTAACAGAATTTTAAAAATGAATAAGGCTTTTTTAAAAGAATTTATAATAATTTTTTCTGCACACGGATTCTGAGATACGTGACCTTAAAATTATGTTAATTAATATGCGCTGCATATGGTGTCGCGTGAAAAGCAACATTCTTTAAGAAAATATATATCCAGAGTACTTTATAAGAATTTTTTCTTAAATAACATTACAACATTATTAGGGATGTATTAAAAAACTAAAATCGAGCTGTGCTCATGGATAGATTTCTGATGAATAGATATCTAGGCCTCAACCACTGCTAGCAACATGCCTTCGACCCCCCCCCCCCCCCCCACCACCATTAAGAAACGACGGCCTGTGAGCTTTAAATCTTTTAAATATTATTTATCTAACATTATTCTTAAATCTTTTATATATTATTTACCTAACTTTATTCTTAAATCTTTTATATATTATTTATCTAATTTATTATTTGAATCTCTATTCTATTTTTCTAGGTGTAAACTCACCTTGAGGGACTCCGGCAAGTATCCGGCGAGGAAGTCCAACAGTTCGGGTAGCTCATCGTCGGTGAGCAGGCGGAAGTTCCGGCCCCGTTCAACCGCCTCGGGGCACTCCATACTGAAACTAATTAAAGCGGTAAAGGATATACCATAAACGGTCTAACATTAGGGGCATGAACTTTTGACCCCCCGCACCCCCCCCCCCCCCCCCCGCACCCAGTCCTTCCATTATCGTAATTTTTTTGCCGTCATACGAACGGTGCAAGAGGCATGTATGACTTGAGACAATACCGGGGAGTCTCTTGCTCAGTAGAGTAGGTCGGCGCTTAGTCAGACGGCAGCGACGACGGAGCCGCGCGGCCACGCGCGTTCGAATTTATCGTTCGGCTCCGGTTACACCAATTGTTTTAATTCAAAGCCGCGTTACAAATTTTTACGCTTCGTCACCTTTGGCGTTAATCGGATTAACGCGAGGCAAAGCCGAACGTGGAGATAAAGTTACAATAAAAAAATAGTATATTTCGATACAAGAGGCGAAACGAGCGTTTTGCGCACTGCGAGTTTGAAGGACAGCACGAAGCCGAGGCGAAGGGCTGTCCTTCACACGAGTAGTGCACAAGAAGCGAGATTGGCCTCAAGTATCGAACCATATTTTTCTTTACGAATGCAATGCAAAATCCGAGTTGCCCACCGTTCACAGACATGCACAATGGGGTTAGCCTCGGTGTTACTATAGCAACCGTCTGTTAATACAGTAACCGTTTGCGACGCTAGATGGCACTAGTAGCAAAACCTTATTTTGCACACTGATGACCAGTGCGCAAAGTACTTTGCACACCGGTGAACCAGTGCGCAAAGTGTTTTGCCCACTGGAGAATGCCTTTTGCATGCATCAGTAAAGAAAAATGTTATGTGATACTAGTGCGGTGGAGCGAACATAATACGCTGGCAAGTGAGACGCACTCACTGACACAGCGTGCGTATAAAGTTCGCTTTACCGCACTTGCATCGCAAATTACTATTGTATTACTATTGTAGTGTACCTGAAATGTTTTCTGCATTATCAGAACACATTTATGAAGATCGATAACGTCGTATATTTGCGATTTTGTTTTTTTTTTTATTACCGAGCGAAAAAATAAATACAACACATTTCTCTGACTGAAATCGATGGAAACCACCTGCCGTCATGAAATATGATTATGATTCCGCGGTACCTGGAGTTATGCAACAAACCCGAATGAGAGTTGCGTAATTGCTATAAATTCGTTTCTTCTCCCAGCGGGCTATCCGAACGATTACGACAGGTTTGTAAGTGCATATTAAATTTATACATCCACGAGCGAGACAAATACCGCCTCTTTACGTAACCCTCGCCACCAGAGTGGATGGAAAATATCGGGCCGCTGCTGCTATTATAGCCCACCACCCTTGTTGGCGCTCTCGAGAGTTTCTGGCCACCCCGTTGTTCCACCGTTATACAGCTTCAGTCGATTTTACTATCCACACCGAATTTGGCTTTCCCTCTTGATTCGTTTATATATAGTTTTACATACATATATATCGTTGCTGTTTCACTCGTCTCTTTATCCTATAAACTCCGAACGATCCGGCAACGAACTAATCCTATCGAGCCGACTTTTATTTTCGCTTCTGCCATTTCCTACTTTTGCTCTTAAATTATGTTCCATTCTTTCCTATCGCAAATATTCATGACCCCCCGAAGATATCTGCATGAGATTAAATTCTGTAAAGTTACAACAGCTGCGCTTTGCATCGCACAAACTTCGCTCGGGGAAGTTCACTCGGAGAATACATTTTCATTTTTATTTAATTAAATGTTTTTTTTTTGTTCCTGAAGCCGCGCATTGATAGAGACTTTCCAGAGATAACATTTTATGTCACGCAGGTATCTGCTGGGCCATGGATAGTTGAATATCTTTAATCCTTTCGGGTTCCGCGCTTTATCCTATAAATTCGAACGATCCGGCAACGAACTAATCCTACCGATTCCACTTTTCTTTTCACTTCAGTCATTTCCTCCTTTTGTCTTTAAATTATGTTCTATTCCTTCCTATCGTGAATCGAAAATCTTTAACCCTATCGGGTGAAATTCCTCACGCGGCATTCTTGCCGATGAAAATGCTTTGAGATCGAAGAATGTGGTAAAAGTCATCCGTAAAGATCTCTTTATCCACTCTTTATCCTATAAATTCGAACAATCGGGCGATGAACTAATCCTACCGATTCCACTTTTCTTTTCACTTCAGTCATTTCCTCCCTTTGTCTTTAAATTATGTTCTATTCCTTCCTATCGTAAATCGAACATCTTTAACCCTATCGAGTGAAATTCCTCACGCGCCATTCTCGCCGATGAAAATGTTTGGAGATCGAAGAATGTCGTAAAAGTCATCCGAAGACCATCTCTTTATCCTATAACTTCGAACGATCCGGCAAAGAACTAATTGTACCGATTGCACTTTTATTTTCACTTCTGCCATTTCCGACTTTTGCTTTTAAATAAAGTTCTATTATTTCCTATCATAAATATGTTTAGCCTTATTCGGGTGAAATTTCGCACTCGACATTCTCGCCGAAAGATTAATTTTGCATAATAATAACCAAGATGTTATTAACAAATTAATACAAAAATTAATAGTTTAACAAATTACCCGACATAGAAACTTTTATTTTTATGCAAATGTTTCGTTCATTTTTCTGAATACGTATCCATTTTTACAGATTTTTCAATTTTGTTTGTTTTTTTTAATGGAAAAAATGTGTGAAAAAACACAAAACGACATAGTTACCTTAACCCTTTCGTGTGAAATTTTGCCTTTTGTGAAAATGCTCGTAGTTCGGAGAATGTGGTAAAAGTCATCCCGACAGCGAACATGGTTACGAGTTCAAGGATTTGATGCCCGGAGCGCGAGGTTCGTTCCCCGAGGAAATTTCGAATGTACGGCGAGTCCGTTGCGATGCGAATCGTACGGGGAACTTTAATTGTCTTCATTTGCGGCTATTGTGCTTCGGAAATAGAGTTTATTTGGGTTTACTTCAGTATCAGTCGCGGGGAGAGTTGAGAAACGTAAGGACTTATACGTGTTACTCGTCGATGAAAGGGGATTATATGGGTCAACGGTGGAGCAAACGATTGTTTTGCCATCAAACAACGAAGCCTGCCAGCTCGATGGGGCTCGAAGGGGCTCCGCGTGGGAAGGCGCGGATGGACTCGCGTAATGCATGCGAGTAGCCGTGCACGCTCAGCTCGCTCGAGACGATAGAAAATTTGAAAGGAATATACTGTTTACCGCGATGGGGAAACACGAGAAGCCCGACGACTGATCGATATTGCTTATCGAGAGTACACGATCGAGGACTCTCCGGACGTAATGCTGAATAAACATCTAGGTGCTCCTTCCGTAGAAACGATCAAAGGAGGAGGGGCGGGGGTTAATTTATTCTGTATGAGAAGAAAACAAATCGTGTGAAAAATTCCACGCGATTTATCGTACTTAAAGACGTTCAGATCGTGTATGAAAAATGCCGAGACTCTAATGTAAAAATGGAAAGCAATTTTTTATCGATTTTAATTTATATTTATAATATTTTATATTTTCGGAAAATGCAAGCGCACTATAAATCGCGATATACTTACGGGTAATCGAACGTGTGGGATTTATATAATAAGATGGTTTTTAGAAATCCAAAGTCTACCGAGCACTATGCGGATCATTGCCAAAATGAAAAGAAATTTTAAAAAAAACCCCCAACGATTTGATTTTTAGAAATCGAAAGTCTATCAAGCACTATATCGATCATTTCAAAAATAAAAAAAAAACCTCAACCAACTGGTTTTTACAAAACAAAAGTCTACCGAGCACTATGTCGATCATTTCAAAAATAAAAACAAACCTCAACGAATTGGTTTTTAGAAATCAAAATTCTACCGAACACTACGTGAACCATTACGAAAAAATAATAGAACCCCCCCCCCCCCCCCCCCTCCGCCCTCCCAAAAACGATTTAGTTTTTAGAAATCGAAAGTCTACCGAGCACTATGTGGGTCATAACGACCCTGGGGTCCGTAGCCGGGCGTAGTGGTAGAAGGCCGACTAAGGTTTCTAATGTCTGTGGGGCGGCAGTAGTGCATAATCGAAGAATCGTCGTTGTCACGACACATCCATTGCGGGCTAAGTCCCGCGTACGGCATTGGCGCCGTGTGCGAGTGTGAACGGCCCAGTGCTCGGCCTCGTAACACCGATTGGCGAATGCCAGTCAAAATAGCGACAAACATTAAACCCTCTCATTAACGACAATGAAATTCGCCCATTACGCCTGTCCGTCCCACCGTCGCGGGCAAAATCCATCTCCGGCGAATCGCGGAGCTTTCTTGAATAATAAATCGAGTTAAATTGCGCGTCGAGTTTCCGGGCTCCGCTGCGTATATACGCTCGTTTCCTCGTTCATCGCAGCGCGCTCCCGGCGAGCTGGAGGCGGCGCGGGACGCGCGCACCGAACAGCTGCTGCATGCAGGATCAGGAAGAAGCTGCCTCGTTATCTCCCCCGAGACGTTGTTTCACCTCGAAAATCCCCCCCTCTCTTTTACCCCCTAAAAATCCCACAATCCACTCTCGCTTAACGCCAATCAGAATTATTCCAATTCCAACCTCTCTAAAAAAAAAAGAAAAAAAAACTCCCCTCAGAAGTTGTAATTAATACATTTTCGTTCCCCTCCTAAACGAGCCTATCGCGTGACCAGCGCACGAAATTTCCACCCAAATTCTCGTTCTACCCTCAGCCTCGTTAAGCCCAAAGAAAAAAAGAACAAAAAAAATGAAAAATAAATTTTACAATAAAATCACGATCAATCTTCTTACATCCGACCGCCCGTTTCGTGAGATAACCCAACGCGTAGTCGTGCTAGTAGACACACGCCAAAGGCACACAGACACACACACACCCCTCGAGCGAACTTCGCGGTTTGGCGGAGCGAGGGGTAGAGCAGCTTCCCAGCCGAGTCTGCACAGTTATAATACGGCCCGATAGTCGTCGAAAGTCCTGCACGATCCGAGCCACAGCGAGTTCGAGCCGGCTACGCCGTATTGCCTTTGGCGTGGGCCCTCGCACGCAAGCCTACACATATATGCGCGTCGAAAGAAAGAAAAAAACGTAACTTTGTTTTTTTCATTATTTTTCTTACAACATAATTGCGACAAACGCAAAGAGAAACGTTCGAATTTTATTGATTTACCTGGAACGAGTCGGGGGGGACGAAGCGTGACGGGCTCTCTCGTTTTGGCTCACCCGAAACCCGCGGGTGTTAGTTCGCCCTCTGTGTGTACTGCGGCTATCGCTGCGCGACGGCGGCGACGACGGGATCTCGTATACTTAACCGAGATGCTCGCTCGATGGGCTGTTTACGACGTAGCTTCGTTGCTGTCAGCCTTGCGGCGCCTCTGCGCGACGATTCGATGGGGAAAAAAAACTCGTTTCGCGCCGATCGTCCTCTCTTTGTATTATGTTCGTTATTGTTTTCCGTGCCGAGTGCGGAAAGAAAAAAGAAAACGTCGCGGGCCGACTGTCCGAGCGCTCGACGGACCGAGGAGCTCTCCCTGCCGTGTGTCGATGCGAACTTTGCTTTCCTTCTCGGCGGAACTCGGCGGACTGGGCGCACTGTCGATGCGTGTGTCTGTGTTGTACGACGCACGCCGGGATACGGAGTGCGGATGAGAAATAACGTCGGGCACCGTGCTCCGCTGTCGCCAAGGGGTTGTTTCAACGGAGGCACCCGCCCTCGCCGCCCCCAGAACCCGCACTGACACCCCCGCGGGCCTCCTTCGTCTATCCACCGAGTTAACGCCGCCCGGCGCTGCGCACGCGCACTGCGCCGCCACGATTTTACAAAGCGCAGTGCCGCATTGCCGGGCCCGGGAACCCTCCGACCCGACGACTTTTCGCACCCTTGAATTTTATCTGTCTCGGTAACTCGTTCACCGACGCGTTGGCGATATCGTTCGAATGCAATTTTTGATTCGTGAAAGGCATCAATTTCGCTGATGAATGTATGAGAGGTGGGTTTTTTGTTTTTTTTTTTTGTTTTTTTTTAAGGCGGTAAGACGAAGGGTGAATCGGGAGCGCACAGTGCCGCATTGGCGAAGCGGTGGACCCCTCGCCGCGGACGAACCCCTGCATTTCGTGAGTCACCCTCCCTGCGAAAAATCAGTAATGGAACGACAAATATACCAATCAGCGGTAATGGAGGAAAGCGAGAAAATAAAGAAACACTTGGTGAAAATATTGCGACGCTCGAGTGTTGCAATGTTTTTGCGATTGTGTGAACGATCTCACATCGATCGATCATTGTGGAAATGCTTTACCGAGATTTAAAACCAGAAGTTCAAGTTCGTGAGGAAATGAAGCTATAAATATATATATATATTTTTATATTCGCAAGAGATTGAATGATGTTTTTCGGATTTTAGGAGGGATTGCGAAACCACTTCACGAAGCCTTGAAAATAAAAGATTTAACATGAAAAATGTGATTCGTACATCAATGATCTCATTGAGCCATAGTAGTAAATTTTGTTCTCTTCATTCCATGGTACTTCCTATAAAAACTGATCAAACAATGCTTTTGCTAACATAATATACGTGGGTTAAGGACACAACTGAACGAGCTCCAGAAATCGGTCATGGTTTTAACTAACAATTACGCAGTGTTAGTGTTAACTGAAACTTGGCTCGTCTATAAACACTGGGGAACTCGGCTTAGAAAACTTTGACGTATCAGTGCTACTTTTTTGTCCGAGACCTTAATAATAACTGCACTGTATATATTAATTATTCTACCTTATCTAAGTAAAATTTGAAAATGTCAACTTTTAAAATTCTATTCACTACTCCGTTCACTTTGCGCGTCGACATAATTATTTGCCCTGTAGCCAAAAAGCTGTGAATTGTCAACTCGATACTTGACGATTCAGAGCATTCTCATGTAAGCATGTGAACGTCCGGGATTCGAATCTCTCCTAAAAAAAAAGAAGAAAAATATATATCGTCAAGTATGCTGTTTTCATTGCCAAAGAGGTTTGACTGGCGAGGTTTAACTCGAAAGGTATCATCAATAAATGTTCCATGCTACGTGTGAACGAAAATTTAATTCGATATGGTCCAATCGTACGATTTTTTAAATATATTTTAAAAAATTATAATTGTTGGTTATTTACTATATTCAATGAGATTCGTGATGAAGGAAAGAGATGCTTTATTTGTAGAAAAAATCTTGTGTCACCGGTCAAGATAAAACTTCATGCGGTAACTAATAAAGAGAAGTAAACAGTTGACAACTACATGTGTAGTTGCTTCGATCGAAGTAGTTACGGATCGTCGTTAAGCTCTTAGCACTATTCACTAGTGTTAGTTAGAGCTGCCACAACCGTTTTTCAAAAATGTCAATATTGCGTAAAATCTGGAACTGGGCACGAAAAGTGGGACTTTTTGTGCGCGAGTTACATAAAGTACTATTATTACACTCAGCCTGACGATTGTAGTTTTTGCAGCAAAACCCCCATTTTCACACCTTGTGAAGTAAAATTTTGTACTATATTCGTGCGATAAAACTTTTTCCGTCTCGTGTGATTGCAGCACTCGCCTTCGGCTCGTGCTGCCAGCTCACATTCGTCAGAAAAAGTTTATCGCACTAGTATCGTAAATTACTATTGCATCGCTTCTATTGTTGCACACTTGTATGTACCAATCTGGTAAAATGGCTTGGCCCATATATAAATAAATAAATAAATAAATAAATAAATAAATAGATAAATAAATAAATTTCCATGTGACGAATTTTTATCAGGCCCATTTTTGCAAGGTACTTGAAAGCCTAGAAAATCGGCGAAGCGCCGAGATCTGTAAAAAAAAAAGACAAACGGATATATCCGCGAATGACAGAGTGTTGCAGAGAACGTAGATTGCCGCATTTTTCGAACGATGTATATCCCTCCCGCCCCCACTCCTGGTAGACTCGAGGCGGGCAGTTTCGTTGGTGCACGCACGCTGGTTTACTTGCGCAAGACTGCAAGGTCGAGGGTAACACGAGAATGAATAAAGAGACTAAAAAAAAGTCGCCTCTTTGACACAAACATACGTGCACGTTTGCTGGCGTGCTCCCCGTAATCGTCTATCACATACGATATCGCCGTAGGCTAAACGACAACTATTTGGCACGTCCCAGTCCGATCTCTAGTGCTCCACGGCACGTATAATCGTATAAACGTATACTCGCGCTTGACAGCGATGCATCGTTTGACGCCCGAACTGGAACTCTCGTGCAAGAAAACCCGTCCGCTTAGGAAATTACCTCGAGACGTTTATAACAAGACGTAAAGTCGATCGGTCCTCCATCGCCTTACCGTTGACTTTGGAAACAGTTATCTGAGTGACTGAAAGCTCAATACAGTAGTTTCTAGGTTAGAAACTCGGCAAATCACTTTCAACTACGCGAACTGCATCAATTAGCGAAATTGTTGAAAGGAACGTTTTTTTTCTCTCGCTCGATTGGAAATCGATGAATTCGAGTTGTCGAGAAGCTTCCAATTGAATGGGAGATGATAAAATAGAGCTCGAAAGTTGTCCGGGCGGAGGATAAAAGTTGGGCCCGGAGGGCGACCCACATCGTCGCGCACGCTCCTGGTATCTGCGCGAACTCCCTCTGTCCGGTAGATATATGTAATTTTTTTTTCATCAACAAAGCTCCAAGCATCCGGCACTGCCGGGGGTTGAGCGTCGGGACGCGGAACAGCCCGGAGAGAGAGGATCGTCGCATCCACAGAGCAGTAGCGGCGGAATCAGCAGGAAAGTAAAACCCGCAGATCGATCGGTCTCCCGTGAAGCGCGCGGCTGTAATCGCGAGAGACGAGAGAGAAACGAACGTGCAGTCAGGTCCGCGATGCTCATGTAATATGTCTGTAAGCTCTGCCGTTACATCGGGTCTAGACAACTGCAACAAGTATTCATCGACGGGGATTCGTTGTTTGATGTGAAACAATAAAAAGATATTTAAAAAAAATAAAAACCTCGTGCATTACCGTAGAAGTAGACGCAACACTGCAGTGTGTATTCAACGCGCGTGTTTCAGGGCCCTCGGGAGCTAACTGGTCGCGCGAGGTCATCGTCGATCTTCCACCGTCGTACCCTCTTATCGAATATCTCGTGACCGCTGTTGGTGAGATCGTCTCGTGACCGAGCGTTTTATATCGATCCGAAAATCATTATAAACTTTATTTTTTTTCTACGCGAGAAAAAAAAAGATACTCGCACGTGCAGACCGAGCCGATGGACATTCTTCGTTTACGTTAAATAAAATATTTTAACAAAAAAATCTGTTATTATTATTTTTTTTTTATTTTTTAAAGAACTAGTCCGAGGAATTTTGTTTTGGAGATTCTGCAGGCTGATTGGTATTACTTAAGCCCCGATCTTCGCGGCACGGAGAAATATACGGGGCTGGGTTCGACGGAGCGGAAAGCTCCCGAGCAACGAATGTGCAAGTGGCGAATAGTCACGCGAATATCTGACGAGGATAGAGATCCGTCTGACCTTTACTCGGATTGTCGCTGGCTGACATGTGGAGAAGGTGGTTTGGCGCAGGTACTACAAAGCTCAACCTTTGGGAATGTGTATATGCGGTACGATGCGGATTATTGAACGATGTTACGGATGAATACTCATTGAATCGATGTCTTTCAGCGTTGCTAGAGAATCCATGATATCTTCTGAATAGAATCGTGGCTAAAAAAATATTAGTTATATTTTCCTGCTTTTTATCGACTGCTAATTCGCATCGACGACATTAAAGAAAAAGAAAAAATGCAACAATAAATTGGGGACGAAAGAGTACATCAAATTTCTCTCGAGTCTTTCTAAGTTCCATTGTCTGCAAGTGGTGTCGAAAAATTCATTCCAGATGGGTTTCGCAATTAACATCTAAAGATCGCTGTAATCGTATTGCAAAGTGGTAAACTTTGTTACATGGTCTTCCAAAGTTTCATTATCTGCAAATCAGGTCGAAAAATACACTCTGGATGGGTTTTGCAATTAACATCTGCAGATCGCTGTAAACATCTTGTAAACCGGTAAACTTCGTTTACCGAAAAAAAATCATCGCGATTTTTTCTCGGTCTGACCTTGATAAGATATTGGAAGCTGCAATCTGAACCTTCGAATCTCTTATTAAGGTGAGACTAAAGATCGAACGTAACCTCAAAATATGTTCTATCCATTTTTCTCTGAAACGGTTTTTCATTTTATAGAATCGTTTCGGAGAAAAATGCAATCAACATTTTTACTCTGTCTCTCTCGCACTCATATGCGTTTAGGCTCCACTGAAGGAGGTTGAAGCGCTTCACACTAGTCAAATGAGTGCTACATTTTTAAAGCCGTCTATACAAACTTTTACGCATGTATTGATTATAGTGGATGGTTATTTGTATCACAGCTGATGTCCTTAACGTAGAAAAACGTTATTTGCAATCGATTTTCAAAAATAGGAACAGGTTTTTGCTAATTTTAGAACAGGTACATATTTGTTCAGTTTCTTCGAAGAATAATCTGTCATTTTCGCTCAATTTTAATTTATCACGGATCATTTTCTCTTCTTCGAAAGACGCTCTACGATTTCACCGTTTAGACACTCGCTAGTATTTTCCGTTAACAAATTGCAGCTGTTTGTTTATGAAAAAATGTTGTCGGACGATAAACAAAGGACTGTCATTTTTAAATGAAAAAATACTACCGAATATCTAGACGGTGAATTCGTAGAGCATCTTTCAAGGAAGAGAATGAGCCGGGATACATCGAAATCGAGCAAAAAATGATGGTTTATTCATTGAAAAAACGGAACGAAAATCTACCCTTTCGAAAATTAGCACAAACCCGTTAACATCTTTGCAATTCCATTGCAATTAATGTTCTCCTACGTTAAGGACATCCACTCTAATAAAAAAAAACCATCCTCTATAACCCTTAGATACGTAGAGGTTTGTATAAATGACTTTAAAAATGTAGCACTCTTTTGACTAGTGTGAAACGCTCCAACACCGCTTTAATAACTGAGCTGCTGCGATGAAAATTTTTGCCGATGCGAAGAGATTGATTGTTTCGACTCACCTGTTTACAACGCATCATCGCGATGCTCACCGCGCAGAGAATATCTCTCAGAGTAAAAAATAAACATCGAAGAGAGGTTAGGGAGTGGGACGACGCGGAGCATCGGGTTTGTACACATCCCCACTTCGCCGTTGTGACGTCGCCGTGACCTGTAGAGCAGTGCAGCATCGCACGTTCGCGACGCTACAGTTCGTGTCAAACGCGGTAGATCGTTCCATGGGTCGGCGTGCCTACAGTAACTTCGCTGGACATGCGGAATGTTTTTATTCTATCTAGTCTCTGGTGGAAACGTGGAAAATATCGACTGACACCATTGTCAAGCCGCCAGTATAAAATGAACTGCGCAGGACGCGTTCTATTTATACTGTTCAGTCATGCTACGGTGTACGTACGATATCATTCTCCGATGTTCCGTCGGGGAGAGTGCTGAAAAAAAGACCATGTATGCACCGCACTGTACACACGATAAATATTACTGATAAGAAAAATAAATTTCAGTGATTAAATTCTTCGACCACCGTGAAAATAGATTCGAGTATTTTCCCAACCCGTCGATCGTTCTAGAGTTTTGCCAATTGCCGATGTGACGCCCGTTTTGTATTCCAGATAACATACACAAACTGAGCATGTCCAGAAGGAAAGGCGTCGAACGGGAAAGACAATTCGACAACGTGGATTACACCCAACTTACCGAAACCGATCATGGTTTCGTTGATTCGCAGGTAAAAAATAAAATCAGTTTTATAAACGTGAAAATATGAACGTAGGTAAAAATAAAGAATATGTAAAAAAAATCAGTCGGTCGATATACCAATTGTGAGTATCGGATCAAGAAATATTTTTCTGTTCTACGAAATGGCTTTGCTTAATCGGATGTTTTGTTGCAGTTTGTCGGTCCACCTGTAAAAATACCATGGAAAGCTATAGGTCTGGCCGCTCTCCTCTTTGTCGGAGGAAGCGTCATGCTCATCATAGGCAGTCTCATAGTCAGCGGACACATAGACACAAAGGTCAGCCAGGAAAAATTCCATACAGCCGTGCGTTATTGATGGGAAATAAATTTCTTACAAAATGTATATTTTTTTTCAGTACGCAGATAGAATGTGGCCGGTTATAATCCTCGGAGCTCTCATGTTCATCCCTGGCGCGTACCACGTCAGAGTAGCTCTTCTAGCTTACAGAAAAGTGCCCGGCTACTCATTCGACGACATTCCCGAATTCGATTAGACTACTTAAATCGGGAATTTTTACTTGTACATAGAAATACGCGAGACCAGAATGTGCTTTTCAAAAATAATACTAAGAGTAAAAAAAAAGAAGTGAGTGAACTTTTTTTTCTCAATCCACGTGTTTTTGCTGTGATCCAAAGCATTTTTACAAAGTATAGAAAAATGTGTAACTATCCATTTCACAAAAAAAAATAACTGTAGAGATAAAACAAAACAAACGACATAGACAAATCGAACGAACGCACGAGGGGAATTAAGATTATACAAATATGTTTGTATTGTATTTTTCGTGAATAATTCCATCTTATAAAAGTAACAGTAAAGAGAGGAAAAAAACGTAATTTTTGCGATAAGATACTGTCGTTGTCTGATGTTAAATATAATATGCCGACGCGCATTGCGCGGCGTAAGTTATTAAAAACGTAATATATTTACATCGGTTTAGAGACGGATATTTGTGATCGATATTGTTGACGTGTAAACAACGGTTATTGATCGATTTCTTGTACAATGATATACGAACTTTGCTGTCAGTAACGAATCTCTGATACGACAGTAAAAAAAAAATCAAAAAAGAACGACGGAGTGTCGTCGACGAATTATTTACCTTTTTTTTTGTGCGATGCAAGAAACAACTTGTTCGACTGCAGTTTATCGAGAAGCGTGAACAAAGTATTTTATAAAGTATTGAAAACTATGTCCATTTAACAAAAAACTTATATGCATTTAAACCAATATCCATTTTTAACAAACTAGAGGTAAAACCAAACACAAACTACATAGACGAATCGAACGAACGCACGAGGGGAATTAAGATTATACAAATATGTTTCTATTGTATTTTTCGTGAGAAATTCTATCTTACAAAGGTAATGGTACAGAGAGGAAAAATACGTAATTTTTGCGATAAGATGCTATTGTTCTCTGAAGTTAAATACAATACGATAACGCGTATCGCGCGACGCAAGTTATTAAAAACGTAATATATGTAGATCTGTCTAGAGACGGATATATGTGATCGATATTGTTGACCGGTAAACAACGGTTTTTGATCGATTGCTTGTACAATGATGTACGAATGTTGCTGTTAGTAAACGATCTGATACAGCAGTAAAAAAAAAACCAAAAAGAATGATGGAAAGTCGTCGACGAATTATTTACCTTTTTTTCGTGCGATGTAAGAAACAACTTGTTCGACTGCAGTTTATCACGGAGCGGTAAAGAAAGCATTTTACAAAGTATCTAAAACTATGTAATATCCATAAAAAAGTAGAGATAAAACCAAAAAAACAAACTACACACACGAATCGAACGAACGTACGAGGGAATTAAGATCATACAAATATGTTTGTATTTATTTTTCGTGAAAAAAGTTTTATCTTACAAAGTAACGATACAGAGAAGAAAAAAAACGTAATTTTTGCGATAAGGTACTGTTGTTCTGTAATGTTAAATATAATGTGGTGGCGCGCATCGCGCGGCACAAGTTATTAAAAGTGAAATATATTTAGATCGGTTTAGAAACGGATATTTGTGATCGATATTGTTGACATGTACACAACGCTTATTGATCGATTGCTTATACAATGATGTACGAACGTTGCTGTCACTAAACAATCTCTGATACATCATAAAACAAAAACAAAAAAGCACGATGGAATGTCGTCGAATTATTTACCTTTTTTTCGTGTGATGTAAGAAACAACTTGTTTGACTGCAGTTTATCAAGAAGCATAAACTTATCGTTCAACTCTCGCTTTACCGCGTGAGTAAAAAGCAAACAATTGTATGGTTTAAAATGCACCATGGACGACGACGTGAGGACGATTTATATCATCGCATAAAACTATATCGGTATAATGGCAAAGATGTCGTCCGATCTCTTGCAAAGTGCAGTGCAAAAATATTGTCATAAAAAAACAAAAAATATGTTGAGCGTTCGAATTTTTAAGTTCGATCGGTTTCATGTCAAAACAGTTAAAAAAAAAAAAAATCAGTAAATGATAAAAATACTGAAGTTTCCGCGGACCCTTATACTCAGCTATTATATTACATTATTGTCTACGATTGTCCTCGAGCTAACACTTGAAATGTCCCGCTTTCAAGTAATTTACGAGACTCTCGCTCTGTATCTTGCACAACTTCCCTTGTAACCTTTGTATGATTTTGATCTTTGGATCGAAGCGTTCGAAAACGCTCTTCACGACGGCTCTACGTTTTTTAATTTCTGCGTTGGTCAGCGATGGGCCCGATACGTCCATCAACAGCTGTCGTTCTGTTGGCAATTTCTGAAAAAAAATGAACAATAATCGTAAGAGCAATTTTGTGGTATGTGCTACGGCTACGATCGACTCGTCGGCACCGTCAATTGGAAGCACAGTCTGAAACTCTAAACCTCGCTATTTACGTTTCGACCATGGGTGTTGGCCCTCCTCAAATTTATTTATTTAACTCACTTGTACTTTCATTACTAATAATTTTTGCTCATTTGACCATCCTAAGGATTGTAAGGATTATTGTAAGGATGTCAAATAAGCAAAAATTATTAGTAATGAAAGTACAAGTGAGTTAAATAAATAAATCTGAATGGCCGAAACGTAAATAACGAGATTTGGAGTTTCGCCCTATCCTTCTAACTGGCGGTGATGACGAGTCGATTGCATCCATAGCGTATATTACGAAATTGTTCAACATCGACCGCTGCCCATCTGACTTAATCGTAAGAACAATGTTTGCTGAAAAAAACGACGATGGACGTTGGAGATATTGCAGCAGATCTACCTCGAGAATCAAGTAGACTGCGAGCTGACGAGGCCGGAGCCTATCGATCGCGTGCCCGATATTGATATAGAGATCGTGGAGCAGTGAGGAGAACATCAAATACATCTCTTCCTCGGTCCAATCTATGTTGACGATCATGTGCGTTATACCGCTTATCTGAAGGAGGAAAGAACATAATTATTTTTCATTTCTCCCCGTTCAAAGATTCAAATAAGAAACGTCAATTCAAAATTCGTCACCTTCGGCATGTTGTAAATACCGAGCCAAGTGGCGTATCGGTGCAGCTGCTTAGCCAGAAACTGGTCACTGTGAATTATCCGATTGATCAAAGCTCGGAAAGTCCTCGAGCTGACCAGCAGGTTGTTCTCGATAATGAGTCTACCGAGATCTACAACGCCGTTCGTAAGATCCTCCTTCAACAGAACGGCAGCTACTCTGTCTATGTACCGACTGATATCTGAAATAATCGAGGATACGCTGAAATTTTTTGTCTCCCCGATCCCGAAGGTTTTTTTTTTAAGTAAAACAATTAGCTCACTTATCGGTTTGACACTGCTGCATTGATCGCCCAGTATGAAGTCCAGAAGGGACAATGCGTGTTCGGCGTGTCCGTCGCAGAGAGAACTCAGTAAGAGCTCCATAACTGATACCCTTAGTGGCTCGTCGTTCGGACACCACATCTGGTTCCACTTCCTCGTATTCGTAAATACCAACCGACTCTCTGCAATATTCATCACACATGCACAACATGGAACAATCGTAGTTCAAACAACATTTGCAATATTTGAAAACATTTAGGGTGCGTTCTTGAACCGAGTTCTGCTCTGTAGTTCGGCAAAATCCAGAAATATATAATACGGAGCTGCAATGGGCGTTCTTATATTCCAGTCTGCTCTGGATTCAGCGTTCAGTTTTGATGCGAATCTGCTCCGATAAGCGGCTTTTGTTATTAAAACGGACGAAAGTTATTCCGCGGAAAGAATCGGACGAACCTTTAATTTACGTAAGGTAAATAAATAAATAATTAAATAAAATACAATGTAAAACATTCATATTATATGAATATAAAAGAAAATATATGTAAAAAAATAAATCAAATGTAAAGGTAATTAAAAATAAACTCACTAGCAGTGCGCAGTCACAAATAAAATAACGCACAGCTGAGCAGACTGGTACGGTTGCGTTCAAGAACGCAGCCCGACTTACTTCGTATCACTTGTTATTAATTAATTGTAAACAAGACTTTTAACAGGCGTCCGATTTGGAGTGCCGTTTGCGAATAGCGTACGTACATGAAAGCGACAGAAATATAATTGATGGGCGTCTTATAAAGAAAGAAAAAAATTCAATACAAGTCTGATCTAACTTACGTTTAAGTATGGCGAGGGCCTTTAAAGGCCGATGATTCGCAATGTATATCTCCGCCGATAGCAAAGTGAACGCGCAAGTGTTATACTGTCCGTAAACTTTGAATGTTTTAAGTAACTGGTAAGCGAGTACCCACGCTCCGGTGTCGGCAAGGGTCGTTAAAACGCACACTCCAAGATCATAAACGAATCGACGCAGTTCATCCGTAGCTCCGGATTGGACTGAAAGGAAATAAGTAAAGACGGTTTGGTTTTCTTTTTTTTCAGAGTATGATACTTCATTTTTATTGCAGTAAGGTGAGGATGATACAATATTCTTACAAAAGTATAAACGCTTTTTTTACACTATCTAGCATGGTTTACAGCAACTTTGAGGCTTTGCAACTAAAATTAATAATGCTCTTCTGAAAGTTATATGACGAAATGAAAAAACTCTCCCAGCAGCTGATGGACTGAAATTTTGTTGATGTACGTTATGCGGTAAAGTAAGATTCTAGGATAATAAAGAAAAAAAAATCTCTTTTGGGTCAGTTAACTCAAATAAAAAATATAATACATTAAAATATAATTTCATTTCTTGAGCACCGTAAAATCTATACGCCCATTCTATGCACGTTTGCCGCACTTTGGCTCTTGATTACGTTTTTTTTTTTTTTTTTTTGTAAACGAAAAATTGTTCCCGGAACATTTGGCCCACCCAGCATTACGGATAATTAATTTCGAGCTGAATACGTAACAAATCGATCTTGTGCGATTCGGCTCTTACACATCGCTCATCGTGCGGTCGTGAAAAGCGAATCACACTCGGCTGGACCAACGTTCCGGGCGACAATCTTCCTGGATCTAAATGTCTTTAGAATCCACGACATGTATATGTTATATAATCACATTATATACAAAAACTATATTAAAAAATTGACATCGTCTACTTCTAAATTATTTAACGCGAGTTTATTTTGACTCTGGCAAATATCGTTGATCTCCGAGATAATTAAACTATAATAAGAGTATAAATTTCGAAATCAAATGACCTCGTCAACTGCGAGAGCATTTTAAAAAATGTAAGAATAATTAAATCGATACGAAAATTGATCGTGAAAACGAGCAAAGCGTCGAAAAACCAGACTCGGTAAAGTTGAATTCGTTTTGCCTCGAAAGTTCGCGATATCGGTAGTTACCGTCTACATCTTTGGTTCCGGATAAAAATTTAAAAAATCAGTACCTGTGCGACGAACTATCTCTTCCAAATGATGCCTCGACGACATTATTTCCTTGCAGAGAATATTGTAGAAGCCCGCGATATGCGGCAGCCGATTCGGATCCTCTTGTAACGCCGTCAATATCTTTATGACGTGATCATAGTCGTTGTTCAGGAGTCCTTGTTGGACGCCCTGCAGGTCCAAGTGGAACTTCCACAGGTTATACGCTGACTTTGGCGGTGCCAGTTTATCTGCGAAATCATTAACAATATAACCACTATATATGAAAAATATGCACTTCTCTTTCGCATGCGCGACAGAGAAGTGCGCAAGAACATCTAAAAAAAGGGTTGAAGTGTATGAAATAAACGTACCAAGGTGCTTCAAAGTGTACGACTCGCAGCCCGAAGTCGACGGTTCCTCACTTTGACTGCCGGAGGACGGTTTCGAAGTTTCTCGTGCGACCTGCGCTTGCACGACCGGTGTCGGCGACGAAGACGACGGACGATCCGCCAACTGTGCCGCGAGTGGAAAATCGACCGATTCCCTCACCGAATCCGGCGAGGCGATGCTGCAAGTCCAATTGCTTTTCTTCGCCGCTTCAACCGGTGGATCGTTATTTTCATCGGCGGCGTTTGCATGCCGTAGATCGTAAAAAGTCTTCAACAGATCACCGCCTATTGAAAGTCTCTCCTCGTTCGTCAGTTTGACGACCAAATTATCATGGACATCGTCGACGTGCAATTTGTTTGTATGTAGCTTAACGCATTCGTCCAGCACCGCGGTCACCACTATGATCGGTAGGTTCGCCTCCGAGAATTTCGTCATTAATTTTTTCAGAGTTGTCCAGTAAGAACCTGGCTCGAGCAAGGTGTAGAATGATTCGATAATCAGTATCGCAGATTGCGCGTCACTCTTAGTCATCATGGAATCGAATAGGCCGACCACTTGCACGAGCGTTAACTGATGCACTTTCAGTGCTTCGATCATGGTTACAAAATGCTGTATGGTGAGAATTCGTGATGTACACAGATCGATGACGAACTGGATTATTTGCCGCACTGGCATTGTCGATATCAGGGGTTGGAATACAAGATTGATGAAGTGAATGTATAGTCTGCCGATCGAGTACAAAATAATCGCTCGGGTATTTGTCGTACCGAAAAGTTGATACTGAAGTTGTGGCAGCACCTATGGAACAAAAGGAAATGATAAAATAAAAAATTTGCGAAAGACACTGAACAAAACAATGCGTGTACAACACTTTATAGAGTAAAAGTGGTGATTATTGCCCACCCCTATTAGCGCGCAAACCAATGAGGTTTGAACTGGGTGATATTCCTGACTTTTATCCTATGCAACGTATTAACTTTTTGTACATATGAACTTTTATGCATAAACCGATAATTCAAAGTATCATACAAGTACGAGTAAAAATTAATGCTCGGTATAGTAAAACGACCGTTTTTAGACGTGTTTAATATACTAAACAATTAATCAATTGTGTATATTAAGTTCAACATAATGGGTTTTCGCCACAACAACAAAAAAAACATAATGCTTTATATTCATTTAGCCAATATTTTTAACAGTTCCAAGGCTCGTGCTGAGAAATGACGGGAAAATCTTTTGATAGCGCAACTTACTATATGCTGAAATCGACACTGGGTATTTCTGCACAAGCCGTGCCTCAACCACGTGAAGCATTGACCTCGGAAAAGTATCTCGATTTGTCGTTGCTCCATACGATTTATCGCTGTCGGATCTGGAACAACCGGGGCTGCAGCTTCCGGACAGACTTGAATTACGTTTGGCGCGACTAATCGATCTCGCACTTTACAGGGCGCAGGCTCGACGGCGACTTCGTCATTGGCTGCAGGCTCAACAATGTTACTGGCCGCCGTTGGAGGACCGCTCTCGGTGCGTTTCAAACTCTTCGTTGCCGCGGTCGCCGCGTTCGGTTGAGTTTGAACCCGTGGCCCCAAACGGGATCGGACATTGCCGCGCTTTTGCTGTTTCTGAGGAGAGACGGCGAGCGCTGAGCACCTCAACGACACTTGACGGTCGGGGCTTCCGGGTCTGAAATAAATGTATAGCAGAACAATTGATGGCATAGGACAATCGGATAGATATAATAGTAATTTACAACACGCGGGCGATAAAACTTTTTACTTCACTCGGTGCAAATAGTCAGTTTTACGCACGCGTTTCGTGCATAAAACCCCCACTTTTATACCTTGTGAAATAAAATTTGGTACGATACTCGTGCGAAAAACTAACTTAACTCGCGTGAATGCAACACTCGCCTTCGGTTCGTGCTGCAAGCTCACACGCGTCAGAAAACATTTTTTCGCACTAGTATCGTAATGTACTAATCTGACGAGTGTGAGTTTTGCAGCACGAGCCGAAGTTGAGTGTTGTAATCACATGAGTTAAGAAAAAGTTTTTCGCATGAGTATCGTACCAAATTTTACTTCACGAAGTGTGAAAATGGGGGATGTAAGAACTCGACGCGTACGTAAAACCCCCATTTGCCACGTGCTTGCCATTTTCGCACCGAGTAAAGTAAAAGTATAGAACAACACTGTTGGATAAAGCTAATCGAATAAAATTAGAAAATGGTGGTAAAAAGTAGTTACACTCTACAGTCTAGTCGACTCGAAATTGATGCCGCCTCCACTTTGAATATAAGGCAAATTTGATTAAAAAAATACAAATAAATTACAACGATTTTTAAAATAATAGATCGTAATTAGACAACCAAAAAATGGTTAAAGCCGGTGATAAAATTAAACATTGACTTACCGGCTCATACAGAGGGATTCCGTGTCCAACGAAATGCAATCAGATTCATCATCATCTTTTTCCGGGTAGTCGCAGTCGTCGACCAAACCGCCAGCAAGTATTTCCGTCGCGGCCGGCTCTGGCTCTGTACCGAACAACGCTAGGGTCTTTTCTTCTACGGTCTGTCGAATCGTCTTAGTCGAACTCTTGGTACCGGAATCTGATTTGCATGGCGCTTCGTTGTTTTTCGTAGAGACCACCTCGGGTTCCTCAACGTTTTCAACGTGACTCGATATATCCTCGTCGTCAGATTCGTCGTTGGAATCCTGGTCTGAGGAAGAAGAAGACGAACTCGAGCTCGAGCTCGAGTCCGAGCTCGAACCCGAGCTCGAAGATCCCGAAGATTTTTCATTACCGCTGACGACAACCGGTGCAACGTCGTTCTTCGTCGGTGTGCTCGTCGCAAGATTGTACAGGCTCGGGCCGCCGAAATCTGGCACGAGCATAGCAATCTCATTGACGCATCCTTGTGCGTTCTTGATCGGCGAAAGGAACTGCCTCGTAATTTCATTTATCATCGAGACAGTCTCGGTTATAGCTGGAATTTCGGTATAATTTTTTTTTCCCTCAATTTTCGCGACTTTCGCAACTGGAGCTTCAGGCTCGAGGCCGCGAGGCTGTTCGACCTCTCGACATTTCTCCCGCGATTTCTGACTCCCACCGGGCCAGGTTCTTCGATTCAATTTTATCGTGCAGCTCTTTGATGACGGCGAGGCCGGTTTTTCTTCGTTCGGTAATATCCACTTACGCTTTCGCGTTCTCGTCGAATCGGTGGTCTTGTCCGTCCGCTGCGAGGACGCGTCGGTGTCGACGGTCTCGCGACGCCGCAGGCTAGTCGGCTTGCTCTCGGTTTCGACGAGACCCACCCGACTATTGAATTTGTTCAGATTTTGTACCGTCAACGGCCCAACCGGCTTTGCCTCTCCGGTTAACGCGTCTCCCTGAATACTCGATTTTGAATTGTTTATAACGATGGAGTTTTCGAATTGTGCTAGAGCTTCGTCGATGCGGGGCTCGTCGAAACTGCCGAGATCTGAGCCTGTCTCGCCGTCGGCGATCGCCTTGTCTAACGCTTCGGGACCCATGTCGAGCAAACACTTCAGTGCATTGTACTCCTTACAGGAACTCTCCTCAGTCTGTGAAGTTACCGGTTTCGCAGAACAATCGTTTATGATAATCTCTTGCTTTTCAGAATTTATCTCGTTCTTGTTCCTAACAGTCGTTTCTCGATTGTTGTTCAATGCGTCCTCGCAAATTTGACCGCCTTTCGCGGACGCAGGGCTATCGTTGTTGCCGCATTTCTCATCCAGGAGAACGTCGATCCCCCACTCGTTGATGGAGTCCGATAATTTTTCATCGTGCGTCAAAGTAATTTCAATCGAATCGGCGAAGTTTCGATTATCGTCCACGGACGAGGTGGGCGTTGAAACGGCCGTTTGGCTCAATTTTTTTCGCTTCCGATTCGCGCGTATTATTTGCAAGTTCAGTGGTATCGTGCCCTCCGCTAAAATGTTGTCCTCGATAATGGCCGGAAGTTTCCGGTTTGCGTTGAGCTCGAAGCTTCCGTTTCCGTTGCCGAGACTCGACGCGAGCTCCCCGTTTGCCGGAGGAGCAACGAAACTCTCGTTGCTCCTGGCCGAGGCGTTCAGTCGAGGTTCGACGTCCCCGGATTGGTTGACTTCGATGCTGGACATAGAAGGATCCGGAAGTAGGCTCATCATTTCCGTGCTGTCGATGCCTCCGATGGGTAATCCGATGGGCTGATTGCCTCCCGCTAAATCTGCAAACACATGGAATCGTTGTATTATTTTTTATTTAGTATTATTTATTTATTTCAACAGGAAAAAAGCTTTTTACGAAAAGGTATAAATTATAGTCTATTCAATTTTTCAATTTATATCAATTTATATCAATTTTCATATATATATATATATTAAGATTATAATAATATCGCTGTTCATTTTAATGTTTCGTTTGAAATTTCTGTTATGCAATGCTGATTATAATTGTGAGAGGGTATCTTTTTTTCCCGTGAAATAAATCATTAATTTTTCGTTCGATAAGAATCTTCTACGTACCATTGTTAATTGCCTCGACGATGGAGGCCAAGCTGCATGGCTCCTTGTCGAGAGCGTGATCGGCGTCGTTATCGGAAGCCGAGAAAAGCGTTAACTGTTCGTTCCCGTTGGTCTCCAGACCGATCATCTTTATATCAGTATCGCAATCCAAGAACGGCTGCAAGCTGTTGAAATCCTCGTTTGTCAAGTCTCCGTTTACCATGGGAGCTTGATCGAAAGATTTATCCCCGTCCTTGACCGCGGAAGTTTTACCCTCGTCAGTGACAGCGAAAGTTTTACCCTCGTCGTTGATCGCGGAGGTTTTACCCTCGACGTTGATCGCGGAGGTTTTACCCTCGACGTTGATCGCGGAAGTTTTGTTCGCCTGGTTGACTGCGAAATCATTATTCGCGACGCTTCGATCAGCCGCAATACCCTCTTTTTCTGGCACAAAACTCGCCTTTCCAGCCGCGATACTTTCCTTTGCAGACGCGATACTCTCATTAACGGATGCGATGCTCGCTCTTCCAGATTCGATGCTCTCGTTAACGGGTACGATGCCCGATTTTTCATTCTTGATACTCTCGTTAACAGAAGCGTTGCTCCCCCTTCCAAATTCGATACTCTTGTTAACGGGTACGATGCCCGATTTTTCACTCTTGATACTCTCGTTAACGGATGCGTTGCTCGCTCTTCCAGATTCGATACTCTCGTTAACGGGTACGATGCCCGATTTTTGACTCTTGATACTCTCGTTAACGGACGCGTTGCTCGCTCTTCCAGATTCGATACTCTTGTTGACGGGTACGATGCCCGATTTTTGACTCTTGATACTCTCGTTAACAGATGCGTTGCTCGCTCTTCCAGATTTTTGACTCTCGATACTCTCGTTAACGGATGCGTTGCTCGCTCTTCCAGATTCGATACTCTTGTTAACGGGTACGATGCCCGATTTTTGACTCTTGATACTCTCGTTAACGGACGCGTTGCTCGCTCTTCCAGATTCGGTACTCTTGTTACCGGGTACGATGCCCGATTTTTCACTCTTGATACTCTCGTTAACGGACGCGTTGCTCGCTCTTCCATATTCGATGCTCTCGTTAACGGGTACGATGCTCGCTTTTTCAGTGCTGATATTCTCGTTAACGGGTGCGATGCTCGCCGTGCCAGCAGAGTCGTCCACCGCATCCGTTAATTTATCGCCCTGAGCAACGTCGTTCCTCGACGCTTTCGAAGAATCCACCCGATCCACGGAAGACTCCTCCGAGAGACCCGACTTTCCGTTAACAATACCTTGACCCACCCCCTGTTTGCGTCGCGGCTCGCTTTTCTTGCGTTTCGTCGAATTCCTGTTCCTCTGCTGGCGGCTCGACGCTTCCAAATCCGCGGTAAACGAATGAGTCTCGAGCTCGCTGTCGCGACGCTTTCGTTTCTTCGCCGCTTTCTTCGCCCCCGTCGTCGTCGTCGTCGTCGATACACGAACCGCGCTCTTGTTGCTCGACCCGCAGATCGATATAGCTTTTTCGTTAAAATTGTTCTTGTTGTCGATTCGCCAGGCAGAGGTCTCAGAGGGAGCTTTTTCACCGAAGGCCAACGGAGTCGCGCTCTCGACCACCTTTTCCTTCGTCCGCCTGCGTCCCTTCTTCTTCGACTTCTGAGATTCCTTTTTCGGTCTCTTTGGCGTTGCCTTTTGATCCAAGATCAGCGCGCCTCTCTCTATCGAGTCCGAGGAGATCGAAATTGCTTTTGTTATCGGCTCTACCTTGATTTCCTTTTTTTTTTGTTTTCTTTTTATCCGTCTCCTCTCAATCTTCACGGTTTGCTTCTCGACCTTCCGACGTCTGGCCACGAGATAGTCCAATTGCTTGGAGCTGAGTGCGCCGGGCACGTTCGCCAGGTCTTGCAATTTTATGCAAATTTGCTTCATTTTGCTCTGAGCGTTGCTGTTGTCCACGATGTCGTTCGTCGAATCGTCTGTTGAGTCCAAGAGCGATACGATGTTGGGCATCGGGTCTTCGGACGAGCTTGTGTCGAGAACGATAACTTCGCCCGCGTCGCTGTCCCGCATGGACGTCTCCGCCAGGGATACTTCTTTTTTGACCCGCACTCGGCTCTTCCCTTTGGTCACTTTTCGTTGACGGACCTTCATCTTGCTTTCCAAATTCCAAACGCTTCAATACATTCTTATCTTGAAAAATAATTTTGCTACGAAGAAGAATATTAATCAGACGGCTGCGAAATTCAATTGATGCAACATCGAAAAATCGTGTTAGAATGTCGGTGTGAGAAAAAAGGTGAAACGATGATTGTTAAAGGATAAGAAAAGAGAAAAAAAAATGAATTCGAAATTTTGGAACTTCGATCGATCGCGATCATGCGTGTATCGAGACTCGACGGGGCGCGAAGAAACACAGTCGGGACGCGTCGGAACAGAGAAAAATATCTCGTACTCGTTGCGTGGGTTTTTTTTTTTCGTCAGCTAGGATTCTTATTTTTTCGCTCGACCCGGAACGCAACAACACGTGAGGACGCGACCGTCGACGGATCGCGTTACGGCATGAAAAAAAGGTGAAGAAAAAAAACGTTGCAACGTCGGAGAGACAAAAAGAACGCTGCGAACGATCGAAATCGGGCGCGAGGAGTGTCGAGACGCGAGAGAAACGACGACGCTGCAGAGGCGTGAAATGTTGTTAACTATTTTTTTTTTTCTCGCGAGAGATTCGATTTGTCGATCTAAAAGAACGCTCGTCGAACGCGTTGGGTCGTCGAGCCGGCGAGCGAGCGAATCGCGTGCAAGACATCGAGCGAGTCATGACAAAAATATAACGATAGTTAAAAAAAAGCGAACGTAAAAGTAAATAAATAATGTAAGGAATGTACATGAAAATAAAGAAGTAAAGGTTTTGTTTCGAGTGTAACTCACATGTCGAGCGTTGTGCAGTGAATTCGTCCAGGAACAATGGAAGATGTGTCGTAAGCCGGCACGGCATGACGCACGTGTAGGACTCTCTCATCAACTCGGCGCGCTCGTCGGTGGTTCTTCGTGGGCCCTTTCGTCGCTTGCTGATAACGTCGTCGGTTAATATAAACAGGTAGTAGTGCTCGCGTTGCAGAATCCCGATCCTACTCATCGAGGTGGAGAGGACAAAGAGAACTCGTGTAGGAAGATCAAAAGCCGAATGACCTCTGCAGGCTCTCGAACACGCTTGTGTACGAGTGAAACGCGTAGAGACAATGAAGCGCTGTACGATTCTTCTTTGCGACACTTGATTGTGGATCATCGACGAACGTGATCTATATTTCGTGCGCGGAACTAAGGTAACTATATTATGTATATACTATATTATGTATATATATATGTGTTTAAATCAATGCAACTGCAAAATATCGTGTTTCGCACAGTTTTTCAAAGCTGCGATTATTTATCGCGACATCGCGATGAGTACATTGTTGCGCTCGGGTAACAAAGTTTCGCGATTGTACGAAAAAAAAATGAGAATATTGCAGCCTCGTGGCTAACGCATCGGCGACCGGTTCGAACGAATTTTGAGTGTACAGTCGTGTTTGGGTCTCGCGAGCGAACTGAAAATGAACACTTGAAATCGAAAACAATTTACTATTTGTATATATACAGTGTGAGTGGAAAGGCGCATGCGTCGCCCGGAGATCAAGGGATGCGATAAGCGGGCCTTTGTACGACAGTCTAGAATGAAGGAGTTCCCCAACACTCGGACTGACTCGGGCGCTCTGTTCAGAATTGTTTCGATGTACGCGACGTGCTCAAGGCACAATTGCATTCTTTATTTCTCAATTATCGAAACATTTTATTCATTTATTTGTTTATTGTTAACGTATACGGGTCCCGTTCTTTCAACATCGATATACATGTGCGAATGGTGTACAGTGCGCAAATATACTATATAACGTTTTTCTCGTTTTTGACGCTACTAACAACTAAAACCTAACTAAAGTTTTCATGATATTCATTTATGCGATATTTCTCGATGATTCGAAGATTTTTTATCCCACGGGACAGTAAGTAAAATGTGTGACAAATGAATTAAAAGAGAATGAAAAGTGGTCAATCAAATCGTGGGTGTTTGATTGTGTACTGAAAGGAGTGCGTGAAAACTCTTCGTATAGTATACTCATTGTGTAGGATCGCGCGTTTACGGACAACGAATGTGAAAATCGAATTTCGTTACAAACATGGGTTCGTCAAGGAGAGTATAATAATTGCTGGAACGTATTTCGAATATAATATTTCTGCAGTCCACCGTTTCTCCACAATATTTCGATTCCATTTTTCTCCGAAGCGGTTGTATATATAAAATAAAAAACGGATTGCGGGGCGCACTGCATATTTGATTAATGCAATGAGCCTCACAACTCGTTTTTCATTTTTCATTTTATAGAATCGTTTCGGGAGGAAAATGGATTCAACATTTTAACTTTGTCTCTCTCGCACTCATACGTGTTTAACCTCCCCTTAATATTTCTCGCCGGGTAGACCCATTTTGTTCTTTCGCCTCTTCGCGCCTTCTTCATTTCACCCGAGCGCCCCCTTCGCCTCTCGCTATTGGTCCACGGTTGCCATGGTTTCACCAGTGTATTTTGAAATGGCGGCCGAACAGTGGTTGTCCCTTATCGAGAAAGCTAAGAAAACTGCGATCATACAGGATGGTAAGGATGTATAAATTGCATTAATCGCGATTAACTTTTAATTAACAAAAATCCCGAAAATCGAATACTTGCCGTCACTTCAATCGACAGCTTTTTCAAACGTGTCTATCGTTCGAACTTTAACCTCAAATCCTTCCGTGAATAAACTCTTCGACTGTACCGCTCGATGTTGAAACGCCGAAATCACTTGCAACACTTATTGACGTAGATCGTTTTTTTTCACGGAATCAGGCAAGAGAAAGGTGCATTTTCTACTGGAGGATGGCAGAGAAATGGTCGAGGAGTACAATTTGGACACAAACGTTCTGACACGAAGAACTTGGAGGGAGAAAGGAAAACTCGGCCAGAACGTCGGATGGATGGTCGAAGTCGGCGATCCGGAACCGAAACAGGAAGAAAATTTGGCGATAAGCGGAATACGAGAATCTTCGAACGCTGTACGTTAAAGTAATTTAATTAATTCACCGATAAACTGTATGTTCACTTGTTGCGGCAGACGTTGCTTAACAATTTTCCTTTACAGCCGTTTGTCACGAGGAGAATAACGAAAACTGTGCTGGAGTGGAGGATAAGAAATCTGCCTTACCCGAAAGACGTCTATTCCGTGATGGCGGAGAACGACGGCACGATAACTGTGCGCACGAGTAACAAAAAGTATTTCAAGAAAATTAGCGTTCCCGAGTTGGAACGAGTAGGACTGAAGCCCGAACAGGATCGTCTTTCTTTTAATCATCAATTCAACACATTGATTATCACGGTGAGCTTCGATGCTGGACGTAGACTTATCAACGTGCACATTTATTTTGGAAACAAAATTATGAGACAATCGAAAAGAAAAAATTTAACCACTCGGCAGAGTTCTGATTGTTGCTATAAGAATTTGCCTATAACGAAAAAGCTGGTATTAAGAAAGCCTTTAACAATTTGTACTTAATTTTTGCAGTACAAAAAACCACCCGCTGTGTTGGATTTGGAGAAGAAGGTATTGCAAAAAATAATGGAACTGAAAGCGACGAAGGACGGCGATGTTCAGTGTCCAGCGAGCTAATTTTCATAATTAATTCGCGCTATCCAAATATCCTCCAAATATATAAATAAAAATCGCAAAATGACGATTGCGTATACTATAATGGTAAGGACGAGAGTCGTTCCGTATTAGCAGAGCTCTCTCCTTTCCCGTGTAAAGTCGTCATACCGACAGCGTGGTTGGCGTCACGTATGAGCGATAAAAAAAAAATATATAGAAAAAAGAAAAATCAAACCCACTCGACAGAGTTCGGATTGTTGCTATTAAAATCAGCCCTTAACAGCCCTTAAAAAAACCTAACAATTTCTACTTAACTTTTGCAGTACAAAAAACCACCTGCCATGTTGGATTTGGAGAAGAAGGTATTGCAAAAAATTATGGAACTGAAAGCGACGAAGGTCGATGATATTCAGCGTCCAGTTAGCTAGTTTTCATAATTGATTCGCAATATCCAAATATCCTCTAAATAAATTTTTAAAAAAGACGCAAAAGTGACGATTGCGTACACTGAAGTCAGCCGACCTGCAGTCGGTAAAGGCGAGGCTCGTTCCGTATTAGCGGGAAAACTCCTCTTCCGTGTGAAATCGACATACCGACGGAACGGTTGACGTCACGCATGTGCGACAGTCAGTCGGCGGCGTGCGCGTTTCGTACGAGCGGTACAAGTAGTTTGTCGATTTTTTTTCTACAATGGATCAGAATAATACACGTCCGAATATTCCCAGGTCGATTCCCGACAGGTGAGTCGCAATTGAATTTCTGAAACAATATCGCTGCATCGAGGATCTTTCCGTGTTTTTCGGCGATAGCTGTTGATATCCTGTGCCGCTGAGGTTATGTCGCGCTATCTTTTGCCATAGTTTTCGTTCGGTTAGCTAGCTTCGGCGGTTGCCAGACAAGTGCCGTAGCCCAAACTTCGTCGCTCCTTATCGTCAGATCGATACGATTTCTTCGAAACTTCGTAAAACTTAGAGTTTTCGTGCGTAACCTATCGTATATTTTTATGTACCTGCTGTTTTATCAAAGCGCGCCTAAGAATCAGGAGAGTTTCATCCGTCCTCCGAGAGATGGCGCTCGAACCCAGAAATACCCTGAATTTAGCGGTTGATTACAAATTCCAAATAAAAGTAGTTGTGTATCTATTGCAGAGAATGTCATTCGATTGTAGTTATTATGGAAACGTGCAAACTCCGTTCATGGGTATTTTTTAAATTTAGTTGTTTTGTACACTGGTGTGAAAATGGATGTTTTATGCATCCTTCGCGTGCGCAAAACCCCCATTTTCACACCTTGGGAAGTAACATTTGGTCCGATACTCGCGCGAAAAACTTTTTCTTAACTCTTGTGATTGCAACACTCGTCGGAAGAAGTTTTATCGCACGAGTATCGTAAATTACTATTTTGTAACTTATGCATGAAAAGTGCAACTTTTCGAGCCTGTCGAGAGTGGCGAAAGTGGAACTTTGCAGCCAATTACACTATAAATACCCGGCGCATGCGCACATCGGTCCGATTGAACTTTACGCACGCTTCAGCGTACGTAAAGTACGGCGCATGCGCAGTAGGCATTGCTGTACAGCGTCACAATAAGCAGGCACGAAGTAGCACTTCTCCTGCACTTGTTACACAAATTACCATTATTACACTGTGTGCGAAAATGGAAGTAAACATTTTGTCCGTTATACGTGTGAAAAACTTTTTCTTAACTTCAACAACACCCACCTTCGGCTCGTCCCGCAAACTCACAGTCGTCAGAAAACGTTTTATCGCACTAGTATCGTAAATTACTATTATTAAACGAGGGAGTTGATATAAAAGTGTTGTTTAAATGAATGCATTTTTTATTACAGGTGGCTGGCTTACAAGCCCCACGGTACGGTAATCCAGGGCACCAACATCCTGGCGTTCAAAGTTCCTCTCAAAGAGGTGAGTGTTGTCGTGAACAAATAAATAACGCATGTAAGAAAAAAATGTCGAAAGTTACGACCGCAAAGGACTGTTCGGGGTCGGCAGGCGCAAGTTTGCGCGCGTCCCTCTTCACGCGCGACCCCTGCGGTGTGCCGCCTTAGAACGACGTCTCAACAAATCGTAAACTATCCCTTCCAGAGAAAATATCGTCGAGTTACTTGGGGTCTTTCGTCCGGATGTGCGATTATTTCGAATATCGAAAATACTTTCGACTTTTCATTGATCGTACGCTTCTCGGCTTTTGTTAATAAAATTTCGTCTGGCAAGTCGTTCACGTAGGTGCGGTGCCGTTCGTTGCACGGACACGCGCGTAAAATTTCGCACCGAGCATCAAGGTAGTCGCATATAAGTTAGACTGATTTATGCTCGTATAAATCAGTGGTTTGGCTGCAGCGCGGACAGTTTTGCACGCTCGTCACGACGATTCGGTGCTAACTACAACGCCACCAAGTATCACTGAAAAGAGATTCTTTTCATTATTATTATTTTTTTAAATATTTTTTAACCCTTTGAAGCACGGTGTATCACATGTGATGCCCTCTTTGAATTCAGAAAAATGCATTAATAACCAACCGATGCATTCGCAACTTCATACTTGTAAAAAAATAAAAATTATGCTTCAAAGGGTTAAAAGGGCAAGGACCAATCGTCGTTTCTTTGATCCATCTAAAAGCTCTTCTCCAACTTCCGGGTTCTCGGAGCTTCTGCCATAAATGGCCGAATTTCCAAAAAAAAAAAAAAAAATGAACACGCCTTATAATTATTATTTTTAGATTATAGATTTTTTTTTATTGGACTTCCTTAATGACCAACAGATATATTTTGAACTTCATCCTTGAAAAAAAAAAAAATGTATTTTTCAAAGGGTTAAAAGGGCAAGGAGCTTCGCCGTCTCTTTGATTCACCGAGAGGCTCGTTTTTTTCCAACTTCCGTTTTTTCGGAGCTTATGCCACAAACCAACACCTTAACAAAAACATTCTGATGATTATTTTTCATTATAGATTAAAAAATTGGACGTACTCTAACCGGTTTGATTCTCCAGATATCAAGATAGTTCGAAGAGTCTACAGTGACTCTTCTCCCTCGAATCGGACTCGGCCCGTTCCTCCGTCACTAAATCAAAGGACCTCTTCGCGGGAGTCGTGCGTTCGTGAGACGGATTCGTCGGATAAGATTGCATCGAGTACCCGTAACGGCGGAGGTCCGTCGTGCTCTCTCCCGCGTTCGTGCGACCTGCTCGTCCACCAAGAGTATTATATAACGCGATGGGCGCACGCATCGCAAGGACTCGGTCGCTGTTGCCGGTAAATTCGACACGGTCGATCTCTGACCGAAGCGTCGACTATTTCACGAGAATCGAGAGTCGCCGAGGGATTCACGGATGGGCTCTTCTTCCGTGGTACTCGGAAATCTCCGTGAGATCCCGTATCGCGAGATCGGCCAAATTGGTGTATTGTTGTTGGGTGGCTCGGACGAAACGCTCGCCGCGGCGACTCCCACATCTCGCTCTGTATAAACAAGCTTGATATATGCGCCGTACGCCGTTCTCGAACGCCAGAGCCAGAACCACCGGGCGATTGCTCCGCACCCACCGATCGGGAGAATGTCCGAAATGTTTGTCTAGTTTGTTTCCGCGGACCGAGCTTTAAAGACGTACCGCGGCTCTTTCACCATTTCTACACCACGCTTATAAATCGCTCTGATGTATCGCGCTCCGGTCGCTGCACGACGTATCTCGTTGAAATTCTTCGGCCATTTCTCAGTTTAAATCTATCCTTTTCACGGATATGTTCTTCTCATTTCTCTCTTATTTCGGGCTTGTTTTTGTTTTTTTGCCTCGTATTTTTGCGTTAGTATCGATCCGTTTTACTCATACATTCTTCTCATTTCTCTCTCATTTCGTTTTTTGCCTTTTATTTTTTCCGTGATTATCGATCCGTTCTGCGGATCTGTTCTTCGACTGTCTTCCGACAGTGAATTTTCCGAATATTCGTGGCGGTGGACGAGCGAGGTGAAACTCCTGTTACCGACCACGGTATTTCATGAGAAAGCGCTGTTAACGGGCTTTTACAGCACCGGTGTAACTACAACGCACACGCAAATTGGCAATTCCACGTCGATACTCAGGTTCTCGGGTCGTGCTTCTCATTTGGCGCGCTGAATATGTTGATTACGTGGCGAAAGCTCGAGGTGTATACGCACAATATACTTGTACGTATATATATACATGTTCGTGGGTATAAACGCGAGAAACATCCTAATTGATGAGGACCGCTGCGCGGAGTTTTGCAGGGCATAAACAATTTTTATGCCTGTAGCTGTGAGCGTCGATGCTTCATTAAAAATTCGAATTCACTCTCTGCTAATTGCGAGCCCGCACGGAGGGACGCGATACAGTGAAAATTACATCGCGCCACTTTCGTCGCTTCAATATTTACTGATAATTAACAAATCGACACTTCTCAATCGATTCAATTCATGTTTCTTATCGATGACCACAAAAAAAATGTATCTGTAACAGATTTTTTTCAATCTTTCCTGGCTTCAGTTTAAAAATAAATTGTAAATTTAATGCACTGGAACTTGAAATACTTACATCAATGAAACATTGATGTACTTCTTTTCGTAAAATAAAAATACCAGATATAAAATTTACAAATCTTTTGCCTGAAATTTGCTTGAAATTTCAAAAACAGTGTATGAAAAAAGCTTTTAACACCGTCGATTAATTTTCAAACAAAACTTTTTTACAGTCTCATTTTCATCAGTCGATATTTTCTCGTTCCATTAACGGCGACAATTAACGACGCTTTCCACGCGACTTTCTGGTCGCTCCCTCTTTCCAGCCGCGCTCTCTTGGCTCGGCCGAAAATTCAATCGCGGGAACGAGCCGACGCTCGGGCCATTTAATTTTCGCCTATACCAACTTGAAAAAAAACCGGTTCTCGCACACACATTTATGTGTATGTATATTTCGCTCACCCGGCCAACACGGTTCTTCTCTCATTTGTACCTCAAGACTCATCTCGAGTTTCTCGCCCGTTTCTTCGACCGCGATGTGCTGTCGGCCGCTCGGATCACTCGTTGCATATATGTACACACACGGTTTGCGTAGGGCATATACGTATAAGGCGGGTGCCACGGCTAATTGATTCTGGCGTCGCAGAGGGCTTTACATAAAACAAGCTGGCGGTGGAGAGCTCGGCGGACACGGAGTTGGACCCACGAGGCTGATTGGGCCCACTGCGGCAGCCGCGGGGGGGCCTCTCGTTAATAGGGCTCTCAAAGCACTCGTACCAGAAAACCATCCGACACCGGCCCTCTCGTGGATTATTGCCCCGCGCTAGCTTTTGTTACTCAGTGATAAAGGAGATCCTCTCGGGTCGCGAGAAACGACAAGCTCGGCCATCCTGGCTCGCGCCTCCTCGATATTATCGCCTGAGCTTTAACGTGCCGAAAACGCTTTAAGGCACGAGGTGTGTCGGCTTCTCCCCAGTAGAGGAATTTTCAGATCGCGATCCGAAAATTCTACTACCACGGATTTTTCTTTTCGTTCTCTTCTCGACTTTTCTTCACGTGCTCCTCTGGATTTTTCTTCTCTTTATGCTGCATAAGATACAAAAAAACGAAATCGTATGTTCATTAAATATTTATTGTGCATAAACGTTCACAATTTTTCGTTTTTCTTTTAATTCTACAATTATTTTTGTCAGTGAAACGTATGATTAATGAAAAAATAAAACAACAGGGAAATTAAAAATGAAAATAATTGTCTGCATTTTCGAACAAGAATTTTGTTTTTTTTGGAAAATGTACAAATCTTTTTTAACCGAACGACAATAGTGTGCGGTTATGGGGTGGAGAATAAAGTAAGGAGGAACCGAAATAACGTGATGAAAACGCTTTCCGTCAGCTTCTCGCGATCTGAAAATTTTACTGCCACAGATTTTTCTTCTCGTGCCCCTTTGCGTTGCACACAATACAAAGAGTACATTTATACGTTCATAAAATATTTCTTGTCCATAAACGGTCACAATTCTCTTAGTTTTTTTCTGTTAATTTTACACTTATTTTTGTGAGCCAAACGTATGATTAATGTTTTAGTTGCGAAACTAAAAATTGAAAGAATTGTGTACATTTTCGAACAAGATTATTTTTTCGTCACATGTACAAACGTTTTTTAACCGCGAGACAATAGCGTACGATTATGGGATGGAGAATGTAGACGGGAGGAATCGAAATAACGTGTCGAGCCGCGTCTCGGCGAGGGCCTCCCCGATGACTTGTTCGAATTTGTCTCGTACGAAGGAATCCGAAGTACGCGTGGTGGCTCTCTTTATGAGGGATGGGAAGTCACTGCGTTACTAATTCCCAATAGCGTGTCTCATATGTTTCGTCTCGCAGCGATACCCGATGGAACCCCGGGGTCCTCTTGTGGCCGCGAGAGAAAAAAAAACACGAGTTTCACGAAGGGTTGCAGTGAGAGAGAGACTCGATCGCTTATTCTCACAGCGTGCTTCGCGTTCCGGAGCTCTATTCGTAGACGCAACGAAAACCCATACAAAGTTCAATAAATTTTATTTTTATTTTATTATTTTTAAAAGTTAATTTAAAAAAAAAAATTATTTTTATTAATTTCATATCACGAGGACTCCGAGAGGATTTTCTCTCGTTTTTTCTCGCTTCATAAACGTTCCTGCTTCAAATTCCGGAGCTCCATTTGTAGACGCAACGACAACCCAAGCAACGTTTCAATACATTTTTTATTTATTTTTTAAATTTTATTTTATTTATTTCATAACACAAGGACTTCGCGATGACTTTCTCTCATTTTTTTTCCGCTCATTCCTCTTTTCTATTTTCACTCCTCGGGCTTTGTCTCTTTGGGGCATGACTCATATATACCGAGGTCAGGAGAGTCAGGAGCGAATAACTGGTTGTCGAGTTGAGTTCTGCAATTTTCGAGCCGAGCTTTGTCGTCCTCGTGAGTTATTCGTTCTCTCTGTCACTCCGTGTGTGTTCGTCGGGCGAACGAATAATTATATACCTTTGAGGACACACGCGACGAATCAGCAGTCGGACGAGAGGAGCGAAGTACACTCGCGTGGCGCGTTCGCTGGAAGTACGGTGACTGCGAAGGGCGGTCGGAGGGGACTTCGAGTCCTCCTCGTCCTCGTCCACCGAAGTCGCACGCGAAGTCAAGTGCGTAAATCAAGAAAGTCGTACCCTCGGCGACGGCCCTCCGGCAGCTCCGTTACTCCGCGGTGTCCCGGTGGAACTCTCGGGTCTCTCGCCGCGGGCGGAGATACTCGCGACCGCCTCGACGCCCACGAGAATTTAATTGTCCTCCCCGTTATCGCGCGATTAATTTTTTTTTTCTCGACGCCTTTAAAATTATTCCCGAGCATCTATTTATTTTTTTCTGTGTCGTGCCGCATTGTGCGGCACGACACAGATTTCCCCGTTTCCTTGGGAATTGTTTTGTATTTTTTATGGTAAAAAGTCACTATTGTTCCTTTTTCTATGTAATTTTTCCTACAATTATAGACGGATGGTTTATTGTGTCCTAGGATAAATCCCCTAAGGACCAGGCAATACAGATAAGCGGTGCAAATGACGAGCCAAGGAAAAGTTTGAGTTCAGAGTACTTTGAATAGAGTATTGTATTCAGAGCAGAGTCAGAGCAAATTCGGAACAAAAACAGAGCAAAATTGGAGCAAATACAGAGCAGAATTAAGTAAATTATTCTCGCGAATGGTAACGATTATGATCGTACCAGCACGAATTATCCGAATGGCAGTAACATGCATTTTTCGGCGGATTTTAAAACTTTTTCAAAAATAGAAGTGAGCTGTAAAAAATGGGCATTTAAAAAAAAATATATACATATATTTTTGTCCCTTTTCCAACCGGACGTGAGAATGATATATTTCACGAAACATTAGTTAGACCCCCATAGACATCGTTCCCTCGGAGCTGTCTCTGGACCCTTCTCGTTCTCTCGCCTTTCCCCCGAGGATCTTCCCCGCGTACCTCCCACGATCCGTTAAGGAAAGCGTGAGTGAAAGGTGTACGGTTGACTTTGACCGCGTGCACATGCGTCGTGGATCACAAACAGAGACGTCGCCTTCTCGTGTTCACCGCGTCTCCTCTTCTTTATCACAATCTTCCTCATCTTCCTCCGAGGTGTCCGACTCACGCGCCTCCTCATTTCTGCACGAAGCGAGAATATTAATGCGAGAAAGGCGACGGATCTCGCACGGGGTCGTAAGAAACTCCGGGAGATGGAAGTCCTCTTTCTCTCGACGTGGGTGATATCTGTATTTCAACCCCCTTTACGAAACAGCCCTTTATCCTTAGCGACATTCAGATCGCTATCGAACCGGCACAACTTCTCGGTTACACACTACGCTCTCCTGGGGGCCGACGGCTTCCTCGATAGGCTAGCAGCGGCATTGTTTTCCCTGTCGAGGGGATAACGCGAGAAGACGATACGTTATGTCTGCCCGAAGGGGTGTGAAACGGAGGGATGCTTCACATGCCCGATCGTCGCGCATCTACTCCAATTCACTCGAACGCGAGACAAGCGAGACGATTGACTGTGATGTATACATATGCATATACATGCATATGTCTCTATATATGCATATGGAGGTATACATCGGTATATATAGGTATATATAGGTATACATAGGTATATATAGGTATAGATCGGTATATATAGGTATATATAGGTATGTATAGGTATATATAGGTGTATATAGGTATATATGGGTATGTATAGGTATATATGCATTTATATACATAGTTTCTGTCGCCCTTCGGTAGTGACTGCGTGATCACGAGAATCCCTATAAATAAATGGATGTTTCGAGGTTGGTGGACCCAACTCCGGGAGCTGTCAGGAGCATCACGCCTCGACATTAACAACGTCCTCTTCGGTATAGTTGGTGAAGCTGCGTTTTAGAAAGAAAAAAAAGGTCGCGCGAGTATAGAGGACTCTCACGAAAAGAAACTCACCGGCAAACCTGTCTGATTAATACCGTTATGATAAGTCCGGAATGTGCCGCCGTCGACATAGCCGTCGCGACACTGTGGCCATTGCTGGGACACGCAAAGGGACACGAATACAACCCCTCGTTCTTCACCGTCCACTGGCAGTGTTCACCTCCTTCGTCATAAAGGGAATTTGTCGCAGGGATAAATGCGTCGATTATTCCGGGACTTGAAAATCGATGGCGACCTTTTTTAATTGAGGGTCGAAGTGGTGGTAGAAAAATGGGAGCGGGGTAAAACGGAACAGGGGATGAGACTTTTTATGACCGGTTGAAAATTGGTAAAAAATTGCCGTTTCGTCCCGGAGTTTCATTTTGACCCGCTCACCCCCAAATTACGGATATTCGGTACATATATGTATACTGAGAAAAAAAAGTTGGATCGACCAAAAGTTTGGTACAAATAAAGCGTTGTTTTATTCAACGATTATTTGCATCAAACGATTCAAAATTTGACGATTCAAACAAACTTTTTTGTTGTGTCAACCAAATAACACCTTTGAACGGAAGTTATCGTACCTTGAATTAATCCAACCATTTCTTTTCCTCATTGTATATTTTCTTTCTACCGTTTCGAACTGGGTCTAATCCTTCACATCCTGGATTGCGCCCGCGTTTTTTTATATGACTGAACTAACTCTCAAAAGCACTAACATTTTTTATTAGATTTTTGAAAATTGTTTATAATTATTTATGATAAAAGAAATTAATTTATTCATCGCCACGATAAAAAAACCTGAAAGAATTCTGAAAAATGTTGTATCACATATAAAAAATGTTAAGATCTGAGCCGGAGTCGGCCGTCTTTACCTGATATATTTGTCTCATTTTTATTCGAAAAAAATACAAGAAAAATCAGTCGATTATGGATTATCGCTTGACCATTTTTATATGCAACACTGCATTTTTGGGAATTTCTTCAGATTTTTCCGAAGTTTTAAGTTTTTTTAAGTTAAAAGAAAAAAGACCCAGCTCTGAATGATTGGGAATGCCCTATGTATATGGAAACGAAATTCAATTAATTAGCGTGTTCGATGCTGACGCTACGAGAAATTGTAAATATCACTTTCCAATCTCGACCCTTGGAAAAAAAAAAAACAGCTCCGAAACTATGATATTTCATGGATATCTTTAGTGTCGCCTTTCGTTCAAAAATCATAAATTAGTGACGCCGATGGAGCTCGGTCGTCGAACTGTTAGGCATAGCGGTACAAGTGCATTTCTTGCCTTCCCTCGTCCTACAAAACGCCTTCTCAATTAATTCGGTCCATGAGTCGGCCGCCGCGGCGTTGCACCCGAGCGAGAGGAACCCCGTGGTCTCCACGCCCTCACCGGGGGGCGGCGAGAGGGGGGGGGGGGAGTAGAAGGGAGGAAATACCTCCTCCGGCTTTATTGTTTTTCCATGAACCCGAAAAGCCGCGGAGGCGATCCGTGTTATTAGCAATGTTAAGTGTTTGCTTAACGCCCCGCGGAGATTTCTGGGTGTACAGCGGGAGCGAGAAGAAAATTAGAAGAGCCCTTTACGCCGTCGACACACTCGCGCTGCTCCTCCTCCTCGTCCTCACTAGGCTAGCCGGGCTCACGACCGGCGTATCTCTTAACTTGTTCGTCGCCGACGGAGAACAAACTGGCCACAGGGTGAAGGAGGGTGGAAGAGCACGGCGGTAACACACGCGTCTCGGAGCCTCGAGACGGATGAAGATACGAGCGCAATGCAAGAAGGGGAAAGAAATGTACGTGTATAAGTACCGGCGGTGCCCACACTGGAAGAAGGACCGGCCCGCTCGTTCGCGCAGTTCCCTCGCGCACAATGTCGGGACTCCTCGTAATTTATGCCGAAGTTGGCGAGCAACTTCGATGACTTTGTAAAATATTACTGATCCCCGTTTCGGAGATCTTATCGGCCGACTCCCGACACACACACGCAAACCGCCTTGCCCTCTGTTCCTTCGGGACGCCTCTCTTTTCTCTTCGCTTCTTCTTCTTCGTCTTCTTCTTCTTCTACTTCTTGGTCCCTCTTCTCAGCATCTCCACCTACACTCCTCCAGCATCCCGAGAGCCCCGATGTACCCTGCTGGCGCCGTCGAACAGCTCGAGTGTGTTTCACGCCGACTGCTCTGTGCACATGCATCACTCAGAGCCTGTGAACGATTTTGCTCTTCGGGTTACTCGCTCAGCGGACCAGCGACCGTTCAAATAACTCTGGCGCTTAGGAATTTCTCGGCGCGCAGAGGATTAATAATTCCATGATGGTTTTTTTTCACTATGCGAATTCTTACGTTTGTTAAATACTTATTGTTGGTTTTTTATTAACGGAATCAGAGCTTCCAAACCGTTTGTCAGCATGACATTTTTTTTTATGTACAGTAGTAGGCAATTGAAGTGGAATAAGGTGATTTTGGCGAAAGTGTACGTGAAAGTGTCCAACTTTGACCAAAACTGGCGAAAAATATCGTGTTCCACTTCAATTGCCTACTACTGTACATATACTAGGGCTTCTGGTGCATCGTTTTGAGTGTCCCGAAAACTTACTTAGAATGGAGACTTATAATAATCAGGGACTTAGAACCGAGGGCATTTGGAAACCCCCAAAGGACATAGAATTTTCCGTAAACTAATCCATAAACGAAATTAGAGTGTCCTCTCGTTTCCCCCCGTACAACCCCCTCTTCGATCCCACCCGTCTCTAAAAGAACTTATAATATTTCAGGCTGAGGGGCCACCCAAAGGGACTTAGAATATTTCAGCCCCCCCCCCCCCCAATAAGGGACTTGGAATATCCCCCTTGTATTTTTCATTTGACCCCGGGCTTCCCGACATTTCAACGCAGCGGCGACGGCGGCGAAATCTTTTTATAGTATAGAGCGATAGAGTAAAAGTGGGGAATATGGCCCGGTCCATATATCAATGATTTACGTATTAATCGAGGTGGGCCATATTCACCACTTTTACCCTATATATTTTTTAATTCTGGCATGGCATTTCATACAAAATATTCAGCCGAAGCGCACGAGTTCCTGGACCTATTTTGGGAAAAGGAGATATCTTTGAGGTTCCATTTGGTATTTTCAAACAGCGATATTTTCGCCTGCAATTAAAAAAAATTATATCGGAGGGTTAAGAGAAAATTCTCTTTGCCACTTTGATCCCTCGAACGTGCCGTTCCACAGGTGCAGGTGCATCGGTGGAGGGTGAAATTCGAAAGAAAAAAAAAAAATATAGAAAATAGTGAAGCCGCGCCGCAGGAGAGACGAGGGAATGACACTTTTGTCTCTCCGTTATACTTTAGTGTCTCCTCGTAGCGATCCATCGGCGTCTCATCAGATACGGCGTGCCGGGTCACGGTTTATCTCGTCTAGATGAGATGGCCGGGTGTCCATCTCCCCGCGCGCCAGACTCTCCTTTCCTCTTTTCACTCTTACACATTTTCGGCTCTCCCGCGCGTCTCTCCACCTCTTTCCGGGAACCCCGCGGAGAATCCCGAGGAACTCCCGCGGTAGCGTTGTTGCTTCTTTTTTTTCTTTCTTTTTCGCTTCCTTAATCTCGTTAACCGATCGTGTTTCGCCGGGTTTCTCGCCGTCTCGCCTTTTCCATTTCTTCCTCCCTCCAAGTTTCTCATTTCGCACGGCCTCGTTACGCGCTAGCTGCGGCCCAACAACCGCGCCAGAGGACGCCCGGTCTTTCTTACCTTTTTTTTTTTATTATTCTCCCACTCTCATTATTTTCGTTGTTTCCGTCTTTCTTTCCCTTCGCACAACTCGGCGCACCAATACCATCCACGTTTTCTATGCCACAGGCAAAGCCGTTGCCGTGCGAAAGCTAGCCGAGATCTCCGCTGCTCTTCTTCGTCCTATCGGACCTTTCCATCTCGTTCGTCCGAGTTTTCGATCCGGCCATCCAGAAGCTCAGCAGTTTACATGGTTCCGGGTGTTCCGTGAAATTCCGAGACCTCGCGGTTCGCCCCTTTCTCGAAAAAAAAATCAAATGGGTGTCCATTGAGGTCCTTAAATTGAACGTTTTTGAATTTTCTGGGAGTCAACCCGTATTATCGTGAGGTATAAAATAAAAACGCCATGTGCGAAGGGTCCTCGAAATTAATGCATCTTTAGAAGTTGCTACTGGATATTTAAAGAATTAAAAACTTCAGAACATCTAAATTTATTTGATACCTTCTGACCATTGCAGGAATTTGCCGACTCCCTTTATCAAAAACGACAAAGTCTTAGTTTTTTTATTGAACTTTTTTGGCAACAAATACATCTTTTCAAAAAAAATTTTTGGTAATTTTTCGGGGGCGGATTTTCACGATCTACAATATTTTGTAACTATTAGCTATTATTGTCGAAAACTTTGTTTCTTTCAACCCTTGGTAGCGACCTCTAAAAATACTTCGATTTCATAGGGATTTCGCAGAGTTTTTTCTCATACCTTATACTTTGGAAGTGTAGTCTCATACCTTGTACTTTGGAAGCGTCCCTCGCTACAACCCAGGTGGGGTAAGTCCGACCGGCCGTTAGCGTCCCAGCACTGGCACGAGACCGCGCCAATCCCGGGAGTCTGGCCAGTCTCGTGCCAGCGTCGGGATGCAACAGCCACCCGGCGCAAACCCTATTTGGGAAGTAGCATCAGCAAATTGACGATACGCGACGTGACGCAATGGTGCAAGAATCGACCGCACGACAAACAGCCCCACCACGGACGAATCGCAGGAAAATAAAATAAATATAAAAGTACAATAGCAAGGAAGTCGTTCCCCCGAAGAATCCTTTTCCCCGACGTTATAGATCTTCCCTTGCCAGGGAAGAGCCTCCCGATTCTTCCTCTCAACCACGTAAATCAGCCCTACCGACTTTACTTTCCCCACTTTCCTCCGCCGTTATTATGCGTTCTGAGTGCAAGCATCCGCGTTACCATTGTTGTGCCGAGCGCGGCTTCACCGAAGATCTCGCAGCGCCGGAGGAATACACGAGATACGTCGGAGCTTCCGAGCTTACACGCTGGCGCGAGTAAAAGTGTGTAAGAGCCGTGCGGCAAGAAAGCGCAAGGATGGCACGCTGGGCCAGGACGTTTGTGGATTCGGTGGTTTGGACCGAGGTTCCTCCGCCGGTTTATTCTTCCTCATCCTCGACGAAATGGTCCAGGCCGCCGGGATACGCGCGCCTCTCCCGGCCTCGTGCCTTTATGCTTCTGGTACATAAATTTCCCTTCAATGGTCCGGCCGGGCCGCGTACGAATGCCCTCGGCGCCCAACCTCCTCGTTCTCTTCTCTCCGCGTCCCACCTGCCTCCCCTTCCGCCTCGCGTAACCTTTTTTTTTCTTCATATTTCTTTTTTTTTCCACCATTCCATTGGAACGTCACACGCTCGGAGAATCCGGCTACCGATATTCTTTATACTTTCGCCCTTCTCTTAACTCTCACTATTTTTTCCCTCTTTCATCGGATTCGTTGGATTTCCCCGCGGCTCCTCGCCGTTGACTCTTCCGGACCCATTTTCCTCACAGACGGTGGATGTCTCGTTGTCTGTTTACACAAAATTTAACCGACCAACCGGAGGCGACGAAAAATTGCCGAATTTATGTCCGTGCCCGGGCGGTCTTTTGTGCCTTGGCGCAATTACTCTCGCGGGCTACGCAGCCTCTTTGTCCGCGAGGTCCTCGACGTCCTCGACTGTGTCCCCTCGCGCTGCCCGGAGAGAATGAAACGAGCGCGGGCAAGGGGTGTAATGTAGGAAACGAGGAAATCGTCGAAGAGGAAAAAGGCGATTCCGGGATTGCCGGTGGCGCACTTCCTCTCGGTAACTCTGCGTATGCCGCGGCGTTATTACTGGGAAGCATCGCGAGTGAGGCACTAACTTTGGCACTCGTTAAATCGGCCGCCGGCAGCCGGAAGTTGTTGGATCTTCCGATAGAACGGATAAGGGAGGGCGGTTTGACGTTACGTTCGAGCAGTTTCCGGACTACCCCACCGGGTGCCGGAGGGATGTTGCTGTTGCAGAGTTCACGGAAAAGCAGCTCGAGGAATTGACGACACCGACCTCTTCCTCCGGCTGGTGCTGGTTCCTGGGGACGCGGTCGACGCACCGGGAAGACAGACCGGACGGTCTTGAGGAATCGTTACACTGAGAAGGATCTCGGAAAAACTACCAAGTCAAATGCTAAATTTTGGCCAGACAACGTGCACTGTAAAAAATGTTATGAAACTTACAACACGTTTAATATACAAAGTCACATAAAATATACAACCTCGGTATATGAAATTAGAATTCATATACATTGTATTGGAATGTTAATAATTTGATCTTAAATGCAATATAATGCATATTTAATGGAATGTTGTATATATTAAAATTACCGGTGATGGCATTGAAAATTAAGACATCCGTATATGAAAATTATGTTACTATTACAAATATTATACTAATATTATTGTTTTTAATATATCGCAACATAATATTCTTACATACGTGTCAATGAAATTACATAAGACTTGCGTAAGACGTCATATACATTTATGAATTTTCAAACAGACATTTTTTACAATGTGGTACACGAGCACCATCATTAGCGATATGTGAACTTTTCACAGGGGCCATAGCAATTCTACCCAACCCATATGGTATTTTTTGTACATTTTGCCAACCCACCTGAAAGTGGGTAGGAAAAATGTTGAGTATTTGGCTAAGAATTTCGTGCATTAAAACTGAGAATTTCGTCATAAGCAATAATACCTAAAACAAACGGTTCGCGATCGCGACGCACCTATGACTATATTTTCTGGTAAGAAAAACTTATATTCTAGCAAGAATCACGGAATATTCGCGTGATATCTGCGAAAGCGAAAATTACAATATTTTCTAGCAGAATGTGGCACGTTTAATACGAATGTTTGCCAGAATGTCGCTGTAGTTCCCTGAAAGTTCAGTCTGCTTTTACCAGATTCATGGTCATTTCTATCAGATCCTTCTCTCAGTGTAAGTGGAGCGCCAGACAGGGCCGACATTGGCACAGCGTCGGCCAGTCTTCGCCCAACGTCGGCCACTACCGGTCCCGTGTGTCATTCCCACTAGGGATTTCACGGCTCATCGGAAGCGAAATGGCGATAAATGTTCCCTTTCTCGATTTCGTCCTTTTGTGACACGGTGAATATTCTCGTTGTCGGAAATGCCTCGTTTGGAAGGCGTTGGAGGTCTGTTAGGAGTCAATTTCCATTTACTTTGCGGCCGTCCAGCGAAATTCCTTTGGACTCTTCCGCCGCGCCGGTTAGCGCGGTTTTGTGGTAGATTGAAAGGTGCGCCGTCCGGAGGGTTTTTTTTAGCGGGCGATCCGGTCGGTCGGTTTAGTTAAACGCGGGGCGGGAAATTGGCTTAGGTTTTTCCTCGTGGCGAGAGGAAAAGAGGCGAGAGGATGGAAAGTATAGGTTTGCGAGCGGCGCTAGGAAAGGGCGTTCCACCGGGGTCAACGTGGAGAGAGGCGCGAGGGATCCGGCGCCGTCCCGTTAATCCTGCGGAACTTGTGATCGAGTCCTGCCCCGAATGGTCAAGGGGCATCTCGCTCGCGCACGTCTCCTCGCAGACGAGGGAGAGCCAGAAACAAACATTTGTTCAAAAACTTTACCGACAATTCACGATCATAAATAGTCGGGAGTCGTTAATCTTGTCTTCGACGGTGCACCGGCCGCGGCCGCGCCGATGCTTCGCTCGTTAATTTATAATGTATCTTCACCCCCGTAGCTAAAACAATCAACCTGCCGGCATGCGAAAGCGAAAAAACAAAACTACCTCTCGCTCTCTAACTGAAACCTCTCGGACCTGTCGAACGCATACCTTTTCGTGGATACACGCAACTCGGGTACTCCCACCGGTCGACGGATCTGCGAATCGGCAGGCCTGTTCACAGATCCGAGAAATATCTTCGTAAAATCGGCCGTAAAATGTCGGCAGTCGAAAATTATACTCGGTCAAAATATATCATGAGATAAAAACGATGCGCAGGCAAAAAAAGGACTCAGTCAAAAAATATCCTGTTAAAAATTGTGCACAGTCAAAAAACATCCTCAAACAATAATCATCCCCAGTCGAAAAACACTCCCAGTTGAAAAACATCCGCAGTCAAAAAATATTGTCGGTAAAATATTATGCTCAGTAAAAGAGAAAAAATCTGTTGCAGCAACTTCTAGATACCCAATCTTTGCCAACGCCCGAGCAAAGTGGAACAAATCTACAAGCCGTTAGCATAACTTTTCACTAAATCAATGGATGTTTGTTTTTCGAGTATTGCATGTCCGGAATTCCCCGTCAGATGAGCGCACGTGTCTCTCACCCCCGTCCATCTTGTTCATTTTTCAATATGATGTTGTTACCTACCCATAAGAGTCTCGGAATGTTTTTCAGCATTTTTTATCATCAGTGAAATTTTTTAATTCTTGAAAAACCAATTCCGAAAACGCCTCTTCTGAAAAATCTGAAAAAATGTACACTGATTATATGCTTTAAAATGTGATCTTAAAGCACCACACGATAATGGGATTTCAATATTTACCATTTTTCCGCAAGTTTCTTTCGTGCCGCAATTGAAATTTTAATTTTTTAAATCGTTCATAAGATTCTCAAATATCAATAGATTTCATTTTTTCTGAAGTTTATGAAAATACGAGAAAGGAGGACTAAAATAGTAAATATTGAGATCCTATTATCAGATGGTGCTTAAAAGTCATATTTTAAACACTATAATCAGTGCGAATTTTTTCCGAGTTTTTTAATTGGTGATTTAGGAATTAGTTTTTCGAGGATCAAAAAATTTCACGGGTCGTGTAAAGAAATCGGCAAAAATCCTGAAACCCTTACGAGTCGGTAACAACATCATACTGAATAAAAATGAGCTGCTGATTGACACGAGCTGCTGATCTGACGTGGAATGCCCCATGCACATACATGCAAACATATTTTTTTACAAGTTTGAATGATGATATGTTCGATGCGATTTCTTTATAGACCAACCCACGAAGGTCTCTAAGCAACATCTACGAGCGGTGAAACCTATATTCGATCTCTCGAACACGCGTGCCTTCTCCCCAGCATCGCCTCTCTCATTCCCTCCCAGTTCCCGCTCCGCTGATGTTTGAATGTCCGTTTAGCACTGCCCACTCGTTCGTTCGTACAGTGTACTAAGTGCGGGCGAGCAAACACGATAGCGTTACAAAAACGCTTTTATACGCTTTTATGCGTCGACCGCGCTCCGTAATATTCCTTAATGCCGTACACTCTCCTCGCGCCCGGGCCGAGGAAAGCGACGAGACGAGGAGAGGCCGCGTGGATAAAATGTACCTACGTTGTCGATGTCGCAACATCGCGCGCGTGGAGGAAGCATCGAAGCGCGAGCCCGAGAACTCGAACGCGTGGCGCTTATTCGTACGGCTTCGGCCCTCGGGAGGCCGTGAACTCCTGGACCAAGAAGAAGATGCGGGGGAGGACACGGTCCCGACGGCGAGCGCGCTCGTGTCCGAGGTGAGGCTCTTGCGTCACGCGGATCCTGGTACAATCCACGTCGTTATCGAGCATCGTAATCTCCCTCTCTCATTCTCACTCGTGCTCACTTGTAGTATTTTCTTTTTTTTTTATGTATATATTTCTTCTCATTTCACTGAGGCCAGCGAGGCGGGACAATACACATCGAGAAAGTACGTGGGAACTTTTGGGTCCGGCGTATCTGGAGACTGAGGACAAAAATAGCCAGAAAAAGAAATCAAAATCTATATGGAAAAAAGCTTAAAAATAGCTCACAGTTCTTTCGCCCATCGGCAATGGAGTATTGGGAAAAAAGGGGATCGGAGTAAAAAATGAGGAAAGTGGGTTTATCGTTTCGGCATCGATTCCGTTGTTTCTGAAAAGTTTGGGCGCGTGTGTTGCGACTTCGTCGATAAAGGACGATACATTTTTGGGGACAATTTATAAACGCGAAGGGCTGTGTGTTTCCTCCTGCGGAACTGCGATAAACTGAGCAGAACGGAAAAAAATAAATAACAAAAATGAAATATCGAGAATTTCGGTCAGGAAGCTTAAGATATTAGTAGACACGATATTGGAACCCCCGGTCCTGTCCTCGGCATGTCGGATGTATTTTTCTCTTTTTTTTTCTTTCATAATTCCTCCGCGAATGAGACGGAGAAGCCGGTTGGCGAAAAGAGGTAAATGATGATGGTCGGGGCGAGTGATCGGGAGAGATACATCGGATTGTCGTGCCGGGGGGGCGCGGCGAGGACCAACCGAGTTCATCCTCTCGGTTCCTCGTGCGGTCCGGGCTCGTTCGTTCTCCACCGCGAGACGAGTCGAGCCGGTGATCTTCGGGCACGGGGCTCCGGCCGGCCAGTTCGGACCCCCCGAAGCGTCGCGAGCAGCCCCGAAAAAAATATTTTTAATTTTATTACCGTCTGTATTATGGAAATTCTACGATCTCGGTTATTAGGTGTGAATTGAATTATAGCGGCGGGGCCACCGCGCGCGAGAGTTTCTCGTTATTATTTATACGAGTCTAAGAGACACGGTTACAATCGCGGACCGGTGGATGATACATTCTGCAGCCGAGCATCCCATATCCATTATAAAAATAAAATAAGAAATTATTATTAGTCGATTCGCGCATCGACGGATAAGCAAAGTTCCGTCGTTCGGAGCGCGCCGGGCCCGGCGCGGACCGTCCTGGTGACAGGACTTGAGATTTATCGAAGCCGAATGTTCACCGCGCTGCATATTAATGTCTCATAATACACAAATCGCTCTTTGAGAGAATAAATTTGTTTCGTAATATATACCATTAGGAGGAGAGCGGGGCGGGATGGAAGCCCAGGGCAGAAGGACCATTTTTACCGATTCTTCGCGGATCGTTAAAAAGAAGTCTCATACCAGATGGAAGACGCTCCGTTTTGCCCCGAAACTCCCCCGTGGGGGCGATTCAATTTCTGGGAGAATTGGGCAGAGCTCTTGGCGATTTAAAACGACAATCCTCATTTCTCACGGACCAAGATGGCGGACATGCGGCGCTTCGAGCTCCTCATCCTTAAAGTTTTTCAAGTAACAGTTTGTACCGATTTTTATGTCGTTTCGGGAATCTGTACAGATGTCACCGGGTACAAACGAGCTTCGAAAACCTCTGCTGGACAGGACCTGACGGTCGAGGCCGCCTCGTGTTTTCCACTTTCGACGACCTATCGACTATCGATCTATTGGGGCAAGATGGAACCTCAGAGCAAAACGGACCATTTAAAAAAATTGTTCGCGCTTCGTTAAAAAAAAAGGTCATACATAGTAAAATTAGTAGCAACGTTTATTGTCCACAAACGTCCTCACTTCTTTCCTCGTTAATTTTACATAAAAAGATTATTAAAAAAAATCTCTTGACTCTAAAAATATTGTATTGTTAAATTAACGAGAAAATAATTGAGGATGTTTGTCGACAAAAAACATTTGTCACATCTACAAATCTTTTTTACTGTCTATCCCAGATCGGACTCACTCCATTTTGCCCCGACGTCCCCCACGGCGGTGATTCAATTTCTGGGAGAATTAGGCAGAGTCCTTGGGCATTTAAAACAAGAATCCTCATTTCTCACGGACCAAAACGGCGCACATGCAGCGCTTCGAGCCTTTCATCCCTGAAGTTTTCCACGTAACAGTTTCCACCGATCCTTTTGTCGTTTGGGGCATTTGTACAGATGTCACCGGGTACAAACGAGCTTCGAAAATGGCTTCTGGATCGGAGCTGACGGTCGAGGCTGCCTCGCGTTTTCCGTCCCGGCGATCTATCGATACCTCCGTCGAAACTTTACGGGAGGTACGACGACACACCGCCCGGCTCGACACTCTCCTCCATACTGTCGGGAGGGCCCGGCCCTTTCATTCTGGAAGACACTCGGAGAAACAGCCAGCAGCTTTAATTGCCGTCTTATCGCGGTAGCGGGATCGGGTCGGAAGGGCGAACATAAATAAGGGAAGAAGATGCGCTCGTAGAAAATCCTTCGCGTCAGCTCGGCGGCGCTTCGGGACTTCGGCGACGATCTCGAGCTGGTCCCCCGCGGCTACCGGTACCATTACGTCTGAACTTCTATTGGCTCCGCTGATACCCAAAGGCCGACACGGTGGCGGCAATTCTCTCTGGACGAGAGTCACCGACGTTCTGGAATGGCACAAACTCCTCAGCTGCTACGGTCGAGAAATTTAACGTGAGCGAAATTTTTTTCGTTAAACTGACCGCTGTCGCCCAAAACGCAGGGCCGAAAGGGTCGAGCGTCTGGGCCGGAGGGTACCAGAAAAAAAACGAGAAATTGATAGATGTTTAGTGATGCACTGGCACCGTCAGTTCAGAAACTCACCACACAGCAAAAAAAAACCCCAACTGCAAAAAATCGTAGAAAAAGATTGAAATAATTAACGATTAATAAAATGGTTAATGAAAAAGTAACTTCGAAAAGGATGAAATGATTCATTTGTGTAATAATAATTAATATTGTCAGTAAACAACAATAGTCATGATTAATAATGACGAATGAGAGCATAATTAATTAATCGTAATTGTATCAATTCATTGATAATCTTCGCTAAAGTTGGAAGACGTCACTGCAGATTTATATAATATGATAACATTCTGCTACCAAGTTTTTTGTGTGGTGTAGAAGAATTGTGTCCGATACAGTTAATAGAAAATAGTATCGAATACATTCAACATTTAGAAAAACCGGAAAGAAGACACAGGTCATGATTAAAACAAACTGCCCAAGAAGAGATTCTCGAGCGTTATATCATGCCCTGATAAGGGCTTATCAGGGCCCGATGTGCTCGCCAAATTTAGACAAGGGATTTTTTGTCGATTCGGAGAAAACACACAAAGTCACGTGTTCGACGTGAAACGCGTAATTCCAATATTTAACCCTTTGGGCAGTCCGGAGTTAAAAAAATTAACCGAAGGATACCGCAATCGTAAATGACATAAAGGAAGGTTATACCGCAGCGGAAGTGAAAAGAAATTCACGTAGAAACAGCGAGAGTGCGATCGAAAATACCGGCAGAAAAAAAACACAATAAAAAAAAATAAAAAGGGGAACTTCTATACTGTAGGATAAAAAAAGAAGGCAACGTGTGTAGTCGTTCCGAAACAGCTCGAGACAGTAGATGATATCTTCGAGCACTAATGGCCAATTCGTCGTACACAATGGTCGTTGGCCGGCGCATAGTGCGGAATCCGAGACTAATCGAACGGTCGTTGATTGATTTAGGAACAATACCCGGCCATGGCGGTGTTTCTCGAATTCCGAATACCTTTTTATTTTTTGTTATTTTTATTTTTTACTATGTATTACTTATAACCACACGCGTGAGACCGAGAGTTCACACGTATAGACAAACGGAAGAATCTTTGTAGATCGATCTTTGCTGAAAAAAACAGGCGCGAGATGTTCCGAAACATTTTTCTTTGCATCTCGCCCCGTTGTGTTGATTGAACCACGACGGGAGATATCGCCTCGATTCTGCCGTGTGTGTGTCTGGCCACCGCCGAAATCACGTGACCCGCGCGCGTGCTTTCCTCGAGTGATTAATGGATCTACCTTCGAATTTCTAACGAGGATTTTTTGTTAGAATCGGTCACGGATCGTCGAGGCGCTTTGTCGATGTTGCTACTCCGGAGGAGATTTTCTGTCAGCCTGTTATTGGCCGAACTCCGAGGTGTCTAACGATCGTTTTATTATTTTCTATTCTAGTGATGTCGAATCGGTAGATTTGCGGCTGCAAAGTCTCTTGCGAGAGAATTGTCGGCAATTTAACTTATCTTTATAAAGAATTCAATTGAATTGCGTATTTCGTGTGTAGAACGTTTTTGAATAGGATAATTGTTCAACATTTTTGTCAGTCGACCATTGACCGACCTCCGAGGTATCTAACGATCCTTTTTATTTACTATCGAAATGATGCCGAATTGGTAGGTTCTCTTCCGCAAAGTCCCATTTTATAAAAATAATTGTCTGTAATTTAACTTACAGGTTTCGTCAGTCTTCGTGTCTGTCCGTGGCAAAGAATAATTGTGACCCATTTTGTAACGGTACGTTTCAATGGTTTCGCGTATAATGATTTTTCCTCAGCCAAAGTCTCGTACAAGGAAGTATAAGTGGTCGCGAGGATAACGCCGGACATATATCAGCTCGGTGAGGCCATATAGAAGTCTATATTGCCTGGGCGCGATTCACTGCGAGGGCATAAATGTTCGCCGGGCTTCGCTTGTGCGGTTTCGACTTTCTTTCATTCTTTCGGCTCGCTTTACCCTCGCTTCCCGAATCGATTGCCGCGCGAACGAGACTGATATAATATTCTCCGCGAAGAATTTGTTACGTTGCAAATTTGTCCCCAATTTTCTTAATTACCTTTGCATTACTATAAGTTGATTAGAAAAAACCAAAATGTTATCTGTTTAGCAACCTATTTAGGCCTTTTGTCCCATTTCCGTGTAATCTGTTCTCCAAACCAGCGCGTCACACAGGCCGTTTGTGTGTCACTGCCCACAACGAGAAGCTCTCGCACGTCTCGTAAATAAATTTACAACAAACGCCATATCAATGTGCCTACCGTTCGACGACGCCCACGACTCGAGTCCCGAATACATTTTTAAGGTCTTTCAAGCGCCTCGATCGGCGCTTCGACGAACGTCGAATGTACTTTTACGGGGAACTGACCAAGTAACCGGATACTTGAGGAACTCCGTGAACATCAATTTACACTAATGTAGGTATAAAGAATTTGTCGACACTAAAAAAAAAAAAATGATTATAATAATGGCGCGATTTTTGGACAGCGAAGGGACACTTTCGTTTGAGCCAAAGTCGCTATATCGTCAAAGAATCCCGGTACAAATATATAAACAATACTATCGAGAACAATACATTAAGCCCTTTTTTACCTAATCCGATCGACACTCTCTTAAGGTAGTCCTTGGTAATTGTTTGTAATCTTTGAAAATTGCGTTTTTTCAGAGCTTGAATATAGAAGAAAACGCGATTTTCAAAGATTACAAACAATTCTGAAAAAATTCATACGTGATCAGAAAAATAAACGAATTATTTTTATGAACGAAAATAGTTAAGTTTCTGGGTAATTTGTTGAATAATAATTTTTATCTTCAATTTGCTAAAAACAAATTGGAATTATTATTTCACAAAAACAATTTTTGCAGCACCTCCCATACACTTGATTTTTTTCAGATTTTCATCCCATCGAGAAGTGTTCGAAATTTTCTCTGAAACTCACGAAACTCAAAATATTTTGAAACCATTTCCGCGCCGTGCGGGTCGCACGGCGTATTTGATTAATGCAATGTGCTCCACAATTCCTTTTTCATTTTACAGAATCTTTTCGGAGAAAAATGGATTTCAAAATGTTAACTCCGTCTCTCACGCACTCAAACGTCTTTGCCTCCCCTTAAGGACAAATAGATAAATTTTGCAAACCGTTCGATTTGGGAAAATCCGAGATCCGTGAGATACAAAGAGGAGATTTCTCAGAGAACATTTCAAAAAAGCTATCCTCTTGGTGAGCTTGCACGCCCTCACACAGGCCGGAAGACGTTGTCCCGACGCATATAGCGACGGGATTCGGACTTTCAGTGCCGCGTTTCACAATGCACTCTCGACGCTCCGCTCGATATAATCCTGATTTAGTCGCGGTCGTATATCGGACTAAGGATCGTGAAATTGAATGGTGGAATCAGCAAAAGGACTCGAGGATTCTCCCATCCCCGTGCTCGATCCTGCGGCAGTCGGCCGGGCGGCCTGGGGGGTGGAAATTAAACTGCTCCCGGGCCGCTACGGGGGTCAGTAAATTTCGCAGGTGGGCCGGAACCGGCGTCGTATCCCAAATCTCCGACGATAAATAAAAATAATAAATATAAAATAAAAAAATGAAGAAAAAAATGATTTCTCGTTGCAGAAAAGCTGACCCACAGTCGGAGCGCGCGGCGTTCAGCAACCCCTCGAGTCTCCCCACTCCGTGAGACTCTCGCGCGCGGCCACGGACGAGAGGCAACGAAGAAAGATGTGAAACAAGAAGATAGATCGTAAATCTCTGTATTTACTTCGCGCCCCCGGGCTCTCGCGCACGCCGAACGCAAATACGTAAATCTCCTCTCGTCACCCCGCGAACCTCGAGCCGTCAGTATCGGAACTCTTCGGGATCTCGCCGCGGTTCTCCGTTACCAACACGAACGACTGTTTTTTTTTAGAGAAGCAAAGATTTTGTCTTTTTGGAATGAGAACCGTTCGGGGATCGAAGGGAGCCTTTCGTAGGTGGTCCAGTTATTATAGCGCCCAAATAGTTCAATAGACATTCCGGGCGGGAATACAGGTTGATCCAAATCTGAAAACTCGATTCCACCGGTTCTCGCCCCACAACAGATGCATCGGAAATTCCTTGGGCCTGAACGACTCTGTATATAATCAGATACAATCTCCTCCACGCCCAGCGAATCGGATAGTCGAGCTCGCTCGCTCGCGCTTCCTAAACCCATAATTACCATTAGCCCACCCATTGTGGGTGTTCGATCGAAGATTTTCAATTTACCTATCCTCTGTCTTGAAACCCGCCGAATACTATCGGCCCATATATATATATATGTATACATAAATAGGGGAGAGCGGGGCGAAACGGACCCATGTCCTCCATTTCTAATGGGACCTTTTTTCACCCGCCGCAAAAAAATTTGCGATTTGGGCCGTTTTGCCCCCCTCTAGCGCCCCTTCGTATCCACCTCGGTTTCAGACTCCCGAGAGCCCGTATATTAAGATACACTCTCGAGTAATTAAATCTCGACTACCGTAATTATGTTGTTGAATTATTGGACGGACGATACAGTGGATATTACGAAAATTATAACACTAGAAAAGCGATTGAGGAGTTAGGGCTTTAATGAACCGACTATAATAAACGCATTCCTCGTAAATTGGCTGCAACAGTTAGCCATAAGATTTTTTTTTTTTTTTCTTCCTCATCTATGTCGCATGATTATGACTCTCTAGTCTCCGGCCTGATAATCGTCGTCTTGCTTCTCTGCCGCACACGTGAAGAGGCACCTCTCTACGTGCGTCGATCGTTCGCGCGCGCGGCTCTCAAAGTAACTCGATGATTTTCTTGCCTTCGTCACGTCTCGTTATCGGACACGCAGGAGTTAAGCCTCTAATCGATCACTCGAACGACGATGCGATACGTCGAACGGACAGGTTGCCTTCATGCCCGTTACACTCGCACTATTAATTACCGCCACAAGTAGAGGATGACTCTGCTGTCTTCGAAGCTGCAACGATCCCCGTTTGTATCTCTATAGCTATCTACCTTGTCACTCTCGTTGTGGAACACCAACGAGCCCGAGGCTGACCGAGAGACAGAGAGACGGAGATACTCTCGATCGGCTGACGAGTTAAAAGACAAAACCACCCTGAGTATCCACACCAGAGAGTGTCGCATTAACCCTTACCGATCATACCTGCGGTCTGCAGAGCCTCTTACAGTTTTTTTTCTAAGCAAATTAATTTTTTTAATTTATTATTCATTCGGTTTGTATCAAAATATGGCATTTTCATAATAATTACAGTTACAAAAAAATTATTTGTGAATATGTAAAGTTTGTTGATAAATCATTTTTGTATCTTCGATATTGAACTCTACACTTTGCACTGATACAAAAATACCGTTGAGTCGACCAAAGATTCGGATCTTATTAATATATATTCAGTTGGCACAGCTAAAAGATCGGTTACTTCAACAATTATTTTTTAATGATTTCGCAAAAATATACAAATATTTTGTTCAACCAACAAAATATTTATTTGAACGTCGCTACCCGAATCTTTACTTGATTCAACCGCATTTTTTATCAATGTCGGTACCAACATTAGTAAATGACATTATCGTAATAATTACTGATTACAAAAAATATTGATAGTATTAACACAATTTTATTTTATTTCCAGGCCATATCAAAGAACCTCCCGCCAAACGAAAGGTGAGTACGCTGCAACGTCTCTCGCATAACGGGTTTTATGTTTTTGGAGTAATGGTGTACGGAACGAAAAAAAATTCTAGTCGCCCTCTCTTAGCTTGCGGTCGGTGCTTATAAATCAGTCGTATAGAATTAACGCTTCGTTAGTGGATTTTGTAATCGATTAGTTCGAAGATAAAGGCCGCCGACCGAACTTCATTTTCTAATAGACGCTTCTGCTACCCTTCCCCGATATTTATGGATGCCGGAGTTGAACGCGAGGCGGTCGGGCTCGTCTCCCGAACGGGGGGGGGGGGGGGGAGGATTGGATCGGTATGCGCGTGCCTTCGAGCTTCGGGACGCGATTCGTTTAGCTATTTTTTCTACACACATATACATACGCATATTATTTTTTTCCCCTTTCTGTTTCGTCTGTAGTCGAACCGTTTAAAAAATAGGCGCACATAATTGGGGTCGTATGCGCGGCACGTTTGCAATGTTCGCAGATTCGCACCGGCGACACTGATGGCGGCGTTTCCAAAACTGAGATTCATCATCGATCTTACGAACACGAATCGTTATTATCATCCGCAGGTAAGGACGAAGCCATCTTTAATGACTCGAACGAATTTTCTCACTTCGCGCGCTCGTCAGCGCGGCGCGGACTGCTTCGGACCGCTTCGGACTGCTCCGGAGTGGTCCGAGTGTGTAAACGGCGACCCGGTCTTTCGGGATGGAATGAAACGGAGGCGCGGTAGAAGCCTTCGCCGAGCGAGCCCGGGCTTAATGAACGTATTATTAGATTTACAAAATTGACTCCGCAATACCAGCTTTGGCTTGCACCGGAAGACACCGGGTCGGTGTTCGAGAGAACGGAGCACGACGAGAGGACCGGTCTCCGCCGTTTCTGGGTCAGGCCTGTCAGCCTCCGGGACCGATCAATTATCCTGACGATGATCTTTTATCGGGTCTTTCTTTCTTTTTTTTTTGTATCATTCGGTAACATTGTGTTTCGGTAGAATGACGGCTGAAATTTTAATAGTATGAGTTCAAATCACCCCGATGCTTATAATAATAATAATAACAATAATAACAACTACAGCACGGACATGTTGGTAATCAAGCGGCTTGATTGATTGATTGCAATTTTTTTTTAATCGCGAAAAAAGAAATTGATTTGATTGGTCCAATTGGTGAGCATATCGTTTAACGAGGCTCCCGAAGACGGTGACTCCAACTCGCTCGGTAAGACAGGCAGAATCAACCCCGTGCCGAATTGGCCAAGGAAACACTGGTCCGAAAAAAAAAAATTAGACTCATTCCCCGAAACAAAAGACCCTCAGCGGGACACGAACCGAAGCAACAAGCAACAACCGCCAGAGATTTTTATCGAGGTCTGTCTCGGTATGCCAACTCCTCCAACGTTCCGCGGCCTCTATCTCGATTCTAATAAACTCGTCTCCTCTCTCGTGTCGCTCCCCCGGTCCTTCTCGCGTGTTTCTCCTCGTAGATTTATCTCGTGTTTTCCCCCCTTTATTTTACGTCCGAGAGCCTCACCACTCCCGACACCGGCAACGAATATTTGTCTCTTAACGTTGATCGATCAAGTCAACAATCGTGAGGGTGAGTGTCGAGTTTAGGCACATCGGAATTCGAGGCATGACGGTGAACGTCGACGAAGCGATCGGTCTAATTTCTCTGCCCTTCGGTGAAGTCCTCCCTTCAATGTATTTAAAGTGTTTAAATTTTCAAAATTACATAACTTACATACATTTGTTGTTTTTGATGCTCAGATAATAAAAAATAATTAAATGAATAATTAAAACCGCAGGTAGCCGGAATAAACAATATATTGTATATATATGTATATTTTTAATAGTTATTAATAGTAAAAATTATCTCGTATTGGACATTTGTTCGAGTTGCGTTTTCCTCTCCCGGTCTGCAGCCCAATTTTTATTAACCGTTGCTTCGCGTTCGCACACCCTCTAAAATACGTAGTTCAGAGTTCCGAGCGAAGGGAACAGCGAGAGAAGGCCTTCTCATGCCTCGATGATACTCGGTTCGATATACCTGCCAGGCACCGCACCCACGACTCATTAATTATTCATACAACACGCGTAATTAACGAATCCGCGTGTAATAATTAGCCACGATAATTAGCACCGAAAGAGGCACCGGGGTGGAGGAGGCGGCTCGGATACGGCTGGGAGGATCATCGATTCGTAGGCGTGAACGCCGTCGTTCCTCTTCGTTCGCATCTCTTTACGCTCCTAAATTTTCGCACGAGGGTGAAACTGTGCCCGCTTCTCGCGATAATATCAGCCCCCCTCCCCCACTTCATCCCCGTTCCATACAAAGAATTTACCTCTCGATAAAATTTAACGTGTGTCCTTTGTCTTGCAGGAATTTACGGTCGCTGGTGTAAAACACATAAAAATCCTCATACCCGGCAAATTAGTGCCTTCTCTGGACCGCGTTAAAAAGTAAGTATTAAGATTTTTTTTTTTTAATTCGAATGTAATTTTTTATTCTTATTTTTTGTGTCTACGAAATGCCGGGGCAAGACAGACCACTCTTGCCAATGTCTCATATCGAATGGATTTCACAATACCGTTTTGCCCCACATGCGCCTAAATTTTCATAGAACCGAGAATATTGAAATCACGTATAAATTGCGTGTATAAGATTTTTTTTTATTTCAATGCCTGAAGAGAATTATTTTTCTTTTTTTTTGTGCCTATGAGAGGACGGGGCAAGACAGACCACTCTCGCCAGAGTCTCATATCGAATGGAGGTACCGTTTTACCCGCACTCCTCTATATTTCCATAGATCCAAGAATATTACCATCACGTATAAATTGCATTTCCGCAATTTAAAAAAATTCGATGCCTGAATCTAATTTTTTCTTTTTTTGTATCTGTGAAAGGGCGTGGCAGAACACTGTTGCGATATGCAAACTCACATATCGAATGGAGGTTACGGTACCGTTTTGCCCCGCCCTCCCCTAAATTCCCATAGATCCGAGAACATTGAAATCGCGTATAAATTGCGTAGCTCTCGGAACGATCCTAGGAAGCTGCTCGTTTCCCCGATCACATAATGTGTCCCAGCGTGGGCGAATTCTCGACGAGCGAGAATACCGTGCGCCCTCGGGTACGAGACTCGGGGTGTTAATCGAGTGTATCTAGCGCAGAAACGATCGTATTTCGTAGCGTCTAATCCGGGCGTTCTTTGGTACCAGTTAAAATCAACGAGTTATTCCGAGTTACACAGGCCCAGTGCTGACGGCGATGATGAGTGTTCTTCTCTCCCTGCTTGCTTCGTACACACACACTGGCTGGTCGGCGAGCGTTAAACATCCTTCTCGCAAGTTAATGCCCGACGTCGACGAGCAGAGAAGAGATTAGTAGGTGGGCACATAATTTTTTAATTTTTTTTATACTTTTTTTTTTTTAGGAATGACGACAGACAGAAACGTCAAACAGCTAATCAAAGTCCGCTCTGCTTCTGCGCTCCTGCACGTTCGCGTGGAAACGTGGTGAGATACGAGACGCGCAGTATTAAGTGCATGTTAACCTTTGTACGGCGCCATCGCGGGCACACATGCATTCTCGTGCGTCCGGTAAAAGGATTACACATATCGTGTGTGTATGCACGCGCATATTTATACATACACGTATATGTACACACACGCTCGCTCGTCGACGATCTCGCGCCCGGAGAGGAGCGTGCAGAGTGCAGCGAGAGAGGCGCGGTCCGCGCACCGCGAACTCTCTCACGCGCGATCACAAACCGTTCCTCCTCATCGCCACAACGAATATTCTTCGGTCTCGCTTTTTCGCCTCGGCCTCTCGCGAATATATACCCCACGATGCAAAACAGCGACGCGGACTGACCAGCCGGCTAATTAACTGCAATAAACGTCCGATGATTTACCGTACGCTGCTTGCGCGTACGCGGCTATATCTCTCTACCCTTCCCCCCCTCCCTTTCTCTGATGATTTATTTTTTTTCTTCTTTTTTTGGATTTTTTTTCTCGCATTTTTCTCACGTCTCGTGCACGAGTCTCTCACTCGGGTGTGCCGCCCACGCATGTTTCCCGTTTTTGAAACGGGTTGGAGAAGGGAGGGGGAGAAATCGGCTATCAGACTAAATCCAACTTAGGGCCTCAATTTTTTTATATGTTCTACACCCAGAAAAAAAAATTATTTGACGGTCACAGTTTATTTGGTTCAAGTAAAATATTTATTTGATTTAAATAAATATTTATTTTAATTAAGTAAATAGTAACTTAAATGAAATAAATATTTATTATACTCGTCATTTTGTTCTGCCAATTAAAACGGGTCACCGAGCTCGCTCGGTTCTCAATGTCGCGATGATCGAGATAATTGCCGAACTGATATGTATCGAATTTTATACAATTTTCGAATGTTGCTTTCAATGACTTTATGGTGAGATTCTTTTGTTTTTTGTTTGGGATTGTGCGAAAGATATATCAGAAAGATTGGAAGGACGAGTTTCTGTTATAGCGAACGGCGAACAAGGACTGTGGACTATGTATGGCGAATGTATAGAATTACCTTCGTTTCACGCTACCGCGTGTCGGGCGATGATTCGCAATGCCATTAACAGCGGACCGAGAATGCGCCTGCCGTTTTGACAGTGAAACGCGGAAAGATTCGTAAAACCGCACGACCAGGGTAATTAACATCGCGCGGGAGAATCGTTAATATCGTGCGTACAGGGAAACATGCAGGTTTTTTTTTTGCGGCGGTGAAATTAGGTGCCATTTAATATCCTCGATGTCCTCGGACCCCCGCAGAAAAGGAGAGGAACATTTTTTTACCGGAGGAACATAAAAACGTGGCGAGCCGGTCGTCGAAGGAGGCGAACGTCTCTATGCACTTCCGTTGTGACAATAATTTTTTTTCCGCGGACTCTGCCGGCAATTTGGATGAGAACTGCATGCACAGAAAAATTATAAGTTTGGAGAACGAATTAATAGCTCATTATTAGAATGAGTAGTTTGTTGGTCCAACAAACATTTTTGTTCGAACTGTTATGAAAGTAACCATTTTTTTCGCGGAGTCCGTCAGCAAGTCGGAGTAAAACAGCATGCAGAAAAAAATTATAAGTTCGGAAAAAAATACATAGTTAATTATGAGACTCAATAGTTAGTTGGTATAAACTTTTTTTTATAAATTGGCTGTTCCAACTGTCTTCCAGCGCCTCATTTTTTGTACCGCAGTAATCTTGTAATAAACTGCGGTGATAACGGCAATACTACTCGTTCGGTAACGCAAACTGTAATAAAAATTTTCGGGCACAGTTGTCTTAAGGCCATGTGAAAGATGTACCATGTGACACATCAGTGCGAGAAAGATAGATGCATTTTTCGAATCAATGCCATTTAAAGCCGGTTGACGTTTCGGATAAAACGGAAGCATCATCGGACGCGGTATTAAATTGTACATCCGCTAATGCTTTACTTTTTCCCGTAAAGTCTACCATCTCTGAATCGCATTCATTACAAGTTTTGGTTACCGACCGAGAAGTTTCACATGTCCTTAAGATCAATCGCAAGATTTTCGGATTAAACTTTTCATTACCGACCCAAGTTTTACCTCATCTTGAGACGATCGGCTCCGTTTAAAAAAATATACAATTGCCATACACTGCGCGCGCAAGGAAACCGGAAATCACCAAGGTTCGAAACACGTACCACAAAAAGAAGAAGAAGAAAAAAAAAACACTTCAAGGACGGTAGTAAAAAGAAATTATCGTCTGGTTTGGCTTCGACGCGGCCGAGGAGTTTGTCGAAAAGTTGTGTATTTCGAATTCCACCGTCGAATTTATAGTTTTGCTGAAGGCGCCTTGGACACGAGGGTCACTTATGCGTACGACTCTTCGTCGTGTGGGGACCGAGAGGTCGGCGTCGAGAAATCGAACAAGCTTTAGTGTGCACAGCACTTTGTATTATGGTGTCTGTACGTTATACCGAATGTTTCACGTGTGCTTTTCACATGCGGGAATGGTAAACGGTAGACGGGAATTAACGACACGAGATCTCTAATCGACGATCGTCGTTTCGCTCCGATGGGATCAGAAAACATTTTGATCAACGAATCGAGAAGGAACTCTCCTTCTCCCCGTGTTCGTTCGGGTTTCCTTCTTTGCATGCCCGTATTATTATACCGCTCTGTCCGAGGAGAGGCGGTGATCAAGGGAATAAATGGATCGAAACGGTTAAGGAGCGAGGAGAGGTCGTTCGATCGGAAAGGCTCGGGTATAATAATCAACGATCACGTCGATTCGGCTATGCGCGAACGGGACCTCCGCGGAGACTCGGACATTTTTTTGTCGCCTCTCTTTTTTTGTTTCGCTTCTTTTTCTTTTTGGGTTGTTCCGCTCCTTTCTCCTCGTAACTGGTAACGAGTTGCCATTACCACGCGTGATTTCACCTCTAATCGAATCGTTCGGCGTGTCCCGAATCGCGTGCGCTGTTCTGTTTCGTTGTCGACATTCGACTTTTTTATTTACTTTTGGAATCGATGAGAGAGCAGTCGGTGTGATAATAATCCCTCGACATCTCTTCCTTCGCTGGGCACTTATAATGCCTTTTTTCAACAGTCGTGGAAGTAAATCGCTCGCGATAAGTCTTCGCAGCTACTCGCACCCAGAAAAATAATTTATTTGATGGACACCGTTTATTTGGTTTAAGTAAAATATTTGTTTGATTTAAATAAACATTTATTTAAATTAAGTAAATAGTTACTTAAATGAAATAAATGGTGGTCATCAAATAAATGATTTTTTGGGTGCAGTCCGAACTTTCTTTTCCGATAGTAATAGAAATGTTACAGCTATCATATATTGCGATAAAAAATTGCATTTCCACTATCACATTTTATTTCGAGTATTTTTCAATTAAACTTGTTTCTTCGTTTTTTTCTTTAAATTTTTATGGTAATTTTCTGGATAATTGCGGATGTGCAAAGTTTTCACTTGTGGCAATTTTCTTCTTCTCAAATTAATCGCGATGATTGATTAAATAATGTTTCGCGAATGTAACGCGAGCTTTCGGCCGGTTGTGATGTCTGGCATGTTTTATTCGTCGGCTCCTCGTGTGTCTCTACCCCGTTCGTGTAAGCCTACTAGGCTTAACGGCGAGTCCCCGATGTGACCGTGCTGCTGCTCGTGCCGGTGATAATCTCGGCGCTAGCATCTCGTTAGCGGTTCCCGGTCGGTCTTGGGGGATTGAGCAATTTCACGTGGAACGCGATGTTAATTGAAACATAAACATGTGCAACCACGCCGGGGAGAACCGAGGACGGTGCAGGGCTCGATGTCTCGCTGCTCATCTTCGCTCGGGTTTCACGCCAAGGTTTTCCGTGAGATCTCGCGCCCGACCATCGATCAAGTCGATTCTGTTCGTTTTATTTTGCTCGCGAACAAGCTCCGCTGACACTTTCGCTGACTATTCCGCGACGAGCCGCCGAACGCACTTCCATTCTCGATTCCCTCGCCATATTTTTTTCACATAATTCTTGTCGAGCTCAAAATAGGGATAACATTTCAAAATCTTACAGTATGTAAAATAAACATTTTACAAAAAAAAAATTGATTCGGCGATTTATAGAATTCAAGAATTCCCGAATTCAAGAATTCAAGAATTCAAGAAAGGAAAAAAATTGTACAATTTAAAGGTTAAAATTTTATAATTAAATAAATTAAAATTTTACAATTTGAATAATTAAAATTTCACAACTAAAAAACATTTAATAAAAAAGAAGAGAAGAGAAACCATAGAGAATATAGGAGATCACTTCGATTTTGCGTAATCCTCGTGCAGGGGAGATACGAGTGGCGATCTGGTGTCAAGTTTCGCGTTTGCCCCGCGGCTTGTACGGCCTAGGTATCTCATCAGGTACACCGCAGGCGGAAAAATACCTTACATACTGTTATATAGCGTGTACTCTCTGCCAGAACTTACTGCAACGTAATCGGGACCGAAGCGAGCGTGGCCACTCGTCGCGAAACGTGGGTGTTTGGCGCCTCACACGCGACGTCTTTATTCCCCTCGGGCAAGACGTCGAACATACGTTTTCGCGTGTTCCCTGTCCGTGTAACCCTCGGAACAATGCCCGTATATCCATCTCCGCACGAGGGGAACGTAAGCCGATATACCCCAGACTCTCGAACAAGATTTAACCGTGCTAGAAGCGCTTAATTTTATTTTGGTAATTATGCAAAATGAAGAAAAAGAAAGAAAACATAGAAAGGATATTTTTTAAGAATATTTTTTTATCGAAAGTCATTTATTTCAACTCCTCGAAAAATGTTTCGTACGAAAATGTGTGATAATATCGCACTCTTGATTAATCCAGTATAATAATTGATGACACATAAGTTAAAAAAAATGTAATAAAAATCTTGTCCGAAAACTTTTTTTATGATGCGTATTGTCCGTCCAATTTTGAACACATTTCTCGATCAATATTAAAGAAGATATTTAAAAAACCGGCAGTTTTCGCCAACGTGGAAAATATGACCAAAAGTAGTTAAACGTTAAATTAAGAATCTCCGCTCCGGTCCGCAGACAAAAAATAAATTATCAAAATCTGTTTACCACTGGTGGTGAAAATTACGGACGCTCATGTCCGCTTGAAAATCCAGTGTAATAACTAATAGCAAACATTTTTACAAAATTTTATAAAATTCTGCTCCGAAAACTTTTTTAGTGACACATCATTATCAGTCAACCAAACTTTCAAAATTAAAAAAGATATAAAAAACAGCTAATTTCTCCAATATGGAAAATATGCCCAAAAGCAGTTAATCCTTAAGTCAAGAATCCCTTTCCTCCCCGGTCCGCAGCCAAAAAAAATAAACGAGCACAGTCCGGTTGCCGCTGTCGGTGAAAATCACCGACCCTCGCGTCCCGCGATTCGGTGGCTCGTCCGAATCTCCCGTTCTCATTGAAGCTCATCAGTGCAGCGTGGATAATAAGAGAAGCGAAGTCGACGCGACTGCCAGGAGGCCGGGCGCGAGGTAAGCGAGGAGAACCTAATGAGGAGGGCCGTGCCGAAAATGTTACGCGAACCGAGAGCGATCCTCCGGGGTGTATGAACAGAGCGGACGGAGGGTTGAAGTCCCGCCGGCGTAGTTCGCTCCCCTCTCCCCCCTCCCCCGGCCGAACCCATCTCAAATATTTTGACGTGGCTCGTCCGCTTGCCAGATTCGAGCGAGGCCCAGAAGGAGAGAAAACCGCGTCCGCGCCGTAGAAACTCGCGGCGAACGACGAGACATGAAGGACAAGCGAAGAAACATCGCGAGACAAGATTGTGGGTGGTAACGATATCTCGGCCGTTTGGCCTCATCGCCTCCTTCTCTCCCGAGCAGTTCCCCTCAGCCTCGCCACGCTCGCTCGGTTCTCCCGTAAACGCGCGGTTATCGTCGAGTCGCGGCGAACACTTCCGGCGCCGTTGAATTCGCGCCCGAGGCGCGAGATGGGAACGCTCCGTCGGGAAAAGGGCACGGAGCCAACAGAGGTCCCAAAAGGTGGCGCGAATGAGGAATTTCAGAGTCGTAATTCTCACACACGCCCATATAATGTTATGTACTCTTTCGACATTTTTTGTTAATTTTTTATTTTTATTTTTATTTTTTGTACTCAGTTCCTCTCCTTTGCTTCGCTTCCTGCGGCAGCGAGGCTCGCCCTTCGCCTCGGTGCGTACGGCGCGCACGCATCTCACGCCGACGATGGCATCTCCCATGGACCACCCCGAAGATCTCTTCATTACGTAAATTCGCGCCGGTGTTTTTCTTCCTCGCGGCAACGGCTCCGCGGAGCCGCGTATATGCCAAGGCAATCTTGGAGTACCTGCGAAGGCCTCCGGACGATCTCTCTCTCCTCGTAAGAATAACACGACGGCGCTACGCTGTTGATGATGATATGGGAAATCTTCGGAATTTCCGGCTCGCTCTCGACGCCATTGACGCCGCGGGTTTCGTGCGTTTAGATGTAAATAACATTCATTCTACGCACTTTTCGACCCAACTTATGCGCAGTGTGTCGGATGTCTTCCGGGTATATTGACGCGCAGTTGCTACTGTTCAATGGTATATTTTTTTTTATTTCGTTAGACCGGTTGGGCATTCACGGAGAAAAACAATTTGTCGGGACGGGAAGAATTTTGTTATGACAACTATTTTGTTTACCTTATACGGGCACGACAAACTGTTTTGCTGTGGCAGTGAATTGTTCACTCTAGCAGCGAATTTATGATCAATAATGGATTTATTATTCATCATTTATTGTCGTGGCAGCAAAAAAATGTGCTGCTGCGGCAAAGCAATTTGCTGCGAGCGTGACAAATTTTCTGCTCCAGCAAAGTAGTTTGTGGTCCCTTCATCGAGTAAACAAACGAATTACCGTTACATCTTGCTGGGACGGCAAGCACTTAGTTACAGTGACCATTTTATTTACTTGATAAGGGGACGACAAACCATCTTGCTGTGGCAGCAAATTTTTCACTCGAACAGCAAATTTATTTTCAATAATTGATTCATTATTAATCGTTTATTGTCGCTGTAGCAAAAAAAAAAATGTGTTCATGCTGCAAAACGATTAGTCGCCAGCCTAAAAAATGTTCCGCCCCAGCAAAGTATTTTCCGATCCCTTCATCGAGTAAACAAATTAGTTACCTGTAACGAACTTCCCGCCGATGCCGACAATTTTTTGTCCCCCCTTTGCCACCGATGACTTATCGCCGGCCAACGACTGCGGCCTTTCCTCCCGTCCGAGCGGTCGAGTGTCAAGAGCAATACGATTGAGAAACAGAGTCATGCGAACGAGTGTTTGCCGAGTACTTCGTCGATCGTTTCTTCCCCGCGAGCGATGCCTCGTTCCGCGGGGCTTGCTCTCGCTCTTGGGCCACACGATGAGCACCCACGAGTGCGCCGTCTTTGCCGGGTGTATGTGCGCTACTCGATAGTGTGCTCGTACAAACAGCGACCCGACCATTCGGTATCTTCTCACAGAGCGCACGATCTCTCCTTCGCGTGGCGTATTCACCGTCGCATGCATTAAACATTAACAAACAGCGAGCAAGCGATCTCCACCGGCGAAACGACACGATAGCCGACTCGCCGGTGTTTTACCACTCGATCTCTCTGCGCGGCTCATAAGAACCCCCCCCCCCCTCCCCCCCTCTTCGCCCCCTCCCTGCCACCGTCTTTTGACCGGCAGGATAGATTTCTCGAGAGCAAATTTTCACGAGCTTCTACCTATGTTCTTAATCGTTCGAGTGGACGGCCACACGCATGAATCTTATTTTTACATGATTTTTATTTTTTTATTTTATTTTGAATTTTTTTTTTTGTTTTTTTTTTTTTGTGTACTTGACCTCGGTGAATTCTTGATGGTGAATCATTGCAGTGAACTGTTTGCCGTGTGAATGTTTCGTCTGTGAGATTCCTGAGGCGTTGCTGAATGCGCTGCGAGAAGCCTTTTTTGGAGCTCAGTTTTATCTGCCGCTCGGACATCGACCGCGAGCTTGGGAAATGGCTGAGGACTGATAAACGGGATCGCAGGGCGTTCGACCGCGGGGCGGCAAAGCTGCTCTCAATCTCTGCGGCATTCTGGAGCCTGCGGGAAAATAGAGGTTGATCCATTCGAGGCATTCTATGTATTACAAATAAATTGCACCGTAAAAAAATTCTTCATAAAAATTTACCATATAAAGTTTGCTACGATACATTTTTATAAACACATTTTTTTATGGGGCATTTGTGAAGTTTTTACGCGGAGGGGAAAATATTAAATTTAATGTACTGGTTTGCACATAAAAACTTCGCAATTTTGTGTATTAATTTTTTTTTTAATGTTCATAGTGTTAAATTAATATTAACTATGGTGGAATAATCTGTCGATACTCACGGCCATTGAGGCTTTGCCTTCTCACGGCTGCCGCGTAGTCCAACCCGTTAGCTGCGAATCGAACGTAAAAAATTAAAGATTAAAATGAAACGTCGTCTGAATGAAGTTTGCGGGGTGCACTGAGAAAAAAAATCAATTGAGTCAACAAAATGAGCACTTACGGGTGGCGAAATAAATTTTTGGTTGATCGAACGAAATAATTATCGTAGTAAGTAAAGTAACATTTTATTCGACGGCCTGTTAGTTCGATCAATGAGGTATTCCTTTCGATCAACCAAACACACCCAGAAAAAAAATTATTTGACGGCCACCGTTTATTTGGTTTAAGTAAAATATTTATTTGATTTAAATAAATATTTATTTAAATTAAGTAACTAGGTACTTAAATGAAATAAATATTTATTCAAGTGAAATAAATATTTTACTTAAACCAAATAAACGGTGACCGTCAAATAAATAATTTTTCTGGATGCATTTGTTTCGCCACCCATGAGCACACATTTTGGTGATTCAATCAATTTTTTTTCTCAGTGTGCGAAAAAAATACCCAAGGAATAATAATTATTGCTATTTTGCCTGCAAAATGGGCAGAACATTTAAACAGCAACAAGCGAAAAATGAAAAATTAAAATAATCCATCCCGTCCGTCGGCGACTGAAAGAGAATTACGATCGTTAAGAGAATAGACGGTTTCCGTCGTGAATAAATAACGTTCCGAAGTAAGCGTTGCGCTTCGTACACGTGCTCGTGGATATTTTGCCATGATTCGATCGCCAGAGAATTGTTTTTCGAATCATACGGAAGAGGAAAGGAAAAAATGCGAGGGAACCGAGGAGCGCGAAGAAAATATTGAAATAGTCGCGATCGAGAGAGGGAAACACGCACGGGCAGCGCGTAGGTGCGGACATTCTCACTTCCTCGCGTAGTCATTGCAATATTGTGTTATGCAAATGAACGCGATAAAAATGGCAGAGTGCAGAAAATATTTGTAACTGAAGTACGCAACTCCGTGTTTCGCGTGCGAAAAAAAATGTAAAGACTTTCGAGCGACGTTTTCCGACGACCCCGTCGTCGATGACCGCGGCCAAGACTTTGCAATTTCTCGGTTTCCGGATTGTTTCATATTACGTGGATATCATGGAAAGATCGATGATCTTATATATGCTTCTCACACTATGTACTAACATTTTCAATATAATATATATTGAAATCTGAAATTTAGTATTCTTGCGTTCGAACGCCAATTTGGAACTACGTAGACGCAAAATAGTATCTAAAAGCATCTAAAATTTAGAAGAAAGGAAACACGGTAATAAAGGTTCGAACATTTAACAAAAAAATTCGAATATTCTATAATGTTCGAAGTACACGTCATGATGTTCTATAATTATTTTTGTTCGAATTTTGTTAGCTAAAAAAAAGATTTAAAAAATTATTAAATCAATGCGAAAAAAAACAATTGTGAACCTTTCCAGACGAGAGATTTTTTTTGGATGTGCAAACCCTTTTTTGACGGTAAAAAAACACGCACCGTTCGGTTGGGGTTGAACGATCGCTAGGCCTTGCGTTCCTCGGAATGAGTCGAGTCTTTGGCTCGGTTGAGGCTCGCGCGGATACCCACAACCTGCGGCAGGCAAGTCGTCTTCGGCGTCGTCGTAGGTCAGGCGTTTTCTGGGACCGGGATCGGCATTCGACCGTGGCGTTGAGTGTGGCAGCATGCCTCGACGTCTTCCTTGCGGCGATGACCTGTGCGCATTCGATCAACTAGCGTCAGAGAGCTCGAGATCTCGGGATTCACTTGCCATGCATACGTCGCACGATAATTATTAGGTTACTGGTACGAACGGCATCTCGACAGACGTACGACGAGCGGCAGGGACGTTATTCTCGCAACCACATTGACACATCATCCAATTTCGCTCTTCAACTCAGCCGAAAAACACTGTTGTAATGATGAAACTAACAATTTTTAAAAACTTTTTTGGCCCGAAATGATTTTACCGATGAGCGGAGAGAAATGACACACGGGGAAGGATCGAAAATTTCTCGATCGCTTCGAGCTCGAATATGACAAACTGTCGCCAACTTCGCAGCATCAATTGCAAGTTCACTCGGATCTAGACCTTTTTAAAAATCAAAATTCAATTTTTTTTTGCTTCATTTCATTCAATCTTAATAATAATTACTAATAATAATTATTAACAATTATGATTGTACACAATAATTATTAACAATGATTATTTTCCACAATAACTGTTAATAAATATTATTTTGTATAAAAGTGTATAAAAGGTTTTTTATTTTTAATTCTTTGTATGTTTATGAGAACGTGATGCGAGTTTGTTATGTTGAAATGTTCTCGGTGGGAATTGTCGGGTCTCGTTCGATAAATGAAATGACGCGTTCCGTTGAATAAAAAATAAAAAAAAAAGATCGGTAAATATTGAATGGAAAATTCGAGTAACTACTGTGCGCCGTAAAACGTATGTGCTAGCGTTCTCGCCAATGTTCGCCGGTTCTCTCGTTTCGCCGTTCAATTTATTGCGTACACCGGGTAACGGCCCGTGCGTAAATGCCCCATCCCACCTGAATTATCGCCGACTCGCACGATCCGTTAAGTCGCGAGAGCCGAGCAGCGGCCAGCACGTTGATCGAGCGTGCGCCTCCTTCGTGCGATGCGGCATCTACGAATCTACGTTTTACGCACTCGACGAACGACGCGTGGCTCTTCGGGCCCACACACGATGTCCGATTCGAATGAGGAACTGAGCTTGTACTACTGCTATCTCACTATCGATCACGTAGTTCTCGTGGTCAAAGGCATTTATTAATAATTCACGAATACAATAGCTGTATCAACAATCTTTATATTCTGTACAATAGAAAGTCTGAAGAACTACCGAGACCTTTTTTTCAAAGCTTGAATGAACATGCATTTGAGCTGCAATCCTTAGGATCAGATCAAGTATTAAAAAAAATATGATAACTCTAATTTATGAATTTTGGGTAACGATAAGACATACGGAAGATTGGGGCAAAATGGGGCACGGAAAAATGTGCTTAAAAATTCATTGGGGACTAGAGTTTAAGTAAGACTGGCTTTAAAAGTATGTGAATTAATGCGGTCCGTAAAAAAAAATGCAATCAATTTACGTGAACAATTTACTGTGAGCATGTACGATAAAATTAGAAGTCTCATCGAAAGCGGATATCTTGACAGCTTGAAAGGAGACTTCTCTTTTGAGCCTACACGTCAGTACACTGAGAGAAGGATCTGATAGAAATTACCATAAATCTGGCGAAAACCGACAGAACTTTCGGTTATAAGAGAGTTACAGCGACATCCTGGCAAACATTCGTATTCAACTTAACACTGATAGAAAATATGGTAATTTTCACTATCGCAGGTATTACCCGAATATCCTGTAATTTTAGCTACAATATAAGTTCTTATTAGAAAATATAGCAAACCGTTTGTTTTAGGTTTTAGGTTTGTTAGTTATACTGGCTATTATGTCGATGACATTTTTTTATCTGTACATACATAACAAAATTTGATCCACAAAATTCTCAGTTATCCCCGGGATTCTCAGTTTTTATCCACGAAATTCCCAGTTTTTATCTACGTAATTCTCAGTTTTTATCTACGGAATTCTGAGTTTTTATCCACGAAATTGTTAGTTTTATCCACAAAAATCTTAGCCTGATACGCAAAATTTTACCAACCCGCCTTCTGGAAAAAATTACCATAAGAGCTGGGTAAAAATTGGAACACAGGAACGTTATCGCATGCGGTGACGATAATGTATCAGGTTGCCTAGTCGACATCTACCATACGACTTGGTAGTTTTTCCGAAATCCTTCTCTCAGTACAGCAGAAAAAGTTGATTACAGTTTTTGATACCGACTGAGCTTGACTCAGGCGGATAGCTCGGTGTTTCGACTCGCCTGAACGATCTTCGTTACTCAGCCCGTCCCTTTTGCCCCAACGTTCCCCATTTCATCCAAGGGTCATCCGAATTACCCCCGGACGAAACGAATAAAAAAAAAAAGAACAAACGCAACACTAAAAGAGACATGCAGCCTGATTCGATCCTCCAAGCGTTCTCCAACGGCGCGAAGACGTTCCTAATATACAGAACGAACACATCCTCGCCTTTGATGGATGTAGGTTTTTATAAATATTGATGTCCATCGCGAAGGCTCTTCGACGAGGCGGTGCGATCTTTTGATTTTTTTTTATTAAATTTTTTTTTATTATTAGCTGCTGGTGCGCCGGAAAATGATTCGGGGGTCGTTCATCGTTGGTCGTACGCCCGAGGGTTCCCACTGGGAGCGAGGCTCAACCGCGACGATTCCCTCTTCACCGCCGACACCTTTCACTCTTTTCACATGCCGTACCTGGGATATCTGTAATTCGGTCTAGGATACGGGACTATCGCGTCAAATTAATTTAACGCTCGTCATTATTCACGCGGCGCCGGGGCGCTGGCACCCCGGGCATCCTATATTTCGATATTTCATTTTCGTGACGGTGAGGCCGGGCGAGGCATCGAGAGTTCTCCACTCTCCGGTCCTGTGAAGCCAACGACACGGCTCACGGTACGAATCCTCCGGCGTTCTTCGTGTGCTCCTCGAGCACGCTTCTCCCTCGGCCAAACCACACGAAGACGTATCTACCTGTCTATGTTCCCAAATTCAATAAGTAATTCCCTATGGAACGGCCTCGTGACGTATCGTATAAATAAGTGATGAACTCTCACGAGACCCACGGAATACCCTCCATCTTTATCGTCCGAAAAAAATGTTTGATTTGTCGATAGAAAAAAAAGAAAATTAATTTACAAAATCATATTTCTCGGAGTATTTTATTGCGTCAATCAGAGATTACACAAGAGGGCTCGTCTCGTTGGAGGTATAAATGAACACGAATAGAAACTACTTGTAACGGTCGAAAAAAATGGTGGATCAAGTAATTAAACAAAATTTTAAACATACATATGGTCTCTTTGAGAATATGAATTAAATTTCGGTAGTACATTTTCTATACATTTTTTTTACTTATTTACGTGATGTGAATTATTACGCGTGATGCGACTGAAAGTGATCTCTTGTCTATGCTCTTGTATTCAATAAGGAATTCAATAAGGAATTCCCTATAGAATGGCCTCATGACGTATCGTATAAATAAGTGATGAATTCTCACGAGACCCACCGAATCCGCCTCGTCGTTATAGCCAAAAAAAACTATTTATGATTGATAGGAAAAAAAATTAACGAAAAAGATCATATTTCTGAGAATATTTTATTGGGTCAATCATAAATTACACAAGAGAGCTGCTCTCGTTCGAGGTATAAAATGGCCAAGTAAAAAAACTACTGGTAACCTTTAAAAAAATGGTCTGATAAATATTGAACAGAAAATTTAAACATACATATCAATTCTTTGAGAATCTGATTTAAATTTTGGTACTTCATTTTCTATTTTTTTTTTTTTACTCGCCTCCAAAGCGTGCCCACGTGATGTGACCGAAATCGGGAAAGTGAGCGTGTGTTTATGTCCGCGAGAACGATATTCGAAGGTTGAATGGTAGTCGATATACCGTACGAGTGAGTTAGTGCTTGTAATCACATTAGGACTAATCGGTCCTCCCCTATGGTGGCTGCGAGTCTCGTTTCTATAGCAGCTTCGGCGGGGAGGAAGGCGCCGAAACGAGATCTATTAAACCGAACAATCGGATCATTCTCGATCGAACGATGACGCGAGAAAAGAAAAAAAGTTTCGTTCGATTCAAAGAACCCACTTTGGAAAAACGGTCCGGCAGCCGCTCTCGACAATGAAAGATGAGAAATGATACGATTTCACGAAGCGGAGGAAAATTATTCTCACTGCTAACTTCCCATCTTGGGCCCGAAAGAAGCGAATGAATCGCGGGATCTTCGTACGACTATACAGTAGAACCCCGTTTATCCGAGGTAATGTGGGGAGAGCGTACGTCGGATAATTCGGATAACACGGATAACATACTCAATTCAAACTTGCACTGCTTTTACATATTTAAAAAATAACACACCACTTCATATAAACATTACCTTTATTAGTTAATTTACGACTTGTTTCCTTTTTTGAGACATCACGATGTTCTACCATTGACTCTAGAATCTGAACTGATGTATTTACAGCTCGCAATATAAAGGCGCAGCAAACTTGTACAATTTTAAGCGTGTATGCAACAATGTAGCAGTTACAGACTACCCGTTTTTCGTATTATCCGAGCCTGCACCTCGATTAACGCGGAGGGCTCGGATGAGTTAGGTGCTTCGGATAACGCGGAGGCTCGGATAAGCGCGGTCCTACTGTAGTTCGACCACGTGGGAGGCATGAGACGTTTAACCAGCCCAGTATTCAGTGAAACGCGCTCGGCTCGCCCGGAATGCTCGTGGTATGTCGTCGGAATGCAAAATTCCAAAAGAGAAGAAAAAAGAAAATTAACGCGTGCGAGCCACCACCTGGCTATAATTTATCGCGGCTTCTCGGGGCCTTAATTCGTTAATAAGCCCTTCTCTCACTCGCTCCAACGTTTCAGGTGATTCTTGCGGGAAGAAAAAATAAAATAAAAAAGAATCTGAAGAATGGAAAAGAACGACTCGTGAGCGCGGGGATGATGATGCACGGCTCCTCCCTGTGAATTATTACAAGAGGGTCTCTCCCTATCTCCGAATCTGCGAAGAAGGAGAAGATTCGAAGATCTCTTTCCCCCTCTCTCCTACGTATTCGTAATACATATATATACACCCTTTCCCGTTCGTACCTTCTTCTTCTTCGGCTCTCGGGGAAAGATCCTTTCCACGTGATCTTTAAAAAAAATACCTCATCTTCCCAAATGCGACCTTTTCCCAGAAAAATTTTTCCAGCTGCAGCTGTCGACTATGAGATCGATACATTTTTTCGCCTTTTTTATTTAAATAAAATTTTTGTTTTTCGATTTATTTTGTGTCGCATCAACGGGGTCATTAGCGACAATAGGATACAAGTGGGGAATATGGCCCGGTCCATATATCATTGATTTACGTGTTAATCGAGGTGGGCCATATTCACCACTTTTACCCTATATAGAAATAAATAAAAAAGGTAAACAGTAAGTAATATGTAGTACAGAAAATTTTACATCAGTGGTCACTTTGGGCTCGATAAGGGGGTGTTCACAATTTCTTCATAATGTCGATTTGATCACAAAATTCGAAAACTTTTTTGAGGGCTTTGACATCAGTGAGACATTCTCTGAGCGTGGCGGTTATCCTCTTTCCCCTTTTTCGTTCCTCAAAACATAGAAATTTAATCGAGCTACACTACATAATTTGCGTTTTATTTGCTTTCAGATTTTTTAAAGCAATGGACACTTTCAGGTCGTGCGCGAGCAGCGGTGAGTTAATCTGTCTTTTCTTATTCCGTTAAAATAAAAAAATTAAAAATTGCCCATTGCGCGAATGGGTTGTCTAACTTACATTCCGCAGTTCTCTCGGAAACCGTCGAATTTATTTCGCTGAATTATTCTCGTTCGGCCAATGACTGTCACGTCTCCCCGGCGCCGCTCGCGCTGCCCGTGGAGTTTGCGAGAGCGAGATCGGAGCTTCGACGCCCACGCGGAACGGGGGGCAGCGCTCACGCACCCGCGTTATTGTTAATTATCTCGCGTCGTTTATCAAACGGGGCCTGCGCAGTGAGCGCCAACAGGAGCGGGGGAGTTTACCGCGAGCGTTTCTCGCTTCGCTCCGGTAAACCCGAGGCGCGTTTCTTCTCCGTAACAAGAATCCCTCGTTGCTTTCGCATGCTCTCTCTCGGGTACTTCGATTTGCGGATAATCGAATAGGAATCGATACAACCGACGATACGTGTCCGGCATCGCGGCAACGATTTCGATAAATCGTTCGGAGCCATTCGCTCGGCAATTTGTCACTATTGGATTAATATTGAATTATTGCCGAGCGTCCGACACGACAACGACCGCCGGAAGCGACGGCTCCTCGTGCTCCAAGTACAAGCAACAACGTGTAATGGGGTAATACAGATTCGATTTGAAATTGGATCGGTGGCAGCCACAAAAATTGTTTGCGCTATCTCGGTTCCTAGTTTTCTCGACAGATTTGTAGTTCGAGTACTATCGGGGACTTTTCAATGTTACTCTTATCTTTATTCGGTTTATTTATTTATGTGTTTGTTTGGCGGGTAGGAAAGTCTTTTACATTTGTAATCGGTATTGCATATTACATAGTACAACATAATATAAATTTCAAATTCTTGAAACGACCGCTCCGTTATAGAAAGGCACGTGGCTGAAAGCGAGCGTTTCCTACTTTCCAACCGCCGTCGGGAGACCGCTTGCTCGTACAAGTATTTCATACCTCTATTTTCGTAACGCATGCGCGTAAAATCACGCTTTCCGTTCCTGTGAAGTGTGCGCAGAATGAAACTTTTTAGCATCGCGTGCGGGAAAAATACTGCGCATGCGTACAAACGCAATATGGTATTTTTTCCCGCACTTGTGCAGAAAAGTGCTTTTCTATGGACACTTTCCGAAAACGAAAAGCGTGATTTTCGTAAATTTGTTAGGAAAAATTATGTGAATGGCATGGGCGTAGAAAAGCGAGTTTTGACTCTGTGAATTCCGTACTCGTCAAGAACTCCCCTTCTATGCCTTTGCCATATAAATAACTATTGTAACAAATGCACAAAAACTCCCACTTTTATACCAGCAGTCAAAAGAAGCGTGCGAAAAGTAACTAGAGTGATCTGCGCATGCGCAGTATTTTCCTCCTACCCTTACTAAAAAGTATCGTTTAGTTCACTCGGTGCGAAAATTGGGGTTTTCAGGGTGTGCAACAACGCCATTTTTATACCGAGTGAAATAAGTGACTATTTCGCCACGCCTTTTCAGCCACGAAAAGTGGGACTTTTGTGCATGTGTATAATAAAAAGGTTTCTACATTGGACAAAAGTTGTCTTGTTCAGAAACTTCCATAATTTCATTCTTGTTGAATTTTACTATTTTTTGTTGTTGTCAGAAGTACGGTTGGATAAAAAAAATCAAATTTACAAGAAAACAAGTGTGGACTATTGTGGACAAAAATGTTTGTGCCGAATGTAGCAAATTTTTTTTCTTTTTTTTCGTGAAATTACAATGAAATTTTAGCTGAGCCGGAGAGATTCCGGGGTCGAAACGACGCCACAGCGAAGAGAAAATAGCTAATTTAACAGCGCCACTCTCAGCCTCGCCTAGCCGGAGTGTACTAGAAGGGCACCACGATAAAAGGGAAGACAAACGGCGGCAGTGAAGTTTTAGCTGAGCCGGCGAGATTTCGAGGTCAAAACAATACTGCAGCGAAAAGGGAAGAGCCATTTAGCCGAAACGCACTCGAGCCTTTGCCGCTGCTCGCCGGTATTGTAATTTCATTAGTCGGTATCCGAACTGCGGCAGCATTGGAAAGTCCCATCGTCCAGCAACTCAGTCGGTCCTTAATGTGGGCAATGCTCGAACGGGAAATCGAAATCATAGCGAAAAAGTCCCGAAGTCGCCGTTTGTTGCTCGGGCGGCGAGGAGGAGAACGGCTTATGCAGGAGTTCGCGTTTTCCTCCCTCTCGGCAAGGCGCGTCCGAAAAACGCCTCCGCTCGTCGACGTTACTTAAAATTTACCAATAAGCTGCCCCGCAGCTTATTTCAAGTATCTCGAGCCATTCCCCTGGACTTCCTTCCACGCGCGCTCGGAACGTCTTCTCCGTACAATCGCGAACTTTTCTCGCTCAGTCCGCGACGTTTTCTTGCTCGGAACATCCAGCGATATTCCGAAAAACGTTACTTAAAATTTATCAATAAGTTGGCGCGCAGCTTATTTCAAATATCTTCGGCCATCCCCCTCGGCTCCCCACGAAGCGAGCTCCAAACGTCTTCGCCGGACAGTCGCGAACTTTTCTCGCTCGATCCGCGACGTTTTCTCGCTCGGAAAATCCAGCGATATTCCCCGGACACACCACGCCCGACTCGACATCGCGGAGGAACCGACGAAAAGCCATGAAACCGGAAAGCGACGATATCCACTGACATTGAACGTGCACAGACTGTGTACGTGAAAAAGCTTATCCGAACGATTCTCGTCGACAAGTATCCCCCCCCCCCCCCCCCGCTACATCTCGTTCGTCCAATTACCATAATAACCTTACCTCCTCTTAAATTCCCCCTCGAGCAAACTTTTCGTATCGTGGAGATTGTAGATTTTCTTTTCTTTTTTTTTATACGACATAGCGAAAAGTATCGGCAACGGGAAAAGTCGTCGACCAATGCGAAGTTGTCGGATTTTTGAAAGAATTGTTTATATTGATTAGTATATATTGAGAATACACTGAGAATAGATTATTTGTTTGGTACGACGAATATGTCTGTGGCCCTAAACATATTTTTCATCGACTTTGTTGAATTTTCGGACAAGTTAATGCTTTCGTTGTAGCAACAAAGTAACGCTTTTGAACGAATGAGACACAGTAAAAAAGATTTGTACGTTTAACAAACTTTTTTGGCCACATATGTCCTCAATTCTTTGCTTGTTGATTATGCAAAAAAATTGTAGTAGTTATATATGAAGAAACATTTTGTAAAATGCATTTAGTAAAATGCAAAATATGTTTTTTGCAAAAATAACAAAATAATTGCAGACGTTTGTGGCCGAAAAGCGTCGGTACTTTAATTCAATTTTTTTTCCTCGTACAGTATAGCCTTGCCCAAAGCTACTTTTTTCCGACTTCGCTAAAATAGCCACAGTCCTTGCGTGCAATACGGACGGAAAATAGCCTATAAACTATTATTATTATTCCTATTATTTTTATTTAAGATTTATTTTTTTTACACGGAGTTCCGTGTAAAAAAATCGGCTGGTGGTTATGTGGAGCTCCCGGATGGTCTACCCACTAAACCGCCCTCTCCTTTATTATTACTATTATCATTATTATTATTATTGAGAAAGACGAAAATGAGAGGACTAGTAAAACAAAGACATGAGCAAGTTTGTGTCATACAATAATCCCGCGAGTCGAAGGGTTCCTCGTGACGCGTAAATTGAAAACATCGGAGTCCGTGAACTCTCTGCGATCGTTCGATTGATTTAGACCGGCAGTAATCGAGCTCTCGAAACGCCACGCTGTAGTACTGGGTACCGGGAGCGATATTTTCAATTTTATGTACCCGCTCGGGTCGGACGTACGGACATTAACGTTCCACTGCCGTTTCAACAGCGACCGCGCGCGCGCGCGTTCGCTTCTTTACACATATTTACTTCTTGGTCGTACATCTCGAACGGTTTTTACGTCGCGCTACCGGGCCAGCGGCCGATCGAGTACCCCGCGAGAGCGCACGGATCGCGAGGGAGAACAACACATACGCGGGCTCGCACACTCGCAGTTTGGCAAAATCGTTCCACCCCACCAAGGGCTATTTGCGAGCTGAAACTTTTGCATATATCATATTGCCACATTAACCACGTCCCTTCGGGATACTCGTCCGACCACTCATGTCGAACGGACTCGGACAGACATTCACTAAAAAAAATCGCCGATACAAAGTTTTACTTCTCGTGGTTGTAAATTAAATTGGAGTTTGGCGGAAAAAAATTGTTTTGGGAAAGGGAGTTAATTTTTTATTTTCATCTACATGAGTATGTTGAGCGGACTCGTACAGAAATTCACTAAAAAAAATCACCGATACGAAGTTTTACTTCTCGTGGTTGTAAATTAAATTGGAGTTTGGCGGAATAAAAATTGATTTGGGAAAGGGAGTTTAAATTTATATTTTTTATGATCAACATGAGTATGTTGAATGGACTCGTACAGTAATTCATTTTAAAAAAATCACCGATACAAAGTTTTACTTCTCGTAGTTGTAAATTAAATTGGATTTTGGCGGAAAAAAAAAGATTTGGGGAAGGGAATTTAATTTTTTTTTTTTTAAATCATCGCCGTCGAAAATTCATTGACCCCTGGTTTCGACGGCCTTGGATCGACTAGACGTCGCGATACTCAGGCTAGACAACACCGGGCGGCCACGTCCCGACGTTGCGGCAGCGCGGGCGGAGCGGCGAACGCGAACAGCACTCGATCCGAATTAATCGAGGTCTCGCGGCTAATTGATGGTGCCGCCTCCGCGAGCGCGATTCACGATCCCAGGCGCCCCGATATTATTATGTATTAGGTACCCCCGGGCGCGTATACCAGACTCGCGATGATATCCCGGCTCCCGTTGAGCGATGTTTTGATTTCGAATCGGGAACAGCGGGGATGCTACACCGACCCCGGTCACCACGCGGCTCGAAGCGCGATAGTTATTTCGGAGCGAGAAAATCAGCAGGAAGCTTCTTCTTTTCGCGAAATATATTGGTATCGGTTATCGCATTCCGATCGTCAATTTTTTTTTCTTCCTTTAGTTCGACCGAGGACTTTCGGTAACAGTTCCTCTCGTTGGACGAGAATTCAACGGTAGTTTTGATTAACAGTGAATTGACACGTCAGTAATCAGCAAAAAAAAATTTTTTTAAATGAATAAAAAACTACATTTCAGTTTTTTTTTCAAGCTCCACGTCAAAGTTCATTCCAATTACTCCAAACAATTAATTCGTGTCGTACACTTTTAGAACGCAAAGTGCAACAGTTTTCCACGTGAAATCGATAAACGATGTACTGTTATTATCAACATTTAAAAAATTATTAATTTTTTATTCATAAATCGGTATATTAAATTTTACATAGAGCATCCTGCCGTGTTTCAAGCCTTTCCTTTTTTGGGTCAATGATGGGGTAAAATTATTACCTCAAAAATGTAAAATATTGGCAATATTAATTTTTTTCAATTCTCAACTTTTTATACACAATCGGTATATTTGATGTAAAACACTCTACCTGCTCCACCAAGCATTCTCTTTTTCGGGTAAAAGACGACGTAAAATCAATCGCCGCACTAGACACGTCACAAAACCTCCGATTTTTTTTTGTACTTTTATTTATAAAACTATAAGCCTAGGATGGTGGGATCGAAAAATCAACAAATAAAAAATATATAAGTTGTAAAAAGTACAAACTTTCACTGTCTAATGTGTATAAAACTTCGCTCAACCCGTAAAAATTTTATCACCGCATTTTTATTTTAATTTTTTTATACCTTGATACGGAAGCGCCGGAAAAATGGCCATGTCTCTCCCTTACCTCGAGCCTAATCGTCCCGAAAGATCGACTAATTCACTCGGTCGTTTACACGAGCAGGGACCACTGTCGACGGGTGGTCACGCTCCACATTTTAACATTACACGGACGACGATGTTCCGAGAATAGTATAAAGCCACTCTCGTTCCCGGTTTATCATCGCCCTCGCACGCGACTTTGCTCCTCCCGCCAGTGTAAGTTACGCCGGCGTCGACATGCAGAGGAGCCTCAACGGTGACGAGATGACCTCGTGGAAGATGGGAACACGGGAAGGATAATCGCCGTAGCTGACGTTGGCGAATTCCGCGAGCGCCCGCACCCGGCAAACGAGACCGACTCTCCGATTACCATAGCACTTTCGTGCGGCGAAAAAAAAAAACCAAAAAAAATACCTAAGTTTTTTTTTCTTCCTTCGCATTGTGCCTCCAGATATTATCGGTCCAAGCACAATGGCGAAAACATTCGAAAATTGTCAATTCTACATGCCGATTATCGTCCGAGGTCCTCGAACAGTCGCTTGATTTTTTTTCTTTCCCGAATTTCGGTATTTCTCATTGCCGTTTTTTGGTGCTCCGATCGGAGCTTCTCAAGTTACACACGAATCGCCGGCGAGAGGTGCACAACGGTTCGGCTCTGGTCCGTCTCACCGCCCACCTTCGCGTTCTCCTTGTTCGTTTTTTTTTTTACCTTCGGGCCATACTATCTGTGACATCTGCGACTTTCCTGGTCGTTTCAGCGGCCATATAAAGTGACCCCGGACCAGGAAAGGTCAGCGATGTTACCGAATAAAGTCTCCGTATGGCACGATTCGCGTACACCGGGAGAAGGTTGAAACGCCGATTCTCCGGGAGCCCGCAAGTCTCGAGCCCGTACTCCGAGGATTCTCCTCACGGCGAGCAAGGAACGCTGCAAAGTACCTCGTCGAGTTTTACCAACTCTCGTCTCAAAGGGACTTTAAGAAAAAAAAAAATTGTTTTGATCGTCACGATCGTTGCGGAAGGCTCTGATGAGACAGAAGGCTAATAAGAGAATCGTAAGAGGTTCTCGCGAGTGCGCAAGGGTCGGAGTTCACCTTCCTCGGTACCTACTTATCTCCCAACGATCGTTCGGCGTATATTTTTTTCCGCAAGAAGCACATTTTGTATAGGCGATACCGATCGGAGTTCGATATTACGCTAAGAGGGTGGGATTACATGAGGCTACTTGCGGAAGAAAAAAAAATTAAATATACAAAAAAAAAGAGTATTCTCGGTACGCAGTGGTGTTACATCGCGAGGAGGCACGAAATCGCGGTGTCCGCGTTGACCCGCGAGTCCCGAGGGTTGCACGCACGCATTTAATAGTAATACACGTAGGTCACTCATCGTCCCCGCGAATTCGTCGCAACTTTTGCCGGCAATTTGCGATAATATTATAATCAGCCCCTCGCTGAGAAGAGGCCGGTGTGCACGCCTGTGCGCACGCTAAATTGATGATCCGTGGAATCGCATAAGCGATCGAGCACGACCTCGTGCGCGTGACTGCAGCATTTGGTCGTTGGGAATATTCACACGCGTGTAGACGCATATTTAAGTGTGTGTAGTCTGCCGAACGAGAGATATAAACTAAATAAAAAATTTTAAAACAACAACAACAACAACAACCACAACAACAAAGATTTCGTACTCTGATAAGGTTTTCGAGACAAAAGGTGTGTCATGTTGGTAATTGATCGTTGAACGTTGGAAGGAAAGAATGTCCCTGGCCTCGATTTATGGCTCGGGTCAAATCGGGAGAGTCAAAAGTACAGTGCAAAATGCTTCGAATGGAGTAAATGTTGAATCTGTCGATTTTGTGGCGATTGGAGTAATTGTTTTTAATCTCTCTGGCTTTCGAACCCTTTTCCCATTTCGAGCTCGACTGTATCATTAAATTATGATCGGTTATTTATTGTTTTTTTTCTAACACTAAAAAATTGTGTTTCAGATGAGATCATTGGAGTCCACTGTACTCACGGTATCAATCGGACGGGTTACCTCATTTGTCGGTAAGTTAGTAGATAGGCCTGAAGCTGGTACAAGCGAGAGGTCACAGAGAAAAATAATTTTCGCGGACTGCAATCATTTTCTCACCGTAGCTAATTCGCGTACTTAACACAGGAATAACAAACTGTTTATCGGTAGAAATTCTTTTTTTGTATCACAAAAACAAGAATTTCAGCGATTCGCATTTTGTTACAATGGCAAATGTATTTTTCTGTGTATTTTGAGAAATAACCCAGGAATAACAAACTGCTCATCAGCAGCAATTTTTTTTTCTGCCGTTGCACCAATAAAAAGTTTTGTCAAAATGAATATAGAGAAAAATAGATTTGCCATTGTAACAAAATGAGAGTCGCCGAAATTTGTTTATTTGGTGATACAACAAAATAAAATAAAAAATTGCTGCATGTAATTTCTTTATGATTCCTGCGTTAGTGTCCAATTATTATTGAGTGTATTATATTAGATTCCCATACGAATTGCTACTCAAAGATAAATTCTTAGGTTGATGTAACCCCACTCGTATACACTTCAAGCTATAAACCCGCGACGCTTCCGATAACGCTGATAACATTTTTGTGTCGTTGCAGATATCTCGTGCAACAGCTAGGCTGGGAGCCACAGAAAAGTGTGAAAGGTAAGACTAAAAATATCGCTTATACCGTTACCGATAATCCCGCATCAAGACACAAGGTCTCCCGCTCGAATCCTCCTCCCCCGCATCCTCGGTCGATCCGTTCATTATTTTTTTTATTCTCGGTATCCCGAAATCATTCTCGAAATCCACCCCGCTGATAATTATGAATCCAGCATAAAGTCGAGCCCACTGTCCCGCAATAATTCAGAGCGAGATAAGATCGGATAGCGACTGCGAGCCGGTATTCGCGATATGTGCAAGGACCCCACATAGCTTTTAATATGACGACCATTCCATTCCGTACCTCCGTCTCACAACACTCCAACATATCGCCCGTTCCGCTCCTCTTTAATATTTCCCCCCAAAATTCCTCAATTCCTCCCCGTTACATTAAATTCCATTACGCAATTTTTTTTTTTTTTGCAGCTTTCGAAAAGGCTCGTGGCTACGCGATTGAGAGGGGCGCCTACGTGACCGCGGTCATGAGTGCTCCGAGGACAAAGCTGGACCTCACCGCCGTGACTCTGGAAGATGCGCAGAGCCTTCAGGAGGAGCCTAGCAGGTATCAACCGCGGAGGCCGCCGATGCCGTCGAAGTTCGATATGCGAAGACGAGGTTTCCCGAACGGGCGACCTTATCCGTCCCCTCCGCGACAGCCCTTCGGATTCCGCGGGCCCCCGCACGCTTTCGGACCGAGGCCGCCGATACCGCCGCCCCCTCCGGCCACGCCGGGAAGATTGTACGGTCCCCGACCGCGCGCCTACGGCATGGCTCCGATGCGGCCCCCGATGCCCCCGCCCGGGCCCGGACCCTTTCCCGGAGTTCGATTCCCACCGAGGATGCCCGGACCGCCGCGCATGCCGGGCCCTCCCCGATTGCCACCCCCGCCCGTCGGCCCGCAGCAGAGATTACCCGGACCCGGAATGCCACCGCCGAGATTGCCACCGCCCGGCATGATCCCTCCGAGGCTGGGACATCCGCCGCGTATGGCGCCACCCAGACACCCGCTGCCGGGAATTCCGTCGCCGAGGCTCTCCAACGTCAGAAGGTCCCTCGAGCACCTGAGACGCGACGTCCAAGGACGCGGTCCGATGCCTCAAGGTGCGAGAATCCCCGCCGCACCTTCCAGCCAGGGCGCGAGCCCGAAGATCCTCAAAGACGTCGACTTCACACTCGATACCTTCGAGGAGAACCTCACCGCGAGCGTCCGCCCGTGAGAGCGGCTCACGCCTCGATCGGACCGATCGGGGAACGAGCGACGTCTTCGAAAATTGCATTGAAAAAAAAATACATTTAAAAAAAATCAAAACTTGGACCAGGACGATCAATTTTTTTTTAGACGAAATCATTTCGATAGCGTGAGATACAGGTGTGGACGATTTCAGGGGACAATTCGCGGATAAGAGTTCGTAGATCATTGTGACTTCTCTGAGCAGCGAGTAATTAAGGCAGATCGCCTAAGTACTGAGTACGTCCGGTATGATAGACAATACGATCGAACTCCGTCATGGGACGAGCTTGAGCTCGGAAAATGTTTGTATTTTCTACCACGGCGATTTTCTGGTAGTACATATCTTTTTCTTTAGTGTAACACTTGATAAAATTTTTGTTCGGACGGAACGAGAAAACACTCGGTTGAAATCTACGAACATCGTTGCTTCGAACTTTTGTATCGATTCCTGATGATATAAGCATTTTTTTTTGCACACTTACTGTTCCTTATTTTTCATAAAAGAAAACATTAATGTACTCTACATACTTCGACCAATGTGTGCATCTGGGTCTTGATAATGTAAATGCAATGAGGATTTGCCGAATTGCACCCGATGTTCGATTGACAAATAAATATAAATTTAAGCTAACGAATACAGCTCGACTGTGTATGAATTGTTTTTTTTTTTTTTCATGGGCCTGTTGACGATTCTCTGGTAAGCTGAATCGATCCACATGTGTCGATCGAGATAGGATCGTTTGTTCGAACGTGTGTTAGCTCTCGGTGGTTTCCTCTCACCTTCGACGTCCGTACAACTCAGCGTATAACAAGCGTGTGTAACTGTAACGCGATACCACTGGGACGGTTCGAGTGCACGATGTTTGTGCTCAGCGTCATATCTGCTTCCAGCTCGGTGCCCTCCGATGAAACCGAACTAGGTTACTAGTTCTAGGGGAGAGTCCTCCGATTGTTTCTTGAAAAATGTCAACGAGAGTGACCCTCATTTAAGAAATATAAAAAATTAACATAAAAATTGTATTCATTTCACTTTCGGAATTTAATAAATGTATGTGCTGTTAGAGATGCACCGTGACGGTAATTTTTTGTAAGCGGCAATTGACCAAAAAATGACAGTCTTTTTTGATTCCAGAAAATATTTGTTGTGCCATGATCATAATTTTTGTTTGGGGTCACAAATACGGTCAAAACAGCGAAAAACGTCTATCTAGTTGGGATTGGAACCTCATTTTTTTCACAACTTTGGTCCACTTACCAGTGTACGTTAATTTCAAGCGCATTTTCATTTTTATCAATTAATTTATCAATAAAACAATATTATAATATCAATATAATTTTGTTTCTGATTAACGAGATGGGTCAATTATTCCGGATGGGTCAATTATTAAAAAAAAAAATGACTGGTCACAAAGTGGATTCCCATCTCTATTCGCTACAGTGCCAATAGTCGCGCAGCGCGCGCATCTTTTTTTTCTCTAGCTCCGCGCAGGCGCCGAGGAAATCAGTTAGCGTCCTGAACGCTTGCAGGTGACACCGATTTTGTAGGTAGGTCCATACATTAGACGAATTATCGAAGTAGTTGTATATTTAGAAAGATCGATTTATTCTCACACGCATCGGAGCTAGGCTTGTTGTTAAGGTCCAACATATGTGCTGGTGGGTATCGACGAGAGGGCACCGCTTACAATTCATACTTTTTTATCTCGAATGCGATCGGCGTGTGAGATTATTTGCGACCCCGTGCTTGCAGGTACTCACGTACATTCAACGATTGTCGTGCTCATTACATATTTACGAAATATCGATTTATCGTAACACGCATCGGGCAAAGCCCTTATTACTGTGGACATTTCGTCACGGTGTCGACGCTGTGCCTACTTTCGAGACGCATAAGTTTCTTTCGTTTTTTTTTTCGTAGCTGGCGGGTGGAGTTTGTTTACTGTCATGGCGACGAGCCCGTGACAACGGGCTTCTTTGTAGTCGCGTCCAATCAACTATTATAATTCGAATCGTATCGAGGAATCATATTCATGATGGATTTAAAAGGATCGATTTATTGTCACGCGCATCGCAGGCAAGATTAGCTTAGTACACGTAGAGGACGGAGCGTAATTACGATGAAGATTTAGTCCCGATTTTGACTAGGGCTGACTAGGAGTCGATTTGACTCAACCGGCTTATGGTGACGGTTGAGATCAGTTTACTGTCATGGCCGCCGTCCAACGACGCTGGGTCCGTAGGTAGTCGCGTACGGTCGACTGTATACATACCGTAACATATTTAGAAAAATCAATTTATTACCGTACGCATCGGACAAGATTACTTTATTAGACGCAGATCGCGTACGTCGATTTATTTTTGCGCGCATCAGGCAGAGCTGTTATCACGATGAAGACTTAGTCTCGATTTGGACTAGGGCTGACTAGGTCGAGTCCTAACTTGATTTGACACGGCCGTGCTAAGTTGACGGTTGAGATTAGTTTACTGTCATGGCCGCCGTCCAGCGACGTCCGGCTCGTAGCTAGTCGCGTACATCCGATTGTTTTCCTACCCGTAATGTGTTTAGAAAAATTTATTTATCACAGGCATCGTGCAAGATTAGTTTATTACACGTATACATCGTCTACATCGCTTTACTCTCGCACGCACCGAGCAGAGTCGTTATTACGATAAAGATTTAATCTGGATTTTGACTAGGACTGACTAGGACTCGATTTGACTCGACGTCCTAAGGTGACGGTTGAGATTAGTTTACTGTCATGGCCGCCGTCCAGAGACACCGGAAATGCAGGCAGTCGTGTACATCCGACTGTTTTCACACTCTTAACATATTTAGAAACGTCGATTTGTTTTCACACGCGTCGCGGGCAAGCTCTTCTTCATGCGGCGAGTATTTCGTTCCGGCGTCGATGAGAGTCCTACGTTTACAGTGTATAAGTGCATTACGACCCAACAGTTGTCAGAGCAAATTGGAAGCGCGTACTCTCGGGGACGAAGCCCGCCGCGGGGCCTCGTCGTTGTTCTCGTCGTGTGTCTAGTGTCTCGCGCGTCGGAGATATTAAAGTGATTCAATATTCGGCCCCGGTTCAAGGGTCACGCGTGTAGGAGGGACACGTCTCTCTGCTCGTACTGTCCTGGTCGCTCGCTCGGTCATATATCACAGGGACTGCCGTAGCCGGCGGCGTGCGTGGAATAATTTCACGAGAAGTTCCACGATCGGTGCGGAACGCACGCACACACAAATACATATGCTGTTCTCTTAGCTGGGAAACGCGCCACGACGAGTCGCGAGTAAGTCAGCTGTTTCGACAGGTCTACGACGGGATTGGTTTTACAGTGGACGCAACTCTGTCGACGAGCTATCGGCATAAAAGTGAGGTAAGGAGCATCGACAATTTATCGATCGAATATAAAAAAATGGCGCCGTTAAAAAAGAAAATGGCGGTCTCTCAGCTGGGAAACGCGCCATGATTCGTCGCGGGGAAGTCAGCTGTTCAGACAGGTCTGCGACCGAATCGGTCTCACAGTGGACGCAACTCTGTTGACGAGCTATCAACATAAAAGTGAGGTGAGGATCATCGTTATTTTAACGAACAAAAAAAACAAAATATCAAAATATATTGCCTGGCGTTGCGGCCAAAAAACACAAATAAATAAAATTATAGAATGCCCCAAAGTTACCGAAGACAAAATCATTACATTGTTGAGTTCGTACGATGTTTAACGTTAGAAAAAATTATTTCCACAGATAAAAAATTAATGAAATATCGATGGAGCAGCAGCGGTAGAAACGCATGCAAGCTAAGTCAACTGGTGTCCGTTTAGAAATGGTCTTTGGATAACATAGAACGAGAGAGAGTGCTGCGCTGGCGCGGATGCCAAAGAGAGAAGCTAGTTTACTCGAGTACGATTTCTGAACGCGGCCCCGCGCTGGTGCGAATGTCAGAGAGAGAAGCTTGTTACCCGCGCATGATTTCTGAACGCGACCCTGTCGATAAGCTATCAGAATAAAATTGAGGTAAGGATCACCGCCATTTTATCGAACAAAAACCCCGAAAAAAAAGCGGGCGTCTCGGCCGAAAAAAAAAAATTAGACCTTTCCCCAAAGTTATCGAAACGAAATAATGACATTATCACGTTAGTACGATGTTCAATGGTAAAAAACATTCCCACAGGTAAAAAATACACGAAAAATCTATACATAGAGTAAAGAGCTGCAGGAGAAATATGAATCGGTGCAAAACACGCAAGTTTGCCGTTCTCTCAGCGGAGAAACGTGCCACGATTCGTCGCGAGGAAGTCAGCTGTTCCGACAGGTCTACGACGGGATTGATCTCGCAATGAACGCAACGCTGTCGACGAGCTATCATGAAAGTGAGGTAAGGATCATCGACATTTCGTCGAAGAAAATTAACAAAAATGGATGAAGTATCAAAAAAAAAAAAAAAAATAGACAATGCCCCAAAGTTATTGCGACGAAATTTAACGTTAAAAACATAATTCCCACAGATAAAAAGTACACGTAAGACTCGAACAGAGAGCGAACAGTAGTGGAGAAAAAGTGTTCACCGCGAAACGCACGAAGGCTGCGAACTACAACGGCGTGTGCAGGACCACAACAGGATTCATCTCACAACGCACGCATCGGCCTACCGGTTATCAACATCGAGGTAAGGTGAGTTCCATCCACATTTTATTAAACAAAAAAAAATCTTTAATTCGTTAATAGACGATTTTTTTTCAACTTTTAAAGTTATTCGGGCCATTTCCGAAAGTAAGTGAAATTCAAACAATGAATGTATCGCGCTTGTAGGGTTAAATAAGACTCGTCACAAACATGAAACAAACATGCTCAAGATCGATACACCGAATAGGCAGTAAAAAAAGCAAAATTAAACTTTTTTTTTGTTACAAATTAAACATTTTTCTACAAACATCCGCACGATGCAAATCAGTGAAAATTCAAACGATGAAGTTATTGCCTTTGTAGGCTTAAATAATACTATTCCCACAAATGAAACAAATACGCTTAAGATCGATACTCAGTGAAACGGTAAAAAAACAAAACAATGTTTGTTAAATTAAACATTTTTCTAGAAGCATCCGCAAGATGCAAATTAGTAAGAGGAATCGCAACATCTGTTCGCAATCGAGTAACTTCGTCTAGGCTCTTCATTGTTGCGAGTTCTATCGGTCCTCCCTGATCTATGGTTCTCAGCGTGCGCCGGTGGGCCGTTGCTTCCACGAAGCTCTTGCGATTAATACGTAACGTTAATGCCCGGCAAAAACAAATACAGCCGACGATACGAGCGTTAAGCCCACGATAAAGATGGAACCAGTAAAAGTTCGTGGGGTAATAAATAGCGTAGCATGGGCGTGCATGCATATTACGAAGTAGTTACAGTGTGCCCTAGCGAGGCAGCTTCTATGATATACGATCGAGTATAGCAGTAACGTATCTCAAACGAGCATCGCTGAAATTCCAATCGTATTCTCATTCCACTCGTCCAATCGTCTCTCGCCACAATGGAATGTCAGCTGCGTAGAGAGTCGTCTCGGGATCTTTGCCAATCGAAATACAATTCGCCGTATATAATCCACCCGACGTACCGCAGCGGTGATCGAGGGTGGTATCGGTCGACTCTCGCCCTCAATTCTCTTTTAAAATTTCAGCAATCTTATGATTCCGTCTCGATGGCTTCCAACGCGTTATTACGCATCCGCGAGACACACTGCGTGCAGACAAACAATTCACGCTGTCACATCCAACCAGTTTTTCGGCTCGTGTGCAGAATATATTTAGTATATAGTCGGGAAATAAAAATCTCATGGAAGTAACGCGCCCAGAAAAATAATTTATTTGACGGCCACCGTTTATTTGCTTTAAGTAAAATATTTATTTGATTTAAATCAAATAAATATTTATTACATCAAATAAATATTTTATTTAAGCCAAATAAGCCGTAGCCGTAAAATAATTTCTTTTTCAGGGTGCGGTTTGACGATTGAACGAGTGAGAAAAAGGTTCATCCCGCATTCTATACAAAAATGCCGTGTGGTTACGCATTAGTGTTATCACACGTAGTGCATCACCACGAGGTGATGCACGCTCCGATGAGTCTCCGAGCGGATCGCACTATTTTTCACAAATTTTTCAATAATTTTGTGGGTCAAAATGCTATTAAAACATTAACTACAGTTTATAATAACCGTGATGCAACAAGTGACGCAAAGTACAGCATAACCTAATTTGGCTGACTTACTTTCCGTCAAAAACATATTTCTTGTACGGACACCGTCGATATAAGTTTCATGTTTTTTTAATACTTGCAAATTAATGCATTCGGAGAAGTCGCGATGTGCTTCGGTTAGAACGCCCTGATAGCACCTGCGGCTCGGAAGTACCGAAACACGAGCTGCGTCACACACTAGTAAATTGTTAAGCGGCATTTTTTAAATAAAAATACACGCATTGCAACAATAATCAAGAGAAAAACCCGCTTTTCAACATGCCATCATTTTTAAAAAATATTCAACAAAAACTATTTATTATTAGTATAAATTGGGTTCTATGATGGTAACTGGGAAAGTGACGGAAACTGGGCCGTCTGCCTTACATAATACCCCCGATGTCCCGTACGGTGACCGAGGATGGTGTCGGTTCAATCTCTCTCTCAATCCTCTTTAAAAATTTCAGCAATCTTATGAATTTGTCTCCATGGCTTCGAACGCGTTATTACGCATCCACGAGACACACCACCGGCAGACAGAAACAATTCAGGCTGTTACATCCAACTGGTTTCCCGGCTGGTGTCTGCGGTATACAGTCGGGAAATAAAAATCTCAAAGAAGTAACGGCTCCACGATTCAACGAATTGGAAAAAGGTTCCATCCCGCTTCCATATAATAATGCCGTGTGATAACGCTAATGGTGATGCACGCTCCGAAGTCTCCGAAGGGATCGGAAGGTCGGTCCGGTATTCCGAGATAAAAACCTCATCGGTCCGAACTCCACACGGCGCGGTGGTAGTGCCTGGTTGTGGGGAATACATATATATACATATATGTACATATATACGTATGGGGCGTTGATCCCGCGAATGGAGGAAAACGGTATCTTCGGGAGGGTGGTTTCGAGAGATCGTCCCTGCGTTTTCCTTGAGGGCGAAATAATTGTGTGCGAGCATCGGTGACGCTGTCTCGCGGAGCAAGTGCAACGGCAGGCAGAGCTCTAAGGTCGGAAACCGGAAAACTTTCGAGTTTCGTTGGAGCGGCCTGGCGGCGGCAACTTCGTCGTCGTTGTTGCTCCGAGACACTCGCTCGTCTCCGTGTGGGACTGTGTACGCGCCGAGTCCGCAGACAATTCGAAGTTACTTTGGATACCCTGGTGCACCGAGAGTGCCACCACTACATTCTCGCGATAACCGAGAAACAATAGTCCAACGTCGATATTCTCAACTCCAACGCTCCACGGACAAGAGTTTTTCTCCACTCTTTCGACTCGGTCCGAGCGTATCTCAGCTAGACGCTAGATTTATCGACATATTTTCTTAATCCTCGAAACGATTCTATTTATCTTTATTTAAGATCATCGGATTCGATGTCGTCTGTTGGAAAAAAGAATTATCGGCTGGCTTGTCATTGATCCGGCCGAGGAGCAGGTGTTTAATATTTTCTGTTTTAAGACTTACTGTTCTATTAGTTTACAAAGTCGCATCGACAACTGCCGTCGTTGGGAATTCGAAGCTTGGCGAATCTGCCGGTACACTGGGAGAAACATCTGATACAAATTACCATAAATCTTGTACAATCCGACAGAACTTTCAGGTATAAGGGAACTATAGCGATGTTCTAAGAAACATTTGTATTAATCTGGGCACGTTCTGCTAGAAAATATGTTGCTGATATTACCCGAACATCCTGTAATTTCTGCTAGAATATAAGTTCTTCTGACTAGAAAAATGTAGTAATCGGTGGTGTCGCGATCGTGAATCATTTGTTGTAGGTGTGTAGGTTAGACCGGCATATTATATCGATCTAATTTTTTCATAAAGAAGATTTGATCGACGAAATTCTCAGTTTTAATCCACGAAATTCTTCGCCAGGTCCACTAAATTTGGCCACCCCGCCTTCTGGAAAAAAATTACCATATATTGTTCTGTAAAAATTGCTATGGACTGTGTTAAAATGTCACATATCACTAGTAGTGGCGCTAGTCTACCATGTTGCCTGGTCGAAATTTACCATATGGCTTATTTCTTCCGAGATCCTTCTCTAAGTCCCTAACGGAACTAAATTGGCCGCCAGCAGACTGCAAATAGACAGACTAATGCACAATGTGCAAAATGCGAACTTGCTCTAAAGTAGCTTATAACCTTGATTTTAATTTCGTCTTTCCTACAATCCTTGCAACCATCGTATAGTCTTATTTATTTAACTTGCAGTTGCATGGGGATCGTCGAGTCCATCAAATCCGAGTTGCATAAAGGTTAAAAGTTTGCCCAAAGCGATCGGTCTCGTTCCAGTACACCCAGAATCTGATCATAGTCGCCCAACTTGCAGATTCATCTCTAGCCTACAAACCCTAGAGCGACTGCGACTACGATGCAACTCCGAATCTGTGCTTGCATCAGTTTCACTACGGGTGTATTCGGAGTTTTGGCAAAAAGGCCTCTCGTCAACGTACGACCCAGTTGATCGTCACGAATGAGCCTTTATCGCCGTTTGTTGAACTCCTATTCCAGCGGAAGGGATCGGTAGAGCACCACAAGAGCACCGATCGAGTTGCCATCGCTTCGAACGACGAGAGACTAAGCGCGAGAGGTAAAAGGGGCTTCGATGCACCGGAGACGGGGGAGCTCGCGGATGCGTCGGCGAGAATCGAACTTTTCGAATAATTCGTAGAAAAGTCGTACAGGGCGGGCGAGAGGGGAAAGCGCGGGTGTTACACGGTGGGGACAAACAAGTCCATAAAGACCTCCCTCGTTCCCGTTTCCTCTTCTCCCCGAGCTTTTCATCCCCGCCGGGAGTCGCGGGGAGGGAGCGCTCGCGCTCTCGCCGCACACCACGTCGTTTCGCGGAAGTTTTACATTCGTGACCTCGTCGAGGTGTGTATTACAGCGGTGAATAAGCCCGCGGGGCTTCGCCCGGAGGGAAGCTTCGGATAGTGGAGAAGTTACACACACTTCTCGATCTTCCGAGATCGTTCCGTCACGAATACACCAACGTGCACGGAACAAACCTCCCGACGATCTATGAACATCCGCGTTACGTAAATAAAGAATTTTACTCGTACGAAAATTCGCGATGCGGAAAGTACGATACAGACAGAGGCACACAAGGACATGCAGGAGCGAAGAGGTTTTAGCAGGAAACTGCCTTTCAAGCTCCTCGACGTCGCTTCTTATTTCGAAAAATTCGGAACTCACGATCGTCCTATCCGATTTTTGGACCATTACGGGCGTTAAATATTCATCGAGCTCCGTGTATACGAATGCAGCTTTCGTGTATACGAATTTTACGCTTGACCTGGAGAAATATTCATGAAAGCCCTGCCTATGTTTAAACGAGTTCGATCGATCTGTTTTGATTTTTGTTCTTCTTTTTTTATGATTACTAAATTCAACCAAATAGTTTTATATACAGTGACGCGTAAAATAACTTTTTTAATCAAACGCAATTCGCTTGAGCCGATAAAATCAATTTTTTTTTACTTAATTATATCCTCGTACCAAAAAACGCGTTTCATTGGTTTCGGTCATTTTTTTTCTTAATATCCAAAAGCCTCGTATCGATTATTGCTAAGATTGAAAAAAAGTCACCATTTTTTAAATCTCTGTCTACAATTCTTAAAAATTCAATGCGACATATTATTCTTTCAATTTCACGTGGACCTTATAAGAATCCCAATTACAGTTTATATAATCACTTTTTTTCGCAACCGCAATCCAGTAGTTCTCGAGTCGACGAAAATAAAAACTTTCACTCATTACTCCCACCTCATTCGCGTCACTTCGTACGATAATCAGCCCGTTATTTCCGAATTATACATAAACACGTCTGCATTTTTTTAACAGATTTAACAAAAAAATCTTACCGCTAGTCGACCTCAGAAAATATTTTTTCGCGGTTTCCGAGATTCCTTTACGACGAAAGAGATAAAAACATTACGAAGATTTTGCCTCACTGAGCGAATTTAAACGAGTCCCATAACTCTCGAGTCAGGGGTGGTTGCGATACGCGCCCTCTTCCCTATCTGTAAACCGGGCATGGCAATTAGTCTCGATTAATTCCTCAAAAATGAGAAAGGAACGCGTGCCCGGTGGTCTGCGGTAGGTCGGGTGTGTAGGCGATATATAGGTGGATGCTGCCGGACCCGACGCTACGAGTTCGAATAATAGAGAGTTGGCCCGATGAGGCTAAAGGCTAACCACACACGAGGCCGGGCTCGTACGCCCGATAGTTCTCTGTATCTTTTTCCTATATCATGTGCGTATGGTTGTATACATATGCTTCACGCGAGCTGCCCACGTCTTGGGAACGATACGTGTGTATCGACAGCCGAGAGTCGAAAGGGCGCAAGTCCCATCAAGTTGCATTTGAGTTACGCCCTTTTTATTCTCGACTGGCGATTTAATCCCGCATACTGTATGCAAGCATCAGTTCTCGCAGTGAGTTTAGACGCGCTGGCGCGCGGAGTTTAATGCCACAGTGCGGCCTACTTAGCGGTCAGCTTGATTAACATGGAGTGATTAATGGTCGCTCCCTCTGTTCATGCGAGAGCAACCCCGAGAAGCTTCGTGGCTCCTCGAGCGAGAGGGAGAGGGGGGAGAAAGAGGGAGGTAGATCTAATCGCACGATATTTATTACCTCAGCGTCGTCCATACCGCGGGGGCCACTCTCGAGAGCGGCAGCACGAGGTTTCGCGTACACTTTTTTTTTTCTTTTTCTTTTTAGGCATCTCAGTCGACCCTCTATATACCTTGTCTCCGGCAACACACATACGCGCTATAGACTGCACTTATCAGCCTATTGAATTTCATTTTTTTTTGCTTCCAATTAATTTATGGTTTTATTATTATTATTGTTATTTATTTATTTATGATGGGGCGCTAGGACTGACGTTCCTTAAGGGAAAGCTAAACACGTATGAAGTGAGATAGAGTAGACATTTTGAATCCATTTCTCTCCGAAACGATTCTATAAAATGGTAAACCGTTTCGGAGAAAAATGGATTCGTTAAATAAATATTTATTTAAATCAAATAAATATTTTACTCAAACCAAATAAACGGTGTCCGTCAAATAAATTTTTTTACGGGTGCGAGCATATGTTTCCCTCTCCGGGCCAATTGAATTTTATATTCGTGAGGAGGAAAAATATTTATGTCGGACTTCGATAAAATCATATCGAGAAAATATTATTGCGAGTACATAGTTGTTTCTATATTCTCGCGACCACCACTGGTACACGGTCAAATACCGGTACCGTACAGTTTCCCGGAAGGCTCTTTGTTGTTATCAAAAATATACGCGAAAGGGTATCGAGCGTGGCTGCCGGTTGTTCCTGTTCCTGTAAATCATGAGTGCGATGACGTGTTTGGCTATACTTCTCTCGTTCCTCGTTCCGTCCTGAAGACGTATCGCGGGGCGGGAAACAGGGGGGAGGGGGGGCTTTTCTCTCGTACGTGTTGCGTCAGCGTTACTACGGCGCCACATAAGTCTGACTGAGCTTACGATGGCTCTCTCACTCCCCCCCTTTCGGTCGAACGGCGAGAGAGCGAGAGAGCCTCGTTCTGCAGAAGCTCTCGCAACGGCACTCTTTTCATTCGTTCCATTACACCCGCATCTCTATTTGTTCATATATATATATACCGTGTGTACCTATCTATGTCTCTCCGTCGTTCGATGATGCACTTAAAAAGTTGCCCGCGACATCGCCTGCGTCTACGGAGAGCAAAAGACGTCAATCGACGGACGTAACGATTTTAGTGAAGACAAGTGTTTCACCGATCGTACCGTCTCGAGCGGCAAAAAAAAATTAAGGCATATATTAAAAAACACCGAAAAATTATAATTGAGTGGAAAACTGTTTTTGACTGCCGGTTGAAGGGTTAATGCAATATGTATTGGTATATGTACGAATATTTTTTTTTCCGTCTGGTATCAGCTCATTCGTGTATTTTAAGCCTTTAACGCCCACCGACAAAGCGATATTAGTTTTTTTGGCAGTTATGAAGTCTCGGAAAAAATTATTTTACGGCCACCGTTTATTTGGTTTAAGTAAAATAAACGGTGGCAATCGAATACTTTTTTTTTCTGGGTGTATAATTAAAATACAGAATATCTGAACGAATACAACGACATATAAATTAAATTATTTTTCCAGAAACACTGAAAAATTATAATTGAGTGGGAAACAGTTTTTCCATTACCGGTTAAAGGGTTAAATGCATACAGATATAATTGTATGTTTTACGAAGTTTTTTTCCGTCTGTTATCAGCATCCAATAGTCGGAATCCCGAGAGGCTCTCTGTACACACCGCATAATGAGTTCGAATAAAAATCGTGTCTCTCCATCGGAGTGTTTGTGCAAAGATTTTTCCTCGAGCACTTTCGGAGTTCGCAACAATCCATTCTCCGAAGGCAAAAAAAAATTGAACTTTTCCACAATCGGTATTAATTGCAAACATTATATGAGAGTGACGCACGCAGCCGGCGCACTGACGCGAGCAATAATGTCCGAAAGAGATGAGTTTACTCTGCAAAGACGCGGAACACGATTGCGTATCCCTGAAATTCCAAGCGATTCTCCGAATATATATATATCTCTCTCCAGTTTATTTTTCTCCACGGTATCTCGGCGCGCAGATAAAGCGGACCATTCGCGGAGATCAGATTTCTTTTTTGCCCCCTCTGCCTCTGCCCTAGCGTTGAATTTTTGGTTTCCTTGCCAGTGGTCCAATCCGCCCCCGCGCTCTCGAGACCCGCCGAAACTTTATCGGCTTCGTGTGGCTTCGACGGGAAAGTCGCGCATGCGCACATTCGCCCGGTGAGTAAAGTAAGATCTTCGGATGAGTTTTTTTTTTTTTTCTTTTCTTTTAATTCGATTGAAATACCTTGCCGGCTGCAGCGGGCGTATTCACGATGACGTATCGTCTTAATGAGTAGGGATATATCGATAAGGATCCGATTTTATCGCCCGGATCATCTTCCAGCCGGGGGTGTGCGTTACACTCCGCGCGAGAGAGATCCGTCGTTTGATGCATGCACGGGCAATTTCTCCCGGCAGTGCATACGGCATAAAACGACCGTCTAGAAGCAAAACGGCGTATCCCACATGGATTCGCCGCGTTAGATGGTGTGGGAGAAGTCCTTCTGGTTCTTGACAGTCGGTGTGTATCAAGTGACTAAATCAGAAGGAAGTGCGTTCGGCGTGTAAGCGTAGAAGATACGCCCTTCTGGCTTCGGTCACTCGATACATTGTGGCGAGGTTTTTGGCTCGCGTGTCCGCGTCGGGTTTCAGTGTATGTTTTTGTACGAGTTTCTGGGCGAGTTCTCTGCACAGTGGACAAGGTTTGAACTATTAACAAACCTCTTAATAAATGTCTGCAAACTTAACTTTGTTAATATTACCCAAAATATTTGTAAAACAAATATTTTTCTAAAATAAATTTAAACAAGTATTGCGGATGTTCGCGGACATGAAACTTTGGTACCTACACCGAAAAAAAGATTTGGTAACATCAAACTAAGCTGCGGTTGCGGGTGGCGAAAGAAATATTTGGTCGATTGAACAAAATGTTTGTTAAATCTAAGTAACTATTTGTTGAAGCAAATAAATATTCGGTCAAATAACTAAATATTCGTTCAATCAACTAAATATTTATTTCAATCAACCAAATATTTCTTTCGCCACCCGCAACTGCAGCTTAATTTGATATTACCAAACCTTTCATTCGGTGTATCTTACTGTGTGTACGTATTTAGGCGAGTGTCCAAGAACGTACACACTAAGAAGATAACAACCTTTTTGCCGGAAACATCCACAGTTCCTTTCTCGTTAATTATACAAAAAAAAGTTATTAATTGTACAAAAACATCTGTGTATGTTTTGTAATATTAACAAGATCCAGTTTGTAGACATTTCGGTACAAAGACGTTTGTAGATGTTTTGGGACAAACAAAGTTTGCCAAAAGTACAAACTTTTTTTCCTTTGCATGCCATAATTTATCATATTGCATATACGTGTATAGAGGTAAGCGGGACTCCCGAGAGATGATCCTGGAGTGAAAGGGGAACGAGAGACGAGATGGAGAAGACCCGCGGAATGCGCTCCCTCCCCGGTTGTATCAGATCATTCGCCAAAATGCATATATCGCCTGCCCGGTTTGCTCGGCCTGCCTGTTAGCAATCTCGAAGAGCCCCCGCATTAATTGAAATCAATTCGACGGCGCCCGGGGTAGCCGGCCGCCGAGCAGCAGAAGCAGCAGCAGCGGCTATATCCAACTCGTCCGATCGAGAGATATTAAACCCGCGGTCGCGAGAGGTTTATATATCGCGTGTTTCGACCGCCCCGCTCGCGTTTCTCGAAGGTGAACGATATCGCGGAGACCAAGGGGCTGGGGGGAGGGGGGGGGGATAGCGCCGCTTTCTGAGGACGACTTAACGAGCCTCGAAACCCTCTGTACTACATGTTAATTAGCCGACATGTTCATTCCAAAGGCCATCGGGGTATAAATTTTAAGACTACACATGTACGAGGATGTGGTGTATCGTATCGTTTATGGGCACGAGCGACCGTTGACCCTCCGGCGGATAATTAATCTACTCGCGTGGGCACGGGACCAGAGGGCAAGAGGACTATTAGACATTTTAATATTTTGTCCGAGCGTCGGAGATTCAATCTAGACGAGTTTACGACATGAGTTTAATTTAATTTTCGCCGGGACAATTTTTTGGCAAAGCAATATATCTGCGATAGTTTCCTTGACAACTTTTATTTCTTGTGCTGTAGCGGATTTAGATGCGAGACGTAACATAAAAAATACTTTAAGGCTGAAAAAAACAAAATCTCGTTGTAAAGAAAGAAACAAAATTGGTGTCCTGAGCAGAATCACAAGATGTATTCTAGGGATGTGCGAATATTCAAACAATTTTATAATTCATCGTGAATTGAATATGAATAACTCGTATTTGAATATTCAAAAGATTCGAATAATTAAGAATATTCGAATGATTTTAATAGTCTAAATGTTCCAATTAGGTAAACGAATTATTCCAATAATAAAATTTGTTGTACAAGTTTAAGCTTTGAAAAAGGGAATAACTTGTAACCGACCGTAATTTCTTCAGCTTTGTAGTAATCAAAATTCTTCATTCAATGAATACAATTTATGTGCTCAGTTTCATTGTGATCGGAATTTCATCATTCGAATATCCAATTCATAAAAATTATTCGAAATATACGAATTTGTTTGAATCATTCATAATTATTCGAATTTTTGAATATTCAATTTAAATCTTGAATTGAATATCAATATTCAATTCAATTCAATTAAACGCTATTCGCACGCCTCTAATGTATTCTCGTTATCGATGTGAGACTGAATTTTCTTAAATATCGTCGTATTTACATTATTCACCTTGTGATTTCGAGACAAGGAGATCGAATTGAAAAAAAATAATTAACAATACAAAACAACTGTAAACGAACAAGATGATTTCTTAGCGATTCGGCACGTATCATTACAGCGATGCCGAGTCAAAGTACAGCGAGAGCAGAAAAATAATCGAGTCGATAAGACAGGCGAAATATCCCGTAGGTAGCCGTCGAGGCGATGATTAATAAATCAGATATGGCGTTGAGAGAACAGTTTAACCCTTGACCCGAGAACGATGCATCCATGCCTCCTCGCGCTTCGGCGCGCGCATGTCGCACCGCGCACGCACACACGCGCTCGGCCGAGGTTTCGCCGGGAAGACAGAGAGCGACTGCTCATTCCACAGACTTCCACGTGCAATCAGGCCCGTCTCGAACAAACTTTGTACAGATAAACGAGAGAAGGACGAAGGGAGGTTCCTATAAAAATGCTCAGGGCGAGATAGGGCATTCACCACTGTGAGAGAGAGTGTATCCGGCGCTGTGGGAACAGCTTCTCCCCATGGGCCGAAATGTTAATTGTTGTTTTAATTTATGAACAGTTCTCTCGTTCTCAGACCCCCCACCCCGACTCGTTTTATTTTTTTCCGAACCGTGCGAAAGCGAAACCGAAAAGGCCGCACAACGACGGGCATAACGAACTTCGCACACCGCGCTCGGTCAGTAACAATTAAAAATTACACATCCGAATTTTCACAGACTCAACGCATTTCTTATATTGCAGAATTTTTTTTTTATGGACTTTGATCGTAAGATTTTGGGAAATTTTACGAATGATGATGCATTCTTGGAAAAGCTTTTTTGCCACAGATTCATTAATTATTATTATTATTTTTTGGGCATTAAGATTTAAAGATTTTATTATTTCAAAGATTAGAAAGATTGATAATATTTTCTTTTTTTTTTTAGATTTTGACATTACTCTCATATTTTTATATAAAAAAATATTTTGTCATCGGGAAAGAGGTTTGGCTGTTAACGGCATGTGAAAGTCACGTGACGTGAGAGAGATAGCGTTATTGAGGTTCAGACTGGAGTGAGAGAATTTCACATTGCGTTAAAGGGTTAATTGTACTCAAATGTAATTGCTCTCTGTGCTTGGACGTACTGTTATTTCGTACTGCCATTGCGATATTATAGTAGACAATCATAGAATCCGTGGGTGTAGACGTTGGAGGCACGCGCGAGTTGCCCGAGTGATTCAGAAATTCTCTCGGAGCCGCGGACTGACAGGCGAAATGGGTCAGACGAGAGCCCGATGCGGGGCTCGATAGAGCCAGAATAACGTCCCGTACCCGGACGATTACCATATGAATTGGTGGGCAACGTGAAAAGAGCTGTCCGTGTGTAGCCAACGAATTGCTGCGAACTGTGCGAACGCGCAGCTACGAGAGATACGCTTAGTTTCGTAGCTGTACGACGTAGAGAAGACTTACAGTGGACTAAACGGAACGCCGAGCAAAACGGACCGACGTTTGTAATTTATAAAGAAATTATAATTATTTGTCAAAAATAATAAGTAACAATATTACAATACTAATAATCATTTGTCAAAAAAAAGTTGAAAATTGAAATTTTCATATAGCTTTCTCATAATGTTCCTTTATTCGCAAAGGTTCTTCTATGAGAGCGCATTTTCTGTATTTTGGGTTTCCTCATGGAGGAAGATTTTAAATAAACACCCAGAAAAAAAATGTATCTGACGGCCACCGTTTATTTAAATTAAGTAAATAGTTACTTAAATGAAATAAATGTTTATTTAAATCAAATAAATATTTTACTTAAACCAAATAAAAGGTGACCGTCAAATAAATTATTTTTCTGGGTGAATGTAAAAAAATGAATTGGCGTTGGATTGGCAAAAGAAACCTTTCTGGGCGAAAGATATAGATTTAGCCTCTCGTTATAATGGAAATTAACGATATCTATAGACCGGGCCATATTGACAGCTTTTGTGTAACTATTGCGCTCGAGAGGATTACAGGGGCGATGGTTGTACCGTTGTGTCCCACTGTTTAGGCGGTTTGTACCACTTGAGAGCTCCTACGAAACTAACGACCTTAAAGCTTCCACACTGCCCCCTATTGTGTGTGGTCCATTGCGTGTGCGTGCGCTGTCATCAGTTGTCGGAGCTTTGGCGCTCAGCTCTCCGCGATATGACGAGGCATCATCCGTCGTTCCCTTGTCGACGCGTATCGCCCGCACGCACTCCCACGTATCGTCGCCGCACAGTAGAAAACTGTTACGACGTACGTGCGGTGGGCACGCGAGGAGTACGAGCCACGCGACCGTTCTCGTTGCGCAGCACTCTCGGCCGCGACTCACGCACAATACATCGCGTGAGTTCTTGCGGCTCTTCTTCCTGATGCTTATATATACATGCATGCCGATCTCTTTGATCGTCCAAGACTCGTTTCATCGACGACGGCGACGACACGAACACCTTACACATGGTACAGTAGAACCCCTATTTGGTAACTTAACTTAATCGTTGGCTTTACTTAACTGGGTTCAATGAACTCTTTACCGCATCCAGAAGAACAATTATTTGACGATTGAGTCGCAAATAGATATTTATTTGAATTAAATAGATGAATTAAATAGATAAATGATTTATCGATATTATAGATTGTAGGCAAAAAGTACCCCGCGCATGCGCGTACGTCTCAAGTTTACGCATTGTAACATCATCACACAACAATCATCCGCGAAGAGTTTTCAATTTTTCACCCATCTGCGTCGTTCGAGGAACTTAAACTCCGTTACATGATTCTGGAACGCACCTCGGGAACTCGTGGATCTCCGAGTCGTCGACCACCTCCGGTGAGACTCGCCTCGAGGTACGTGTTTTGTAACAGCTTGCTCGTCTGTATCGGCCCCGAGATTCCTATCGTTACACACGACACCTGACCATCCTGGAGCCATCCAGCGCCACGTGATACTTCCGATTTTGTTAAATAACGGATGATCGAGTTTTCGACACGGGGTCGGATGGGATATTTATTATAAACTAGTCGTTATCGAACCGCATCGACACGAGAGCGCCATCGAGTGCAAACGACTCTGGCGGTTGTACAAACTTGGAGAATGATGAGGAATGGAGTTTGTTTAACTATCGTGAATGCTATGCTGGGATGCTTTCGTGGTGTCGAGGTTGTTAGGGATTGTCGACGATTTCATCTCCTACAAGACCTCAAAAGTTCTCCCGAGTTTGTGCGTCTTCTTCGCTCGACACTGTTGGCTGTCTTGTAACAGGCCCGCGAGGTCAACGACCTTACGCCATCGGGGTATCTTCAATGTTGTCGAGAAATGCAGGGTCCCAGGGTTTTCATCCACACACTTCGATCATCTCCGCAGTTGGGAAAATAATGTAATAGGCAAATAGTGCACTATTTCTGTAAAAAAAGAATTAGTTCTATTATCCATTTTTCAGAAAAAGAATCATTTTCGTTATCCACATAAAAAAAGAAAAATTTACAATTCAAGCGAGTTCGATTATCTATTTTTATAACAATGGTGGCGAATTCGGTTATAATTTTATTTTCGACGTTGGAAAATGAAATTTCAATGAAAATTATTTTCAAATTTGACCGTCATTTGAAGCAACTTGTAAAATTAAATAAATAATGGTTAGAAATTATTAGCACTTTAAAACATCACCTTTGTTTATGCCGCTGAAAAAATTAAAACTCTCTTGATTAGTATGGAGTAAGGCTGGAAAAAAAGGAAAGAGTTTGCATCCTTTGAGGATGACTTTTAATCTTGAGTAATTGCAAAGTCCCAGCGACGAGTGGGCGGACTGGCGAGTGGATGAGAAAATAATTTTAAAAAATACACGAGATGAAGTATGAGATGAAGTGTGGGTGTGTCGTACGAGCGGGGAGTTACTGCGAGGCTGTCGCTGCTGCTGATGCTGCAGGTACTTTTGCGTCACGAAAAGTGAGAGTAAATACGTGTTTTAATTATATAAGCGTCGTGTCGGATTGCCACCTCGAGAATTAAGCGGGCAAGGGGTCCGGCGCAGGAGAACGTAATTTCAGAGCTTTCAAGACACGCGTTGTTGTTTTGCCTCTGCCCGACGAGGTAACGAAAGGGCCACGACGAAGGTGGCGAAAAGTACATGGATATGAGTTGGCCTCGCTCATGATCGGTCGAGGTGAAGATTGCAAGGCTCGACTCTCTCGACACTCGCGCGGTAATGAACATAAATGGCACAGTGCTAACCCTCTCATGACACCGCTGAAGAGCGTTGACGGACTTTTCGCTACAAAGACATTATTGACCCGGAAAACATACACGAAAATTCTTTTTCACGTACGGATACTGAACATTCATTTTTTCTCATATTAGTAGTTTTATAAAAATATTATATTTGATGTTACTAATAGCTGTCTACTTTATAAGTTTCATAAAACTATATTATTGAATGTTACAGATATCTGACCAGTTTTTACTTTCACAAAAAGAACATTAAAAAAAAATGTTCATTCAATTCGTGCTCCAAGATGACCACGCCAAGATGATTGATATCATCTTTAAATAAATAATTTATGTGACGTCCACCGTTTATTTGGTTTAAGTAAAATATTTATTTGATTTAAATAAATATTTACTTCATTTAAGTAACTATATACTTAATTTAAATACATATTTATTTAAATCAAATAAATATGTTACTTAAACCAACTAAACGGTGGCCGTCAAATACATTCTTTTTCTGGGTGTGGACAATTGTCCTAGAAGTTTCGCAGTAACGAAGCCGATTAATTTCTTCTAGGAATTTTAAAGTCCGCCGGCTTCGAGGAACAATCCTCTCCTTATTGCCGGTGATTGTCATGGAATTCGAGTCATTTGAATAAATAACGAACTTTGGCTGGAATTGACTCGTCTGGACCGGTGGCAGACTCCGCTCGAACGCGCCTCTCTGTGTACGTCGTAGTTTCCCCGGAGACCGGGTCAGTTGGTTTCAGCCTCTTTATTTAATGGACGCCTCGGCGTCTACGTCGGAACTCGCCCTCTCGAGTGTGTTTGCTCGTTTCACCGCGCTCCGCGACTATTGACTGCGGCCGAGACTAACTTGGAATCTCGGCGAGAAAGAACCAACCGGGATCGGAGATGAGAATGAGCCCGCGAGACTTTTGCGTGAGCACACAAGTCATCACGCACGTACACGACTACCAATGTCTGCGTTTGTTCTTCCTCCCCACCGTTTTGCCCCTCGCAAGCACACACGAGCACGCTTTTCCATGCGTTTCCTACCAAAAATAACTTCCATTGATTTTTTCCACCACCGTCTTCTGAATGGAGGGAAAAACTTCGTTCATGAAACCTACGCATCTCGGATGCGAGATACGATAGAGAAGACATTGCAATCTTGAGTGGGCAAAATAAACAGGAAAATAAAAAGTTTCTATTTTATAAACCCTTTAACGATCGGGTGATCATCATAAACCCTTTAACGATCGGCCGATCGTTAAAGGGTTTATGGAAAGAGTTTCGGAAAAACTGATAATTCTTTCCTTGAAATTATTGAGGTCTTGGCCGAAATAAATTCATTCGATTCAGCTGGAACAATAACAGGAGAATAACAGAAGTTTCTATTTTCGTTAATCCTTTAACGATCAACCGAGAACAACTGGTCATTCTTTCTTTGCAATTATCAAGTTCTTCCCGAAATAAATTCATTGCAAACAAAACATAGATTATCCGAAGGATGGCGCTGGGATTATTAAATTCCTTTTAGAATTCGAAAAATTAAGCGTTCCACGGAATTTAAAGGTACATTAAAGTAATCATTGGCCACAGTACCGTCAGCCTCCTTGTCACTGCTAAAAAAAACAACACCCGTCGATCGTTGAGCATCTGCAAGTGGTCATAACGGTGCGTGTTTTCCCGTCCCGTCGTCTCCCGCGAATGTTCCCGAGCTGGCTTTTCAAACGTGAAACGTGTCAACCCGAGTTCTCGGCGGTGCAAGAACGAGCCGCATTACGGTCCCACATATACTCGCGTCCGTTGTATTATTTGCAGCCGCATACCTCGCATTGCGTGCGGTACGTGCGTATGGCGCACGCCCAGACGCGTCAGGAACTCGCGCGCGTAGACTTTTTTTACTTTATTTTTATTTTTTGTTTCACGCAGTTTCTTTAGAGCCTGGCCTGCCTCAACAACAAGCGTTGTGCGGCGCGAGTTCACGCACAGCCAAGTGGCGCGTTTCTCGCACCCTTCCCTCGACCCAACGCCTCTCCTCGCGCATGCAATTTCCATCATCATCCGTACACCAAGTTCGCCTCACGAGCAGGCTGTTGTGCCGTATGACGAAACCCATTTCTGCTCGGACAACTCGAGAGAGTGAGTTTCGATGATGAAATCTAAAGGAGCAGTCTCTGCCCTGGAAACACTTCGTCTTCAAACAATTTAGTTGCATGTTACCAATATCCTAGTGGGAATGTCATACGAGAACCGCTACTGGCTGACGTTGGGCCAGCACTGGCCGACGCTGTGCTAGTACTGGCCTAACGTCTGGCGCTCCGACTAGGTTGAAGGGCGATCCAACTTCCCCAAAATGCAAAATGGCACAATGGGGCAAAACGGGATTATGAGTCTAAACGCAATTTTCCAATAACTTTTGGATGATAGCGATGGTCGTCCGTGGGGCAAAACGGGGTTCAAAATCCGGATGTATCGTTGGCACGAAATGGGGCATTTAAAAATCATTGGAAAATTGAGTTTCGCCCTCACAGTCCCGTTTTGCCCCGGTCTCGCCTATCTATAGATGCCCAAAAACCTAATTTCCTTTTCTCCCGAAAGATCAATAGTCACGGAGGAAATAGGGAAATCGATTTGTTACCGACCGAGTATGTCGCATGCCCTTGAGTGCTGAAGTTCCGAGTACCGGGTACTGGCTCGGTACTTGACCCTTCGATACCCGCCTCAGGTAACTCGGAGTATTTGCCCAGCTCTCCTAGGAGTCCACAGCAGCCTCAAGAGCAGCACGCAGCGTCCCAACTGCGCCGCAGCCAGCGGCGTGACGCGCGTCGTTCGCGGGCCCGAAAACGCTACAACGTCGTCGTCGGGGTGCGCAAAGCTCACCGACTCGTGGAAACCACTCTCCCAAGCAGAGAGATCGAGGGAGGCGGAGGAGAAAGGGAGGAAATGGATTTCACCGCGGTTGTTTCCAGACTCTGCCTCGCTTCTTCTGCTAACTCTCTTTCTCTCGTCCGTACTTTTTTTCTGGCTGCACTCTCGTCGCCGTCGTCCTCGTCTCTCTCTCTCACCCGCCCAACCCCGCGCGAGAAGCGCCTCGTCCTCCGCACTTTCCAGTTTTCCGTCCCGCTGTGTCTCGTGTCTGCGGGCACCAGTCAGCAACGCCCACGACGTCGCCGCTCGGGGGAGGCTGGGTGGCGGTTTGGTCCACGAAAATGTCAGACGAAAATGTCAGACCTCCACTCTCTACCCCACTCTTCCTCTCGTCGGGCTGGTCGTAGTCGCTCGTCGCGAACGAACCGGAGAGAATTCCACCCCGCGATGCGATACGATACTCCCACGCGTGGACAAAGTAGGGCAAAGTCGATTCATTCATTCACTGATTCATAGGGCTGCGACGCTGTGCTCCTACGCTCGCGAGGGTTGTTCTCGCAGCGCTAGAGCGCGCGGTCGAAAACACACGCTGGGCCACCCCCGCCTCGAGTTAGGCGTATGAGATACAGTCGTAGACACACTTTCCATTAACGGAAATGCGTCTAGGGCGAAACGGAAATAATCCTTGTCTCGACGTCATACCGACGTTCGCACCGGGCGGAGAGGATAGAGGATAGAGTTCAGCTTTCAGGGTCGAGGGAGGAAAGCAAGTGCGCGGCGCTTTTGTCGTCGTTTCTCTTATGCACTGTCGCGAATATCGAGGAAAGTGAGGATAGGGGTGAGGAGAGAAGAGACGGAAAAGGTTTGCAGGTTTAACATTCCTTGGTTAGAATCGTCCGCAGTATGTTTGTCGTTAACTTTACAATTTTATTGTTAGTTTTTTGAAGTTTGGAAAATGTTTTGGTGATTTTGTTGTTATTATTTTAGTAAAAATAATTTACTTAAAAAGTAAAGTAAAAAAGAGTAAAGTAGAAAAGTAAAAAGTAGAAAGTAAAGTAGAAAAATCGAAAAGTAAAGTAGAAAATACTAAAGTAAGAAAGAGTTTTAGTAAAAAAATACGGTATGTTGAAAAATAAATAAAAAAATTATCAAATTGTGGACGCTCGCGGAGAAGAGACGTTTGTTAAGGTAGTGTGAGGGGGACAGTCTCGCCATACGTGAGTTTCAGGGAAAAATTCAAACGCTTCTGGATGGGATAAAAATCTGAAAAAAATCAACCATATTGGAATAATTCCAAAATGTTAGTGACAAATTAACGATAAAAATAATTGTTTAACAAATTACCCGGTACCTTAATTACTTTTTTCCATAAAAATAATTCGTTTATTTTTCTAAATACGTATGAATTTCTTCAGGATTTTTTTTGTAATCTTTGAATCTCGCGTTTTTCTATGTTCAAGCTGTGAAGAAACGCGATTTTCAAAGATTACAAACAATTCTGAAAAAATTCATACGTATTCAGAAAAATAACCGAATTATGTTTATAAAGGAAAATAGTTAAGTTGGCGGGTAATTTGTTGAATAATGATTTTAATCTTCAATTTGTTCGTAACAAATTAGAATTATTATTTCACAAAAACAATCTTTGCAGCACCTCCCATATACTTGATTTTTTAAGGATTTTTATCCCATCGAGAAGTGTTCGAAATTTTCTCTGAACCTCACGTCTGTCAGGCCAGGACCGCTCGGATTACCTTAAATGTACAAATATTTCTTACCCTTTCGAGCCTTTTCGTGAGCGGCTTGAATTAGTTTTTAAAAATATTTTTTGGTATACCTTGTTCTTTATCTGGCTGTGATAAAGGATTTCTTTAATTCGTGCTTTGTCAAACGATACAGAAATTATTGAGAATATCGGAAATTCTTCGATAGACCGTTTACCATAATGGAGCAATTTTGGATAACAGTGTGACAAGTTCGACTATCATAAAAACGCTAAAAGAGCAAACAATACAAAAAAAAAAAATTAGGACATTCGGATAGTGATCGTGAAATTTGAATACTGTAGTGGGTGCCTGGAAAGGTCGAACGTGCACGAAGAAAACGAGATACACATAGTCCATAAAATATAATGGAGGATCCTGCGCGGAGCTCTGGCTAGCCGCGGTCTTGGTTGTATATCCCGAAAGAACATTCGGCTACGGAGACTGGCCGGATATCCCATACTCAGCTAAACACAATGCAACCGTCTGTTATATTTGGCGGTGAGCCATTGTCGATAACCTTTGCACGAGGCTGATGGGAACCTTTCCACTCAGACAAGGAACATAAAAAAAATTTGATATATATATTCTTATCCTAAATTTTTATTATAATTTTTATTAACGAACATTAAAATTTATTTTATTGATTTTTTGCTCGGGTCTAGAAATTCGATCGTTCGTTCGTTCACGCATAATTAGCATTCTCGATCTCCGACCAGTCGTCGCTCCTGTAACTTTTCCACGGTCGCGAACACGGTTAATTGGCGAAGGCTAGAAATTCCACGCAATTAAATTGCGGACGAAGAGAAACGAGAGCGAGAATTCTCGAAAAGATGCTGGAAACGAAACGCCCACGCCTTCCAAGACTGCTCGAGTTAAGTCGTCGCCGAACGTACGACAGAGGGAACAGTGGCGACTACGCGAAACGGGAAAAACCGGGAATAGATTCTTCGCCGACGAGAGAGAGCGTCCCGCTATGGCTCTTGGATGACAAAAATAAGCGAGATTCGAGGAAAGAATCTCATTCTCGTACGGAAAGCTGGCGAACGTTGTACATCCACGCTACGAACTTCTGTCTCTTCTCCGCCCCCGCGCTAATATTGCAATATAAATTCTTTCGAATATAAAGATCATTCCGCTGGTTTCACAGCGTATCTTCGTGCGCGAGTCTCTTCGCGTCTCGATCGACTATTTTAAATGAAATATCGTCGAATGACTTTGACCAATTTCCGGGACGAGTTTTCGGTGAAAATTATTTTCTTCTGGGAACTTTGACAAAGGTCTTCGCAAGCTCTCAACCTTAGGAGGGAATAGTAACAATATAGGGCGTAAAATAGAAATTTTACACGATATTGCCATATCGTACAAATCAATACCGTCAGATTTTTATATTTCGACAGAACACTATTTAATTTTCACCGAAATGGACGGTAATGTTTTACCCATATCCGGAGTAGTTTTTGTAAAATGTTTGCAGCTTCCACGATTAATTTTTTTTAAAACCTCAAATCGCCCCAAAAGTCAAATTCTCCAGCGAAGAGAAAAATTGATAACAAACATCCTTATCATCGCTATATCCAAAGCAACGAAGGAAACCACGAAGTTTCCTCCCTTGTCGCATTGCACAGTAATAAATTGAAAACGAACATCCACCCAGCGACTTTAATAAAACATTGTTAATATCCCGTAATACAGCGTGTATTACACACTCGGATGGATCGACCGCTTAGCCTCCCGGTGGATGCACGCCGCCGTCGCATTATATTTCAATCGACGTCCCGATGCATCAGTCGGATCGTAAATCAAACGCGCGCGACCATCGAGACTGTACACGCGCCTCGCAGCAAATTTATTTTCCCCATCGAAGCGTCGGTTAATTTCTTGCGTGTAGTGCACGTCGCCCTTTAATAGTTTTACACAGAGAAAACCGCGACGCGTGTGGTCTCGGTGCAGTTTATACACTCGGACGGCTCTTCCTCTCTCTGCCTTGGCGCATTCGCGGAGCTAAATCATTCGGTTGCTTTTAATTCTTCGACGAAATTTCCATATCACGTTTATCTTTTTACTCAACCCGAAGAAGAAGAGGACGAAGATTAAGGCGATAAAACAACAACAACAAAAAGAAGTTAGAAACAGCGCCGCGTTTATTATTCAATTTTTGTGCTCTCAGGGTGGTCTCGCACCCTGAAGAAACTGACGATGCCCTCGGGTGGGAATTTCATGAAGTCGCAGTCGTAGCGATGAAGAGGGAAAAACTTAGCTTGGGAGGAAGTTATCATCGCTTGCCAACCGCTCGGAGGGATCGATCTCGATCCGAGAGCGGTTTCTTCTCGATGTAGGGGACCGGGGCAAAATGGCACAGCTGGGCAAAACGGGACTGTGAGGGCGAAACTCAATTTTCCAATAATTTTTGGATGCGCCATTTTGTCCCAATGATACATCTGGATTTTCAAAACCATTTTGCCCCACGTACACTGCTGTTCATGAATGCCTGGTCCGTTTTCCTATAGCGGCCCTATTCAGATCGTCCAGGCATTCATGAACAGCACCAGAGAATTGGGTTTTGTCGCATAATTGCGTTTTGCCCCGGTGTGCCATTTTGCCCCGCTCTCCTCTACGCGAGGCTGGACTTTTGTCGTCCTTTCTCTTAGGCACCGTCGCGAATATCGCGGAAACTGAGGACAGGGGTGAGGGTAGAAGGAACGAAAAAGGCCTGCAGGTTTAACGAATATTCTTCGCCCAGAAACGTCCGCGATATCTTTCTCGTTAACTTTACAATTTTATTGTAAATTTTTTGAAATTTTGATAATATTTTGATGATTTTATTGTTATTATTTTTTTAGTAAAAAGAATAGAGTATGTTGAAAAATAAATACATTGTAAAATTAATGAGAGATCAAAATTGTGGACGTTTGTGATCAAGAGACATTTGTTAAATGTATACAAATTTTTTAGTGATTCGAGCCTTTTCATGATTGGCTTGAATCAGGTTTTTTAAAAGTAATTTTTTGTTATACTTTGTCTTTTATGCAGCTGCGGTAAATGATTTCTATGATATCTCGCTGAAATTTCGATATGGACAAACAAGCTTTTTCCCAAAAAGTCTTTATCTCTATGAATTCGCGTCGTATCGCATCAAAACCTGAGAAAGACACAGATCATGATTGAAACAAACTGCTTGCCAAATTTTGTCAAGAGATGTTTAGTCGATTCGCAGAAAACCGGACTCGAAGAATCGAAGATCGTCGTGAAACGCACAACTCTCGTCTTTTTGCCCTAGCGGGCAGTCGGGACTTAAGAACACTAAAAGTAAAAAAAAAAAAAAAAAACATATCTTGTAGGACATTCGGATCGATCTCGATCCGGGAGCCGTTTCTTCTCGACACGCGACTCTGGACATCTCGCGGTCCGCAGCATTCAGAGCTCTCGTGCTCTGCAGAACGGTATTCGTTGTACCTCGTTTTCTCTCGTTGCCGTCTCGCCCGGTTTCTTGATCGGGCGGGAATCGAATTTGGCCGAGTCCCAAATCGATCCGCGGACCGTCGGTGACTCGGGGATTCCGAACGGGCGAGCCAGACTTGGGTAGCCGGAAGTGGCAGGTCGATGGTCGAGGGAAACGTCGAAGTGCTCAGGGACGGTTTCACTCCGGTTCGTCTCTTTCTGTTCCATCGATCTTCGCTCGCTGCCTATCTGGAGGAAGACTTTCGATGAATCTTATCGATGGACGGAGACCGGCGTATAACCGTGCCGAGAAAGGAAATTAGATATGTATGCCAGAAGGAATAGCTGGCGGAGACATGCACACGCGAGCTCGCCGGTGCATCGACCCCCGAGCTAGAACTGCATCGCAAGAACTCACCCAAGTAATGAATGAAGTAGGGACTCCCATTGACTATCTGCGGTGACAAGGCCCGTTGACGTCGCATGCCGTATGCGGATACCTACTTTCCCCAAGGTATAACTGATACTCGGCAACACGCGTCGGAAGTCTTCGATCTGTGTTGAATAGACCGACTACTACCCGAGACTCGACTATCTTATGCAAAGGCTGCGCCGCAATGATGGAACTTTGTTTTCGATAACTTGTAACTGTTCGCTTGTTGTGGGAAATTATTTTGTTGGCACAATACTTGAATATTTTTGACAGCATGTATATATTCTTTTTTTAATGTCTTCAATTCTCGTCGTCGATATCTTTGGAAAAATTCACGAATGGCAATGCATCTGGGAGAAAGTTTTTCAAGCAGAATTTAGTTTTGTTTTAATAAAAATTATAATTAAAAGTATTTGGATATTAGAAGTAAGATAATTGCAATTTTTCAAAAGCACACATCTTGATACGAAAAGTGTCGAGCTGATAAAATTTTTTTTCTTCAACCGCAAAGTGGCATGACAGTTAAGGGGGATCGGCTGTTTCTTTGGAGTCGAAAGTGTGATTGAAAAAAAAAAAATCATCACAGTTGTCTCGAATTGCATGCAATATTAGTACAATGAATGGTGCATGCCATGGGTTATATTTTGCAAAAATGATCCGTGTATCGAAGCTTTAAGTTGGCTCCATAAATAGTAAATTAGTGATTTTTTATCCAGGAACCGACAGACTCCGATGTTAGAATATACAGTCAAAGTAGTCAATTTATAAATTGTATTACAAATAAACTATACGGTCAAAACTGTTCAGTCTTCATTTATAACATATAAAAAAAATTGAGGCCTTAAGTTGCATTTCATTTGATAGTCGATCCTCCTTGAACGGTTGACGAACATATATTTCCACTTGATAGCATTTTTTTTTCCTATTTCGTGGTAAAAAAATATACTTTGTAAATTCGTTCGCACGTTAAATGTAGCAAAAAAGTGTGAAGCACTGCAAGCCTGCAAAGTAATGAATGGAGGACGGTCCAGAATGAAAGTTGCGCAATAATGGTATTTATGTATACGTGTCAGGCAGTTGCAGTTTCCGAGCAGGATTCTAGTAGGTCGGTCCGACTCCAGCCTCGGAATCCTGGGGGGTGTAGTATAGTATAGTACATCGCCGCTGCTGGTACTAATATAACGTGGACGCGAGGGCGACGGAACGCGATAACGCGAATTTTCCGAGTAATTGTTTACGCGTGCCAAGTGAGTTATTTGGCACGTGGCCATCGCCGGCTGTGCCGAGTGAGAGAGGGCGTCGTCGCAGCGTGCACCCACGTGCTCGGCCGACTGCCCGCGACACTCTAACGCATTCAATCCTCTTCCGTAGCACCCGCAGTGTCGGGCTCGACGCGGGGGCGATCTCACCTGCCGAGATCGCTCGTCCAACGTCGATTATCAACTTGTACATTTCTTTTCTCTTAACTTTTCCCCACAATCAACAACCAAAAATTATTCCAATAAATATGGTCCGATCTACAACCAGAAAAATAATTTGTTCGACGGCCGCGGTTTATTTGGTTTAAGTAAAATATTTATTTGATTTAAATAAATATTTATTTCATTTAAGTAACTATTTACTTAATTTAAATAAATGATTATTTAAATCAAGTAAATATTTTACTTAAACTATATCAACGGTGGCCGGCAAATAATTTTTTTTTTAAATATATTAGTCGCGAGGCTAAATAAGCCTTCCTCACGAACTGTAATTAGGTATTACGATTACATCATATTATCTTATTACATAATATATTATGAATTGATATTATATTATATTTTGCGTCTCTCAGCCTCATACCCAGAAAAATCGTTTATTTTACGGACGCCCCGCAAATAAATATTTATGCGGTTTAAATATATTTTAATTTATTTAAATAAATAAAAATATTTAGTTATGGGTGCCCGTCATATAAATTATTCTTCTGGGTGCGAAACCCAAATCCATTCGCAGACGATACAAGTCTACAAACTTACAAAAAAAAAGAAAAAAAAAAAAGAAAGAAGAACTGCCGATTTTGTTTCGACAAATTATGACCACCAAGAGTTAGCTCGTAATCCCCAGATAAATCCTTTCTCCATTATCTCGGACAACTATCGTCCCACACACGGTCCGTACGTTGCATCACCCTCGCCCATTCAGATTTCGGGCGTAAAGCGTATGAGATATAGCGCGCTCGATTGTGTAGTGTACTATGATGAAATCAGAGCGTTTCGTATATGCCCTACGATTGATCGTTCGCATATACACATGTAACACACACACATATATATTTTTATTTTCTCACTCGCTCTCGCCGAAGATCTCTCCTCCGTATCTCGGGAGTTTCGGTGGACGCGTGGGAGGGTCGTTCGAGGCGATAGATCGCCGATGTTGGTATTGCCAGTGGCACCGGCTCTGTGTGTGCCGCTGGTAGTGGGAGGACGAAATAAGGGTAGTTTGAGGGGGGTTCGTCAGTTTCCGGGTTGTTCCGGAGTGAGTGAGGGTAGCGCGGGTCGGGAGGGGGCGGGGGTGGGGGGTGAGTCGGGGGTTGGAAAGCGACGGCGGCGTCGTCGTCGTCGGCGGCAAGTGAACGCGGCGGTGGCGGGCAGGAGCCGCGAGCCACGACACGACGAGGCGTCGCGACGTCAGTAGAGCGCCGCGCTATCGACCACCACCGCTGCCGCCACGAGACACTGACGTCGTCGTCCTCGTCCTCGTCGCTCACCGACCGACGGAACGGAAGGATAAAACAGTTCAATTTTCACCGTCGTCGACGACCGTTCTAAAAAAGATCACGGGAACGGATGCGAACTTAAAAAAAAAAAAATTATTAATAATAACGATAATACCAATATTGATAATACTAATATTAAACAAGAAAAGTAAGAAGGGAAATTTGATTTGACGGCGAAGGGAGTAAGCCGGTCGTTGAGGAAGCGAGCGGTGCGAGAATAAGATTCCAGAGACTATATTTGAAAGTAAAGAAAAAAAAGTAACGATACAAAATTATTGCGATCAATATTTTGCTCGCTGGTGGTTGAATTTTTTAAAGGAAATTTTAAAAGAGAGAAGAGGTTACGTTTCGAATATTACAAAATTAAGTATCTTGTGCCATCAACGACGGGTGCTATTACGAGTCGGTTTCGGGGCCGGTGCACTTCGGCAACGAGAACGGGGCCTAAATCGCGTACCGGCGTGCCGGTGGCTATCAGCGTCGACGCGCTTAACCGTGAGCCACCACGCGCTCCGAAGTGCCGCCTCTCGTGTGACTGCTGCCTGCCTCGTCTGCCGAAGGACCAATCTGTGATACCCAATGACTGTCCATCGAGGGACCACGGGACACACATGTTCGTTATAAGGTCAGTGATTTCGACGCTTTTGGTCCCAAATTTTTTTTGAATTTTTCTAACCATTTAACTATGCGAAATTATGCGCAGCGGCAAAGTTGCCGAATCTGCAGAGATTACGCAATCGTGGCTCGAGGAATCTCCGCCTCGAAATGCACCAAGAAGTTTTTATATTATTTCCAATAAATGAGAGTGATTTAAAAATTTTTTTTTGCCTTCGTCGATGGGACGTTCGTTTCGATGATAAATATCGTGAGAAATATTCTTAAGTAGTTTTACGATCGGCATCGCCTGCTCCCGTACGACCGTCCCGGTCGCGGCGCCAAAGCAACGCCGCCCGCGGTGCCGAGTCGTCGCTTCATCCCCCGTTGATTATTTCGTCGCCACGGTCACGAAGACCGGATACTCCCGAGCTCGAATTTACGGCGATAAAATCTACACACGTACCCCGTATTTAATGCGCTCCGTGGAAAAGTTTCCGTAACGACTCGCGGCCTCGATTAATCGCATTCCCATTAATCCGAGAAAATTGTGAAACAACCCGCCGCAAAAGTTTCACCGCGGACCTAATTAGCGCGCCGGAGTGGTCGGTCTTGTCGCGAGGCTAAAATTAATCCCGCGGGCTCGTTTCGCGTCGTCGCGACGAAAAATTTGTCGTCGCTTGATTACGCCTTGTTTCGATTTCGCAAGGACGATTAACGTGGCGAATAAAAATGCACAGGATCGTCCAATCGTTTCGCGAACACGTTGGGGCGCAGCGACGGCGTGAATTTTCCACCGAGGGAGTTGAACCGTATAATCACTCCACTCGAGTCGTCGCTCGCTCGTCAAATCGCGACTCCCCCCCCCCCCCCCCCTCGCCCGTCCCTCTCGAGTTTCCTGGCTTCGTTTACTCGTTTGTCGCCGTCGTCGTCGTAGACGCGGAGCGCACTCGTGATTTACGGATTTAAATCCGTATACGCAAATGAACACGAACTCGGGCTCTCCATATCCACCCTTCCGGTCTCTCAGCGCCCTATTGTCGCGTTCTCGTGGATTCCGTACGGTCTACGTTGGGGCGGGGGTGGGCGAGCGTGTTCTCGTACGACCGTGTACGTTTCGCACCCTCCCCGTCGCTCCGAGACCGTCCTGACAGGATACCCGGCGCTTTTCACTCTGTTGCCAACCACGAAATTTTTAACCCTCGAGAGAACAGGCGTGTAACGTCGAATACAAAATTGACCAAAAAAAATCGTATCGATGAACGAGACCAAAAATTTATTGGAATGATTCTTTAAACGGATCGTGCTTCGAGTCGTATCTTTGTATCATTTGACGGAGAAGCGCTTTGACAAGAATGTGAAATAATCAATCTGGCTTTAATGAGTTATAGGGGAAAAGTGGTGATTATGATCCGGTTCATATATAATTGATTTACTTGCTGATGATCTAGTCGGGCCAAATTCTCACATTTTACCCGGCAGATAATTTGTTTTTAAATCGTTAATATTGTTTAACTGTATGCTATATATTTAACTATATACTACCGCTATAGTCGCAATAACAGTTATACATAGGAACAACAGAAAACTGTAAAGTCGGAATGCTGACGAAAAGTAGTTTTCCATTTACAAACTTTTCAAACTTTACAAACTTATTAACAATTTTACTTACATTTTTTGTTAAATTAACAATCGACATTGTAAATGTATGCGGACAATAAATTGTCGTCAAATAATCGAACCTACTTACACTATATACTATATATAATAATAACTCCCGGCCGGAAAGATCTAAATACAGAAGCAGCTTTTCAAATTAGGGCATTTTTAGGCCAGATAGCGAGTTCGTCTCAAAGGTTATATCACAAAACACAATACTCTCAATATTATTAACAATTTTAGTTTACTTATTTGTTAAATAAACAACCGAAATTGTGAACGTATTCGGTCAACAAATTTTCTTCAAATATACAAACCTTTTTACAATATATACTATATATAATAATAACTCCAGGCCGGAAGGGTCTAAAAATAGAAGCGGCTTTTCAAATTAGGGCATTTTTACTCCAGATAGCGAATTCGTGTCAAAGGTCCGTTATATCACAGAGCGTAATATCCTCAAAGTGCCCGACTAAAAAAATAAAATAAAAAATATATATATGTATATACACAGTAGTAGGGTGTAGTCGATCAAAGGAATCCGCGGATATTGAAATTCTATTTCGCTGCGCTGGTCTGCGGAAGGACTTTGCCGCTGGCTGGGTATACGAGGCTGGAATCTCGTGTATATAACTCCGGGGGCTACTGGCGCCACTCCAATCGCGATTTCGAGTCCACCTGCATCCGAGCGAGGCATATACAGTCGTCTGGCCTGTTAGAGCTCGCGTAGGCGTGGAACGAGAGGATCGAAGGGAAGAGGAGAGCCGAAGGAATCCGTGCGCGGTTTTCTGCCTCTTTCCTTTGGTAATCGAGGCGAAGGAGGCGATGAGGGAACGAGAGGAAAGTGGGTCGTCGAGTGGCCGCACGTTGATGCCGCCGGCTTCTTAAGAGGGAGACGGGGGAGTGATGAATAACTTGTACAACCCCCCGAAAGGGTTGCCGTATCCATGAGCGCGTATTACGTGTATTACAGTCGGGGGCCTTGACTTGGTCACCCTGAAGCGAGATCAGAGCAATATATATATATATACATATAGGTGTAGATATATATATATATATTTTTTTTAAGAGTCTCGCACGAGTGAATCCGTGCCTCGGAACCCTCGCGGCCCACTCACTCAATCTCTTAGGTTCTCACACGTGCAAAAATTGCACCAGACTACGTCAATCGTGGCGTGGACCCTCACCGCATAATGACACCCTCGTACGCTCTGCGACGTATTGCGCAATCCGTTTTTTTTCTTCTTTTTTTTTTTGGTGAAGCTGATCGACTCGTTTTTACATTGCTTTTTTTAGAATTAGTCTATTTTACGGCACTGCGGCTCGGAGATTTGGCATTGAATATTCAGCGACACTCGAATAGATATTCAGATTACTGGATTCGTGTAATACGTGTGATTTAATTTGGGTAATTCGCGGATTCAGAGCAGCGGAAATAATCGATAAGGGAATGACGAATAATTTTTTTTATTTATTATTTAATTTATAATTATTGAAGTCAAAGGATTATTGAGAACATTTTTTTATTACACGTTCGGTTTCATGGAAAAGTGCCGATATTTATGAGCTGCAGTGTGCAAACGTTAGGTACTTCGCGCCCCGCGGGCGACATCGAGGATACGCAGAGCAGAAGCCTTCGTTTTTTTTTTTTTAATTGTTGAGTGTCTCGCGCATTGTGTCGACGGTTGTCGCGGCAATGACGAGCCTCCCATTCTTCCGGTTGGCCTCGGCAATCGACGGATAGCCGAGGGAGAATTCGTCGAACCATCTTCCTCGCGCTTCAAGAGGTGGCATCCTCTCGTCGTCACGCCCTTCAGCACTCGCAGGATCGTTTGTGAAAGCCCTCGGAGGATCGAGGCTGCCCCCGACACGCCGCGGGTAACAGAAAAGGGTTATGCAGTTCACAAATTACTGCTTTTTTCTTCGCACAATTTTCTTCAAGGACTTTTTTCTAAAACAAAGTTATCTGCACTTTGGAAGCTAATAACGATTTTTCATTTTTTTGATGTGCAACATTTAACCGGAAGTACGCTCATAGGCAAAAAAAACTTCAATGTTGAAGTTTTGAGAGTGTCAAATCTTAATTTCCAAAATAGCATGCAGCGATTAGTAACACGAATCTACGTTCCGTGTGAAGAGGTTCATACTTTCCTGAATTAGGTATAACACACTGTAAAAAGATGTAGTTTGAAAATTAATGAACGGTATTGAAAGCTTTTTATATAAACTGCTTCTGAAATTCCTAACACATGTGCGTTGCAATTTTACATTACAATTTTTATTTTTATTTAAAATTTTTGTAAATTTCAGGCAACAGATTTGTGATTTTAATATTCAGTATTTTTATTTTGTCAAAAAGCGTACATTAATGTTCAATTAATGTCAGAAATGAAACCAAATTTCAATATCCACTACATTAAATTTACAATTTATTTTTAACCCGACCGAGCGGCCCATCTTCGTCCGGACGGCCAAACATTTTTGAATCTCGATGTTAAAATGGTCGATTGTTAATTTCCAAAACATCATGGACCGATCAGTGAACTGGATGAGTCTTCCGTGTTGAAGAGTTGGTCGACACTTTGCTGAAATAGGTATATCGGTGTCAAACCTATAACCGAGGGCTGCATCAACGTTTGCCGAGCCGTCGTTTCCGTTATTGACAGTCCATTGCCGTTCAGCATTCAGCCGAGGAATGAATAAGAGAATACCTCTATCCGCGCCTGTGGTCGCCGCGCGAAAGCCGACGGCTACGGCGACAGCCCTTTTCCTCCACAATAAAGTAACTTTATTGCCGACGTGCCATCGGGACCCGCGACTTCCATCCTGCGCTACCGATCGTCGATTCGCCTGAGATCGGCTGCCAAGAGCGGCTCTCGCATTCGCTCGTTTTACGAGCCTCGATGTGCCCGTCGGCAAACCTACGTATCGCTCCCTCGCACTTGCCTCGAGAGCTCACCTTGCGTCTCCCGCGCCTCGCCGTGCCCGGCGATGCCTCGCACCGTCGGGAGACCGTGTCGCGTACTGTCGCTACCGCGCCGACACCCACGACAAGTTCCGCGGGGCCGCGACCGGCTCGTACGCACGTATGCACCGTGCATCCGAGAAACGGGTCCTCGAAACAGCGGGCAAGCACGCACGGGATCTCCGCGCTGCGCGAGCTCTCCCGCTAATGGGTAACGCTGCTATAAAATCTCGGCTGCGCCGAGACAACTCATGCCGTACGCGGAATAGGATCGTGAAGTCGTTGTCGCGACTTCTGTGCACGAAGTTTGCGGAAAGTCCGGTTCGCGGTGAAAGAGGGCTGAGAGTGATGAGAATTTTCGCAAAGAGTCTTCTCTCAAACTTGGCGGTGTAGGGGAGAGCGGGGCAAAAATGGCACAGCGGGGCCTAACGGGACAATGAGACAAAAGGCAATTTTGCAATAAGTTTTGGATAGTGGCGATGGCGGTACGTGAGGCAAAACGGGTTTGAGGATCCGGATGTATCGTTGGGACAAAATGGGGCATGCAAAAATTATTGGGAAATTGAGTTTGGCTCTCACTGTCCCGTTTTGCCCCGCTGTGCCATTTCGCCCAGGTCTTCCCTACGACGAAATCATCGATTTGTCGAGTTATTTGTTGTTTGCTGTTGTTCGACTTTGCTCTTTACCAAATTTTTTTTTGGAATTCTTGTATTAAGATTTAAGAAGACATTTTTTTGGAATAGTTGTTCCATCAAGCTTGCGAATATGGTGGGTTGGGCATTAAGGTGCGGCTAAAGATCAACACAACGTCAAAATATTTTGAAACCATTTTTCTCCAAAACATTTCAGAAAATCTTCTCGGAGAACAATAAGTTCAACATTTTATCTCTCTCTGTCGCACTCATACATGTTTATGGACACAAGAACTGCGGTTCCGAAAATCACCAGGAGTCGTGGTTGCACCAGTGGTTCTTGAGCGGCTCTCCTTGGATTTCCAAGTACCGTGTTTGCACTAGATGGTGGACCGATAACGGCGCCTTTTCAAAACAGTATTAATACACTATGGGAGCATAATTGCTACAATGGAGGTAAGTGCGTGATTTTCGTCGAGTGTGAAGTCTGTTGCCCGAGCAAAGCGAGGACAGAATTTACTCGAGGTGAAAATCCGCTCTCTGCCGTGCAGCTTTGTTTCCGACTCCGTTAAAATAACCACATTTCTTGCGTTGCAAAATCGTCATATTCGCCAATGACAGGAGGAGTAATAAGAACTATTATTCCCTAGGGAGTAATGAGCACTATTATTCTCTAGGGAATAATAAGCACTATTATTCCGAGGAAGCAATAATCACTATTATTCCCTAGGCAGTAATAAGCACTATTATTCCCTAGGGAGTAATGAAACGGTGCTGTGCATGCGTACAGTATAATAATGATCATTGGTAGATAGTAGGCGATTTTTCGTCAATGTTGCACGCAATGAATGTGGTTATTTTAGTAAAGTTAGGAATCAATATTTTTCCGTCATTTTTCAAATTATAACTGAAGAAGACATTTTTCAGAATAACTGCTTCATCGTTGATTAAAGGCTAATGCGGGTAATAACGACCCGAAAGTAACGAGGTCTTGACTCGTGTAATGTTGTATTTTTCTATGCACACATCTCCCACCGATTTCGAAACGACTCCCAGGAAGCGCGGTCCCAAAAATCACCAGAAATCGTGGTTGGCCCGATGATTCTTGAGCGGTTCTCCTTGGATGTCCGAGTGCCGTGTTTGCACTTCGTTAGTAGCCGGGCCGATAACGGCAATTTTTCGGAAACGTTTTTCCAGTTCCGGCGATACCGCCTCGGAGCGTAGGTAACCGGTGACGGTGGTCAGCAGCAGGTATACACAAACATCACGAATGATTCCTACCTAGAGATCCGACACCTCCGTTCGTCTCCTTCCCCGCCGGACTTTGGGTACCGCGCAAGGCTTAGGGTCACTCAAAGTGCCCCGAACGCCGCGTACACCACAGTCGTCCGGGCGTTGGAAAGTTTGCCTCGATAGTTGTTTGCTCTAACGCCTCCGCGCGTTGTTCCACCGGCTCCGGTAGGTATACCCGAACGAGCAAGACCGAAGAACGGCAGCGAGCAAGTTGCGCGTCCCAAAACCGTGGCGGAGACGGCGAGAGCGAAGGCGACGATGAACCCCAAGTGCTGGCATGTTCTTCTCTTCGTCGAAGCACCTGTGGAGTCGCCTCTCTCGCAGTCTCCCTATATACTTTACCCTAGTCTCTCGCTATTGTTCTTTCATTTTCTACCCGCTGCAGGTGCGAGTGGGGCAAAACGGACCCAGGTCCTCCATTCGAGAGGAGACTTTGTTGTTACGTTCCGCGAAAGACTGCCCAAGTGGCAGCGCCACATAGGCCAATATTGGCACAGCGTCGGCCAGTGTTCGGCCAATGTCGGCCAGCACCGGTCCTGTGTGTTATTCCTATCGGGGTGGTAAAAGCGGTCCATCTTACCCCGCTATCCTCTATACCTATTCTTAGGGTTGCTGCTCGAAGGAGTGCTTACACTAGTCCCCGATGGCCCTTTTTACATCTACCTGTTGTCTCACTGGCTATCCATTTTCGCACCGCGCCGATGACTCGGCGGGTCGCTTTAAAGGGATCAGCGAGATCCCGGCTCAACGAAAGTGCGAATAATGGATGGATAAATAAGAAAGAGAATCGCAGGTTGCGAAAGACCGGCAAAAGTGCAATCCGGGAGTCCGGTAGAGGCGGTCGAGGCTATTGGCGCAGAAACATAGAAATAGCTCCGCGTCACGCTCCAACGTGAGAAAGCCGTCGAAACGTGGCCGTTTTCTCGGCTCTTCGGGGGCATAATTAGAGGTGCGGAATTCCTTCGCCGCGGTCGCTGGCTCTCCCGGCGAAGCTCTCCGAGGCTTGTTTACAAAAGCCGCACAGTTCGTCCCAGCGGACGAATGTGCTAGATTCTGCGACTCCGTGAGAAAGTACCCGAGGGACCGGAGAAACAAGTCGGCAGAGCTGATCTCAACCGTCTGTCGCTGATACACTTGACTCCCGGACAAATTTCGATGTGTCCCGAGCAATTTGGAGAGCGGAATCGCACCGACGAACGGCAGGCGGCGAACGCGGAGGAGCGTCGGAAAGGAACCCAGGAATTCCGGTGCTAATTGAGCGACGTCCCGCTTTTCTCCCGTGGGACGCAAGAAGAGTCGCTGGACGGAGGCGGCCGCGAAGAGGTCTTCGTGTTTATTCCTTCCTCTCTCCCTCGTGAACCACGAAATTAACGAGAGATCGTCGAAGCGCACCACCTGACGCTTCTTCGAGAAAAACTCTTGGCTTTTCGGTTTTTCCTGTTCGCTTCCCCGAAGTGGAACAGATCGGCCTCAAGCGCGACTCCGACGAGACCCGCGGATCGCTGAGAGAAATTGAAGGATGGGCCGGTGGAGAGAAAATGGAGACGGAGGAAACGCCGAGTGATGGAGATGCGGCCGGACAAGCTTGCCTCGGTGAAACCGGGAAAACTTTGCGACGTGACGGAGAAACGAGCGAGCCGTGAAACCCGTTGTAAATTTGTCCCTTGGGAAAACAAGCGGCCCTCTGGCGTCTTTGGATTTTTCCTCTTATTTCTTCGGGTCTTCCCATCCGTTCGCGTACTTTTCCTCGAGGCGTCCGCCCACCGCGACGCCTACCGTGCATTACCGTTATGGGTAGCGACTTCCACGTTTTCGGAAATTCGGCGCACTCTTTGCTTTGCGGGTAGCGTGCGTGTGGTATATTGCGCGAGGGGAATCTCTCGGAACTATCGCTCACTTGGCTCGCACGCTGGAAGTTGAAGATTTTCGCTCTGTGTCGCGGGTTACCCTCCGAGCGAGTTCGCGAGTGCATCCATGCACGAGTATTTTATGGCCCTCCCTTTAGCTCCGACTGCGATCTTACCGCTCGGCGACGCGTCCCTTTTCTCCCTGACGCTTTGTAAGACGAGCAAGATATTTTCGCTGGATGGAATTCCCTTTCGAGAATAGTTAAAACTTGGATCGTTTGTCGTCGCTGACGAGAGCCAAACCCGATAAAGCGGGACCATTCGTCGGATCGGTTTACACGAGTTTACTGCAAGGGAGTGCCCGTGGGGCAAAATGGAGACGTCGTCGATGTGAAATGGGACTTTTTTATGGTCCACGAATGAATGGTAAACATTGTTCTGGTTGTCAGGTGTTCCGTTTTGCCCCGCTTTTCTCCTACAGTGGGGCAAAATGGAGACGTCCTCGATTTGAAATGGCACTTTTTTTATGGTCCACGAATGAATGGTAAAAATTGTTCTGGTTGTCAGGTGTTCCGTTTTGCCCCGCTTTTCTCCTATAGTTATTAACCGTGCTTCGGTGTAATTCGAAAGATTGGAGAAAAATTGAATTAGAAAAGGTTTTCAAGCAGATGGGGAATGAAAATTGGGTGAAAAAAAAATTAATGGGTCGAAACTTGATGGTACAAAACGGTTCGAGTTTTACTACCGTTTCATCACTCCGATCCGGCACAAAAATTTATGTTCTGGGTATTTATGTTATGGGTATAACCTTCGTTGTTAAATTGTCTCCTCGAGCGTTTTCCGACTAAGACGAAGAACGAGTCCGAGTCCTACTCGTAAAAGTCAAAAATATTTCATAGCGAACTTGAACTCGTAAAAGGTGTATAGTTCATTACCGGCTTCATGAAGCCGCTTCGACCTCGAAGGGCTTAATCAAAACATCATCAGTTAGTTCCTCGTGACGCTGGTAGCGGAAATGTTCCTTTTTATTTGTATCTTGAGAACTTTCCTCGAGCGAGTGCCTGACGACCAAAGTGCCCGATCATGTCACCCTCGTCGTTTCAATCAAGCATGGTAGAAGCCGAGTTTCTCGAGGAGTTTTCGCGCCAAGCCTGTTAAACCCACTTGGGCGGCAAACTTCGAGATAATTCGCCAATTCGCCAAGGTCTCGTCCAATAGTTAGTACGTCGCTTTTCCTCTTGGCCTAACAGGGCCAAGCTCCGGTGTCGAACGACGCAACGACAAGAAGTGCCACGGTTCTTTTCTTAAGGCGATGTTGGACAGACTCAGTCGGTAAGGAAAACTGTCACCCGTTTCTTTTCGAGGGTCTTAAGGGGAAGTGAAACAGCTGTGCGTGCGAGAGAGATAGTTGCAATTTTGAAATTAACTTTATTCAATGGTGTTAATTTTTTTGAGAAAAAAATGAATTCGGATCGGATGCGAAACTACCGTGCGCATCCGGCTCGAATTTGCTTTTCCTTCAAAAAAATTAGCACCCTTGAGAATACTTCATTACAGCTTTCATTACCGACCGCGATATTTCACTTCCCCTTAAATTTATCTGGCTAAACGCGCATCATTGGCACTTTCATCCGATAGTTGAGTGGAAATATGTGAAATTTTTACCCAACCCGTATGGTAATTGTTTCCAGAAGGCTGGTTGGCAAAAACCTGGCTTTCAATTTCTTGGACTAAAACTGAGAATTTCGTCAATAAAATTTTTTAAACGTAGGGTAAAAGTGGGGAATATGGCCCGGTCCATATATCATTGAATTACGTGTTAATCGAGGTGGGCCATATTCACCACTTTTACCCTATGTATGCATAAAAAAATATGATCGACATAATATGCCAGTATAACTTACAAACCCGAAACAAACGGTCCTCAATCGCGACGCCACGATTACTATATTTTATAGTAAGAAGAACTATAAAAAAAGGTATATTCGGGTAATATCTGCGACAGCGAAAATGACGATATTTTCTAGCACAATGTGTTAAGTTTAATACGAATGTTTGCCAGGATGTCGCAATAGTTCTCATGTACCTGAAAGTTCCGCCGCTTTTTACCAGAATTTATGGTCATTTCTATCGCATCGTTCCCTCAGTGCAACTCCACCGAAACTAGTCCCCAATAAACAGACGACCGATGGAGTTAAAGGCAGCCTACAAGCGCATTCATTTACAAGTTTGGAAGCTCAGTGACGTAGAGCGAAACTGAAAGAGCTCCAGCGTTGTTTCCCAACCGTACGATAAATAAACGTGACCCACAAGCGAGCGCAAGAGAATTCTCGTTCGGTACACACAACTACAACTTCGGCGGACTACGGAGAGGCCGGAGACCCAGGGACGCATTTGGCAGAGCGGAGAAAAAGCGTCGTAGTTAATAGTTCCGGCATGGTTATGTCTCTTTCTGGCAACTCTCTGGCCGAGGGGGTCTGTGATAGTCATCAATTCGTTCGTGCCGGTGCGCCGTGGCTCCCGCTCCTCCATCATCACCTCGTTCCACTCGAAAGCCAAATGGAATTGCTCACAATCACACATCTATTTGTCGCTTGAGTTATGTTCAACGAGAAAAGATACTTTCAGTGTCCGTTGCCCATTTCCGAGAGCCGAATCCTTCTTGATCCTGAAACGGCGGTTCAACGAACTCGTAACTCACTCAAAGAGACGAAAAATAATTTCACCGGAGCCCCGGTAGGAATAATTCGGTAGCGGAAATTCGCACACGCGTAAGATTGAAGAGCGTCTGGAGGAATCCGCCCGAAAGAACTCGCGTTACGCACCGCATAGCTTTTGGGCAACGTCTGTCCGGTTGGACCGGAGGGCGAAAAGAACGTCGGCGAATCCTGCAGGACGCGCACGCCTCGGCTCTCACCGGTGCTTTATGGTAGACCGCTTAAAGTCGGAGGAAAGACAATGAAAACATCTCGATAAATCAGAGAGAGAGAGAGAGAGAGAGAGAGAGAGAGAGAGTGGGAGAGAAAGAGAGAGCCGGTATTATCGCAGCAGCAGAGAAAAGTGCGGAAGGGCTGAAGCGCAGCGTGCTATAAGGAGATTAGTGCAGCTTACAAGGCATTACCACCGGTTCCAGCGTGGAGGGAGGAAAAGATGCGAGAGCACGGGAGAGACGCGAAAGGGGTTTTGGGGGGGTGGGGGGGGGGGGGTGGGGAGTTACGGTAAGAAAAGAAGCCTATAAGTTTTCTCTCGTCTGCTCGGCTTTCGGAACCTGCCTGATTCTCTTCTTTATTCCATCTTTCTTTTCTTATCTGGCTTACGTTTTTCCATTCTCTTTCGTTCTCTGTCCGGTCTCGTTCGCTTTTCCTCACTTACACACCGAAGATCTTGCACTTTACTGGTACACCCGCACGGAAGCTACTCTCGCGGACTTAACCACCCGTGAAGCGGCATAATATATCTCGGAGATAATTCGCTTGTTGGGCTCGCGGAGAGAGCTCGCCGAGTCTGGGAAAACTCTTTTTGCAACTCTTTCCTGTGCACCCCGAGAGTTCATCGATCCATCCGGCAGCCTTCCTCTTGCGTAACCCACCGCCGGATCCAACTAGATCGGGCGAATAATAAGACGACGCGGAGATTAAGAGACAACGAGCCCGTAGACGCTACGAAACTTTCGGATAATCGACGGCGGTCGGGAATCCAACTGCTTCTGAATACGGACGCTGCGAGATTAACTGATTAGCTGGGAATTTGTGGTACACTTTTCCGGCATTTACTCAGCGATACCACTATTTACCAACATTAATGTTTGCCAAGTTGAACAAAATTGAAAATTAATATTTCAAAAAATTAAACTTCAATTTAATTGTTTTTTTTTTTGCTCGAATGCACGGTGAGAAAAGTTTTTACCTTTTACAACAACTTCAACCAGAAAATAATTTATTTGACGGCCACCGTTTATTTGATTTAAATAAATATTTATTTTAATTAAGTAAATAGTTACTTAAATGAAATAAATAGTTATTTAAATCAAATAAATAGTTATTTAAATCAAATAAATAGTTATTTAAATCAAATAAATATTTTACTTAAACCAAATACACGGTGGCCGTCAAATAAGTTATTTTTTTGGGTGTTATTGTGCACAAACGTCTACAATTTTTTATTTGTTTATTTGAGTTTGTCACTTATTTAACAAATTATTATTATGAAACTTCGTATTTTACGAAATTATTTTTTACTGTGTGTGAAAATTAAAAAAAAAATAGTTTTTCTAATATTTCGATTCGGGAGAGTGTCGGACGGTTGAGAATTATTATTTTTTAGGGGCTTCGGACTTGCGGGGCGTTAATGTCGACAAACTTTTTGTCCTCGATGCTCCCACGGTGTTCTTCGCATCTCGGGGCGAGACATGTGACCGTTTCACGCGAGGCCTCGTTCCCGTAGGTGCACCAGCGTCACCGTCCAAAAATCATTTCCCATTCCGAGAGGTGAGAGAAAGGGAAGGCGGGACGAGATCTCTGTAACCGAGAGTTTTGTGGAACGGTCACTCAGGACGACGATGCGGCGGGGCACTTGTCGTCAAGTCGATGCTCCCGATTACGACCCAGCCGCCCGTCAAGCCGACTCGATTGATCGGTCCTCGCTTCATCATCGATCTCTCGCTTCGCCCCCCCCCCCGTTCGGTATCTTTTTACTTTCGTCCACGTGTTGTTGTACCTCGTACAGCTTCTCTCGGACGCTTTTTTTCTCGGACTCCTTTCTATTTCACCGTTCATTCGGCATCGGAGTTGAATAATTTTTCGTCACCGATTCCTCAACTGTCACCGGTTCGTTCGATAACCTTTTATTCACTAAAAAAAATCTATAAAGCCAAGCCCTCAAAAAATTATTCTTTTTCTTTCGCTTTTTCATTTTTATATTTTTATACTGGCTATTTTTACCTAGATAATAAAATTTACAAAACTTATTGTAAATTCTCCATAAACCTGATAATAAAGTTTCATCTAAATAAGAGTAGTCAATATAAACAGTAGTAGTAGTTGTAGTGGATTTATTCCCAATATGACAGATGAAATAATTTTTGTGACATAATATGACATAACGTAGATTGTAGTGAAAAATATATATTGCCAATTGGCCATCGACCTAAGTCCTTCAACCACGGACTTTGCATAATTCATCAACATTTTGTACATAGGGTGAATGGGTAATTAAAATACGGTTATGCAACTAACTTTTTCATTGTTCATTATTTCGAGCTTTTGGTATATTGTATCTAACGGGTGTCTAACTTAGCGTATTATGTTATATAAAAATATTTTTTACGCAAAGGTTAATAAAATCTTACTATCTATTTTTGTTTATGTTTTGTATTCGTCCCATTATTTTGTCTCGAGCTAGAAGATTGTTTTGGTGTTTAACTATTGTAGACCGCTCCGAACTGTACAATTAAATAATTCCCAGTTCCGAAGCAGCATTACCCGATAGCCTGAAGAAACAATTTTAAAAACTCCATGAAATTCGTATTATTCATTGTTCGCGTGGCAAGGTCGGTCGGCGCTCGTATATCGACGATAATGACTTTGCCTCCGATCGAACGATATAGTACGATCGGATATAAAATCTTGGGACTTTATTAAGCCTCGGGAATAAAGGCTCAAGGACGCGGGGAGAAGGTAATTATATTAAGCAGTCGAAAAAAAAGAATAACAAAAATTAAGAGATAAAAAGAAGTGTCCGAGAAAGAGACGTCCCTTGGGTAAGTCCGTGCGAGGGACGGGCCACCTCGTCGAGGTACTGGATAGCCCGGTCGGTCCGGCTCCGGGCTTCTCTCACTCCATAATCAGATTGAAGTCGTTCTCGCGCGACGGCTAATGAGCAACCTCCCGACATTCCTTTCTCGCACCTTCCACGGAGGTGGAAGGTTCCGAGGCTCGGCTGACCCGGTACGCGTGCCACGCGGCTATATTTCCCTCGCAACCAACTAAATTAAACATTTCTTTTTTTGCCATCGAATCGGTTGCCCCGTTTTTCCCACGCGAAGGGAAGCTCCGTCGAATCTGCTTCTTCAGCACCGATCGGGTCTCGAACCGCTTCGCTCGACATTTTTCGATTCGCGGAATATCGGATTATCCCAAAACAAATGTAAGTCGTGGGATCGAAACGCTGACTCGCAACCCGACATTCGAAACTTGTTCGTGGAAATGAACCCGACACCGAGAACGGTAGAGAGACCGCGGATTCCAAGTGCCAAACCAATCGTTGTCCTGTTAAGACGATGGGAAAAACTACGGTCGATAATGAAAACTGTAATTGTTTGTAACAAGTGTACAACAAAACCCACTTTTCGTGGCCGTAACGGGTGGCAAAAGTGGCGCTTTTTAGTAAGGTGTGCGAGAAAAATTCTGCGCATGCGCAGATCACACTAATTACTTTTTTACACACCGTTTTTAATACTGTAGCTATTTTTTCGCACACTTTATTAACACTCTAGTTACTTTTTCGCCACGCTACAGACATGACAAGTGGGAGTTTCTGCGCATTTGTTACAAAAAGTAGTATGCGATACACGTACGAAAAAGCGGGGTAGGCAACACTTGGGAAGTAGGCAACACTCGCCTTTAGCTCGTGCTACTGTGGTACTCGCTTCCGGCTCGTGCTGCTAACTTCACAACCTTCGTCGAAAGACCGCTTTTTCGCACTACACCCAGAAAAAAAATTATTTGACTGCCACCGTTTATTTGGTTCAAGTAAAATATTTATTTTATTTAAATAAATATTTATTTTAATCAAATAAATATTTTACTTAAAACAAATAAACGGTGGCCGACAAATAAATTTTTCTATAAATAAATTACTTTACTCGATGCGAAAATGGCAGTTTTACACACGCTTCGCATGCGCAAAACCCCTATTTTCATACTTTGTGAAGTAAAATTTAGTACGATCCTCCTCCGATAAAACTATCTCTGATTCGTGTGATTGCACTCACCTTCCCGCTGCAAACTCACACTCGTCAGAAGAAGTTTTATCGCACTAGTATCGTAAATTACTATTTTTCAATCTAGTCGATAATTTACGTTCAAATTCACATTGTTACATGAAGCTGAATCGATATCCAGTTCACGTAAGAATTCCCTTTTAACATCACCGACCGGATCCTGGTTGGGGGGAAGTGAAGAGCGTTTACATCGGCTTAAGCAACTTCATTTATACAAAGTTTCACCCATCTCCAACTTCATCCGCAAGATTTTCTACGAGCATTTAAAAAAAATGTTAACTCATTCGACTCGTGCAGCGCGCTCCAATCTCCTCGACCCTTTAGCCAGCGCCGCCGCTAGTTTCTCCGTAAATCCACGTACCAACTCAGCTTACCGCGCACGCTGGCACAAACATAAACGTTCGCACAAGGTATACGATGTAAATTACCTATTTGCGCGAATGTCAACTCGAGGGTCAGCGTTAAAGCGAGGGTTAACGAGAGGACTCTCCGCTCGCGCGCAACTACTGGACAATCCGACTTTACAGCTATCCGCGGTATTACTTTTACCCCCACTTTTATTTTCGATTTTTTTTTTGTAATTTTTTCCACACGCTTGAATAAACTCCGAAGAGAACTGCGCCTTACAATTAAGTCGGTCTGTCAACGGTCTCCGGGCATTCGCGCCGAGATTGCCCTCGCGCCCCGCGAAGCTCCAATGCACGTAAACGCGCACTGCGCATGCGCGCACCTTCGACGCCGTGTGCCGTTCCCGCGACAGAGATACAATCTCGGTTTACGCTCGTAAACGCGACGGCCCTCGCCGATGAGAGAAATCCTCCGGGATTACCTTCTGGTGTACACACGAGCACCGACATCGAGGGAGAAGCTCATCGATTTGTTTTACGGGCCATTTTGCGATGGAACGCACGACGCGCGATCTTCTCGCGTTCAAATGCCACCGCCGACGGCGCGCACTCGCGCAACCAACCTCGATGCGGGCTACTCTTCACTTAGTTCCCTCGCGGAGAGCCTTGGTAGCTTTCTCGCTCACACTCTCTCACTCATCATCGTCATCATCATCACCATTATCATTATCGGCGTCGTTCCGCGGCTCGGTGCACGTACCACGAGCCGCTCTCGAACGTGCACGGCGAGAAGCAGAAGATGAGGAGGAGGAGGAAGATTGCGATCGCCGGGTATCTCCGGGGGCGACTACCGTCTACACCTAATATCCGCGTGACACACGCTCGCTGCGCGGCACCGCAAGCTTTATCGTGGACCTGATTTCCCGCGCGAAAGTCCGCTGATAAGAGCCCGCGGAAAGTTAGTCGGGAGAGGTGGAGTCGAAGGAGTAGCGAGCGGTGAGGTGGAGCGAAGGTTCGTTGAGTCTCGGATTCTGAGGTTGGATATCGGTGGAAAAGGATTTTTAGATTCGATTAACATTTATTGTCCACAAAGGTCCCTTTTTTCTTGATATTTTTCTAAATTTAGTACATTTGAAAGGCGCTTGATAAAAACGATTTTAAGATCAAGGAATTCGTCGATTTCAGGCGACAAAAATTGTGTTTCATATTTTTTTCTCGGTAATAAAAAATTGGGCATGGTCGGGTGCCGGGTACGATTGGCCCCTGATCGTGTGACAAGAATCCCCGTATCCAGATAAAAAAAATTGTCGGAGGAGCTCTTTTCATTACCGTAGAGAATATAGAAAAAATAATAATGGCAAACATTGAATACCTACAATTTTTTGTATTTGGCCGTAGAATTTTTTTTTTTGCATCATCAGAATACCGTCAACAACAATTATTCGAGAAGGATTTTTCATTCATTTTTTTATAGCCGAATAAAAAAAAAAATAAAACAGCCCGAAATCCATGGAACTCCAAAGAAAAAAATTACGTCCAAACATTATAATTGCACTCAGAAGAGTTGATGAATAAATGATAGAGTAATCATGAATATCGATTACCGGACATAGCATTATCAGTATACATAATCTAACATTAGAAGACAATATAGTTGTTGAAGGCTCTGACGGATGAGATAACTTTTCTTTCTACGTGCTGCGGCTATGGAACGGTCTTTGTGAATCCACTTCTTTATGGTTTCATTAAAGGGATTCAATCTTCACATTTCGTCCCTAGTCGGGGTCCTCTTCAAAACGATGTTTATTCTTTCTGTGATTACATTATTCATATATAAATATCCATCTATTCCTAAAATTACCGAATATCATTGTTAGCACACTCTATCCTATCTGACACTTTAATTGAACTTCCCACATAGACGACACACATAACCGAGAATTATCAGATTACAACACAGCTCAGGCGATTGTACACAAATGACAGCCGTTTTAAGGTGAAACACCACAAGCTAACAAGAAAACCAACGCGAGTGAAATTCAAAATCTAATCTCAATTACACTATAGGTTAGGAATAGGTGGATATGTAACTATAAATAATGTGATGAATAATCTATTCATCAGATAAAAAATAAACATCGTTCTGAAGAGGACCCCGACAAGGGTCGAAACCTAAAGATTTAATCCCTTCAATGAAACCATACAGAAAAAAAAGGATTCCCAAATTAGACCATTTATAGCCGCAGCACGTAAAAGCAAAATTAGAAGATAATAAATACATAATGAGGAAAAAGCTAAGATTGCTACCATGATACTACAATATTATGAGTCTTTGTGGACAAAAATTGTGTGTAACATCTACAAACAATTTTCACTCTGTATGAAAGCGTCGACTGTGCGACGCACGAACACAGGAAATGTGTGTAAAGTAAAACTGGTCGTGCTGACGCTGGGAGACACTCGTATTTATTTAACATTATGTACGGTAGGTAAGTTATCCGCGGAATGGAGACTCCCACTCTTATAATATCTATGCCAATTACACTTGTCATCCTTACACCTCCGCTCGCCGCGTGCGAGGACGACCGGCGTCACTGCGAGTCCTCTTACTCTTGTTCCTCACCGTTCGCTCGCGTATCTTCGTGCTTTTATCGCTTCGTCCCTCTTACCCGTGGCAATTTGCTATTCGCTCTCAGCAGCATTCAGCCCAGCTACAGAAGCGAGCGCCATCGAGAAACAGGACCGCTCGACGCTTGTTGAATTCGTGAACAGCGATCTGAAAACCTCTTCCCGGAATTTCTTTTTTTTTCCGCAAATAGAAGGTTTTAGCGTCGAACGCCTCTGCGATTCCCGCGTCGGTCCAAAAACGCCTTTTGGGCCAATATCTTCGAAAAAAGTAAAACAAGTAAAGAAAAATTAAAGAAACAAAAATTTTCGTCGCAGAGGTCTGAGAGTTCGAGAGTCAAACGCTGCATCTGGTTTACAATCGGATGTTCGCCGAGCTAGAAGTCAAGGAGCAGAGAGAATATGCAAAAAAATATATTGAGGAAAAGAAGAGAGAGAGTAAAAAAAAAAAAAAAGATGGGACGAAGTGTGCGACTCGCAGGTTCGCGCACTCGATAACATCGGTAAGACGCCCGTAGCATCTTCACGGAATAACCGGTATGCGATATATGCCGGGGCGTGTTGTGTGTGACGAGGAACGGCGCGTGGACTCTTCCCCATGGCCGGCAGCCGCAGCTTCACGGGAACCGGACCGTGAAAGAAGAAGAATAAAATGAAGAAAAAAAAGGGTCTTGGAGCGAATAATACTTATCGATGTATGATTTACGTAGCTCGTTTCGTCAACGATCCTACTCGTACACGGATGTTTGTACACACATCGCTCGGGGGACCGTAACTTTTCAATGAGAAATTTACGCGAGTTCCATACAGTGAGATCCCGCGCTGACAAAAAAAAAAAATTGTTGGATTAAGCAAATGCTCGATGCACCCAGAAAATTGCGATTCAGCACCATCTTTTCTATATTAAATTTATTATGAATTTAATATGCGAAAAATATCAGTGAAAATTAATTGATCCGTACATCGAATGCGTCTGATAAATCTCGATTCAATCCCGACTCGTAATTGTATATTAAATCTGAACTATCGGTTTAATCCATAAAAACTTCATAAACAGCGCGATAAATTTTAATATCCAATTTTTTTTTTCGCACTCAATCAGATACGATGTTAAGCGAGTTTGTCGCGAACGATGCGTCCAAGTAGAATACCCAGCTTACAAGATCGTTACTGTAACGAGGGTTTCTCGCCTTAGAGGAGGATTCGCAATACGCGTCGTCCGGTTTCCTCGCGCCCCGAGGATGTCCAATGATAATAACAGTAAGGCATCTTTATTGCGACCCGCCCGGTAATGGAATTAGGTACGCGACTCTCTTCTCCGGGTTCGCTCGATCATTCTCCGTTTCTTTCACTCCGAACGATCCTTTATTTACGTTCCTTCAATTTTTTTTATTCGTAAAAAAAAATCTATCGCCCCGTCGAGTGCACAATTTTCATAAACTTCGAGCTACCGATGCGCACGGTAAAGACAACCTTCCCAGGCCCAAGACTCCTCTAGCTTTTTCCCTTCGTTTATACATACAGGTTATTAAACGAAATGCGCGGCGAGGAGGATTCGTGTTAAGTTTCACCCACGCCCTGCTGGCTCTGCGCGTGCCACGAGTGTCGGAAATATAATAAATGTTCGCCACACGCGCGCGCATGGTCGAACGAGAGAAACGAGATATCGAGAAAGAAACATGCACTATATCCTATATGTATACATGTCGAGGGTCTAACATACCAGAAGGGCGTATAAGGATGGGATTTCAATACATCATACGCCCTTCTTGAACTAGGCTGTCGATATATGCATAATAATAACGTTCATGTCGCACTTACACCGATTCTCGCAGGCATTCACAGATACTCACAGATACTCACAGATTCTCAGAGATACTCACAGATACTCACAGATTCTCAGAGATACTTACAGATTCTCAGAGATCCTCACAGATTCTTACAGATACTCACCGATACTCACGCAGTACTCACGCAGATACTCACGCAAATACTCACGCGGATACTCACCCGGATACTCACGCGGATACTCACGCAAATACTCACGCAAATACTCACGCGGATACTCACGCGGATACTCACGCGGATACTCACGCGGATACTCACGCGGATACTCAGAGCAGTCATAGATACTTAGAGCAGGCATAGATACTCAGAGCACTCACAGATACTCAGAGCACTCACAGATACTCAGAGCACTCACAGATACTCAGAGCACTCACAGATACTCAGAGTACTCACAGATACTCAGAGCACTCACAGATACTCAGAGCACTCACAGATACTCAGAGCACTCACAGATACTCAGAGCACTCACAGATACTCAGAGCACTCACAGATACTCAGAGCAGTCACAGATACTCAGAGCACTCACAGATACTCAGAGCACTCACAGATACTCAGAGCACTCACAGATACTCAGAGCAGTCACAGATACTCAGAGCACTCACAGATACTCAGAGCACTCACAGATACTCAGAACACTCACAGATACTCAGAACACTCACAGATACTCAGAGCACTCATAGATACTCTGAGTACTCAGACACTTACACAGATACAGCTACGCGCGAAGCGCGTCAGCCAACACAACCGCTTGTGGTATATATAAATCGAGACGCTGGTTCCTGGTTAGAAAAAATGATTTATTTAGAGATCAATCGGTAAGATTGAATCCCTGGACTCTCCTTCGTTCCTCACCGTAAGTGTTGGCTCGTATAGGTGAAGGATCGATCGGAGGATGAATGCGACTCCGGACATCGTCGGATCGGCTCGTGCATGTTTAATCGTGAGGGCCTCATTCATCCTTCTCTCCGGGTGTGTCTAATGCTTCGTGGGTAAAAGGGACAAAGGGTCCTCCGGGCCTCCGCCGGCGAACGATTTGTTACAATTAGGAGTCACTCGGTCGATCGGCTTGCTGGCCGGTAGGTCGATCCTCGTGCTGGTTTCCAATCCAGGATGGTGTTGCGTGTGCGCCGTCCGAGACTCGACTGCAATAACCCTACGTCATTCTAAGCTATACGGACCAGAAGCGCGGATGCTGCAGCAGCGGGATCGGCATCGCAGCACGACGATCGACGCCGGGGCTTGTAGAGCGGCGTGTTACGAGCCGAGGTAACCTCGTGAACGGGGATGGGTGTCGGTAATCGTGTTAGCGTGTAACGGTGCCACCCTCTCTTCGCTCCTCTCTCACTGCGGCTCTCTTCATCACTCTCTCCGCACTCGCGCTTTCGTGTTACACCTACTCATCCCCGCAGCGCGTGACGCGCTTTGGGAACTGCTAAAAGGTTGGCGCGGGGATTAGTTTAGCCTACTCGATTTAGGCGGAGTGGAGTCGAATTTGTTCGCCCTTCCGTGACACGCATTCCCTCGGGGTTGGTCTCCGCAGAGATAGAGGCTCGACCTCTGCACTCAGAAAAATCATTTATTTCGACGGCAACTCGTAAATAAATAATAATATTTTAATAATAATATTATTATTTTATTAAAATAATAATAATAATATTGTTATATTATTAATATAATAATATAATTAATTTGAATAAAAATTTATTTTTGTTATATTAATAGTTTGCGGAGTAAGCGTCGAGTGAATTATTATTCTGGGTGTGAATGAATGAATGAATGAATGGATTTATTATGCAATAGGACTAGGGGTTCTCTAGGCACATACTGCCGAAGCACACATGATGTACGTTATCTACATAAGCAACGCAAAAATAAATATAATTACCGAAATGAAATAAGAATTAAATGCGAAGTTCGTCGATGCTAATGGCATTGAAGGACTTTGGAGGTTCTCTGGGAGAGTTTAAAAGGGCGACAGACCGAATAGTGTTGGATTACCAATAAACATGCTCGTCGTACAAGCCATGATGTGATATTCGCACCGTGCAGGGCACGAACGACACCAAAAATGTTTCTTAATGCTTAATACTTTATATAATTAACGCATTATATTCGTTAAATCATACGGACTATGTCTATTTTTTGTAAAGGGCTTTATCCCGTTGATAAACAAATAAATAAATAAATAGTGGGGTAAAACGGTCCACGTTCTCCAATATTTATTTTGTGGGAAAGGTCTTCTGGAAGGGAGGTTCGTTTTGCCCCGCTTCATCTCAGGCTACAAGGTCAGTAGGATGGTTCGAGTTTCCATCGACCTTCGTTTTACCTCGCCCATTTACAATATTCGTTAGTTAATTTACTATTAATTGCCGTTTTTCTTCTGTAACAAAAAGCAACGACGGGGAAAAATCCTCGTTCGGTATCTTTTCCCCCCGTCAGGTGATACAAGAGACCGAGAGTTTGAGGATAAAATTTTATCGTATCGCTCGCGCGCCGTTGCACGTGCGGCCCATATAGTATATTATAGCTGTGCTATATACTACACGACACGGTAATTACAGGATATTACATTTACGAACGGTGCCCTGTGACGTGGTTCTCGTTCCCTGCACCTCCCCGCACCCTTCTCCACCTCGCTTCTGCCCGCCATGCTCCGCTCGGTACTCTGTACTCCTTTCGCATGCTCTTTTGCTGAAAGCGAACGATAGGGGAGAGCGAGATGGAGACCAAAAAAAAAAAAAAAAAAAAAAGTGCAAAAGGGAGATGGAAAGTGAGCGGTTCGTTGCAAAGGCTCGCGAGCATAATGGACTGAAACACGAAACGTATGTAAACCCCCGAAATAATACGACGCACAGACGAACACGCGTTCTGTCCCCTTCGACCCGAAATTGAGCCTCTTTCTATTTTTTTTTATTCAAATTTTTTTTTTTTTCACTCTCTTTGCCGCACTCTCGAGCGATGCGGCAGCTCTTCCCGCGTGATTCAACCTCCGATAGAGGGGGGATTCATTTTTCGTGCGACCGTACATACGTGCCCTCGGCGCCCTCATCATATCACCGAGGCCGAGGTCGTACACGATCGCGTCTCTCGTTGCAGCTCGAAACTCGAGACAACGTAATGATCGCACGAACTCTCCCGAGAGAGCGACCGTTTGCCGAATCGGTTATAATAAAACGGCACGCCTCTCCGTGCACCGGCCCAGTGCGCGTGCGCGGTCATCATCGCTCGAGAGCGGGCGCGACACCCCCTTCTTTTTTTTATTTATTTTTTGCGCCTCTCATCGGGAATTCGAACTCGCTGTTTAGCGGTGGATTCGCGAATGCGTGCATTCCGTCACGGATCGATTAGTGCCCGTTGCGGAGTTGTGTGTAGCGCCGCGAGCGCGTACCAAGAAATTTACTTCGATCGAACGTGATCCAGCTGTTCCTTCGATCTCGACGCGGCCGAATATTATTGTGTTAAGAGATATAGGGCAGAGCGGGGCAAGACGGGACATCGGGTCAAAATGGACCACTTTTTAAAGCGTTTTATCGCGAGATATGATGGAAAAGGCGCGATTTGGGGGGCACACCCAGAAAAATAATTTATTTGACGGCCACCGTTTATTTGGTCCAAGTAAAATCTTTATTTGATTGGAATAAATATTTATTTGATTGCAATAAATATTTATTTGATTGAAATAAATATTTATTTCATTTAAGTAAAATATTTACTTGATTTAAATAAATATTTATATCATTTAAGTAACTATTTCCTTAAATCAAATAAATATTTTACTTAAACCAAATAAATTATTTTTCTGATTGCAGGCCGTTTTGCCCCTGATAACTAATTGTCGAGTCAGCTATATCTTCATTCCCTCTCCTTGTCCTTCCTTCGTATACCTGTATATAGTTATACGAAAGAACGACAAGCGATGGATGTTCATCCATCTCCCTCTGGATCATTCGTCTTTTTTTTATATACTCCACTACTTCACCCTCTCCCAGCCTTGTTCGTTGGCTGTAATGCCGCGCATCGGAACCACGCGTCTTCGATTAAAGCTCGAATAACACGCGTGGAGAGGTTTCCAGGGTCGTTAATCGGAGCCATTATAGAAATTCCTCGGACGCGCGCGCGAGCGACCGAGCGCTTCTCCAACCGCGGATACATTTCACTTTTTAATCAACGAAATTTACCGCCGCAGCCGATGGTCGGCTGGATCGGGTTTAGCGTGACGAGGGCGCGCGCGAGGCTGGATCCTCTTAAGGGCGCGGGAGCGGGAGGGGGGGGAAGGGGTTACACGAAGGATCCGGAGCGCGTCTAGCCAGTTCTGCGTCCATCGGATGTCTAGTTGCGGTCTGACGTCGTCCATCCACCTCGGGTAACAAAATTCTCCGTGAAATTTAATTCGTGGATACGTGGATACAGCGTGTTGCATGACGAGTCTGACGGTGCGGAGGGTACGAACCCGGAGCGTGGCCCAGGGTCGTCCCTCTTTCGATCACCGGAGGATGTTCCCTCGGAGGGTTTCAGGGACTCTCCCACACCCCGACGAAAACCCCCGTGGCGGTGTCTCGACAGCCGGCTCTTACCCTCTCTCATCATGCGCGCCGGGCACTTCCGAAATTTCAAATTAAATCTCCGTCCGAGAGCCGTACGCCGAGGGTAGGGAGGGGAGGGACGCGCGCGCCCGAGCCGCATACCTTCCGATTCCTTCCGCGCATTCCTTCCTTCGAGCCTGGGATCCGGCCGGATTCTCTTCGGGGACCCGGGCGCTCCACAGATCGGTGGGATTTAACCGAGTCGTTGGCTTCACTTGTTTTTCTTTATTTTTCGTTTTTGATCTTGTATAAATTAAATTAAAATTAGTAGTAGTAGTAAATGAGCTTTATTAGCCTCAGAAGTAGATGGTTCGGTGGTATTGCGTGTGTAGATGTGTGATTTTTATTTTTTTTTCCCCCTCAGACTAATAGGCCATTGATCGGGCTCCTTCAGCCCTAAATCTAAGTGATTAAACTTAAATTTTTAATTAAAAAGATTAAATATGAATTATAAAATTTCAATTATTAAATCTAAATTGTCAAATTCAAATGCTTATATTATTTTTTGAAGAAAATTGGCGAACGAGATGATCCAGAGTTTGCTCACACCCAGAAAAAAAATTTATTTGACGGCCACCGTTTATTTTGTTTAAGTAAGATATTTATTTGATTGAAATAAATAGTTACTTGAATGAAATAAATATTTATTTTAATCAAATAAATATTTTATTTCAACCAAATAAACGGTGGCCGTCGAATAAATTATTTTTCTGGGTGCAGAAAATAGGACTAATCAATGAGCTATCTCCCATGGGATTTTTTCGTCCCGAAGAATTTCGGAGTTTCGTTGCTGGCTCCCGACTTTGCCTCTTCGGCTTTCCTTCTCCACGTGTGTCCGGGCCGTGCGAACGATCGACCATGCTCGTATGGACCACTACCGAACGATCCAACGAGCTATCGTCCTCCGCACCTTCGCTCTCGGGGTAACGTGATCTCGTTCAATTAGTCGTGCGTTGGTCCCCAGCGGAGCGTACGTCGCCCCCGAACTTGCTCTCGCATCGGGTTTTTTTTTGTCCCGTTCGACAGGCTCGTGGAGTTCCGATATCGGAACTCCGGCTACCCAATTTTCCAATTACCCACGCTGTGAAAATGTTGTCAATCAATCGATAGAGATACAGATTCTTCGCCCTTTTAGTATTGACTCAGTCGAGACGGTTGGAACTCTTCACAGTGGTCAAACTTATTTTATGTAATCAAAATTTTTTTTATATAGCCAAATTTTATATAATCGTTTGTGGAAAGTTTGATGCCTCAATCAACTATGGTGGATGAGTTGTACTGGAGCATTCGTCCTTAGTCTAGCAAAAGAACAACATTAAAAACAATGGATTTCCAAAAATACTGGCCGGCTTATTTAAACTTCTTGCCTTTTTGCCTTTTTTTGAAACGTACATCGTTCAGTTTTTGTTAAAATTTTCGCAACGCCACCGATTATAATAGTTGCTAGTAAGAAGAACTTATCTTCTAGCAAAAATTACGGGACATTTGGGTCATATCTGCGACAGCGAAAATCACCATATTTGTCAGCAGAATATGTTAAGTTTAATACGAATGTTTGCCAGAATGTCGCTGCCGTTTCCACCTGAAAGTTCTGTCTGTTTTTGCCACGTTTGTGCTAACTTCCATCAGATCCTTCTCTCAGTGTACCTTAGCAAATCTATTACCATTAATGTTTATTTTCTAAGTCCGAGAACATGTTCGGTGTTGCAAATGACTGTCTGCTCGCGCCTAAAATGTTCCCTAAAATTCCCCCCCGTCCGACCGAGCGCCTCTTTGATATGCAATGTCGAAGGTTCGCGAGGAGGCCACAGGTGAATGTAATATCGCGAGCGACGTGTAAATGCGAGACGAATCGCGGCGCAATGGACGCCCGTCTTCTTCCCTCCCATCGCGTCAGCTCCTTCTCCCTTTGCCTTGCAAAACGTTTCGATAAAACATGTTTTGGCGAAACGTTGTCAGGGACTGGGCCGTGTGTGAAGCGCGTCAAGACTGTGAGAAGAAGAAGAGACTATATATATATCTATATATAGAGCTACATATATATATATATATATAGGTGCAATTGCCATCTCCGCCGCAGTCTCGCGCGGCGAACGCCAAAGAGCGAGCTTGTAAGATGGCCCCCCCTCCCCTCCTCCTCGCAGTGTTATATTCAACGAATTTATAGCCCCGAACGTTATTATAGCCGGGTGTATTCGGACTACAAATTGCCTATAGCCTTTATATGGGATTCGTAGATCGTATAACGGCTATATATCACGTATTATCACCGAAAGAAGGGCTCTCTACGCAGCTCTCGATGTTTCTTTCTCTCAGACCGAAGACGGGAGGCGAAGAGGAGGAAGAGACGCTGTAAGAACAGACTCCCGTGTCTGTCCGTGAGGAAGAAACGCGTCCACGCAATAATCCCGTAGAGTTCCCTTTGTTCGCGGGAGCGAGAGAGCCTCGCATATATAATATATTTTTATTACTTAAAACAAATATAACGTCATATTGTTCGGTCTATCGTGGGAAGGGGGGGGGGGAGGTTATACGACCAATTATTTTTACAACTTTGGAATACCGATTCGTCTCCCGGTGCGCGAGCCCGCATGGACGAGGCGGTTCGGTTGTTGTTGTCGAGGAATCGAGGTGCGTTGGAAAAGAGCGCCGTCAAAAGCGAGTCGGTGCCTCGAGTCACGGAGAAGCTTCGATAAGCAAACATAAACTTTTCAATGGAAGGTGGAGACAGCTAAGGCTTGAGAAACTCAGCCGGCTGACCAAGAAGAGGCCATTGACGCCTCGAAACGATGATTAATAGATGTTGTTCGGATATCGCTGACGACGTTCCTACAAGAGCGGCCTCCTTCGCCTCTTTCAATCCCGGTCCGATACACCTTATCCTTATTATTCCGATACCTCGAACCCGATGTCTAGAGCAGCGAGAGCGGCGCCGTTGGACATTACAGCTACGATGTCGGATAAGACCGGAGGCGTAAGAACCCGGGGATATTCCAAGCACGCGCACGGAAGACGGACAAACGGACGGCCGGTGCGACCGCGGTACACGGACAATTATATGCCCGGCCACGTTCGGATGGGTTGAATAAATATAGGATTGACCCGGGCGATACTCCTTCCCTTTTCGCCCAACTCGTTTGAAACACCGTTGAGTGGAGCAGAGCGAATTCCCGGTACTCGGAAAATTGATTTTGGGAAACGGAACGGCCTACCGGTTAGCTGATGGAATAAGGAATGTCTCGAGCGTCGAACTGAAACCACTCAGGAAATTGGTAGCAGCTACTTCTGTCCCAAAACCAAAAGCATTCAATGTTAGGAAACATATGGACATCACGAACAGGATTGTCGCCGATTTATCCATAGGTCGTATCGATTTTGAATTTATAATCCTTTTTTCTCTTTATGACGTCGAAAGGTTTCTTGATCAATTTTCATCCGTGCTTGCGCGGAGTAAAATCTTTGAAATCAAAGGTTCACACGTCCTTAAGCCGATGATTCCGGGTGCAGTGTAAAGGGTGGAACTCGGAGCGTGTCAAGTAAAGAGGATCGGGCCACTAAATCCTGAACTGGGGGAGTGCTTGTTGCCGATTTATCCATAGATCGTATGGTTCTTAAATGTGCGAATCTTTTTGTCCCTGTATGATGTTGGTAGGTTTCTTGATGAACATTCATCCGTGCATGCGTAGAGCAAAATCTTTGCAATCAAACGCCCACACGTCAAGTAAAAGGATCGGCCACTAACCCCTGAACTGGGGAAGTGATTGTTGCCGATTTATCCATCGGCCAATTTATGCATAGGCTTCTTAAATATCCGAATCTTATTATCCCTCTATGATGTTGATAGGTTTCTCGATTAACATTCATGCGCGTCTGCGTAGAGTAAAATCTTTGCAATTAAAGTCCCACACGGCCTTAAGCTGATGATTCCGGGTGCAGTGCAAAGGGTGGAATTCGGAGCGTCTCCCGTAAAAAGGATCCGGCCACTAAAACCCTGAACTGGAGGGGTGGTCGCGAGACCGGCTCTTTTTTATCCCGGCCAATGGGTGTGGCATCTGTCCAGAAGATCATGACCTCCCTCAATTCAATCTGGCGGTCGTTTGGTCGGCGCGCAAGGACTACGGTGTGGGTGCAATGCTGCTGTCAGCGCTAAGAGGCTAATCGAGTCCGATCGGCGCTATATTGGTACCCGGGCCGCTATCGCGCCGGATCGCGCCCGGCCAAATTATAGGCCACCACCGCGTCGGCGGCCGCTGCCCCGGAGCAGAGTGACTCGAAACAATGGTACACCCATCACCTGGTCGTGCGGTGGCTCCGCCGATCCATCTGCAAGGCTCCCGCTGAAGATCCCTCGCGAGGATACCATCTCTGCCTTTCAGCAGCTAGCGCACGTACGACTCACTGACTCGTCTCAATTGGCTGCCGTTGACTCTATCCCGGTCCCGCAGATGGGTTCCCTCGCTAAGAGCCGAGTCATTGTCGTTCAATCCTTGGGACTATCTCCCGGGCCGCATTCGAGCTCCATCAACCGCCTCTTTATTTTCAATTACACACCTTCCGGATTCTTTCCTTACGATTGTTTTTTCTCCGATCTTGACGCACTGTACTGCACAATTCGCTGCTCGGATTCTTCAGTAAAGGCACCAAAATGGGACGGACTTAGAAAAGTGCAACATAATTCCATGTGGCAATTTATGTGATCTTTAAATCAGCATAAATTGTAAAAAGATATTTGTAAGTCTGACAATCATATCCGGACCACAAATGTCCACAATTTTTTTTAGCGAAAGGGTTCACTTGACCATCAAGATAAAATTATCAAGAAAATAATGGTAAACCTTTCTGCACAAGAAATGTAGAAATCTCTTATACAGCTAAGAACTGTGAAAGAAGTACATGAAAATACAACGAAATATACCAAAGGAAACAAAAACAGATTTATCTTGGGAGTATGTTGAGAGCCGGCCATCACACGTGAATAAAGTTGGTCAAAGATTCAATTCCGAACGACCGTGTACGAAACGGCTAGATGTTCGTTCCCGGCGTTCCGGAACAGAGGGTTGAAGGGACATAAAGATATCTGTCCGACGAGTCGTAAAGATTCGAAAAGCAGCCTTCGCGACACGCGTAGAGTCGAAGCAACGGGGGATGCGTGAGCGCCCCGACATCCCGGGGAGTAAGCCGCTCTGCCCGACACTTGGATCTACTCCACTTTCCCCAAACATTCACGTGCATGGGCTCATGGGTTAACGCAACGTTTTATAGCGATATCAAAAACGTCTGTCCTTTTTGCTCTCTCGGGGAGGGTGGACGAAGAGAGGATGGAGGAAGACGATGAAGCGACCGAGTCGGAAGGAGGAAACTGAAAGGTGAACTTGCGTGGGGCAGCGACGAGAGAGGGCGTGCGGATTCCCCGGGGGCTGTGGACACACCTCGAGCTCCCCTGATATACGCGATCGTAAAACCATGATATTGTACCACATGTATCGCTCCGATGTCTCCATTAGAGACTCCCTCATTCCGTTACAGACTGCCGTAACATATTCGGTAGAATTTCGTCTTTCATTAGAATTATCATCGATGCCTGGTTTTGTGGGTATCTTGCTCGATGTCCTAACGGGATCGAAGAGATCCATGCAAGACTGGATATCCAGCAAGATATCCAGCGGGAGATCCAACGAGACATCCAGCAAGATATCCAGCGTGACATCCATCGAGACATCCAGCAAGATATCCAGCGGGACATCCAGCGAGACATCCAGTAAGATATCCAGCGAGACATCCAGTAAGATATCCAGCGAGACATCCAGTAAGACATCCTGCGAGACATCCAGCACGATATCCAGCGAGACGTCCAACGAGACGTCCAGCGGGACATCCAGTGAGATATCAAGTGAGACATCCAACAAGATATCCAGAGAGACATCCAGAGAGACATCCAGCGAGACATCCAATGAGCCATCCAGCGGGACATCCAACGAGCCATCCAGCGAGACATCCAGAGAAACATCCAGAGAGACATCCAGAGAGACATCTCGAGAGACATCCCGAGAGACATCCAGAGAGAACCGGCAAGGTAAACATCCCCCTTGTTTTCACAGAAGACCGCCCGGATCAATTTCAACCGATTCATCGTATAACCCTTTACCAGCGAAGTCTCCGTACCGTTGATAAAAAAACTATAATTCTTTTCTCCACGTTCGTCAATGGACCGCGCTTTAAGAGTTGCTAGGATCCATTCCGGAAGTGAACACGACCGGGCTTTAAATTCGCCCCGTGAATCCAAGGGAGGATGATCTTCGCGGTTGAGAAACGAGCGAACCCGCTCGGTTCTCCGCGTACATCGAGCCGAGGGGTTATCCGCCCCGACCCCGTTCCCGTCGGCGCTTTTAACACACTTGCGTGTGTACACACAGCCCCGAGTGTGCAGTAGACCACCTTATTATTGTAGTTATACGAAAACGATCTATCGGACGAGGCGCGGTGCCGGCTTTCAAGCCTTGCCGTTCCTTTTATCGGTTGTATTTCATGCGTGGACCGATGCCGCTCTCTGCGGCCGTGGGGCGCGCCCCGTCCCGGGCATTCATATGCTAAAATCGTTTCCACAGGATTTCGCCCGGAGGGTTCCCTCGTTACGTGACCCGAAGGTGTTCAAACACGAACACCGTGACACAACTCCTTTCCACTCCCCGGCAGCCTCCCTTGGCCGAAATGCCTTCGCCGATCTTTGAACAACCCGAACTTGAGCACCGCTGCAACACTCGCGGAACCCGAGGACTTATGCCGAGGATAAAAATTCAATCCCACCACTGTTAAAAATAATAACGCGGCGCTAGGGGGCCTCCGATGCTGGAAGGAAGATCCCACAAGAGTCTGCCGTAAGCCGCGATCCCGGCTCGGATACATCAACCTACCTGCCCGTTGATGCCCCTAGCTGTCCATCCGACTCTCTCAGCCTCCGCCGGCATATCCTCCTCATCCGCGGAGGCTCTATACCTTCTGGCTGGGAAAAATTGATATTACCGAATAGCATCTGGATGTTTCGTTTAGGGATGTGACTCATTATTACCGTGTGGGTATACCAGTTGTAAAAATATGGATGTAAATAGTTATGGATCGGTAATGCATTATCCATCTTTCACAAAATGGATCATCTCCATAATCCTTTAAAAAAAAGATCTATTAATACATCAATATATTAACTCTTTCGTCACACGACCCAAAAACGTACCGAAATGGGGCTAACAAATCCGGAGTGGGGGGCGACGCATTCCTACGGTAATGCCTAAGAGTGGGAATACAGCTGTGAATATTAGTACATTTCGATACGAGTGCGAAAAAACTTTTTCTGACGAGTGTGACCTTGCAGCACGAGCCGAAGGCGTGCGAAAAAACCGCCATTTGCCACCGAGTGACATAAATATTATTAATATATCTGTATATTATTTAATATATTCCAATATTTAAAATCTTCGTATCTATTTTTTCCAGTCTTTCTCAGTTTTCATTTATCTCCCATGCAATTTCTCCTCAAATCCGCTGCCTCCAATTTCTATCAACATTTTATTTATTCTTCACCAATCGAGTTCTCGTCGTGGCAAACGAGAGTTCGGCACTCAGGCTTCGTGCGTTTGCTCAGCGCGGTAAAAAAAAAGAAAAAAAAATGAATCGACTCAAGTATGAGGTGTGTGTGTGTCGATGTATCGCGTGCGGAGCGGCGCGTGTACGTGGCAAAAAGGTTTGCGCGCACGTATGACGTAGCTCTCGCGTTGGTCTTGCACTAAATTATCGTTCGTGTACCGGCGCGGTACGGTGCCAAAATGTTTACAGCCTTACGGCGTGCCGTACGGGCGAATGGGTGAAAAGGGGTTCTGCGTGAGCTCGACGAAGAGGCACGTACCGAGAGAAGGACCGAGCCGGTGGAAGCCTCCTTCGAGGAGGCTCCTCCCGTCGCTCCGTTAGTTATGGCTCTGCTAAGAAGTGGCCGCCTTCCCCGAAGAGAGATCCTCGCGAGTCCGTGAGGCGAACGGGAGAGTGCCCGGACTCCTCTTCTTCATCTTCGCCCGCGCCCGGTTCCCATGTCGAGATTCCTTTAGCCCCCTCGACGCCTCATAGTTTTCCCATACATCATCTTTTCTCCCGTTGTTCTTATTCTTCTCTCACCGGGAACACTTTACTACCCCGTCATTCGATTTGTCACGAGGAATGCGTCAATCTAACGCGGCGCGCAGACCCGCGTCTTAATTTTTTTTTACCGGGCGTCGCTCCGGCGTCTCACGCTCGAGTTCCCTACACAGTAATAAAAAGGTTTGTACACTTAACAAAAATTTGTCGACCGCAAAGGTCCAGGATTTTTTCTTTTCGTTTTCTTAAATTTAGAATTTGTTCGGTAAAAATACGGGTAATATATTTTTGTTTTACTTTGTAAAATTGATAATAAAGAAAGACTTTTTTATTATCAATTTTACAATTGAAACAAAAATATGACACCTGTATTTTTAACGGGCAAATTGTAAATTTAAGAAAACGAAAATAAATTGTGGACGTTTGCGGGTGATAAATTTCTACCGTTTATAGATAGCATATTTTAAACAATTTTGCATTACTTTCAATATAATAACAATCATTGTATTTAATTATTTATTTGTATTTACAAATTACTCTGCACCGAAAAAAAACACATCAATGACTCAAGTAAAATTCGCTTGCGGGCTGCCAAAGAAAAAAAATTGTTTCAATTCTACTTTCAATACTTACAGTTCCATATGATATTGAAACAACGACGGCAAGACAGTCAACCTGACACACCCGGAAGAAAATATTATTTGACGGCCACTGTTTATTTCGTTTAAGTAAAAGATCTATTTGATTAAAATAAATATTTATGTAAATTAAGTATACAGTTACCTAAAAGTACAGTTGAAATAAAAAAAAATATTTTGCAGCCCGCGAATGATTTTTTTTTCAATGTGCGTATAGAGTAAAAAAATTGTACCTTTCTTGGTATCCGGGAATTCGTAGCGAGTTAAACAGTATCGAAATTCGTTGGAGAATTCGCGATAAAGTTTGCGGCGGGGCGTGCGAGCATTGACTCAGGACGACGAGGCTCTCCTTTGGTTCGCACGCCGCGACGACTTCTTCTTGGGCGGAGTCGCTCCTTTCTCCCGGGAGGAATACAAGAAGAGAAAGACGGAACTGTAAAACACACGAATAAGAAGAAGAAGAGGAGGAGGCAGAGTCTGTGACTAATATCGTTTTACTCGGAAGATGATGGCGATGCGCTTCGCGCAGGAGTTTAAATAAAAGAGCGATAGATGGGAGACTCTCGCGAGAGATCTTCGAAAGGGCTCGAGACATCGGGCATCGAGAGGTCTGCCCGCCCAACCGACCTCGCGACCTCTCCTCGGCTGCGCTTAACCGCGAGGAAAAAAGGCGCCGACGCGCCACTAAACAGGCGCCATGTGTGTAACCGCGAGGTTACATCGTCGTACCTATAAATCTCTGCGCGAACGTGGATAAATAAATATAGATATATATGGATACATATGAAAAAATCTTTTTTAAAAATATTCCTCGAGAATGAATTTTGGAGCATATCAATTAAATTACTTTTTTATCAGTACGAAGAAGCGAACGAAAAGGAGAAATTATGAAAATATTCCTCAAGAATGAATTTTGGAGTATATCGATTAAATTTCTTTTTTATCGGTACGAAGAAAAGGAAAAAAAAGGGAAATTATGAAAATATTCCTCAAGAACGAATTTTGGAGTATACCAATTAATTTTTTTTCATCTGTACGCGTAAATGAGATAAATTAAGAAAGCTCGGGGCTCCGATTGAACGCAGAGTTGACGGTCAGGTGGTCCCTCGGAGGCGCCAAACCTTCGGGGCATCCGTTTTTTTATAACGCGAGTATCCTCATTATCCGGGCGTAACGGGCGCGTTTTCGAGAATTTTATATATAGTAATTAGGTCCGATATTCGCGGGGCCCACCCGGCCTATACACACGAGAACCGACGGCGTAAATGCTCTATCTCGATCTTCTCTACACTCCGCTCAAACGTCTCTATTATATCACGGATTAAGTTCCGGTAATCACAACGTTCGTGAAATCCCGTTCGGCGGATCTTCCACGTCGATTTAACTTGTGGCAAAAATAATGATCATTATTGCTGCTGGGAGAGTCTCGGGCGTCGAGGAAAAGACGAGGACCGCGGCGTCCCCACGGAGTATAAGCCCTCAGCCTTTTAACGCCCATCGTACCATATTTGCCACATTGATCCGAAACAGCATTTTCAAAAGTATATAAAAATCTTCATTTTCAATTTAAAAAATTTCGAAAACAATTTTACCAATAGCGTAATATTACCAATGCATCGTAAGATTTTTTTTGAACATAAATTCATCAGAAATTTTCAAGTTCTGGGTATAAAAATTGTGTGAAATTTTTCAATCATTTTAATTAAAAAACGTGAAGAGAAGTTGAGAAAATTTTTATTTTTTTATAGCAACGGGTAAACCGTCTTCGTACATACATGTATATGTTTTTCACGCAGCCAAGTTATTGGCAGTACACACAGTAAAAAATAATTTCGTAAAATCAGAATACGAAGTGTCGTAAAAATGATTTTGTTAAATATGTCGCAAACTCGTTTGTCCAAGTTTGAATATTACAAACCTGTCCTTTTATTTCTCGTGCAATTAACAATCTTAGTTTATATATTTTCATTTATAAAACTAGAAAATTAACACATAAAAAATTGTGGACGTTTGTGGACGATAAATTGTAAAAAGTATAAACCTTTTTTACTGTGCAGGTAAAAAAAAAAGATCCCGGTAAAGACTTTCCATTTTTTAATCATACGTATGTACGAGCTGTCGAAGTGGTATTTTTGACCTTCGAAATGGACGTGCGTATGCGTTGCTGTCGCGGATAACGAGCGCATCGGCGTGCCTGCGTACGGTACGCGAGTCGGCAGCAGCAGAAGCACAGGCAAGCGTGCAGCGGTCGCGAGAGGAACGTAATATCGCTCGCTATCGCCGGCAAACCCTCCGGGGCATGCGGCATCCATATTCGGAAACACTCAATCAACGTTAAATCATTGGGCGCAGCTCGATAATACGAGTGGCTACGTATCTCGCGAACCGTACGTACGTACCGTCCGTACGGTCAAACCGAGTCCTCGGGGTGCGATAATTCTGAGTGCACTTGGCACGTACCTCGCACGCCAAAGCTATATGGCCATTCCCTCACTCCATTCCACCTCTCGTCTCATCCGATAATTAAATTCCACTGAAAATTCAACCGGACCCGAACGGGAAAGCTTTTCCTAAACCATTCGCGATCCCTGCGACTAAAGCCGACCGCTCGAAACTGTAAACCAAACAGGACTGTAAATACCAAAAAAGCATACGCCCAAAACCCCCTAAAAAAAAGAAAAGAGGGGCATGCCCCCCCCCCCCCATGTTCCCAGCCAGCCATCACAATTCTTAAAAATAATTCATTAAATTAAATTAATAAAACCTGAAAAAACGACCCCCCATACAAAAGGAAAAGCACCCCCCCCCCCCAAATAATAGAAAAAACTGAAACGAAACCCCTGTGGGCATTTTTTAAAATCATTAAGGGAATACGTCACGGATCGCCGTTTCTTAATGGTGGGGGATGGTGGGGGGGGGGGGGGGGCATATTGCTAGGAATGGTTGAGGCCTAGGTATCTGTTCATATACAGATTCGAAGCTCCTTCAACTCATAATATCTTCGAAAACCTATGGGCACAGCCCGATTTTATTTTTTTAATGCATCCCTAATAATGTTGTAATGTTATTTTAGAAAAAAAAATTCTCATTCAGTAGTCTGGAAATATATATTTTTTAAAAAGACTGCTGCTTTTCACACGGCACCCTATGCAGCTCATGCTAATTGACACAATTTTAACCTCATGTACCTCGGAATCCATGTGGGGAAAAAATTATTAGAAATTATTTTTAAAAACCTTATTCGTTTCTTTACAACACTTGTGATCTTTAGTTCCAAAAGTAGAAAAGTCGCTGTGTGACGTATTCCTTTAAAGTTTCGGCTTAAATGAGGACACGGATCCGTTTTGCCCCACTCTTCCCTGAACCTTTCCTACAGCACGGAAAAAAGTGAAGTATCGAAGATCAGCCGATTTCTCAATGACTTCTCATTGAGAAATTTCGAGCGTTACATCGGGCCCTGATACGGTCCTGATAAGGCCCGATCAGAGCCCGACGTAACGCCCGCAATTTTCTACTCGGGTAGCCAAAACAAGAAGAGGAGAAAGTGCTCGAAGATAAAACAATATTTTCACGGAGCAGATATTACGTTATTCGTTCGAGGAGTGAGTTAAAGCTCGGGGGATGCAAACCTGGCACGTAACCCAGCGGCGTTCATCGACCCTGATGCCGGAGCTCGCCCCCGACGAACTTGGGGACTTGGATTTCGCACACGGTAACAAAAGATAGACGGTAGCGACGAAACTCGTTCGCGAAAGCTCTCCCCCTCACCGGGGTTTCCCCACCGAATATCGAGTGAATTCGCCTACCGCCACTGTTTCTCACCCATAGAGAATCGCCAGACCAGAAACAATTGAACCATCATCGCTATCTTCCGTGGCCAGCATCGGAGCTAGAGCAGCCCAGTTCCAACCAGCTCTGTACGGTTAAATACGGTTCCATCCTTCCGCCCGAGCCTGCGCATCGCCGTATCTCGCGAACGAACTCACGAAACACACGTGTCCGACCAGCCCGGTATATTTGCCTGAATAAAAAAAAAGAAAAAAAGAAAACTCATATTTGTTTACACGAACCCCGAGGTATAATCCAACGATCAAAGACCCTTCAGCCCTTTCCCCAGGGCTTCCCGGCTGCGAATTGAAAAAAAAGGAGTGGGAGAAAAAACCCCCCGGAGCCTCAGCCGTACGTGCTTAAGACCCTCGCAGACGAATATTCACGAGGTCTGCACGATGTGCCGCACTCACTTTCGTTGCCGTAGGAATAACTAAAGGGGTGAACGTTTCCGTCTGGACGATCCCCAAATAGAATCCCCCAACCCCCGGTGACAGAGCGCCCTTTGCTATGTCGCTTTGCCCCGCTGTCGCGCGGTATTGCTGGAGTACGTCTCCCTACACCTACAAACTCTCAGTCCAAACGTCTCCTCCGTCCGCCTCGCCTGCACGCGAGACGACCAAATATTTTCAAAAAGCTTGTCCATCAAGCCCTCCCTTACGAATAGCCCGTCTCGTTTGCACCGGCACTCGGTATACTTCGCTCCCATCCACGTGGAACTTGTAACAGTATGCAAGTATGTATTGGCTGCTGCTACCGGCTTGTCAGCGAGCGCGACCAGCGACGGCTAAACACCCCCTGCGCTAACCCTCCGGTGAATCGATACACCTGGCCTTCTCTCACCTACTTTGCTCCGTCTCCCTTTTGCCAATCTACTTATAACCTTCGCGTCGCTGACAAATTCTAGGTATAGAGGCGCGAGACGGCTCGGAGAGAGTCAGTAGTGCAAGCGGTCACGGCGAAGCTCCGCGGACGTTATAATTTCGCCTTTCCCCTCGCGCTCGGCCCGATCTTCCAGCAGGATTCCCGATGAGCTGGCCGGCGAAGCTCCGCGGATGGGAACGAGGAACGCGAGAGAGTGTGAGGCGCGCGGAACGTGTGTTACGGCGCGTGGCGAAGGGCCCCAGGCCCGGCGCAAAACCTCGCGTGCCACAAATTGCTTTGGCTCGCAGTGCTCGCAGTTACGTTCTCCACCTATACCTACTACAGTGTATAGAGAGCGAGCGAACGGTATGTACAGGCACAAAGCCACCACCGACGTAAGAGAGCCGTTCGCACACACTCACTTATTTACTCGGTTACTCCTTCCTCCTCCTCCTTCCTCCTCGACCCCCCTTTGCTCTCCGGCTTCCTCACCCGAACGCCATGCACGCCGTTCCTTGGTACCGTACTTTATACCACCGAGCGCACGCCGCATTACACTCGGCCTCGCGCCAGCGAGTTTCATTCCCGTGGATTTATCGTCCGGTAGCTTCCCGAGAGTCTCGGGTCTCTTTGCCTATTCCGCAGTCCCGAGGCTCGAGGACGGTCTTCGGCTGCGGGGAGAATCCCGAGGGATTATCTTGCTCTTTGGCCTACTCGAGGCTGGATGGAAGAGCCCAGAAAGAGCCTCTTCTTGCACTGAGAAAAAGGACGGTATTTCCTGCTATAGCGAATAGTTTCCAAGGGGAATGTCTACATAGATACTTTCTGATAGTGGGGTAGAACGGGGAAAAACGGGATTTTTGGGCAAAACGTCATTTTCCAATAATTTTTGGATGCCCGAATTCGCCCTATCGGATACATCAGGCTTTTCTGCCCAGTTTTGCCACCTTGTCCCATCCAAAAATGATTGGAAAGTTTAGTTTTGCCCAAAAACCCCGTTTTGCCCCGTTGCCCCATTTTGCACCGCTCGCCCCTATATATTTAACTGATTAAACTATATAATTATGGTTGCAATCATGATGTTTTGTCATTGTTGTAACTATAAAATGTAAACGTTCCGCCTGGGAACTATTTTTTATGGTAAAAAAAACAGTCTTGTAACTTTTACTATGTAATTTTTTTTCAGTGTGACAAGAAACGTCATCCAAAGAGAGCCTGGGTCTAGATTCTGTACCTTCGGTATTTCTTCGAAGAGAAAAGGAAAAAATGAGGAAAACTCTTTTATGATGAAACGTCACCAGTCTGGCCCCGTGTGCCTAAATTAGAGAATTTAGGTGGACGCTGGGAGGTTGCTTGGCTGACTGCGATTCTCTTTTCCTGCTTCTAACCGGGTTTCTCCGATCTTTCTTCTCTCCACTTTTTTCCCTATTTCTTTTTCTCGCTTTTTCTTCCTTGACGCTCATTACAAAGTCGAGGCTGCCAGAAGGCTATTAGAGAGCCCCGGCGTCGCTGGAAAGTCAAACGGATAAACGAGCGACGAGAAGGGCGGTTTGTGCAACCGGACGGCTACCGGAACCGCCTCTGCATGCAAGCGTGCGACCGCCCTGCCTGCCGCCGGTGCTGACGCGATTTTTCACTCGGTTCAAGCAAGCATCAACTTCTTCAATGCAGAAGCGGCCCAAAGCGGGAACAGCCAGTGGCTAGGGCATAAATTCGTCGCGTCGAAGCTTGTTAGTCTGGTAATGGGCACTTCTGGCTTTAGGGAGTTGGCCCGAGAGATCCCTGTGGACCCTACCTTACCCGGTACCTTACGACTTTTCGACCTCGGAGGTTCGCCCGAGAGGCCACGATTGTTTGGCGAATTTTCGTTCGGCGTTTTTCTTTTTTTACCCCGTTCACTCATTTTATATTCAAGAGGCGGACGCGCATTTCAGCTTCCGCTACTGGGAGGTCGACCAAATTTCTAGTCTTTTTTTCCCACGCCCTCCTAAAAGAAATCTTCGGTTGACCGATTTATTGCGAATGCTTCAATAGGATTCACTCACTGCGCATCGGCGTGATCCGTTTGATGAATCATTTATCGCGTAGATGATGGGTTCGGATGATAGTGAAGGTACACCGAGTGCAAGTAACGAGTCGATTGGATTCGCCTTAGAGGGATTTCGACACGCAGCTGAGCAAACCGGATGAAGGGGAGATCCCGGACTCCGGTCGAGTTACTTTATCGTATTGTCGTCGCGCACCGACGGTGGTTTCCGGTTAATCAGCTTATGCCGTGCGAAATCGCTTCCACCTTCTTTATGTTCGCAAACGCGCCAACGGCTGAACGAGATTGAGAGAGATGGGACACTTCATCCTGAGCCGATTGTGTACACACTCTTCCACTCTCGTTGGGTCCCCCGTCGACGATCGCGACAATGACCGTGTTTGTCAGGGGATCAGGCATTAATGGAAGCTTCGTTGGATCTTCGCTGGAAGCTTCCTCCGCTTGTCCGATCTCCCAACCCTTTTCGTCGGGCATTTTTCGGCTGTCCGGTCGCACACGCGCGTCGGTGTATTAAAAATGAGATCTGTTGGATCAGCGTACTTTTCATCGCGTGCGACCCCGGTTATTCTATTCTTGTCGTAACCGGATTTGGGATAAATGACACAATGGGGTCCGGAAATACCGACGTCCCGCGTCGGAATTTAGATGTTGATCCTACAAACAACTCGCGGTTTTGTTGGGCCTTTTGGCGCAGAATGGACGATGAACATTCCGTCTTTGGGCCGAGCAGTGCACCGATGCCTCTTTCGAATAGCCATTTTTAGTGCTGCTCTATTGAACCACCATATTTAGTGGTACTCTCTTGAGCCATCAGCTTTTTTCGCTGCGGAATTCTTGGCGGTCAAAAAATTGACCGCCAAGACCTCTCCTTACATGTTTGGTACAAAAAGGAGCTTTAACTCTGTCTCAACCGTATTTCGATAAAATGAAACTTCAATAGTTACAAACTTTGCGAGGTCAACGTAACTATTATTCATCACTGCAAAGAGGAATACATCTTGCGGCGGGCTTTGGTCAACGGCAAATTAACGTCTGAGTAAATAAGTTCCGACGTCCCGCGTCGGAACTTAGAGGTTGATCCTACAAATAGCTCACGGTCTTGTTGGGCCTTTTGGTAGCGCAGAATGGACGACAAACGTTCCGCCTTTGAGCAGCGCGCGATGCCCCGACGCCTCATTTGAATAGTCATTTTTGTGTTGCTCTATTGAGTCATCAGCTCTTTTAACGCTATGGAATGCTAAAAATTGACCAGCAAGACGTTTCCTTGCCCATTTGGTACGAAAAGGACCTTTAACTCTTTCCCAACCGCATTTCGATAACACAAATCTTGAAGTGAGCAGTTACAAACTTTGGGACGCCAACGTAACTATTATTAATCACTGCAAAAAAAGAACGCATCTTGCAGGGGATTTTGGGCAATAGCAAGTTAACTTCCGAGTAAATAGCCGAGAAGATCGTCAATTGATTGCTTCCTGCAGTCCAGAGGCGACCACCCTGAACCCTGTCATCCAGAAACTTCCCGAAACAAATCGGTTGACCGAAGATCCTAAATACAACGCAAAGCTTCACCAAGAAAGTTCGGTTGCCCGCGAGGTTATCGATACGAGCGTCGACAGGAAACCCTGAATTACTGCGCGACACGAACTCGCGAACTCGCTGGCTCAATGACTCGGAAAATTTACGACCTGTTTACCGTTTGTAGCGAAGTACGTGTGAGGTAACGAGGGAGACTGACACGGCGAAGAAAAAAGAAATGAAAATTTGTGGTCGGTGCTTCGATTTTGGCAGCGTCGAGTGAAGCCCTCGGAAGCGACAGCGACGAGGAATCCGCAGTGCGAAGGAGCCCTCCCTTCACCCTCGGCGAGACGAACTCTCGGTGGTCATCGACTCGTCTTTACGAGTATTCGCACAGCCCCGGCCGCGGCTCATTTGCATTTTTATATTTATCGCGAATCGAATTTATATTTATCGCTCTGCACTTGGGACGAGAC